>CM052885.1:109610671-109858681 GCA_028534135.1 Potos flavus | reverse complement strand
GGGGGGGGGGATGGGGAGGAGGAATGGGGGTCCCCAAGACAGAGACAAAGTTCCAGACCACACAGCAAGTCTTCACAGATGATCCGCTGGGGGTCTCTCCATCAGGTCTGGGGTCAGGGGACAGCTGCCTGCTATCGGTCGAGCACCTCCTAAGGGCCAGGCTTTGTTCTAGGCACGTTACATACATGACCTCATTTGGGATCAGAAAACCTTACGAGGTAGGAACCGCTATCGTCCCATTTAAATGATGAGGGACCTAAAGCTCAGAGAGGTGAAGTGACTTGCTCAAGGTCACACAGCCAAGAAAGGCTGGAGCTGGAATCTGAACTCTGGTCTGTCTGGCCCCATCCACACCTGCCCTTTTTCCGCCTGCACAGGGCAAAGTCGTCAGGCGTGCGGCGGAGTCAGTGGATGTTGAATCCTACCCTGGCCCCTTGCGTTTTCCCTTTTCCCCCTTCCCGTCTTCTCCGCTGCCTCTCTCTGGCTCCCTTACTCTCCTCTCACCTCCCCTCCTCTCCATCTCTCTGAGCATGCTGGCACAGTCTGGGACGGCTTCCTGGAAGGGAGGGGGAGGGTCTGAGCTGCACCTGGAAACTCAGGGGTATGGACGGGGAGGACTGACAGCTGCAGAATTGATGTGCGAGCCTCACAGAAAAGCCGCTGGAAATGGAGGGGTTGGACCATTCCTCTGCGACAGCTGCAGAGCAGGGCTTGGATGACGGAGACTTGCCTGGGGTGGCCCAGGCCTCTCTGAGGTTGTGCCCAGATGGGGTCTGGCCACTGGGGCTGTCCGGGTAAACGAATGGCAGCCAGAGATGTGCCTACCTTTTCCCCAAAGAGGAGCCCACAGAGGACGCCGCTTAACTGAACTGGGCAGTAACGGTGGAAATGCACGCAGCATGGTGCAAAAAAGATATTTCAAAGGCAGAGTGAAAATGACATGGTCCCAGGCAGCCCCGAAAGAATAGAAGAGGCGGGAAGATTGTCTGGTTCTCTGATGGGCTGATTAATCTCCTTAAATAACTTACAGTCCAACTTCCCAAAAGGCAAAAGAAAGTTAGGTTAATCTACTCTAAATGATTCCTGAGCTTCTCGGGGGTGATAATCAATACACACACGCTCTCTCTCTTTATAAGTAATTCTCAGTAATTGCAAGAAAGAGGGTTTTTCTGTGGAAAATGACATTCTAGCCACAGAGAGAATCCCAGGCAAGGGGATCAATTGGCCTCCAGCTGGGGAGCCAGGCCTGCCAGTGGGGGGATGCGGTAGGATGACCGCCATCACATCACATGGTGGACCACAGGGTCATCCCAAGGTCTGTCTTCCTGCAGGAGCTGTCATTGATTGGAGAAAGGGAGACCAAATGGGGAAGGTGAACTGAGATCTCCAGCAGAAGCAAAGACTGAGCCCTCGCAGTGCTCATCGCGAATGTCATCAAGAGCACCATTGGGGCTCAGCACCAGTGCCCGCCCCTTCCACGATAAGAGCACCATCAATGGCCAATACCAGTGTCCTTGGGAGTGCAACAATGCCTAGCACCAATCCCCTGAGGACACTGTCAGTGATTTTGGGGCACCACCAAGGTTCACCAGTGCCCTTGCAAGCCTATCATCTATATTTTCAGGAGTACCCATCAGTGTGCATCTCCAAAGCCTTGGGTAGGCATCCCCACTGATGCCCCCAAGCATAGGAACTGTGTCCTTGTTAGTCATCACTGTATCTCCATTAGCCAGGGTGCCTGGTACATGGCAGGAGCTCAATAAATATCCTCTGAATAGATGAATAGATGAGTGAGAGGGAAGGACAGGAACTTCTTCTTTGCCCTGTTGGCCACCCTACTACCTTGTCCTCAGAACTTATGCACTGCCTAGCCAAGAGAATGTTCCATAGCTGTCTGTCGGATGGACGAGCGGATGGGTAGATGGATGGTGGATGGATGGTGAATGGATGGTGGGTGGATGGGTGGATGGAGATGTGGATGGATGGTGGGTGGATAGATGGATGGTGGATAGTGGGTGGATGGTGAATGGTTGGATGGATGAATGGATGGATGGATGGTGGATAGATGGATGGAAGGTGGATAGATGGATGGATGGTGGATAGTGGGTGGATGGTGAATGGTTGGATGGATGGATGGATGGATGGATGTGTAGATGGAAGGAAGGAAGGAAGAATGGATGGATGGATTGATGGATGAAAGCAAGGATGACCTTCGGAGGAAAGTCAGTGTCATCTGTAATTCCAGGCCATCAGCCCCCTAGACCAGAGTTCAACATGAAGTAATCTTGTCAGAAGACAAGCCCACCTACTGCCCCACCTCTAGTGGTTCTGGGCCCCCATGTGAGCCTAATGGCTTCACCTGATTCTCTCCTTTGCAGTGGGGATGGGGGTGGGGGTGGAGACGGGCAGAGGCAGGGAGGGCCTCTCGCCCCCCGGCCCTACTCTCCCTGCTCCCACTCTCCAATTCGAATACCATTTTCTAGAATGTCCCCAGGTACTGGAGGGAAAGCTCATTACCTGTGATCTGCCCATAAAAACGTCAGTAGCTGCCTGCAGGCTGGGGAGCCCGTTGCCATCAACTCGGCCTGGCAGCGGGGTGGGCAGGTGAGCTGAGGCGGGGGCACGCCAGCTCTAGCCCTCAGCCCAGCCTCTCTGCGGGTGCCGGCTTTGTGCCGATCTAGCCATGACCCCTGGCACAGCTGACCGTCCAGTACCTCCGAGAGGGCCACCCCGGGATGGGGAGCACTCGGTCCGCCTGCCGTGTATTCCACACGAACTTCAGGCCACCCGCTCCCCTGTACCACCTAATCTAGACCCTCGGGGCCACCCTAGGAGTCAGGCCTAGCCACTAAGGAGCTCCATTTCACAGCTGAGGAAATGGGCTCAGAGAGGTGAAGGAAGTTGCCTAAAGTCACACTGCAAGGCCGTGGCAGAGTCAGTGCCCAACCCCAGACTGATCGGACTCCAGAGCCTGCCTCCTATGGATGGCGGTTGGCAGCCCCTGAAGCCAGGTCACCCAGTGCCACCAAGGTCATTGCCACTCAGCAGCTTGAGTGGCACTCTCGCTGCAGACAGCGTTGACCACATGGCAACAGAGAACAACCTCTCTCTCTCGGCAACATCAAACCTCTGACCTCTGCCAGTCTCCTGGCTGGCTCCCAGAGCCGAGCCCCAGAGGATGTGTATCTCACGTCAGAAGGCAGGCATGATGGAGCCTGGCGGGGGAGTCAGCTAGCCCACACCACACCTTCCCGTGAATTAGGAAAAGCGGCCCCCTTCGTTCAGGGGAGGGTCTGGCAACCTTGTGCAGTGGCCAGCCTGCACCTCCATACACAGCCACCCTACCTTTGCTTTGAAATGAGATTCTGCTGTTAAATCTCAGAACCTTGGAACTTTGGCTCTAGAAATACTGACTCGATCAGGCTTTTCCCCATTTCAGCCATTCGAATACCATCTTCATGATTTCTGCCATATCCAAGTACCACCTGGGCTATTATTTACTGACTCGTGTTCTTCCAATGATCCCCTTTTTATACTTAATTTTACTTGGGAAGCAAAACATTCATCAATACATTAAATGGAAAAACAGTAACACAGGACATAGACGGAGATGTAAAAACAAACACTCGGGTAAAACGCTGTTATCATGGCCTGCTCTGACATCGCGGCCCCCCGACGCCTTCAGTCTGTCTCATGCCCTCTTTGTAACAAAGGGAAGCTACCGAGAATTAGTCAGGTGCCCCGGACAAGCCAGCGCCTGGCCTATCCTTTTCTTCCACTGGGTCGGAGAAGAAGGAACGAGAGCTGAGAAGGAGGCCCCTCTCTCGCCAGGTGGTATAGTTCAGTGTTATTTAATGCTGTTTATAGGTCCTGGGGCCACACTTTTGGAAGCACCAGGCTTGAGGCTGCCGGAGTTTCCCGGGGCTCACCCGCCTGGCCACCGCCTCGGCCCAACACAAGAGCTGAGGAGGGTCCTCGCTCGCCTCGGTTCTTTCACTGTTGTCTTTCACTATTGGCTGTGTGTCTTTGGGTGAGTCCCTGCCCCACTCTGTGCCTCGGCTGAACGGAATATACTCTACAGATGCTTTCGGCTCTAATGGTCTAAAATTCTGAGATCTAAAAGGGGATGATTATATGGTCTAGGACGAGGGCTGGCCAACGTTTCCTGTAAAGGGCCAGATTAGATAGCAAACACTTGCCTCTTTGGGAGCCACGCCGTATCTGATAACCACTCATCCGGGCCGTGGTAGTGCGACGCAGACCATCCGGGTGGGCGTGACGGGGTTCCAGACCTTTCTTAACAAGGACAGACAAGGACCAGCCGCAGGTGGTAGTTTGCAAAGCCCTAGTCTAGATCTGGGAGGACGGAGGAGGCCCCAGGGTCAGGGGAAATCGGTCAGGGTCAAGGTCTGCGATGGGTCAGGTATAGGCCCCCTGTGAGGCCCCGCCTCCCCTCCAGGAGGATCCACTGCATGCTTCCCCGGGCAGCCAGGATCCTGCTCCTTTCTCTCCCCTTTCAAAACCTATTACTCATAGGAAAAGATCAAAGTCCTTCTTGGAGGTAAAATTGTGTACCCCATCAGAGCAGACAGGGCGCTCCTGTCCCGCGTAGCCAAGACACACACAAATTTCGGGACGCTGCCCAGTTTGGACCGAACTCTCACTCCCCTTCCTCACCTGTCATGAAGACAAGCGTCTTTTCCCTCTGGACCTGGTGTTTCCAACTACAAAAAAAGAAAAGAAGGGACTGATACACACCCGTCCTCATAAAGTTAATTGCAAAGGGGGAAAATTGATCTTTAGAAAGCACTCAGCAAGTATTAGCCCACGCTAAGCCCTCCACACGTTACCTGTTACTATTACGAATAACAATACCGACGACACAGGGTGGTGCATCTCCCGCCACACAGCCCCACCCGCTGTCCAGCAGGGCTTGCCCCACCCCCCATCCCTGCCCCGCACCCCTGCTGCACAAAGCACAGCCATCGATTTCTTGGAAGGCAGCTTTAGGGGTTTTGTGATTTTTTTTTCAGTTTGATTTTAAGTCCTGGTTTATTCTTAGTGCCTTAAAAGAGGAAGTGGAGATTTGGAGGCAGACTGCATCTTTCTTGATGCTTGATTTTCCTGCTCTTCCACCCCTTCTTCCCCGCCCTCCCAAGCCCACCTCTGCTACTCACATTACTTGTATCTTCTCCCAAAGGATGTGACAAGAGGACCTCCACCCTCCCCTGGCATGGGAGGAGGGGATAGAGCCAAAGAGGGTGACTTGGAGCCCAGGCACTGTCCCCTGTGCTCCTGGTGACTACCCCCACCCAAGCCCCGGTCAGCATCTTCCTGGGCCTCTCCTTGCCATCCACCCCCAGCCTTGGATGGGCGCAGGCTCAAGGGTTCCCTGAAACTCTGCCACTTCCTAGCTCTGTGGCCTTGGGCATATCATTAAAACTCTCAGGGCCTCTATTTCTTCTTCTGCAAAATGGGTACAAAGGTGCCATCTCCCGGCACTGTGGGAGGAGACAATGGGGTGGCTGGGGGCTTCGAGAGCCCTCCGGTGGATGAGGGAGTCTCAGTGATCATTGCCCGGCCGGGACAGGCTCTGGCTGCCTCGCAGGGGACGCTGGGTTCAGGTAGAATCAGACAGAGAGGTCTCCCCAGCTGAGCGTTCCAAGCTCAGGCTCCGGAAATGCTGCAGCTGCCACTCCGCTACGACCCAGCTGGGACCCACTGACAGCATCTTAATTTCAGCCCCAGCTCTTTTCCAGACGGGCTGCTAATTAGGGCTAATGGGCAGCTCTCCCCCCTGGCTCCCGGGGCCTCCTCCTCCTCTAGAAAGCAGGCCACTGCGCAGGGTCGTTGGGCTGATGCCCCAGGCCCCTTGGCCGGTCAGTCCCCGGTGGTAGACATCGCTCTCCACGTCTCTTGGCAAGGGCGAGCTTTTTCGCTGCTTTTTTGCCTGACAAATGGGAGGCAGAGGAAGGGGCGATATTCATCCAGGCGGGCAGGCACCCCTTCAGGGACCAGGTACCCACTGCCTCCTTCAGGCCAGGCCTGTGGGAAGCACTGAGGACACGCAGATAGGCTGAACCAGAAGCCAGACATTCCTGGATTCGAAGTTTAATTTAAACGCATTCTGGCTGTGTGCCCTTAGGCAAGTTACTTACCTTCTCTGTACCCAGGTCTCCACGTGTATTATAAATACAGCCTAATAATTAATTACCCAGCATATTTTCCCTCTGCTCCCTGTCCTTACCTCACAGGGATGCTATAAGGATGAGATGAGATGGGACAGGCTGAACACCGCAGCCAGCACTCCAGCCGTGAAGCTGGCAGAAGTCAGAGGAAGCATAAAGGGCCTTGAGTGCCATCTTGAGAAGCCGGAACTTGGTGCCCAGAGATAATGAACAGTGACCGTTATTCTTACCACATTTACTTCTGTTGCATGCTTACGAAGCATCTCCAGAGTGCTGAGAATATAATAGCTACACATATATAGCACTTACTGTATACCAGGCACTGTCCTAAGTACTAACTCATTTAGTCTGTACAACAACCTGACAAGATAGGTGTGAGTATTAGCCCCATTTTACAGATGCAGAAACTGAGACCCAGGTCAAGTAACTTGCCCCCGGTCACCCCATCAGTATGGAGTCACCTACTGCTGTATGACAAATTAGATCAAAACCCAACAGTTCAACACAATCAACATTTTTTATCTCAGTTTCTGGAGGTCAGGAGTGCAGACACCATCTAGCTTGGTGCCCCAGGCCTCCTGGCTCCTGGCCGGGATAGCAGTTCCTTGGCACGTGGGCCTCCCCGTAGCGCAGTCCGCGACGTGGCCGCCGGCTTCCCTCAAGCAGGAGAGGGTGTCCGAGTCAACAAAAAGGTACCACACAAAGGCAGGGGTACCAGACGCCACCACCCCATGAAGGGCCATCTTCGTGGGTATCTAGCACAGCCAGTAAATAGGGGAGCTGGGGCATGAATCCAAGGAGGCTGGCTCCAGAATCCATGTTCTTAATCCAAAAATCTGATGGGCATCCCAGCTCCACGATTGTCTGACGATTGAATGATGAGAAATGAAACACCGTCCCCACCCTCCTGAAGCTCTCCATCTAGAGAGAAGCAGAAAGTAAGAGAGTGAGATGCAAGTGCATTCATGGAGGAAGGCAAAGCAGATTAAGCAGGAAGCCTGCCTGGAGGAGGTGATGGCCAATCTGAGAACCGAAAGACAAGGCGGTGTTGGCCAAGCACAGAGAAGTACGGGAGAGAATTCGGCAGCTAGAACAATTTGTGCCAAGGCTAAGTGTGGAAGACTGGTGCTTTGTGCGAAGGCCAACGTGTGTGTGGGAGGAAGAGAGCCAGGGTGGACAGAGAAGGAGCAGGAGAAGTAAACAGGCTAGGTTGCAAAGGGGCAGGTAAAAGAAAGTGGATATCATTCCAAAGAACTAGGGAGCCATGGAAGGTTGTCCACAGTAAGATGTGTGTTTTTAAAAGACTATCCTAAATGGTGTGGACAATGGCGGAGGGACAGAGGGGGAAGTGAGGAGGCTCTTCCTTCCTTTATTCATTCATTCAGCTAATATATATTTAGCAAGGCCAGCGATGTACTGTTCTAGGCAGTGGAGATGCAGCAATCAATAATACAAGGCTGTTGCATCTTGGAAGTCACATTCTGGTGGAAGAAAAAAATTAAACTTACAAAACTAATAAATAAAAAGGAAAATTACTGAAGTGATAGATGCCATGAAAGAAAAAAAGCAGAGTAGCCTTAGCCACATTGACTTTAAATCTGAATGACAAGAAAGAGCTGGCTGAGGGAACACAGCATTCCAGGCAGAGAAACAGCTAGTGCAAAGGTCCTGAGGTGGAGGGGGTTTGGTCTGAGGCCAGTACGGCGGCAGCATAGCAGCCAAGAGGGAGAAGAAGTAGACAGGAGCCGGAAAAAGAGAGGATGTTGCCAGACGCTGAGCCCTGGCAGCAGGGATGAGTGAGGGGAACCTGAGGAGCAGTACGAAAAAGGCAAAATCCACCGGCCCTGGGTAAGCAAATCGGAGTAACAATGCCGGGCGGGCCCGTGGACCAGGGGAGCCCTAGCAAGTGAGGGAGAGAGGAGAGGCTGGCCCAGCCCTGACCCACTTTGCAAACATGCTTCCTCCCCACGGCCCTGGCCACAGATTAACCATCATCCCCACGGCAGACCCAGGCGAAGGCAGCCAGTTAGGCAGCATTTGCATATTTGTTTAATAAAAAGTTATGGATGTACAAAGACGGATAATTAATTACCCAGCATATTTTCCCTCCGCTCCCTCCCCTCCTTCTCACATTGCCACCATGGCCCCAATTGCCTTCCTCTCCTTCTGGCTGAGTCAGCAGAATCCTTTCTTGGCTCTTCTGAGTTGGGGGTGGGGGGAAGGCCCAATAAATATGTACTTATTAAGTGTGTATTGCGGCCCGTCAGGCCTGCACAAGCAGCAATCCCGGACCGTTCTGCCTGAAGTATTTATGCCGGTACCTAGGGCCACTTTAGCTATTTATTTTCTCAAAGAAATTAAATTAGATAGTTTGATAGCTTTCAGTGTAATTATGAAAGAAATTTACATGAGATGTTTATGAGGAGGGGATCATTAGGCACCCGAACCCCGAGGATATCCATTTGTTGGGACCTCCCCTCTTATTTCCTCCCCAGCCACTACAAGGCGGGTGGGGAAGTGTCCCTCCCCAGGGGGGTGGAGTTGGGAGGCGACTCAGATTGCTGGAACTTGAGCCCCAAGAGGAGTGGAGCCATCTCTCGTTTGCAGCAGTGGGCTTGGAGCTCCAAGGGACAAAACAAGGGGCTCCTCCTCTTAAAGACTCCATTTCCTGGGACGCCTGGGTGGCTCTGTCGGTTAGGCGTCTGCCTTCGGCTCAGGTCATGATCCCGCGGCCCTGGGATCGAGTCCCACATCGGGCTCCTTGCTCATGGGGAGCCTGCTTCTCTCTCTGCCTCTGCCTGCTTGTGCTCTCTCTCTCTCTCTGACAAATAAATAAATAAAAATCTTAAAAAAAAAAAAAAGACTCCGTTTCCTTATCCATAACAATGCCTCCCTCGCCACACTGTTCTGGGAATTAAATGAGATAATGCGAGCAAAATGCTCCCTAGCCAGAGCTGCCCTTTACTGGGTTCGTACGTGTCAGAAATGACCCTGAGGACTGTCTTGCATCCTCGTAACAATCATTTTAAGCAGATGTCAGAGGCACCCGGGTGGCTCAGTCAGTTGAGTGTCCGACTCTTGGTTTCAGCTGGGGTCTTGATCTCAGGATTGTGGGATTGAGCCCTGAGTGGGGCTCTGTGCTCAGCACGGAGTCTGCTTGTCCCTCTCCCTCTGCTCGCATCCCCCGCTCTCTCTCTCTCAAATAAAAAAATAAAATAAGCATATGTCAGTATTTTAAGCTTCTCCCCATCTGATGGATGGGAAAAGTGAGACCAGGCTAAATTAGTTACCCCAGCAGCTCAGGGCAGGGCCTGGTTTCAAACCCGGCAGCTGGACTGAGCCCACCTCTCGGGTCAGGGGCTATGCAGCCACCTGGCTTTCTTTGAGGTAGGTCGCTAGGCTCTTTCCCTTGCATTTCAGAGTTAAAGACCTACTGCCTTCACCCATGCCGGTGTGTAGCCAGGGAAACCCAGAAAGGAAGAGCATTGTGCCAGCGTCCCACTGAGCGAGCCGCGGGGCTGGAACCCTCCTAGCGTCTCCACTTGCTCACCTCCCCACGGACTGAGTAATTAGCCAGGCCGATTAGCACTGATTGCAGCCCCCGCTCTGCGGGGCAGAGAGGGAGCCCTGCCCGGGGGCTGGGCCTGCAGGGTAGGGGAGTGCAGGGCACTGGGGGGTCCCTCTGATCCACCTGGTCCTTCTCTCACCAGCCCTGGAGGAGGCTGGCTCCTGGGGGCTACCATCTGAGCTGTGGAGGGATAGCCCAGAAAGCCTGGGCCAGGAGACACGCTCTTAAGTCCAAATCTGGGAAACCGAGGCTGGCTTGAGGGGGCTCCACGGGCCAAAGCACCTGAATTCTAATTCTGACTCTGCCACTTAAACTAGCCATGTGGCAATTACTTAACCTCCCAGAGACTCAGTTTCTTCATCCATAAAATGGGAAGATGATAACAGTCCCTTCTGGGTGGCTCAGTTGGTTGGGCAACTGCCTTTGGTTCAGGTCATGATCCTGGAGGCCAGGGATCGAGTCCCGCATCGGGCTCCCAGCTCCACAGGGAGTTTGCTTCTCCCTCTGACCTTCTCCTCTCTCATGCTCTCTCTCACTTTTTTTCTCTCTCTCAAATAAACAAATAAAATCTTAAAAAAAAAAAAATCCCTTCCTCTCTGAGTTGTCATGAGGACAAAATAAGCCTCTGCAGGTGACATGCCTGGTAGGACATGAGCACTCAAGAAATGTCATTTTTTTATTATGTATATATTTTTATTTGTTTGTTTATTCTTTAAGATTTTATTTATTTGAGAGAGAGAGCATGAGAGGGGGGAGGAGCAGAGGGAGACAAGCAGACTCCCCACTGAGCGTGGAGCCCATCTCCGAGCTGGATCCCAGGACCCTGAGATCACGACCTGAGCTGAAATGAAGAGTCAAATGCTTAACTGACTGAGCCACCCACGTGCCCCAACATCATTTTCATTATTAATTACCCAAATCCCTGAGAGTGGGAAAAACAGCGAACTACCGTCTTAAAAGAAGCTGGATGGGGGATGGATGTGGGAGAAAGCTCTGCCCCCAGGCCATAAAGGCAGGGTGGGGGGCCCTCCTCTCACCATCTGAAGGCCCCCCCAGACCTTGGGGGTGGGCTGAAGAAGGAAACACCAGGTACTGATGGTACGTACCAGGTAAAATCGTTCGGGCGAATCCCAGACGAGGACGTGCGCCTCGCCGGCAGGGTGCCTTGCCCAGATTCACCAGGCAGAGTCAAAATTCCAACCTGGGCCACTCTGACCCCACAGCCTCTAGGGCAGCCGGGGCACCGGACCGAAGCCCCCTTCTCTGTGTCGGGAGTCCCCTGGGGCCTGCGGAGGGCGGGAAACTGGCTAAACAGAGCACAGAGGAATTAATGGAGGAAGCTTATCAGGGAATCCTAGAGAGGACGCCAGACAAGATCCAATTAAAATGCCAGCCTCTGCGAGTTCCCCATTTTAATTTTCCACAAATTAGCTTAAAAGGGGAGGGGGTGGAAATGAAGATATTAGTTTTTCTTTTTTTTTTTCTTTTTTCTTTCTTTTCTTTTTTTTTCTTTTTCTTTAGAGCCAAGAGGGAAAAAATCCTTTGAGGATTATATTACTTGTTTCTCTTTAAAAAAAAAATAAAATCACTCTCAGCTGGAGGATTTGAGTTCTGAAGCTACCCTCGTTGGAGGTAATTTCCAGGGCCTGCTTATTAGAGTGTAGACCTGGGAAGCCCTTTATAATATAGAGCACCATTTTCTGAATGAGCACTTACTGTGTACCGTCCAACCCTCCCAACCCCCAAGGTCAGCAGCATTGCGCCTGCGTACATGAACTGCGGCTCAGACAAGCAAAATGATTGCCCGTCCCACAGTGGGGAGTTGGTCCAGCCTTGTCACGTCCTCCCCAGTGCAGCCAGGCTCCTGGTCAGCCCCACTCCCCGGTCCCGCAGGAACCTGCCGAGCTGAGGATGGGGACACATGCATCCTGCAGGCCGGCCAGAGGTCACAGGTAGTCCGGAGGCCCCACGGATTTCCCGGACTCCGCTCAAGGTGGGGTAGTCCCCCCCCACCGGCTTCTCCAGGGTGGCAGTGATTTCTGACACTCCCCCACACACACCCAGGAACCAGGTCTCCGTTGCCCTTCGGCACCCTACGGCTGCGACCCAGCCTATTCATCACTGTCTCCTGGCAAAGGCCAGGTCCTGTCACCACCACCCCCCCACCGCAGTGACTGGCTCGGGCAACCTGTGCCCTTGACCTCAGTGCAGTTTTCTCTGCTCCCGAACCTCCTCCTCCCCATCCTCCAGTCTACTGGAAAGAATTCATTTTGCTAGTGTGGAAATAATACAAACTTGGGCTCAATGACAATAGCCCTGCCCCGCCCGAGTCTCCTACTGTAGGTGACAGCCCCCTCAAGCCCCAAAGCCTGAGGGGTCTCCAAAGCTCTGCTCCAAGTCTTGGGGCAGGATCCTGGGAGAGACAAAGCTCTCACCCTTCTGAGCTGTGTACCTTTGGACGAGTGACTTAACCTCTCTGTGCCTCCGGTTCCTCATCCGCAGAAGGGGATAATAAAAATCGAGCTGGAAAGGTTGCAGGGAAGGTTCATGAGACCACAGACATGCGAGGCTCCGGCACATCGGATGCTTAGTAAATATGACCTTCCTCCCTCCGAACACTGGGAGGCAAAGGGCCCTGCTGAAATGAGGATCCCAGATGGAAGAAGAGACAGGAGAAGGCTAAAAGGGTGAGACAAGACTTCCCTTAATGGAGTTCCAAGTCCACTGAAAGGGGGAAAAGAGGAAGCATCGGGGGCTGGGAGACAGGTGCTGCCTCCCCGGCCTGGTAGGAAGGGCCAGGACAGACCTGAAACATCCCAGGCCATTGCTAGTGAAACAGCTGGCAGAGCCAGAGCCGGCAGTGACCCCCAAGCCTCGGTAAGAGCTTATCTGGGGCCATCCGGGGTGACCCCTCAGAGTCTGGTGGTAGCTCAAGGCTAGGGAGAGCCCAGGCTAGGCTTTGGAGTCTAGTTGAAGGAGATGCCTAAGTCTGCAGTTGTGCTAAATCTGTGCGTGAGCCCGGGTTTGGGGGATGCCGGTACTGGACGGGGAGCTCTGAACTTGGGGCTGACCCTGGTGAGATGCTCCAGGCCTGGGGGTCTGCTCATCCACATTTGATATTATCAGGACGAAGCTGAGCCCCAAGTCTGCCTGTCAGCCCAAGCCCGGGACATATCGGAATTTGAAGCGAGCTCTGAATTGGGGTACACTGATAATGAACCTCAAAAGCTTGAGGGAGCTGCGAGCCCAAGTATGTGAAGCCTAGCCCTGTTGTGAGTGTCTGCGCCAGCCCTGCTTCGTTCAGGAAGGAGCCAGGCAGCTCCGGGCAGTAAGGTGTGAGTCTTGCTTGGGTGGAGCCCTCGGCAGCAGGCGAAGACCGGCCAGGTTCCCCACCTTTCGTTTCTCCCTTCCCCTTCTCCCAGTGCACACAACCTCCTATTCTTGGTCTCGCCCTCCACCACCTATTCGGCCCCCTCCTTCACCCCCACCTCTGCCCAGAACTGCTGACTCTCCAGGAGCTGCTGTTCTGAACCCCAAGCCTCGGGAGCCTCCACATTCCTCCCCTGGGGTGGGGCGGGGAGAGAACCCACCATCCCCTCCTCCTCCCACAGGGCAAATCCTCCCCAAAGCACCCTTTGGGGCCCAGGAAAGACAGATCCTATTCTTGGGGAGCTCAGAGGCCTGCTGCCTTATCTAAGTCTCTAGAACAAGCATTTTGCATTTATTCCCCCAAATGTGTTGCCGAATTGCGTTCCAGCCCATGGCTCCCAGCCATCTGCAGAGAGAAATCCAGTTAGACCTTGTATAATAAGTTCCTGACAATCTTGCCCAGGACGCTGGGTCATAAAAGTCTCCTGGTTTTATCGCCGGTAACAGACACGGAGTGAAATTAAGTTGTCTTATCAAATTTAGATAATATATATCCCTCTAGAGTAGAAGGCTCTGCATGGGGCTTTCATGGTATGAGCCCAGGAGGGGAACGGGGAGTGAGGGAGTGTTCCTAGGGATGTGACGCGGGGTGGGGGCCGTCCTGGAGAGCCTGGCAGGACTGAGTGACAGTTGGACAGACTTACCGCCATTCCGGGCTTTGGTACCAGCTGGGCATGGATTTGAGACCTGCCTCTGTCATTTCCATGTTGGATGAACTTGAACAACTTCACTTCCGAGGGCCTCGGCTTCTTCATCTGTAAAGGGGGTGGGACAAGAGCAATGCCTGCCTCCTGGGTTGTTGTGACGTTTAAATGAGATGCTACATCCAACAGGCTTAGCTCAGTGCATGGCATGTCCTGAGCGACCAATGCATGTTTTCTGTAATTTGAGAATGGGAGAAGGGAAACAAGGGCTGGACGCTGATAGTATCTGGCCCATTCTCTCCCCATTTTATTGAATAGGTTCCCAAATCACCCCTTTAAGACCGAGCCATCCCGACTCTCTCCCACCACAACGTGGACCCCCCCCCAAGGGGCTGGAGGCTGCCACGTTCCTGCCTCTGTCTGTGGTCCTACCATTCAGTGCCTTGGCGCAGGGAATGGGCATGCGTGGTAGGAAGCTTGGCTGTCCCTTCGCTAGTGGAATGGACTTCTAGGACATTACCCAGTGCTGCAGCTGGCTCTGGGAAACTTGTTGCACTGTCCCGGGAGGGGGCTGTCCCACCCCAAGCAGTATTTGCCTGATGGAATTGACCCGCCTTTCTCTCACAGCTGGGATCCTCTCTGTGGCAACCTCACACTTTGGCATACCTCCAGTGATGGTGAGCTCACTACCTGACCAGGCAATCATTCCATTTCCCCAACCTGGGCTTAACACAACCTCACCTCATCTGACTCCTAAGCTAAGACTCATTCACTCACCATGGCTTTCTTCCAGGGCAGCCCAAGTGTATGTGAGCATGTATGTGTTAATGGACTTCTCTGTGTGTGTTCCACACCGTGAGTTCCAAAGGGAGGGAAACTGGATGGGTACAGCTCTGTGTTCCCAAGGAACATGCAATAAGACAAAAAAAAAAAAAAGCTAACCTTTATTGAGCACTTACTACATGTCAGGCATGAGTTACATGCATTAACTCATTTAATCACTATATTAACCCTGAGATGCTGTTGCCATTATTATCGCCAATTTACGGAAAGGAAACCTATGGCACAGAGAGGTTAGGTGACTTGCCCAAGGTCACACAGCCAGGACATGGTAGAGCAGTGTTAGCCCAGAGCTATTACTCTCATTTCCCAGGTAGTCCTAAAGATTATTTGAAATGAAAGAAAGAAAGGAAAAAAGGAAGGGCAGACCCAGCCATGCATATCCATCTCTTTCAAGTAATATGGGCTCCCAGAGGTCAGAAAATGTATATTATTCATATCTCTCTTCCCCAGCACCTAACACAGTGCTTGGCAAACATTAGGGGCTCAATAAATATTTGTGAAATGGCTATTTACTCATCATCAGCATATTTTTCTCCCCCATTATCCCAGAAACCCTCGGATCAGGAACTGAATTCTATTCATCTCTCCAGAGCCGTCACTAGCCCACTCTGCGTGCATTAGAAAAAAGCAGCCTCAATCCTGTGAGTGTGGCTTGCCAAGCTAATGGCCCATTGTGGGAAGAAAAAGGAAAATTCCCTTCCTCTGGCCTCAGGAGTTCCAGGTTGACAAAGGGAGCCCTGCTCTCCCGGGGGTGAGGCTTTGTGCAGCACACAACCTGAATGACTGTCCATGGAACTCCCGCTCTGTCCATGGAAATCCCATGGTTCCCTGGGGCCCAGCACGGGGCCGAATATGCAGTAGGCACGGTGTTCGTTGAACAACTACTTGCCAGGATTTGCTGCTCTTCCGCCCTGTTTTTTTGCCCGTAGCCAGTCTAAGCCCCAGGAGAACAATTGGCGGAAGAGCCACCAGCTGGGTGTCATGCGTCATGGTGCTGATGGGGGGGTCGGCAGACAGAAGGGGGACAGACAGGGTCAAACATAATTGGTAAATATTTGTCTATCTAATCAGAGGGCCTTTTAATTAGCAATTTCATCCTTGCAACTGGTTTATTTTTTTTTCTTTCTGTGGGAAGTCAATTAAATGTAACAGATGGAGGAGAACATGGGGGGTTTCCTTGTCTCCTACCATCTGTCCCATCCCACCCCCACCGCCGCCCCCACCCCCACCCCCCAGCAGCACCCACACCTCATTGGTGGAGCTGCCTGCCAGTTTCCAGAGGAGGGCGGGGCTAGGGTACTGAAGAAGCGGGGGCAGGGTCTCTGAACCTGGCCGCCTCCCCCTTCCCAGGAAGCCCTCTTTGGGGCTCCTAGTCTCCCCAGCGCCCCACACATCTAAGCTGGTGCTGTCGGCTTGCCTGTCACCCTCCGGTCCTAAGACCCTTTGCCAGCGGGGCATCTCCCGTCCCGCCTGGGAGCCAATACCGTGATATGCTTGTTTCAGCTCCCACCGCAGGCCCGCCCGGGACCCCCATCCAGAGGAGACTCTTGTTAAGTTCAACAAATCTTTCCTGAGTGTTTGCTCTCTGCCAGGCCACGTATCGGGCACTGGGGATAGAAATCGGGTAGTCCCTGCCCTTCAAGAATTTGTAGCCCATCGGGGGCAAGGGGACATTCATTCATTCATTCCCTTATTCTTTAAATATTTCTTAAGCAGCGTGTATACGCCAAGCTCCGTGCTAGACCCCAAGACCACAGGGATGAATCCATCCCTCCCCTTACCTTAAATAACTCAGTCAAGCAGAGGAGACACGCACGTAAATCACGCATTCGGTGAGGATTTGTTGAGTGACTACATGAGCCGGGCGCTGTTCTGGCTGTGGGGGGCACAGCAGTGAGCAGCGCGGAGCGCACGTCGTTTCTAGCAGGGGAAGAGACAATAAGCAGATGGACAGGGAATGGCAGGGGTGATCAGTGATTTGAAAAATTGCCTATCATATTGTGTCGTATGGAATCTGAGCTCCGAAATGAGAGGACGAGAGTCTCCAGCACGGCCCGCCAGGGCCCTGATCACCGCCCAACTTTCCCTGTAGGATCATTTCCTGCCACTCCCCACTCCCAGGCTACGCTGCAGCCACATTCATCTTCTGATTCCTCCGACCTGCCAGGCTCTGTCCTCAGACCTGCCCCCAGACTGTTCCCTCGGCCTGCCACACTCTTCCCTTTACTGTTTGCCTGGCTAACTCCTCGGCGGAAATGTCGCTCCCTGTCCCCTCTGGGTCCCTCAGGCCATGTTTGGTTTCTTCCACTGCAGGATCCTGCATCCCGGGATCCCCTTCCAGCTTGGCTGTTGCCAGAGACGCCTCTGTCTCCCTCGTCCTGTGTGGGAGCCAGCCCAGGGCCCGGACTGTGTCTCTCCTGCTCCTGATCAATGTATCTGTCCCCAGCACCTGGCATGTCCCGATCACCTAACCTACCAATACTGACTGGACCAAATTCAAACAAGCAGAGAAGAGGAGAGAGGACATCCCAGCTAGAGACCAAGATTTGCAAAGACAAGGCAGCTTGGAAGACTCCTAAGTGATTCAGAAATAGGGAGCACCCCGATGTGGCCGGATTAAGGAGAAGAGCAGCATCCGAAGCTGGAGTTAAGCCTTGAATGTTAAACTGAAATGTCTGGACTTCATCCTTATTGAGCCTATAAGCCAACTTCAATCACTCACACTCCTCTTCCATGATTTTGCCAAAAAGCCACGTGTTTCTGTACTACTGTTGGCTTTTTTTCTTCGAATGGTCACTTTTTTTGCTTAATTTTTTAAATAATAGCTTTACTGAGATATAATCCACATTATAAAATCCACCCTTTTTTTTTTAAGATTTTATTTGTTTATTTAGAAAGAGAGTGTGAGCTCGGAGAGGGTCAGAGAGAATCTCAGACTCCCTGCTGAGCTCAGAGCCCAACACGGGACTCGATCTCACGACCCTGAGATTATGACCTGAGCTGAAATCAAGAATCGGACGCTTAACTGACTGAGCCACCCAGGCAGCCCTCAAATCCAGCCTGTGAAAACGTACAATTCAGTGGTTTTCAGCATATCCATACACTTGTACACCACTCCCATCTAATCCCAGAATATTTTCAACAGCCCCAAAAGAAATTGTGTACGCATTACCGGTTACTCCCCATTCCGCTCCCTGTTCGCACCTCCACAGCCCCCGGCAACCACGAATTTCTTTTCTGTTTCTATGGATTTGCCTATTCTGAATACTTCATATGCACGGAGTCATGCAACGTGTGGCCTTTAATGACTGGCTTTTTTTAATCAGCAAACCGGGTTCCAGATTCATCGCATTTGTAGCACGCTTCGGGACTTCCTCCCTTTCTACCGCCGACTAACATTCCCCTGGACGGGACTGCCACACTTTGTTCATCCAGTCTTCAGTAGATGGAGCTGAGTTGTTGCCGCTTCCTGGCTATTTCCACTAACGCTGCTAGCGACGTTCCTATGCAAGTTTTTGTGCACTCGTGTGTGTTCGTTTCTCTTGAGTACCCACCTCTGGGGGGTGGAATTGCTGGGTCATCCCGTAACTCCATGTTTAACCTTTGGAGGAAAAGGAACTGTCCGACTCCTTCCAAAGTGACTGTGCCATTTTACAATTTTACCGGCAGCGGTGGAGCATTCCAGAGTTTTTCCATCCCTGCTTACACTCGGCGTTGTCTTTTTCATTGTAGCGATCCTGTCGCTAAATTGTAATGGGTGTGAAGTGGTAGCTCATTAGCTCATGTGGTTTGATTTGCATCCCCCTAATGCTTAAGGACGTGGAGCACCTTTTCCTGTGCTTATCGGCCACTTGCATGTCATCTTTGGAGAAATGTCTATTTAAATCCTTTGCCCAATTCTAAATTGTGTTATTTGTCCCTTACGGTTGAGTTGGAACAGTTGTTTATATATTTCGTATACAAGTCTTTCATCAGATCTTTTTCATTTTATCTTCAAAGGAAAGTTTGTCACTATCTAAAACAGAAAAAAAAACACAGTAACGGATGTCATAAATCAAAGGCACTTCTAAAAATAAATGCGGTCCATTAATCAATCAATAAACATTAATCATTTCTGATGACCTAGGCACCATTCCTGACACTGGGGAATACAGCAATGAACCAGAAGACAGGTAAAGATCCTAAATTTCCTGGTTTATGATGATCTGGGAAAAAGCAAAAACAGAACAAAGGAAATAAATAAAAATAAATAAAAATGCCCCTTCTCTGCAGAGAAGGGGCGCCTGTGGTTACGTCCGGGTGACTTTGCCGTTGGGGGATCAGGAAAGGCCTCCCTGAGGAAGTGGCCCTCAGGCAGACAGCTAAAGGAGGAGAAGGCACCAGGCACACAAGGGTCAAGGGCAAGAGAATTCTGGACAGAGAGAATAAGGCGGAAGTGAGCTGAGCGTGACTGGAACCTCGTGGACAAGGGGAAGAATCATATGGGACGAAGAGGAGGAAACAGACAAAAAGGCCCCGGTCACACAGGGCCTTGTAAACCGCAGCAAAGAGCTTGGAATTGCTGTAGGCACAGAAAATGCCCTTTGAGACTTTTAAGCGGCGGAGCGACCTAATCTGATTAATGTTTTTAAAAGCCGCTCCGGCGACTGTGGGGCGGGTTGTTGGGGTGCAAGGTGGGAGGGCAAGACCAGTGCGGAGGCTACTCCGATGTGCAGGGGAGGGGTGCTGACGGCTCGGGCCAGGGCCAGAAGCAGTAAAGAGAAGTGGCTGTTTGAGGATATGTTTTGCAGGTGAAGTTGACAGGCATGGCTGATGGATTGGATGGGGCAGGCAAGCAAGAGAGAGCAAGCAAGGAGAACCCTTGGAGGTTGCAGCCCTCTACTGCAACGGCCTGCAAGAGAGGAGAGGGAGGCAGGGCCGCGGGGTAACTCCAGGCTCTATTTTGGACTTCCGGGTACAGATACCTGTTGACCTCCCAGGGGAGATGTCAAGAAGGCAGACAGAAATTTCTGGGCCCGGAGAGATGCATCTGGGAATCACAGGTGGTGTTCAAGGTCACGGGACTGGACAGAGTCCAGAACCCCCTGGTACACCAGCTCTAAAGGGCCAGCTGCAGAGGGAAAACCAAAACAGGAGACTGGGGTGTGAAGAGGAGGCAAACAAGAGACGATGGAGTAAAGGAACCCCAAGCAGAAGGTGTTTTGAGAAGAAGGAAATGGTTGGGAAAATCTAGTTTTAAAACATATCGCGTTATTAAGTTCTAACCAGATACATTGGTTTGCTCACGCCTCTGGGTCTCAGCCTGATCTCTCTGTGGCGAGAGTTGTGAAAGACAAGCCACCCCCAACCCGAGATGTCCTCTCGAGCACTGTTCGAACTGGGGAGTTCCCAAGGGACCCAGATCATGTACCGCCTGATGGTATCCAGTAACTTCCCAGGTTCTCCTGGCGCACTTGGAGAACCACTTCTGTGGGCAAAGGGGAGGCTGTGGATGAGGGCAGGGATGGGGTCAGATTAATGAGGGTGGAGAATGGACTAGAGGAGGAGAGACCAGGCAGGAAGAGAAGGGAGGAAGGAGGAAGACTGGCCCCAGTGGGAGATGTGAAGACTGGACTAAAGCAGAGGAGACTAAGCCTAGAGATCTTCGGGGGGTCACCTGCACCCCGACTCAGAGCCAACACGTGCATTGCCACCTTGCTTTCTGCTCACCTCAAGTCCCATCCCTCCCGCCAGCTCTCTCTGGCCCTCCACACCCACCCACCCATTCCCACTCTGCACCCAATGCTACCATGCTAGAGTTCTTGAGTGTTACTATGTGCCAGGCACTGTTCTAAGCAATTTATATATGTCCCCCATTCGATCCTCAGGCCCCTCCATTTTACACAGGAGAATACAGAAGCACAGAGAGGACTGGCAAGTTGCCCAAGGTCACACAGTAAGCCAACAGTGGAGATGGGATTCAAACCCAGGAACTCCGACTCAAGTCCACATTACAATGACGGAGAAAATGGAACCCAGTGTCCTATCCTGCAAGAAGCCCTTTGTCAGTGAGTCACTCCTTGCATACCTCCGGGCATTTCACCACCTCCCAGTCAGTCCGCTTGGCTGGTCGGGTTGATTCCTCAATCCCTCTTTTTCTGTCCCTGCAATCTGTCCCCTGTAACTTCTCCCTATAGGTGAGACAGCAAAACGCGAAGGGGGGGGCACGGTGACATAAAGCTTAAAAGGAGGGCCCTCAAATCCAGTTGCCTTGGATTAGTAGCTGTGTAGGGGACTGTGTAGGCAAGTCCCCTCACCTCTATGGGCATCCATCTCCTCATTTGGGAACCTGGCTAATGACAGAGCCCACCTCTGTGTTGTGAGGATTAGGGGACAGAATCTTAGCCTGTGGCCTGGCCCACTGCGAACTCTGGGTAGGAGGGAGCTTCGAGGGGATGGTGATACCTGCTCTGTACAGACCGACCCCTCCTCCCCTTGAACCCCTAGCTCCTCTCCTCGGGGTCACCAGTCCAGGTCCTCAGCCTCGGGCCCTGCTGCATCCCCTCTGCCCCCAGGCTGCCTGCCCCCCGTGGCTCAGGTGAGCCCAGCTGCACCTAATCAAGACGCCAGGCCCCCCGTCCCCTGCAGGGCCCCGCAAGGCTCCTCACTGATTCCCCTTCCTCAATCAGTCGGCCCTCTCCACTCTCCCGGCCTCTCCACTGATTGCCCCTTTGTTGCCCGCCAGGCCAGCGCCACCGCCAGGGCCCAGCTCGCCCCGGACCGCCCCCTGGGTGCCCAGCCCACCTGGCTCTGTCCCCTAGGCTATCTCCAGGCCTGTAGGCTTCGGAGGGGGCTGGACTGTGACGGGCGTGTGGACCAACAAAACAACAAAACCGCCAGGAGTGTGTGGTTGTGCACACACGCACGCAGGCACACACACACTGAAGAGAAATATCAGCACACGTGGGCAGGAAGCAGAGCACTTACGCATGCTCTCTTAAAGGGCAGCCCCACGAATGAGGACAATACACACTTTTGGAGACAAAACATGCAAATACATACCACCCAGGTGTACGCGAGTACACACACAGGTACACACACGCACACACACACTCCAGCAGGTACCCGATCCTTTCCAGCCTATTTCGGCTCCCCCCACCCTTCTGCTTCTAGCCCCTCCCCACTTTTTAACTCTGTGGATGGGTTAGTAAATGCCCAAGGCCTTCGGCCTGAGCGAGCACAGATAACAAGGCAAATCTCATTTCCAGAGCGAGAGTGTGTCTGGATGCCACCCCCCACCACCGTGTACCTCGGAGCAGCATCGCAACCAGCCCCCCGCCAGCCTGCAACATGGGGAGGGCTGATGGGCTGGCTGGCTGGCTCTTATCATCCCCCAAAGTCTTCCTGAGAAGAGGAGGTGGAGGGGGGGTCCCAGGGCAAGGCCGGGGCAAGCTGGGAGGGCCTGTCCTGCCCAGTGACCCCAGCGGGGCCTCAGCCCTCATTGCTTCCCCCTTGCGAGGGCTGGCCTTGCTCAGGAGGCGAATGATCGCATCCCAGCCAGCTGGCTGCGTCCACTTCCAGCTCAGCGCTCAGGGTGGATGGGGGTCCCCCGGGAGCTGGGAGGGGGAGGCAGGAAGGCTCTGGCACTCCGGGCTCGGCGAGTCCCCTGTGTGCCCTTCGGCACCGGCTCATCCCCCTGATGCAGCTGGCCTAAAGCCCAGGGGTCATGCAGGGTCTTTGAGGAGGGGCCCCCAGACACTGCTGGTCAAAAGGGAGGGAGGGGGGCACCGGGGCTTTGGGGACCTGCCGCCCCAACTCTTGCCCTGTTCCCAGCCTGTCTTTCAACTGAAACACACCAGTCCTGCCGTGGAGGATGTTAAAATAACTGAGCCACCTCCACCGTACTGTCACATGGGGGCAGCTCTCCCCGTAGCCCCAGCACACTAGTCCCTCCCCTGGCTCCCCGGAGCCTCCTTCCCGGGAATTAAGGAGTTAACACCTCCATGCACGTGGGTAACTGAAGATGTGGAGTGTCGCCCAGGACCAGGGGCCTGCCCCTAACTCTGCTACTCCCACCCCCTCACCCTGGACCCAATCCCTTCCCACCCCCTCCCCCGGCCCAGCTGCCCAGTTGGGTTGGTGCTGCCCCTCTCTCCGACTCCGGGAGTGCGGAAGCATGGCTGACTCAGACCCAATCTCGAGCCCGAGGGTCCTGCCTCCAGCCCCATAGATAAGAGTCTTATCGGGCAGGGGGCTTCAAGGAAGAGTTGGAGGCATAAATGGAACACAACCCCCCAGCCGAAGCTCTGAAAGAGAGGAAAGTCAGCAAGAGAGGAATCTCAGCCAAGAAGGAAGGGCAGTGGCCCCCCACCGGAGCCCCGGCTTCCTCTGCCATTCACACTCGTGGCCGCCCCCGCCCCCACCCGTACCTCCATCATCTATACAGATTTATTTCACGATAATTTCATTTCGTCCCTGGCTCCGGAAAGATGGATTGCCCGGCGAGGTGATTGGGGAATCTGTGTTGGGCTCGTAAATTTGCTGCCCCTCCATGAAGCTCCCCACTTGGTGGGGGGTGGGTGGAAAGGAGTGAATGCAACTGTCCATCTCTCCCTGCCACCTGGGGGGGGGGCGGTATAGCAGGAAAGCATAGCAAAGGGGGAATTTCCCTGCCCTAGAACCAGTGGGGTTCTCTCTCCACCTTTGTTACAAACAAGGCTATTTGTCACTTGGCTGGCAGGATGACCCGCCTTCCTCCACCCCTCACCAGCCCCAGCCACCAGGGGAGGCCTTCTCCTGCTGAGCGGGCACTGAGCTGGCAGAGGAAAGAGGGGACCAAGAAGCAGCAGGGGTGGCTGCCCCCTCCTTCCTGCTCTTACTGGTCAGCAGGAGGCACTGTGCTGGGAGGGAGTGGGAGGCTTGTGGAAAGCTAGCCCCTTTCAGGAGGGAGAGCACATGCACACACACATCTAACCAGCATGCGCGCACGCACACACACACAGAATAGTAGCACGCCTACACCAACACCTGCTAGAAAGAGATTACAAATGCAACGGCAAAATCAAAGCAGCGTAGGAGAAAGGAGGATGGGACTCAGAATCTAGGAGAGCCAGAAATCGGATACTGGCTGTCCAGCGTTCCCTTGGACCACTAACGCAACCTCTCTGAGCTTCACCTTGTTCAGCTGTAAGGATAACCCATCTTCCCCCCAAGGGTTGTTGTCAGGATCAAACGAGAGTCTATGTGAGAAGTGCGGGCCCATAAACAGTAGGCAGAATCGTGATTACTGTGCCCCCTGCACACATGCACGCACACTTGCCTCTACCTTCTTTCTGTATCTCTCCGTAGCCTGATTCACCCCTCTTCCCATTTCTGCACAATTCCTAACTGACCTTTCACCTCCGATCTCCAGGAACGGCCCAGAATGGTGCAGCTCAGAGCCCCTGGGGCCACGTTCAGGCCCTGTTTCCTCTCCTCCCTCTCCCACCCAAGTCATCTTTATCAGCCCAAGCCACACAGCCCCTCCGGCCCCCAACCTTCATGCTCCTGGGTGACAGGGAAGGCTGAGGGTTTGGAGGTCATGTGGGATGGGCGGGATGAGAGGACAGAAGTGAGTGGAGGAAGAGAAGCCACCAACGGCAAAAATTCAAAAATTTGGAGCAGAGACCCCAATAGGGAACTAAGGCCAAAGCCGGCAGTCGTCGTGGGGGAGGGGGATGTTAGCATCACCAGGAAGCTCTTAAAAATTACAGAGGCCCGAATGAGCAGCATCACAGGCCCCCAGCCCACGGACATTTTCTGTGTCCTCATCCTCAGGGATGAGGCCTGGGTCACTCTAGGGGTTTAGGAACCAGGAGCCAGCAGGTCCCTGCAGCTCTGGTGGGGACAGAGGTTTCCTGCCACCCACGCCCCCCACTCCAGTCCAGCATGTCCCCTGCAGTCCCACCTGCTGTGCCCTCCTGCCTCTCTCCCCATCACACGTTAGTCCCTTGCCTGCCCCCGCCTCCCCCCCCCCACATTTCATTTCCCGGGTCCTCCTCCCCACATTAACCCTTCCCTAGAGGTCCAGGGAGGGGGGCAGTCCTCCTGTTGGATTCCCCCAAGGATCTTCCTCCCACCCCAGCTTCGCAGGTGGGAGGGGGACAGGAGAGGTGCTCAGTTCCCAGTTGAATCCCCTGGCTCCTGCCTAATTAGTATTCCACGGAGAGCTGGGCCCAGGCCCCGGGATTTGTTTGCCAGCCGGCCAGTTCCCTGTCTCCCCAGTTCAGAGTGAGTAATTCTGTCCCTCCCAGGCCCATTTAAGGGAGTGAATAATTAGCTACATTCAATTAGGCCTCTCGCTGCCACTGTGGCTCCTGCCTGCCTCACTTGGGGGGACAGGCGCACTAATGAGCCGGTGCCTCTCTGACACGGGGGAGCGAGTGTTAAACACCGGCGACCCCCCCACCCCTCCAGAGGGAACAGGAGGCAGGAGGTGAGAAAGGAGGCTGGAACCCTGGGGGTGAAGGCAGGAGAGGAGGGGCAGAGAGAAAGAGGGGCAGCAGGAAGGGACTCAGGAGAAGGAAAGAAATATCCATCCATATAGTGTAGCCATGCAGAAACCCATCCGTATAGTGTCCTTACATGAAGCAGGCTCAGCCCTACATGGAATCCTATGCAGCACTTAAAAAGTATGTTGTCGATCTATATTTATCGGCATGGAGAGACGCCCACCATATACTGCTAGGCAGAGAAGGCTGCTTACAGCACAGTGTATGTAATCGTAGCCCAAATTAAAAAATATATATTTTTGGCACAGAAAACAAGCCTGGAGGGCCGGTAACTTGAGGTGGGCGGGGTTGGTGGGGAGGCTTACAGGTGGTCTTATTTTCCTGTTTATTGCTTAGATGGGGGCGGTGCGATGCACAGGTATGATTTTCATAATCAGCCAAAATAACATTTGTTCGAAAGAGAACAAGGGGAGATGGAATTGCGTGGAGAAGGAAGGAGGCGGGTGGGCAAGGAGCAGGCAGACTGCAGGGAGCGGGGTGGAGGGATGGGCGGAGACTTCGGGCGGGGTGGGCGGAGTCTCGGAGGGAGGCAGCCTCGGGAAGTCCCAGCAGCACGCCCCGGTCTGCAGGGAGAGAGGCAGAGAGCCCGAGGGATGGGAGGGGGGACAGGAATGAAGAAGCGTGCCCTGCCCACTGGCCCCCTCTGTTTGGGCGGCAGCTGCTCACTGACCTTGCTGAGCCCCTCCCAGAGCCCCCCTCCCTTAACAGTGCCGCAGGGTCCCACGGGTTGCCCCGAGCCCCCAGACTCCAGGACCACAGCATGGGGTTTTTTTTCCCCCTTTTTTTGCAAATTAAAACTGTATCTCACCACCCTTGCCAGTGGGTTTTAATTTTCTGTTCGGAATCACTCTGGGGGAGAGAAATCCTTCAGGGCAGAGTCTTTAATAACTTCTGCTCCCCAAGGGAGCCGCTGCAGGCCCTGCAGGCTGCCTGCCTGGGGGGAAGGTGGGCTGGCAGTGGGGGCAGGAAGGGGGGGTATCACAGAATGAAAAGGACACAGACATCCGGCTCACCGCAGTCCCAAGGCAATTTTCTGAGTCCTAGAGCTTTTCAATACCTTACATGTGGGTAGAGCCTGGTCTTGGGGGCCCAGGATCCAGGCTGGGATGTGGAGGAAGGAGAGAGCCTGCCTCTGACACTCGGCCTGACCCAGTTCTGGACCTTACCAGGGCCTCAGTTTCCACACATATAAGACAAAAGGATCAGGCATAATGACGTTCCCAGTCTCTTTTAATTCCAACCCTCTCTGACTCCCTTTTTTGGGTTCTCACTGACTTTTTAAATTCTTGGAATTGGTAGCATTTCAACATTAGGAGATTTCACATGGAAATCTGGATTCAAAGCAATATCCAACTCCCATTCCTGCAGGGCAACATGGAAAGGAACCGACCGACACTACCCTCCTGCCTCCCCCCACCCGCCCGGCCCCACAAAATAGGCAGAGCCTCCCCACTTTGCCATAGTCTCTGCCTTCCTGACTCTTCCTGCCCGGGCCCCGCCTCACTCTGTGGCTCCTGCACAGAGTTGCACTTTGCAACCCCTGCCCTGGAGGTTAGCTGCTCCGGGGGTTTCTCTCCGCCTGTGCACAGTCACACTGCCTCTTAATGGCCCTGCACAATATGCACCTGTTCCCCTACTCGATGACGGGGCAAAATCCGCAGTCTGGGGGTCAGCCTAGTTCGGCCCAAATCCCGGCTCTAAGCTTGAGAACTTCGCAAGTCATTCAGCCTTTGAGCATCATCTGTAAAATGGGTGTTATGAGACTGTGCATTATGGACAGTCGTCCTCTGGACTAAGACAATGTCTAGGAAATTCTTGGCGCCTAGTACATAGCTAGCACTCGAGCCATGTGCACTCCCAGCGACTCCATGCCCAGTAGGAATGCAGTTGATGCCGGCGCAAGGAAGGAGGCAGTGGAGACGGTGGCCTCCCAAGGGCCAGAAACGGAGGAAGATGCAGGGTACAGGTAGCAGGAGGCTCAGGCCTAGGGGCCCCAAGACAGGAAAGGCCTCTTCTCCAAAGTGAGGGTGGGAAGTCCGCGAAAAGCAGCTGCCGGGGTCTTCGCACGTGACGTTGGCGCCACCTTCTGGCTGATACAGGCCTCACACCCTCACACCCACCCACCCACCCACCCCCAACCACAGGCCGGAGCCGCTTGTCTAGTGGGCTGATCTTCTTCATTTATTTTTAGAATTGGCGGGACCCTTAGAACTCCTAGGGCACCAGCCCTTCATCACACGTGGGGAGGGAAAATTTCCAGAACCAGAGAGTAACTTTCCCAAGGTCACACAGAAAGTTTCTGGCTGAGCTCCATTTAGAACCCAGAACTTGCTACAGCTGCCAAGAACCCCTTCCCTTTGTCAGGGACGCTGAGATACATAAAATTGCTCCTTCTCGTGCATGAGCTCTGCTGACTCTTAGGGGGAGCCCCTCCCAGAAACAGAGGTAGTTTATTGGGGGGGGTGAACTCAAGACGCACCAGTGGGGGAATGGGGGTGGGGAAGACAGGGGAGGAAAGGAAGCCAGCAGCAGAGGGGTACCTGGGGCTCAATCCCTCTAAGAACCTGGAAAAACCCACACTGCCCTTCAGATTTGTCCCTCCCAAGGGCAAGGAGGCTGGGCATCTATCCTCCACCTTTCATTCCTATTTGGTTGATAGTATTCTGGGGCATTAACTCTCTGGGGTACAGCTGACCCTCCACACACCTGCACCAAGCATGCTTTCGAGACCAGGGAAAGCCCCAAGGCAATCGATTCCAAGTGCTTGTAATAGGAAACCAACTGCTTATCTGCAAATATCAATGCCAAGGGAGGGCGGTAGTTCTCAAAGTGAGGTCCCTGGGCCAGCAGCATCAGCATCACCTAGGGAACTTGTTAAAAAGGCAAATGGCTGGGGCACCTGGGTGGCTCAGTGGGTTAAAGCCTCTGCCTTCGGCTCAGGTTATGATCTCAGGGTCCTGGGATCGAGCCCCACATGGGGCTCTCTGCTCAGCAGGGAGCCTGCTTCCCCTTCTCTCTCTGCCTGCCTCTCTGCCTACTTGTGATCTCTCTCTCTCTGTCAAATAAATAAAATAAAATCTTTAAAAAAAAATGCAAATGGCTGAGCTCCATCCCAGACCGATTCAGTCAAACACTGGCCGTGAGGCCCTGCAATCTTTTAATAAGTCTGAGAGGTGGTTCTGATCCATGCTCAAGACTGAGAACCTCTGACCCAGGAGAACACAAGGAAGACTCAATACCACCTACTACGAGTATTGTCTCCATTTGCCAGATGAGGAAACTGAGCTGCTCCGAGACGAAAATGACACCCCCGAGGTCACACAGCCACTAGGTGACGGAGGAGGGTCTTTTGCCTCTTTCCACCATACTGCCCTGTCCAGAAGTGAGTGACACTAGGATTTGGACTCTAGGTAGAGGATAAGGGTGCGGTCCCAAAGCTCCCCTCCCCCCACCCCACAACCACCACTTTGTTCTGCTTTCTAAACCAAACGTCTCCACCTGGTCTATCCGAATGGTTCTTAAAGCTCTTCTGGGAAGCCTGCCAAGCCAGGTGCCCTTCTCTTGGCTCGCAGCTGCCCTCAGTCTCCATCCAGGACAACCCCTCTACACACACACACACACACACACACACACACACAGAGCCAGCAGGACACACCGAGGAAATCCGAAGCTGCTTCTTGCTGGGGGGACAGGTTGAGATCCCTGGGCTGAACCAGCCCAGTCTCATCCTCACCATGAATCTTTGTGCAGGGGCTTTGTGTGGCTCTTCCCTCTCCTTGTCCTACAACCTTCCTCCCCTCCTCTCCCCTTTCATCCCCTCCCCTCCCTTCCCCTCTGCTCCCACTCCATCTGCTGCTCCTCCTGGCTAGGCTCCCCCTCAGTTGGCACAGCAGGAAAAGAGAACAGGATGGTTTATTTTTATCCTAAGATACTGCTGGGGGGGAAGGAGGCACCATCTGACCAAGAAGCAGCAGCTCCTGTAGCAGTTGGAGGTCAGAAGGAAGTGGGAGGCCCAGGACCTCCCCAGGAAGGAGCTACAGATGTAGGCTCCAGAGGGCAGGAAGATCTAGAAGGAGCAGCACAGGACCAAGAGTGGCGAACTCCGAGCGCCATCACTGAGAATTGCTGTGTGACCCCAGGCAAGTCCCTTCACCTCTCTGGGCTCCCATTTTCGACTCTGTTAAAGAGGGAGGGATCTGGACCCTGCCTGCCTACAAGGCTGTTTTTTATGAACATGAATAAAATGAGGAGAGTGCTTTGCAAACACAGTGCCAAATGTGAGCACACACGGAAGCCACCGGGAAGGGTAACAGCCTGGGGATGTTCTTACCCTCAGAAAGTGCCCTAATTCTGTGAGCCTGGCAGCAAGCTAAACAGCTCATGTCACCCAGCATTTCCACCCCCGTTTTCCTTTATACATGTTTGATGGCTTTTTTAATTACATAAGCATTATATGAACTCCCTCTCCTTTAGGGGGAAAAAAGTCAAATCCTCGTTTAACCCTTCCCCAACCCAGACATTGCAACTCTTGAAGCTGTGCGTTTTCTGCGTATCCTTCCAGAACATTTGCCATATCTACATATACATTGGTATGTTATGTTTATACACGTATCTCTAGATGACATGTCCTATTGTTTGGGAGTATGTGCTTTAAAAAAAAAAAAATGTTTCCATACCCATCATTCTGCAGCCTGCTTTTTTTTTTCACGACAGTGTTTTTAAGATCCTGTTGTATAAATATATGATAATTTTATTTAGCCAGTCCCCTGCTGATGGACAGTTAAGTGGCTTCTAGCCATCCACTGTCACAAACAACGCCACAATGGATATTCCTGTACGTGTCCTCCTGGGCTCGTAGAAACCACCACGATACATCTCTGGGCGCTGAAGTGCTGGGCTGGAGGGTTTGGTGGATATTACTATACGGCCGCCAGAAAGTTCCACCTCCATCTTTAACAGCAAGTTGGGAGACGGAATGGACTCCAGGGCTGGTTGGAAGGTTCTCTGATTCTGCACCGCAGGGGTGCGCGCAGGGGGTGCCCCGCCCCTCGACGCCCAGCGCAGCAGCTTGAGCCGCAGCTCCAGGCTCTCGGGCCACGCGCCCGTCTTCCCCTGCTGCCACACTCCTGGGCACGCTCTGCCTCATACTCTCTCCTGCACGGAGATGCGGCTCTCTTTGCCGTCCTCCTGGGTCACCGGCTGGCACCCGTGTAAGGTCTCCTGCACCGGAGCAATGGAGAGGGGAGGGACAGGAAGGTCCTCCAGGTCCTCCACGGGGTCCTTCCGGGGGTCCTTCCACATAACCTTAGGGGAGCCAAGGCGTGAGGTTACCCCCCTCAATACCTCCGAGTAGCCCTTCCCTCAGAAGGAGACCCCTCCCCCAAACACAAGCCCCTTCCCCTTTCCCAAACGGAGGGTCAGAGCTGATTCAACGGGGGCCTCCTGCCCCCTGCTGGCCACACAGGGAGTGTCAAGAAGCCTCAAGAGTGGGAGAAGCTTGGGGCGCCCCGGTGGCTCCGTGGATTAAAGCCTCTGCCTTCGGCTCAAGTCATGATCTCAGGGTCCTGGGATCGAGCCCCGCATGGGGCTCTCTGCTCAGCAGGGAGCCTGCTTCCCCCTCTCTCTCTGCCTACTTGTAATCTCTCTCTCTGTCAAAAAAATTAAATCTTCGAGGAGTGGGAGAAGCTTCAAGTGTCAAGAAGCTTCAACCGGGGATCCAAGGAGCTGCCCCGCCAGCCTCCGCCCAGTGACGGGGCACCAAGGCCCCAGAGACACGATTCCCCTACGTATTAAATGCCAGGAAACGTCAGGTCTTGCCCATGGTGCCGGGACTGCTCTGTGGGGAGGTGAGCTCTGGAGGCAGAGGTTGCAGGTGCAGGGGAGTGAATGGGAAGCGCCCTCCCTGCAGCCCAGCCCCGGGAGTGACAGTAGCTGCTTCTGGTGCCTTCCCTCGCCGGCCACAGGGGCAGACCCTGAAGCAGTTTTCCTGCCACAGAGGCAACAATGAGTCAGGCTTTCTTTCCAGCTGGCCAATACCCTGAGCCGGTGCCCGGGGCTGACCTACCTTATTCTCTGGCTCCTTGGCCACCTTTCCTAGAGAGAGAGAGAGGGAGGGAGGGAGGGAGAAATGGGATGGGGAGTTGGTGTAGCCAGATCAGGAAACAGGTGGCCACTTCCGCACCTTCTCCCTCCCTCCTTCCCTCATCGCCTCCCCACCTGGGGACTCACTGACACAGGCGGACACCAGCAGGACAGCAAGCAGGATCCCCATGGTGATGGGGATCACCACCAAGGCTCTCATCCGAGGTGGGGGACCTGGAGAAATCAAGACTTCAGTGATGGCTCCCCACCAGCGGCACCCCCCGACCCCCATGCCTAAGGCAGTTGCACCTTGCAGGGGTTCTCAAATCCTTCAATGGCTGAGCTCATCTCAAATCCGCCGATTCAAACAGGTGGCCCTGGGAGAATGTGGCCGGATGTGTTTAGTGTGACCAGTGCATTAAAAAAATTCTTGAGGGGCGCCTGGGTGGCTCAGTTGGTTAAGCGGCTGCCTTCGGCTCAGGTCATGATCCCACGGTTCTGGGATCGAGCCCCACATCGGGCTCCCTGCTTGGCGCAGAGCCTGCTTCCCCCTCTCCCTCGCCCTCTCCCTCTCCCTCTGCCTGCCGCTCTGCCTACTTGTGCTCTCTATCTATCTCTCTGTCAAATAAATTAAAAAAAAAAAAAAGAATTCTTGAAATACTCGCCAACTTTTTAAAATTGGAAGATGGGATATTTACTATCAGGATATCTAGTTTCTCTTAGAAGTTCGGAAGATCCAGCCGCAGCGGGCCAGCAGCCCTGCCTGGTCCCCCTCGTCGGAACTGAGGAGTGGTATCTGTGTCCTCCGGCTCCCCATGCGCCTCATCCCTCCCCACCCTCTGCCTGGTGCTGAGCTCCGTCAGCATTTATGTCTGTGGGTTGTCTTTGTTATAGAAGAAGGAAGGGGAAAGTAAAGTATTTCTTGGACTTAAGTCTCTATCCTAAATGGGAAAATGAGAGATGCATGGCAAGGACTAGGGGAAGCCAAGTGAAGCATTCACCTTGGGACAGAATCTAAGGGGACACCAAAAAAACTGAGTAATCGGGGTGCCTGGGTGGCTCAGTGGGGTAAAGCCTCTGCCTTCGGCTCAGGTCTTGATCTCGGGGTCCTGGGATCGAGCCCTGCATTGGGCTCTCTGCTCAGCAGGGAACCTGCTTCCCCCTCTCTCTGCCTGCCTCTCTACCTACTTGTCATCTCTCTCTCTCTGTCAAATAAATAAATAAAATCTTAAAAAAAAAAACTGAGTAATCAAGAAAAGTAATATTTTAATGGCATGTTTGGAAAAATCGTATCAACAAACTATGACCTACCACTGGCTGCCTTTTCTATTTTTTTTAATTTGAGATTTATTTATTTGCGAAAGAGAGAGAGAGAGAGCGAGCACACGAGTAGGGGAGGGGCAGAGGGAAATGAAGAGAATCTCAAGCAGACTCCCCACTGAGTGGGGAGCTTGATGCCTGCAGGACTAGATCTCACCACCCTGAGATCATGACCTGAGCCCAAACTGAGATCATGACCTGAGCCGAAATCAGGAGTCAGACGCTTAACTGACTGAGCCACCCAGGCACCCCTGGCTGTCTGTTTTTTAAATAAAATTTTATTGGAACCAGGGCTGGGATTAGCCTGAGGCAAGTGAAGCAGGGCTGGATCACATTTTTATGTAAATTTTGATATTTTGTTCATTAAGCGTTTTTTTTTACAATAGCTTTGATTTTTTCTAAATATATCAAATGTTATTTATCTTGATGACTGCATTTTTCTCGCACCCTCTTTAATACTGTGTCCAAGGCAAGTGCCTTGCTCACCTCACCCCAGTCCCAGCCCTGCCAAGAGGAAAGTGGGTCTTAAGAAAACACAGAGAGTGTCTTTGTCTTAGCAGTGACTTTCCAACTCCTGCCTGGTCCCAGCAGTTATCTGAGTCTGTTGTCTGTGCGGTAGGCCAACCCCCTCATTCTAAAATCAAAACCAAGGCCCTGAGAGGAACAGCGTCCCACCATGCTGGTGCTTGAAATGTAAGGTGGCAGAAGAGCATTGCGGGAACACCTCGAAAATGCGAGAACCCGTGCCAGGCACTTCCCCCAAGCTGCTAAGGGAGCTGCTGTTATCATCCCATTTCACAGATGAAGAAACTGAGGCTCAGAGTAGGGAGGTGACTTGCCCAGGCTGCACAGATAAGTGGCAAAGCTGGGACGCCGCAAAACCCAAAAACTGCCCCCTCCTCTCACTTCACCTGCTCTCCCTCTTCCCCGCCCCCCTCCCCCGTCGTCTGTGTGTGCCCCCTGTTCCCTTTGAGCTCCCCGCCTCCTGAGCCTGCTACCAGGGCCCATTCTCCAAGACTCACCACAGATAGCATCCGTCTTGTTAGTCCCCTCCTGAATCTCTATCAGGCCCCTGGTCTCACAGCTGTGCACAGGCAGATGTGCGTGCACATGCACACACACACACGCACACAAGACACAGACACAGAGGGAGAGAGAAAAAGACATGAAATTTCCCCAACCATAAGATTTCCAACCCCAGAGGGAGACCGCCAAAACCAACAAGTTCAGGTTCACCAAGCACATATTGCGTGCGCGCTCCTATGCTGGCTATTATGGGAATGACACAGACTCTGTTCTTATGGAACTCGTGAGTGCGGAGAAAAAATTGTTGCACATCTTGAAAGAGGAATAATCGGAGAGTCTGTATGGAGTGCCGTGCTTTGTCACATGGGCTGAAGTGAACTGGGAATCGCTCAGAGCAGGGGAGACCGAGGCCACCGTGGCTGGAAGAGAGGGATGGTGAGTTCAGTCTAAGGCAGGGCTTCTCACACTCAGCGCTACTGACATTTGGGGCCACACAGCCCTCTGTTGCAGGGCGGTCCCGTGCACCGTAGGGGGCTTAGCGACACCCCTGGCCTCCACCCACTAGATCCCAGCAGCAGCCCCTCCCCAGTTGTGACAACCAAAATGTCTCCAGACATTGCCAGGTGTCCCCTGGGGAGAAAAATGGCTCAGTTGAGAACCTCTGGGTTAAGGGTCATCCAGAAAGACTGCCCTAGGGAAGGGAGATCTGAGTGGCCTTGAAGGATGTAAATTTAGAGCAGCAGAATATTCTAGCTGAAGCAGGACAATGTGATTTGAGGGATTCAGTGGGGGGCATGCCAGACGGTGCAAAGGAACTGCGGAAAATCGGGCTTTAGAACCTGATCGCTGGTAATCAGCCATGAAGGTTTCACCGGGATTCAGCTGGTAAGTTCCGTCAGCATCCAACCAGAGGACCACACAGTGATGGGACTCAGGGGGCCAGAGAGCTCACAGGAGGAGAAATTAGAGACAAGTACAGCCAGGAGGACCATGCACACATCTCAACATGGGATGATGAAGACATGGTTCCAGGAGGAGTGGGGAGAAGTGGACAGACGAGAACATTGCCAAGAAAAATACATCAAGGGGGGAAAGGTGAGAAGCTACAAAGAAAGCGCGTACGCAAGAGTGCTTGGGCGCCTACAAGCCACTCCTACGTGTCTTTTCCTCATGCCTTGTGAGGTGAAGGTCATTCCCATTTTCTAAATGAGGGCACAGGGGCTCAGAGGAGGGTCACACACTTATGTGGGGTCCCATCCTTTCTAAGCTGCACTGAGGCCGGGACCCAGTGCTCTGATTCCACTAACCCAGCTGCCCCCGGTTATCATTCAACATTTATCAGTAAAGATTTGTTGAGCATCTACTGTGCACCACGCATTGATGTAGGGGCACTAGAACGCATCAGCGGAAGAAAAGAGAAAAAGGCCAAGTCTCTACACTGAAGGAATTGGTGGACTACTGCAGCAAGGCAGACAGGAAACAAATAACAAAGTACCGTATGGAATGCTAGTGTTTGTGTGGGAAATACGTCTGTTTGCATGTGTGTAGGCTTATTTGTTTGTATGCAGAATCTCTGGAAGGACACACAGGGAGAGTAGCCACCTCTAGGGAGGACTGAGTGGCCGAGGAACAGGGTGAAAGGAGGCTGCTGATCACCGTAGGCCTCTTTGTGCCTTGTGTCCCACAAGCCTGCCTCACCCATTTTTTTTTAAATTAAAGGTAAAAAGTTAACTGGGCACATGTTGAAGGGTATTCCAGGCAGGAGAGCTGGACGCAAGAGAACGAACAGTGTGTTGAGGGGATTGCAGGTAGCATGGGGGAAGAAGCTGGAAGGAGCTGGAAGGTTGGGGGCCTGTGCGAAGGGGTCTGGGTTTCATCCTAAAGGCACAGAGAGCCATGAAGCGTTTTACACAGGGAGCGCCAGGATCCGAAATACACTGCAGAAAGCTCACTGTGGCAAGAGGGTGGGGGGAGAGGGCAGAGGCAGGGAGGCCGGTGAGAGGGCGAAGGCACCATCTAGGCCACAGTGATGACCGTGAAGATAAGAAGGAATCCCGAAACATCTGGAAGGCCAGGCAGACAGGACCTGGTGACCGACTTGGGAGGGACCGTGGGACCAGTGCCCAGGCCCTTGGGATCGTCTTCCCAGAGGATGAAAGGGACAGGCAAGTGAGCCCATTTGGCACCTGTGGGTCACCTGCATGGAGGTGGACCCTCAGTGGTGACATATGACTGTCTGGGACCCAGGAGATAGGTCTGGACAGGAGATGTTGTCTGGGAACCGTGGACACAGATGAGATGCTCCGGCGAGCATCGGGCAAAGCGACTGGGGAGTAGAGCCTAGAACAAAGGCCAAGGAAACCAGGTAGGAGGAGCATAGGAGGGGTAGAAGGAAAGCAAGAGAGGCATCATGATGCCTCCAAGAAGGGAGTTTCATGAAGACTGAGAGATCAGCAGCGCCTGTTACCACCAAGACAGCAGGCAAAAAAAAGCTCAGAAGTGGCCTCTTGGTCACTAACTGCACAAGTGTGTGGACACGGGGAGCAGGGGCTGAAGGACAGGTAGCCGGATAGACTGGAAGGGGTCCCACGCCCCTCTTAGGGCTGGAAACACAGGGATGGATCCTTGTACCTTGTCCAAGGGTGACACTTTTCCAGAGCAGATGACACATTGGAGAAGAAGCCGACGGGGCAGGGATCGCAGACGGTATCAGAAACCCCTGTAGCTGGAAGGGAGGGGGCAGCGTTCGTCATCACAGTGGATCGCCCGTCCGGCTCACAAGGGAATGGGGGACAGGCGGGACAGGACAAACTGCCTGTGTCGAGGGCTGTCCCCCAGCACAGAGCTTCCCCGGTGGAAGCCTCCTCCCACCATCCTCCCCAGGCAGAGGCCCAGGGCTGGAGGCAGGCTGAGAAAGGGTCTGTTTCCCGCTCACCAAGCAGAGATCCCAAGGCAGGTGGGTCGAGGCTGAGTGCCCACTGCCCGACCCCTCACCTGGAGCCTCAGCCCCCATCTCCCGCCTGCAGAGCGGACTCCCAGACAGGCCACGTACCGATCTGCTTGGCGCCCAGGCCAGGGGGGCACAAGCTGTGCACGGTGCAGCTTTCGCAGGCCTCGCTGCTACAGTGGAGACCTTCATGGCACGTGCAAATGGTGTCTGTTTCTGAGGTGCCCTCCCTCTGGACCCGGAGCCCTAGGTCTGAACAGAGATGGCGGGAACGGTGGGGACCCCTTAGCAGCCGTGCTCGGGCGATCTGCTCCTCACACGTCCCGCTTTTATTTTCTTAAACCCTCTTCCAAGTAGGGGCGGGGATCAAATTATTTACCAACCCAGACAACCCAGACCGCAACCAATCAGAGCAGACCCTGGCTATGAAAAAAAGCAAGGGCTGCCTTGTTGGGAATGAGCTAGACTGTCAGCCTAGCTCCCGCGCACCCCTTCCCCAGCAGCCCACGCACTGGGGTCGCAGTATTTGTGCTGGTGACAGTGTCTCTCTGAGTTCCAAGTGCCTAGGAATTCGCCTTTTTTGCAATGAGTGCATTCTGTGTCGGTGGTCTGCGTGCAGTCGTCCACCAGCTTCTGTCCTGGAAAACATCGGGAAATGAGACAGCTCCAGCCAGCTCAATGAGTCAAACACTTGTCCAAAACTGAGCAGGCTGGGGTTTAGGGTTGGCGGGGGGGGGGGGGGGGGGTTCAAAGATGAATGTCTTGGACCCTTCCAGACTTCATAGTCTGGTGGGGGCCACGGGAGAGAGAGGAACCCTCGGGCTGGGTAGACAGAGAGGGAACCCAGAACATTCTGACAGCAGGGCAGAGTTGGGAAGAATCCCAGGGGGCATTTAAGACTGGAGCAGACAGCTGACACATGGGGTCTGCGTCCGCCAGCAAACCAAGAAGGGTCCCACTACGGGGCTAGGGGGTTGGCGGCTCACCTGGGGGACACAAATTACAGCACTGGTTGTTTACTGGGTATTGCTTTTCTCTGCATGCGGTGTGTTCTGCGTGGACCTAAAAACAGAATGGGGCGATCGGAGGGGATCTTACAATCTCTGCTGCAGCCTCTCTGGCAGGGAGGTGGAAATCAGCCAGGACAGAGGTTAGAACTGCAGTCCGGAGCAGAAAAATGGAGCCTGCCTATTACTTGGTGTGTTTGTTTTTAACTAAACTGCCAACTGATGTGATTATAAAAGGGCCCAGAGGAGCGGTCTGGCATTTCACAAAGTGATTGCGCTGGAACATCACAATATTCTCTGAACCAAACAGATCTGCCTTTTGGCTCGACTCCTGAGTCATTCCTCTTCCCAAAGACCCAGAAACACAAGAGGGCTCCAGTACCTCCCTTGGAGTCCTGAAGCTGGCTGGCTTCAGCTGGTCCTAGTTCTGGCTGGGGCTATATTTAGCACTTGGCCTCTTCCTTCTATTCGTCCGCTCCCACCCCTTTCCCCTCTCCAAACACTCATCATATGATCATCCAACCCCTTCCTCATGAAATGCCAGGACTATGAAGCTGGGAGGATTAAAATTCAACGTTTTTGCTTTACGGGTGGCTAGCCTAAGGGCCAAGGAGGTGGGGCACTTGCCCAGGGTCACACAACGATAGCACCAGTAAGAACTCAGGTCTCAATACTGCCCCCTCTCCATCAGCCTGGGTCTTGCCTGTGCTTTCTTCACTCCATCCAGGTACCACCCATGCTATTAAAATCACTTCTCATTAATTTAAATACATTGGTTTTAAATGTAAACTTTGTATCATTGCCAGGAGAGAAGAGCCAGTATCACTTCTCATAAATAAAAGGTAACCCTAAAAATAAATTCAACAGAAGTGCAGCAATGTCATTAAAAATCCAGCAGAGCCCCTCCTCTCCAGGCCTGCCCTTGGTTTTTGTTTAAAAAGGAGGATTAGCAAGTGCTGGAGAGGTTTTAACTCTATTCTAGCTCCAGAGAGTTCCTCCTTGAAAAAAAAAAGAGAGAGAGAAGGATTTTAATAGAAGTGTAAAGTGAATTTCTTTCTTTTTTTTTTTTAAGATTTTATTTATTTATTTGAGAGAGAGAGAGAGAGAGTGAGAGAGAGTGAAAGCATGAGAGGGGAGAAGGTCAGAGGGAGAAGCAGACTCCCCGCGGGGCTGGGAGCCTGATGTGGGACTCGATCCAGGGACTCCAGGATCATGACCTGAGCCGAAGGCAGTTGCTTAACCAACTGAGCCACCAGGCGCCCTAAAGAGAATTTCTGTTGTTTAGTTCTATGTCCGTGTGCTCCCTAAAATCATCCCACACTCGGGAACAGCCAGTGAAAAGAGCACAGGCTTGAGAGTCAAACAGCTTAAGGTTCCAATCTTGCCTTTGTAACACTTACTAATTTTGTTTCTCTTAGTCTCAGTTTCCACATCTCTAAAATGGGAGTAGTGCCTGCTCCACAGGTAAGGATGTGAAAATCAGAATGAATATCCGCATACAGCCCAGCACAGTAGCTAGCACATAGTAGGGCTCATTTCAATGGCAGTTTTAATTATCATATATATATGAATATCTGCTGGGATGACGAACATCTGGACTCTGCCTAATGGGTGGCTCTCATTCAGCTCGGGTGAGAAAAATCACTTGCAGAGAAGCTTCATATTCCAAATGGGGAAGGAAATATACAGGTCTGTTGTTTCCACTACCACATCCTGTGAATGTTCTTCCCGCAACCCTATGGACCTTCCCACCGGACTCCCAGAGCAACGGATATCCTTTGTGCCATTTTCAAACCCATGAGAAATACAGCTCCTTCCCTGAAAGTTTCTCGGTCCCCAGCTCCCACTCCATAGCCCCAGTCCTTCTGACACGAAGAAGCTCAGGATCAAGGCTCAGAGAAGAAGGCTCTGGAATCAGGCAGATGTAGATTGATATCCAGGTTCCGCCTAGGTATGAGAACTCTGGCAAGTTATTTCCTCTCTCTGAGCATCAGTTTGCTTATCTGTATAATGGGGGAGTTGAAAAAAATCCAACCAAGAATGCCCGTAAAGCATTTTGCTCAGAGCCTGACATACGGGAAGCTCCCACAAATACCCCTGCTATTTTTGTCACCGTCCAGTCTCTACCTGGAGCCAAAACTGGCAGTATGCTCTTGAGAAGCCCAGATCACCCCTCACGCTACCTCGCCTGGCTCTTCCTCCAATCCCTCCTACAAGAATCCTCCTCCTCCTCCTCCATCCAGCTCCACCTTCTTCCTGCCTCCTTTCTCCCTAAGAACCATTGCTTAGAGTGAAAATGAAAGTTCTGGGACCAAAGCAGCTTCCCCGTTGACTCTCTTCCCCTGCTGCTGACTCCTCTCCCCAAACCCTCCATGGGTCTTTCCTACTCAGACTTCATGCCAGAAACTACAGCCCTTGAAGGTAGGGGGAGGCCGGAGGGTTTGGGATGAGAAAGTCAGGTACTTGGGGGATTCCCAGCCTCCAGAATGAGGAACTACAAAAATACATTTAAACAAAAAGTGAGTCAAGTGTGGGTTTCTGAAAATCCCGGAGACACGCTTGGTTGGGCATAACTGAGACTTTCTGATGCCTGGAGAAACCCCTGCTCGTCTCCTAACCCTTCCATGGGTCCCATGAACTATTCATCTCCCCCCCCACCACCACCACCAGAGGTCTCCTATATCATCTTAAATTCGGGAGGACAGAGCCTTGGGTATTCCTCCTAGGTTGCTCACCCAGGATTTGGGGGTGGGGGGTGAGTTAAAAGCTTCTTGCCTTCTCAAAGAAGTACCTGGGCCTCTGCACCCACCCTTATTCCCACAAGAAGGCAGCCCCAAGTGGCCAGGATATGATAACCCCTCGCAGAAGCTGGCATCTGTCCACAATGAAAAAGGGACAGGAAACCGGCCAGACCCGCCTCTTCCCTTGCCCAGCCTCCCTTCTCGCCTCTGAAACCCCTCAGTCTCTGTGCGGCCAGCCCCTGAAGCAACACACCCAGACTGCAGCCTTTGACCAAATAAAGGCTTGAGGCTCCCCAAATCCCAACCCCATCTACACCACAGGTGCACGGTTTTTGCAGTGCCCCCACTACGCGCCCTCTGTGGGCTACCTGGGACCTCAACCTGGAAGAAGGCAGAGGCAGCCTACCTCGTACAACCAGGACCCGGGGTACCTTCCCCGGCTTCTCTACCCACCTGTCTGTCCTCCCAAAATCAGCTAGGAAGGTCCCTTCCCCGAAATATTGCTTCTCTTCCCGTTCCCCACTCTCAAATCCCCAAATCCCCTGTCGGGTCGGAGCAGAAACTCAACTCACGGCGGTCAACAAGGAGCCCCAGAAGAGACAGCGCAGAGGCAGAAGAACCATGGCGAGGTGAATACCGGGCGGCGGAGTAGGGGCGCGGGGACTGGGCCTCTAGTAACTCCCCCTGCCCCTGCTCCCTCGCCCCGCCCAGGAAACGGGCGGGGTCTTCGGGGACCAATCGCGGTCAGCTTCGTTGGGGGGGCGGAGCTCCCGACGACTTTTCGCACCGGGATTTCCCCTGGACATTCCTAGGAATCTAATTCTCCCCGGAGTTTAGGGACGCGCTTTTGGCGCGGGGAAGGGCGCGTGGTCCCAGGAAGAGCACTTCCTCCTTGGCTCAGTGGCCAAGTTGAAGGGCGCCGGGAGCTAGCAGTCTTCCCGGAGAGCTAAAAGAGAGAAGAGAGACCCCCACGTGCTGCGAAGACGCCCCAGGGACGCCCCCCTCCACGGTTCTCCCCCGCAGCCTCCGGGAATTCCGGCAGAACCGAAAGTGTCCCCACCGCGGATGGTGAGGCCCGAGGAAGTTCCCCCCATCCCTGAAAACGGGAAGGCCGCAGCTGGGGCGTGGGGAAGAGGAGGGCTCGGGTGGCGTTTCAAGGAAAAGAGTTTTCCCGCTTAAAGTTTCGCTCTCTTTCAAAGGAAATTCCCTCGCTTGGGCGCAGCGTCCCAGCCTCCCCAGCCATCCATCCGTGCACCCGTGCATCCCCACCAGAGTCTATTCCGCCAGCGTTCCCGTCCGGTGGCTGGAGACAGGCAAGTAGAGTAGTACATCAGCCTTTCGTGGGATGGGGGGACCCCACGAGTATCTCAGGGGACGGGGGACCCTCTCGTCCTACAGAAACCGCCACACCCTTGTGCCTACATCTCCAGGGTTCTGGCCCTGCAAGCCATTCTTCAACCAATGTTAACACTCCCTATTCGGCAGCGTTGAACACCTGAATTCTGTTCTAGGCTCTGCCTCTGATGCGTCGCGTTCGGTTGAACCTTGGTTGTCCCTGATGGAACCTGAGGAGCTTGAACTAGACAGTTGTCGGGGTGATGGCCCTCCAAGTTCTTCATTTCTGGGCCAGGCCAAAAGGCCAGGCTGCATAGATCAGGGAGGATAGGAGCGGAAGGGACTGCTAACCCCGCCCTCCTGGCTTCTGCTGCAAAGGGCACCCTCCTTTCCAACGCGTGCCACTAATTCAGAAGCTCATCATCTCTCACCGGGGCTGTCCCAATGGCCTCACTCATTCACTAGGTACCTGTCAAGCCCCTACTATGGGCCAGGAAACTCCCAACACCCCCCCACCCCCCTGCCATTGCTTATCCTGTTGCAGTTTTCCTTGCAAACCCCAGATCTGATCTGATCCGGACACTTCCCTGCTGAAAAACCTCTTTGGGCTCTCCATCCTCAGGATGGTCCAAACTCCTCCTGACACAGAAAGCCCTTCTGCACTCTACCCCCACCTGTCCCCCCACGTTCACTCCCTGCCATGTCCTCCCATGCATACTGGCTTCCACCACTCTCTCCTTCTGCCCATTTTCAAACCATCTTTTCTTCTTACTAATGTGTCTTGCTCTTTCCTTCTTTCCCCTCTCCTTCCTGGAACCAGTTTAAATTTCACTTCCTCTTCAGTTAAGCCTCGCGTTAACTCCCTGCGACAGCGATAGTTTCTCTACCTTGGCCCCTCCCCCTGTATTCCAGCAGCATTAGTGTGCTGCACTAGAACTCCACCTGCCTGGCCCCACTGATCTGGAAGCATCTTGAGGACAGGACTGAATTCATCCCAGTCCTGGGCATGTCATAGGACACCAATACACGCTTGCTGGATGAATAAATGAGTAAGTGCGTTCTGTTGCTTGTCATTTGCAGCACACCCTCCATCGAGAACGATGCGGGGACAGGAGGTGCAAAGTGGGTCGGTAGTCACCACACACCTCGACCTGGTGGTCAGACACCAATAAGCCAGGAACACTTGAAATCAGAGTCCAAAGGACTTCATGAAAGCCACCCGAACATGCCTGGGGTGAAGAGAACGTTAAACTATCTTTTCCCTTTTTAATCCACCTCAAAAAGCAAGTACAGTTTTAATTCCTTTGGGAGGGGGGAGGGCGTTGCTGTAATAACTTCAGCCATTACTTATTCTTTATTTGCTTGATTCCAAAATTGGGCCCTTGACAAAACTGCCTTGGGAAGCCAGTACACAGAATTAAAACACTAATTATATTATATAAAACGTATCATAGCCGCAATTAAAGCAGCTTAAATTAATGTGTGAAAGAATAATAGTAGCCTTTGGGTTGCCCCATGGGGCGAAGACCAGATAAGATAAAGGGAAGATATTTTAGTGTATGCATATCCAAAGGAGACGTGTGCTGGTGGGAACAGGCCAAGAGAAGGCATAGAATCTTCCTGGGCTGAGCAGAGTACGATGGAAGAGGAAAGAGAAAAGATTTATGGGGAGGGTGGGTTCAATGATAGGAGTAGGGCAAAGGACATTCCAAAGAGTGGGGACATAGGATTTTAGAATAACAGGAAATGGCCTTTGCAGGGGGATGGGGGGTCCCAGAGCCACGTGGATGGGTAAGAAGCAGGCCTGGAGGTCAGGTCCACAGCACAACCAGAATCTGGTGAGCAGATGATTCTAATACACAAACCCCATTGTGTTGCTCTTAGGTTTAAAGCAACTCCCCAGAGCCCTCATTCCTTAAGCTCATGGGGTCTCAAGGCCATGGGTTCACTGAGCTGCATCTCTCACTGTCCTCCTGCCTTCAAATCTCTGCTCCAGGCTGTGCCGTGACCTCTGCCAGAAAGCCCTTCTCCGCTCTCCTTTCTTCAGGTCAATCCTTTCTCAGCTTTCAACCCAGGTGCCCCTTCTCCGGAAACCCGTCTGGAACAGCCACCTGGAATGTGTACACCTACCTCCCCGTGCCCTCTCAGAATCCTATGGCTGCTTACCTAAGCAAGACTCCAGCCCTACCACGCTGTATTTCAATTCTTCTGTTTACTCATGGAACCGGTGTACTGAGGCGACTCAACTTGATGGGACATAATAATGAAGCTTTTCCCCCTAATCTCTGCCTTCAGCCGTGCTGTGTTGAATTTCCCTTTTCCATCCCTTAATGACATCTTGGGCAGATTGCATTACTTTTGGATCACTTTCTGTTGTTAAACCTCCATCCTTGAAAGCTTGATTCTCAAACTCAATTTAAATCTCATTTTATCTTCTCCCTTATTCATCCAAGGGTTGACTTGAGCCAGCATCCTTCCTGCTTGAATAAAAGGTGGAGGGGAGGGGATATAGCCTGGTTGGGAAGCATGCCCCAGCATCCTCCTCCTTATTGAAATTGGGAGGAGGGAACGGGAATAGCTCCGCGATAGACCCCTCCCTGTTGGTTGACCCTGCCTCTCTGGCTAACCTGGAGTGGCAAGGGTTCACAAATGGTTTCTCATGGGCCATATGAGTCTATTTCTCGTGGGCTTCTCCACTGCACAGTTCTTCTGACGGTGGCCATCCAGCTCAGCCTTGAGCTTCCCTACCTTGCCCCACCACCTAGGCTTCTACCTCTGGTGGGGTCCTGTTGCTCAGCAACCAGCCCGGTTGGGTGGGAATGCCAGAGAGCTTAGCTAACTACTACAGGGTCTACTTGACTCAGAGAAACACATGTCTTGGCCAGCTGCTCCACAGTGACTCCTCTCTCCACCCTCTTTCCCCCTGCTCAGACAGGGACAAGGGGACCTCAGCAAGTCCAACGCCAAGTAGACTCCCGTTGGGGAATAGAATCCCGGTATCCCCTTCTTGCAGTCACCCCTCAATCTCCGGAAGGGACTCCCAATCGAAGAAGGGAAGAGAAGGGAACTATCTTTCACCATAAAGACTATACTCCTCAATAAAATCAAAGAACTCCTCCCTCCCTGGTATTATGGTGCAAGGATGAGGAAAGTGAGCTTTTAGCTAGGGGATATAGGGCCAGTTCTGCCCCCTTTAGTAAACCTTGCAGGGAATGCATCTGTCTTCATTTAGAATGCAGGGCACACAGGGCCTGTTTGCTTTGGCTGTGGGACATAGTATGAAATCTTAAGTAATGAGGAATTCCCCGCTCAGTAACCTTTGGATTGGGCCATCCTTCATACCTAACTCGATTCTTGGAGAGGAAGATCTTTGTAGCCTGATGCCCACACAGAGCCCAGGCACATGCTGGATGCCGAGCAAGTGTTTGTTGAGTGAATGCAGGGCTATAAAGTAATTAGACTGTAGGGATCCATTGGGATCTACTTGCTCATTCTCACACTGTCTGGGGAGTTGCTTATCTCCACCAGGTGACCAGGCTCTCTAGCTAGGATTCCCAGGCCCAAGTGTAAACAAAAACCTCTGCTTTCAGTTCAGCATAGTTGGGTTGGGATTTATCAAAGGGAACTAAGAAACTCAGAAAAGAACCCAACCATAAATTAAGAAAACCCAAGATCCAGCAAAACAGATGGGTGAGTTAACAAAATATGGACATTCTTTATCATGATCTGGTCAAATCCACTTACTGACTTGGCTGATCCTGATTCTTAGACCTCGGGTCTGGTCCTCAGCCTTCTCAGGCTCTGAAGTCTGGAATACGAGATGGCTTTGGTTGGGGGGAGGGATCCAAATTCTTTACCGTGACCTCAAGGTCTTGCGTGATCTGGCTTCGGCTGACCTCTCCTTCCACTCACCTACTTGCTGGCTACAGCCCAGTCATCCAGACCTCTCAGTTCACACCTCGGAGCCTTTGCCTGTGCTGCTCCCTCTGCCTGAGAGGCCCCTCCTCCCACTCTTCCTCTGTTGACTCTTCCTCACCATTCACGTCTCCAGGCAAATGGCACCTCCTCAGTGAGGCCTTCTCTGATAACCTTATCTAAAGTGAGTTCCTCTGCTGCAACCCACCTTTCCCACTGCTGTCCTCTCTCGCGGCACCTATTCTAGTCGGGGTCGTCATTGCAAGCAAGAGAAGACAGAGCTGATGAACTTAAGAAGAGTATTGTTGGAGGGTATCAAGTGGCTCCTAGAACTGATGGGAAGGCTGAAGGACCCAACGCCAGCAGCAACCACAGGAAGCAGGACATAGTCAAGACTCTGCTACGGAGCAGGTCTTACAAACCAGCTCTGTGTTAGCCAACCCCCAAGATGGCCCCCAGTGACCCCCACCTCCTGGTCTATGTACCTTCCTGTGGTCCCCCCCACTCGCTGTATCAGGGTTGGTCACATAACCAATAGAATTCTGGAGAAGTGATGGCATGTCATGTCCAAGATCAGGTCATAAAACTGAGATTTCAGGCCTACATGCTCTGTAGAATATTCTCTCTCTCCCTCACCTTCTCCCTTTCTTGCTTCCCTCCCCCTCTCCCTCCTCCTCCCCTCTCTTCTTCCTTCTCTAGTCAGGACCACTGGGGAAGCCAGCTGTCCTTTCAGGAGAACACTTGGGAGTCTGTAGAGAAGGCCGCCTGGCGAGGATCTGAAGCTTCTGGCCATGGGCCATGTGAGAGCAGTGGCCCTTCCAGCCCCAGTCAAGCCTCAGCTAAGTGAAGCGTATCTGACACCTTGACTGCAGTCTTGTGAGCTCATAAATGTTTTGTTATTTCAAGTCACTAAGTTTTAGAGTAGTTTCTTGCAGGGTAAAAGATAATACCATCAGTAAGTGACTCTGAACTTGAGCATCATTCCCTCCAGGTTCAACGTCTTGGGAAGGGACCTCAGAGTGGCCATGCTTGGCTCACACCCCATATTCTGGCTGCCGGAGGGTAAGAAGAACTATCTGTGCCTTCCTGGCCCCTGGTGGGTCCTGCCCCCCCCCCACTGTTCCCGTCAAGTAGGAGGGATACTCATATGCTAAATAGCCAAAGCAATCCGTCTGTACTGCAATGTTCCATCACAACATTACCCCTAGTCATAGTTCTCTGCGCAGGATGGCCTTTTTCTCCTTTCCACTCCTTCTCCTAATTTGGGGCACACGACAAGGCCCCAGAACTAAAGAAAGCAGATACTCTCTTGGCCCAATAGTACAGGGGAACTATTCTTAAAAGTCAAAAGTCTGAGTGCCTTAAGAATGCCAAACCCTGAGGAAACCTCAAGGCAACCTCCTCTCGGGGGATTAATGGGGAAAAAGAAGAGAAAAATTGGGAATCAGGATCAAAAAATACAATTCTGTAACTTTTCGTAGAGCCAAAGCCCGATGAATAATCAAACCTTTCCCACTCAAGATATATGTATGAAACGGATACTTTAAAACAGACCAGAAATTCAGCCATGGTCCCATCCCAAAATTAAATCAATGTTTTATTTGTGCATGTCACCTTATTGACCTTGTCTATATGTACCTTCAGATTTTTCTTTCCCTGAGGCTATCCTAGATAGATTTCCTGTTTTATGCTATGCTGTAACATTAAATCATATGTATTATTTCTACTTCTGTAAATATCCATTTTTTTCTTTCTGTTTACACTCCTCTCCCAATCACAGCTTTGTTGGGATCCTTCTACGTATTTAAGAATATGTTTGTTCAGGGGCACCTGGGTGGTTCAGTTGATTAAGCGTCTGCCTTCAGCTCAGGTCATGATCTCAGGGTCCTGGAATTCAGCCCCGTGTCCTGTCAGGCTCTCTTCTCCCCCTCCCTCTGCCCCTCCCCCGCCTTGTGCTATCTTTAAAAAAAATATATGTTTCTTCGTTTCATAAGAAAAGGAATCTTTGTCATTTTTCCACCCTTTTCTCATTTAACTCTATCGTGGAAATCATTCCAGGTTAGCAGACAGAGATCTGAGACATTCCTTTTGTAGTAGCTGCATAATATTCCATGATGTGGGCTTGTCGCAACTGATTCAATGGTTCTTCTGTTAATATACATTCAGGCTACATCTGGGTTTTACCACTGAACAGCACGCTGTAACAACACGTACTTGTACCCATATGCTCAGGCATTTGTGTTTCTATTCCTACAGAATAGATTTCTAGAAGTGGAATTTGTAGGTATGTATATTGTAAATGGGAACAGTATTTATAAAACACTTGGGAAATTTACATGTATGAAGGGACGTTTACTTTGCATTCTATCACTAGATATTATCATCCATTTTAATATCTGAGAGTTAATGGGTGAAGAGAGATAGCTCATTGCTTGAATTTATACTTTCCCAATTACTTCCCAATTAATTGAGCATCCTCTCAAATGTTTATTAACCATTTGGGTTTCCTCTTTCATGAACTAACTGTATATATCCTTTGCCCACTGTTTTACCAAATGTCTTCTTCCTATTAATTTCACTCATCCATCTATTCATTCAACAAATACTCATCAAGCATTTCACTATATGCATTTCAAGCATGGAGTGAAATACTCATCAAGCATTTCGCTATATGTCACATGTTAGGATTATAGTATTGAACCAGACAAGTCCGAATGCTAATGAAGAGTTCTCTGTATGGTTTCAATAGTAACCCTTTACTATGTCACCCACCTTGAACATCAGCTCAGATGTCTAATTGTACCCCCAAGCTCTCCCCATATCCATGCTCTGAAAGACTGCTAATCTTTATAGTTTCAGATTTTATGATGTAAAATACCTAATACCAAGCACCACCAGCCATTAGTTTGTTAGAACAGAAAGAGCGCTGGTACCCCACTTTTATGCCCTCCACATTCACTGTTTCCTTCCCTCCTTCAAGCACCTGTGACCTTCTCCTGAAGGGCCTTTTATTGCCTGCCACAAGAGCATATTTAGCCTTTGAGGGGTGTAGGACAGAAGTGCCTGGGGGACTGTCCCTGGGAGCAGCCTTCTACAAATGACAGACAAAGAGCTGGTGAGTGAATATCCCTGTTCCCTCCTCCCTTAGGTGGGATATCTCAGGTGTGTGTTCTACACTATCTCCCCTATCAAGAGGAAGCCTCGGTTGTCCATGATGTAACCATGTATGAACCTACCCCACAATGGCTTCCTTCCCTCTCTATTTCACTTCCCCACTGGTGCTTCCAAATTAACTACTTGCACTCAAATCTTTGTCTCAGTTTCTGTTTCTACGAGACTTCAACTAAGCCCCCTTGGTTTGCAGATGAGAAACTAGCTTGATGGATAGGAATGTGGCCTCTGAAGTCACAGGTCTGGGTCCAAAGCCTGGTTCTGCTCCCAATTGCAGCCTTGAGTACATTCTAAATCTCTGGTTCCTCCTCTGTAAAATGGGCCTGATGGCTCACATGGTTACAATAAAGATTAATTATGTCATTTCCTCATAATATCCAGTAGAAAATGATATTAATCATTAGAAATATAAGAAAACTGCATCCTGGAGAGTAAAAGTGGCTCGCCTAAGGTCACACAGGAACGTGGGACTCCTGTGCCATTTCAGAAGACCCTAATCCTCTGTCTTCTTGGGGGCCAGGGATGTTACAGTCATTAGGTTCCACTTGTCCTAGACTTCGAGTGCCCCTAGACTTATAGGAGGAATTGGGTATTTATCAATGCTGTCCAACAGAACTTTCTGTGCTGATGGAAACACAGCACAGCACCCAATGTGAGGACCACTAGCTAAACCACATGGGCCAATGAAGTACTTGGAATATGGCCCGCGCAACCAAGGAAGTGGGTTTTTTATTTCATTTACTCTTAATACACATAAATAGTCACACAGAGCTAATTACACAGCTCGGGTCTAGAGAATGGGGGTTGGGCAACGATGAGAAGAATCTCTTAAGTTCTTTTCTTCTCCCCTCTTCTCCTCCCTTGCCTCCTGCCCCATTTCCCAGTGCCAGCTAGTCGGCATCCCCTTCATAGCACCCTCCACCTTTCCCTCCTTTGAACATGCTGGGTTCTGTGGCAGGAAACACAGGGACTGTGACAACGGTTGTATTTTCATACATCCAGCAAGGTGAAACATGCTCCTTTGTGGTCCCGGTGTTGAAAGACAAGACGAATACCTGCTATAAATAAAGCTGAATAAAGATCCTTTTCTAGATGGCTTCCATTGTTCCCTGTTCCCTTATAGTGTTCACGCTGAGATAATTTCCAGCTTCTCAGACCCTCAATAGTTATAAAACATACCATTACCTCATTTTCTTTTCGTTAGATTTACAGGTCACAAGACCACGCTGATCCTTACCAACTTCATCTTTAATGGTTTCAAAATAATGGTTCTTTCCGCTTTAGTGTGAGCCCGACACAGAGCTTCCTAGTCATATATTCTTACATCTCCTGCTTCCCCTTTAACTCTCTGTCTAGACAATAGCAGCTAATGGCCTTTTCCAAATGCCAGTGTGTATTTCACATCCACGAAGACGCACCCCCCACTGCTCAGTAACCCCACAGCAGGAGTGGGAAAAGCAGTCATTTCTTTCCAAACCATCTAATCCTGACGGATGGCATGGAAAGGTCCGCCCGAGCCCTATATCTGATAAACCGTCAGCTTGCCCAAGCTACGTTTCCACGGCACCTTTGGTTAACTCTTCAGGGCACGGTGGGACACAGGGGCTCTGGAGCCTGACAGATGCGGCTTTGGATCCTGACTGTGTTGCTTAACTGTGAGGAAAAATAACTTACCCTGTGTGAGACTCAGTTTCCACACCTGCAAAATGGAGGAATGGGATGATTACTTTGCAGGATAGTGAGGGACTAGATTTATGTGGAAAGCAGGATGTTGGCCTTAAAGGCATGAACTCTAGCACTGGAATAGTGCCCTGTGACACTGCGTAACTTACCCAACCTCTCTGAGCTTCAATTTTCTTGCCTACATACCGGGGACCATAGTAATGCCTGCCTTTTAGAGTGTTGGGAGGATTAAATAAGGATGTATACATAAAGTGCTCGGAGAGTGGCTGACTCAAAGAAAGCATTCACTAAGGAGTTTGCCCTAAGGAAAGCTTCTCATCCCACGCATTAACTACTTTCTTTAGAGAAGGATTCTTAAGTGTGTGTGTGTGTGTGTGTGTGTGTGTGTGTGTGTGTGTGTGTGTGTTGAGGAGTCCTTTGACCATACATAGAAACCTTTGGACCTTTCTTAGAAAAACATTTGTGAATGCATAAAATATGGTAGAGGTACAAAGAAAACCAATTGTATTGAAATACAGTCATCAAAATGGTAAAAAGACAAATGTGTCCTGTAGCCATGTGCTTTTTCGTTAATGGATTACATAATAAGATCTAGTGGCAAGTCTAAGATTTCCATAATTTCAAAGTAATGATGAGTGCAAACGATAATTCAAGACATCTACAATAACTGTAATGTGACATGAAATATATGTGATTTCCACTCCTGACAATGTAGCAGGCTCTGCTAATACCACTGTTGCTTACATTCATAATGGAAAGAAATGCTTAATTTCAGTTAGAGGTAAGTGAGAACAAGGAAGCAGGCTTTTCCCATTCAAGTTCATGAACCCCAGGCTAAAGCCTCCTGCTTAAGAAAATACTTAGCACTCCTTTATCTTCGGCTGTGGGTCCAAAGACACAGATTAGGAGGTACCCCCAAATTCCCCTCACATCCCATTAAATGGCCTCTCATTGGAAGAGTAATTTCTTTTTTTTTTTTCTTTTTTTTTTTTTCGGAAGAGTAATTTCAAGATGGGAGAGCATAGTCCTACAAGAGCATGCATCAGGCTGACAAAACGCTACCAGCTAGCTAATGCTTAGTGTGCAGTACACGGCATGCACTAAGTGTTCTAAGTGTTTTACAGATGTTAACTCAGCAACATTCACAGTGATCCTTTCAGGGAGGTCCTGTTACTATCCCTGTTTTACAGAGGAGGAAACCGAGGCACGGAGAGGTAAGGTGACATGCCTGAAAGTCACACTGGGAGTAAATAGTGGAGCCAGAATTTGCACTCAAGTAGTCTGAATCCCTGGTCTGTGCCCCTAGCTACCAGGCTACCCTATCTTTCTATTCTGAGTGGGGATGAGGAGTCAAGATTTAAAAAAAACATCTTGTTAACCTTAAATGTAAAATACCCAGGTATTTTACCAGCAAAATTTGTTTATTTGGGAATGCAGAAGAATTGCAATCTGAGACATTCAGGCTATGGCAAACCACGGGCAAGTCTGAAGCACAAAGCAGAGGAACTTTATGGAGAAAAAAAGGGAAGTTGGAAGGGGCCGCTCTGAACAAAAGTCCCTTGGAGGAAAGCAGGAGCTCAGGGGGGTGGTGACTCCTCATTGGCTGAATTATGGCAGTTTTTCATGGGCTGGGCCGTTGCTGGGCAAGGAGAAAACCTTCCTTCCTCCTGCTGGGTAGTCATCCCACCTAGGAATGTGAAACAAGCTGCACTGGAAAGTTTGTGGGTGAGAACTTCCCCTTAGGGCTTCCCAACTCCACGCTGCATGAGGTTTCCCTTTATTAACTTTCACAGCCTTAAGGGTGAATAGGAATTAACTGAAGAAGTGGCAGAGAAAGGAGGAGGGAGGGTGGAGATGTAGGAAAAGGGTTAGGAGAGTACTTAAGCAGAGGGAACAGGAGGAAAGGCCCTGAGGCAGAGAGAATGTGGTAAATGTAGGGCCCAAAATGATACCCACGGGGCTGCAGGTTGGAAAGCAAGGGGGACAGTGGCAAAATGTTAAATCTGGATGGCAAAGGTCCATCTTGCAGGGCCTTGAAGGCAGTTTTATCATTATCCCGAGGACCGTGGGAGTGATAATCAGATCTGCTATATAAAAACATCATTCTATAGAAGAAAAAGAAAGGGAGAGAAGAAAAGGTGAAAGCAAGGAGCCTAGTTTCGAGACAAGGAAAGCAGTATAAGCAAGGGGTGATGATAGCTTGGACTCCGTGGTGGCCAGGGAGGACCAATTTGAGAAACATTAGGGGGAAGGATCTGGTGCGCCAGCTATGGGGATGAGGGAGAAACTCTGTGGCCGACTGTATTCCCCAAAAGTGGCCCCAGCTTTGTCTCCCTCCCACAGTCTCTGCTCACGGTGAGAGCGCTTGCCACTCCTCCCATTGAGAGGGGTCCTTGAATCTGGCCAGACTTAGGAGGCATGTGACTTCCAAGGCTATGTCAGAGAGGGCAATACAGCTCCTGCCTGATTCTTTCACCCGCTCTCCCAGGGCACCGAGCTCCATGGAAGCAACTGCTCTGAAGCCACCATGTTGTGAGGAAGCCCAGGCTAGCCCACGCAGAGCCCATGTGAGGAGAGAAAGACGTCCCGCCGGCCTCCAGCTGCTCCAGCCCCCTGCCGTTCCAGCTGCAGCCACCATCTGATGAAGCTGGAGTCAGAACTGCCCAACCAAGCCCTTCCTGAATTTCTGGTTCCCAGAAACCATGAACAAGAATAAAATGCTTGCTTCGCATCACTGTTTTGAGTCTGGAACATTCATGCTTCAGATTCTGTCTCTACTGACTTGCCAGTTATCCAGTTCCAACCCTCATAAAAGAGACTTAACATTCTCAGTTTGGGTCATTTGTGAGAGACCCTGAAACATGGTAAATGGCTTCTAGGTATGTTATTTTTGTAATCACCAAACCCAGCGGTTTGTAAACCTGGGAGGAGAGGTTTTTTGTTGTTGTTTTTTAATATTCTCAAGTTTTACCCTAGACTCACTGAATCAGAATCACCAGGAAACGGTGACCCAGGACTTGGCTCACCTGTCCTACTCTCTGACATCATCCTTAACCATTTTTATGATTATTATAATTATATTCTATTTCTACAACCCAACATATGCAGGCAAATTTGGAGATGGATCCTTTGAGAATTTTTCTTTTCTTTTTTTTTTTAGATTTTATTTATTTATTTGACAGAGAGGGAAGAGGTCACAAGGAGGCTGAGGCAGGCAGAGAGAGAGGGGGAAGCAGGCTCCCTGCTGAGCAGAGAGTCCGATGCGGGGCTCGATCCCAGGACTCTGAGATCATGACCTGAGCCGCAGGCAGAGGCTTTAACCCACTAAGCCACCCAGGCGCCCCACTTTCAGAATTTCAAGGGAAGGGAGGCATTAATCAGATTGCCTTGGTGAACTGAGCAGCACGAACAAGATTTACTTACCTGCATCAAAGAGAATTCTCTTTAAACATTTTCATAAGTATATTTTACATGGCTCTGGAAATAAAACAACTAAATATGTGCCATCTAGAGTAATAATAATTAAAACAATGTGAATTGCCCCCAAAAGAAAGAGATATTATAGAATCAATAAAGAGTAGGGCACCTGGTTGGCTCAGGGTCTCAGGGTCATGAGTTCAAGCCCCACGTTGCGTTTTTATTTTCTAAATAAATAAATAAATAAATAAATAAATAAATAAATAAAAATAGGAAATGGTACAGAATTAATGAAAAGCCCTAAATTTAATCCTCCTATAAAAAAGAATATTATATGATAAACAGATACAAAAATGGTTTGGGGGTGTTATTTTGTGTTGAAATGGCTTGGAGGAAGAGGGAATCTATTTGTACCCACCTGTAACATCATACATCAAAATCAATATTAATTGGATTAAATAATCAGTTATTAAAAGGGGAAAAGTAAATCACAGAAACATTAGAAAAGGAAAATATATATTTACTAAGTTTTCTGGAGGCTGGATAGTCAGAAGTTAAAAATGAGTCAGCAGGGGCGCCTGGGTGGCTCAGTGGGTTAAAGCCTCTGTTTTCGGCTCAGGTCATGATCTCAGGGTCCTGGGATCGAGCCCCACGTCAGGCTCTCTGCTCATCAAGGAGCCTGCTTCCCCCTCTCTCTCTGCCTGCCTCTCTGCCTACTTGTGATCTCTCTCTCTGTCTCTCTCTCTGTCAAATAAATAAATAAAATCTTTAAAAAAAAATAAGTCAGCAAAGCTGTGTTCCTTCTAGAGGCTCTGGGAGGAATCTGTTTTCCCGCCTTTTCCAGCTTCTAGAGGCCTCCTGTGTTCCTTGGCTCATGGCCCCATCCTCCACCTTCAAAACCATCAGTGTAATATCATCTTCCACTATCTCACTCTCCCTCTCTCCCTCTCCCTCTCTCCCTCCCACCTCCCCACCCTTCCCCCCAGCCCCCACTTCCATCATCACATCTCCTTCTCTAACTCCAACCTTCCCACCCCCCACCCATAAGGACCCTTGTGATTACATTACATTGAGCCTACCTGGACAACCTAAGCTTATCTCCCCATCTCGAGATCCTTAACCTAATGACATATGCAAAGCCCCCATTGCCATGTAAGGTGATGTATTCACAGGTTCCAGAGACTAGGACATGGATATCTTTAGGAGGTCATTACTCGGACTCCCACAGCTGTACAGAGCTATACTGACACTGATGGGCGTGTCATAGAGGGTGTTCTCCCTGAAGGCAGGGAGGGATCTCAGCGTGGCTATTCTGCAGTTCCCTGAGCCACTCTTTCAACATACGACACACCTTGCCGAGTGAGGGCTGTCCCATTCTGATCCACTTTGTTGGTAGAATCTTACTCTGAGGCACTATTAATTCATTTGGGGTTCACCAGGAACTTGATATCACAACATAGTCCCTTCCACCCCCACCCCAATGTCCTGGGGAACAAGGATTCATTGATCAACTCCCAGTGACATTTATCCTATTTATTCCACTTGTGAACAGAATAGGCCATGAAAACCCAAGGGCCTCTGTCTTCTAGGGATTTCTAACAAACTACAAATACAAACGAATCTATAGAAAGACACAAACCATGGCGTCATAAGACATCTATGAGCCATTGAGCCTGCACAATGAGACAGGGATGTTGCTAAGAGCTTTATGCGTGATACGTACTACCTCATTTAACATACTTCATATTGACCTTATGAGGCAATACTATTATCATTCCCATTTTACAGATGAAGAAGAAGAGTCATAGGAGATTAAAGAACAGGTCCAAGTCTGCCAGCTAGGAAGTGGTAGATTAGAGTTGTGAACGTAGGCCAGTTTGATTCCGCAGCCTATGTTCTAATCTACCGAGACTTCATAAATGGTAAATTCCCTCAATAGGTTTGAGCCAAGAAAGCTGGAGCGTCGGAGGTCTGTGTTCATGGCCCACCGGGTAGATGGCTAGGGCTGCGCAGGCAGGTCCCAGCTAGGCTGGCAGTTGCCTCCACTCTCAATGCCTGACTCTCCTCCCCTGTCTCCTATTGGCAAGGAATTCCTCCAAGACCAGCATGGAGAAATGAGTTTCTTGGTCTCTGTTAGGTCGTGTGAACCCTTTGGGAATTGGAAAGAAGAGATATGAATCACTTTGCCTGGAAAATGCATTTATGCACATAATATCACAGAGGGTTCTACTCAAAAGAAAACTGCTGGCTGAGAAGGACACAGCATCACTTCTGTGTCTTCCTGCCAAAAATGTAGAACCTGGATCTAACAATGAGAAACATCAGACAAGCCCCAGTGAGGGCCATTCTATAAAATAAGTAGCCTGTATACTTCAGAAATGTCAAGGTCATGAAGGACAAAGATAGACTGAAGAACTGTCACAGATCAAAGGAAACCCAAGGGATGAAAACAAAGGCAACATGTAACCCTAAACTGGGTCCAGGACCAGAAAACAAGTTGTTTCTTTTGCTCTCAAGAACATTAGTGGAACAATCGGTGAAATTCAAATTAGGCCTGTGGATTAGATGACACAGAGATAACACAGAGGAAGAGAAAGAAACACAGAGACAGCTACAGAGCAAAAAAGGTAAAACATTCAATATTTGGGGAATCTGGGGAAAGGACATTCAGGAACTCTTTGTACTATTTTTTGCAACTTTTCTGTAAATCTGAAATTATTTGAACATTTTAAAACTTATTTTTAGAGCTCTTGACGTCTAGAGCCACAGCGCTTCATTATTGCCTCAACTGGCAGCACGTCTGCACTCTGCACACCCTCTGTGTCTACAGAAAAGGCTAAGAAGTATTCTCATGAGACAATCAGCAGAGCAAGATGGCAAGAAGTTCCTAAACCAGGGAGTGGAGTGCAGCTCAGAGGTCAGGAGCCCAGGTTGTTCACCTCCAGTGTTCTGTGACCTTAGGCAAGCTATATAAGCTCTTTGTGCCTCCACTGGCTCACCTGCAAAACTGTCATAACAACAGTATTTACCAAGGAGACTATCTATATGATATTAGGAAAGGGAAGGAATTCTTCTATTTTTTTTTTTAAGATTTTATTTATCTATTTGACAGAGAGAGAGACATCGAGAGAGGAAACACAAGCAGGGGGAGTGGGAGGGGGAGAAGCAGGCTTCCTGCTGAGCTGGGAGCCCAATGCAGGGCTCGATCCCACGACCCTGGGATCATGACCTGACCTGAAGGCAGACGCTTAACTGACTTAGCCACCCAGGTGCCCCAAGGGAAGGGATTCTTAAACAAGACACAGAACACCACAAATCATAAAGGGGAAGGTTGAAACATATGACTACAATAAACTGTAAAACTTGTGAATGACAAGATACCATTAACAAAGTAAAACGACAAACCACAGAGAGAAGATCTAACCCTAACATGAGATCAGTATCCAGAATATATAAACAACTCCTATGGATCAATAAGAAAAACAGAAATAAACCCAATGGAAAAATGGTCTAGAAATATCAACAGGCAGTTCATAAAGGAAGAAACTCAGAAAAAACTTGGTAAGAAAATACACTCAATATCACTAAATTCAGGAGAATTCAAATTAAAACAACAAAGATATCGTTGCATACCTATAGTCATAAGCAAAAAAATAAGTAAATAAATAAAGTCTGAAAATATCCAAAGTTGATAAGGGTATCTAAAAATGGTACTAATATTGCAGGGAGGAATATACGTCAATACACCACACAGACTTCTTTGGAGAGCAGTCTGCTAAACCTCCTAAAGTTCAAGATGTGATATATATTACAAAGTCAGCAAATCTACTCTTAAGTGTGTATCCTAGATGTGCACCCAAAGAGATATGTACTAATATGTTCAGTGCAGCACACTTTGTAGTAGAAAGAAAATCTAACTATTCCTTAGTACAGATACACAAACCGATGCATACAAAAAAATACTATACAGCAAATAAAATGGATACATTAGAGCAGTAGTTCTCAGACTTTAGGTGGCATCAGAATCACCAAGGAGGGCTTGGGAAAGGACAAATGGCTGGGTCCTACTCTTGGAGTTTCTGATTCAATGAGTCTTGTGTGGGGCTGAAATTCTGCATTTCTAACAAGTTCTCAGGTGTTACTGATGCTGCTTGCTGGTTTAGGGACCACCAAAGTAGTTTTAAGTTTCAACACAGTTACATTTTGAAAACCTAGCAGAGTTAAAAAGATAAAAGCAAGTTGGGAAAGGATACATAAAATATATATCTAAATACATGAAACAATAGTATACAGATTGGAGAGATACTGAGATACAGATATACCTTTATAATAAAAGAACAAAATAGGGGCTCCTGGGTGGCTCAGTGGGTTAAGGCCTCTGCCTTCAGCTCAGGTCATGATCTCAGGGTCCTGGGATTGAGCCCCACTTCGGGCTCTCTGCTCAGTGGGGAGCCTGCTTCCCCCTCTCTCTCTGCCTGCCTCTCTGCCTACTTGTCATCTCTCTCTGTGTGTCAAATAAATAAATAAGATCTTAAAAACAAAAAGAACAAAATATATGTGAGAATGTATTTCAGGAGAGGGATTATCTCTGGGAAGGGAGAGGAAGGAAATGGGAAGAGACTCTTAGCAGTGAGTAAAAGGGTATGTATTATATTATTTTCTGTACTTTTAATGTATGCTTGAAATGTTAAGGAATTGTTGAAGTTCAAATTATATAGCATCTATCTCTTGAATGGGTGTGAATAACAACTGATATAATGTGAAACGTTCTGGGTGGGAAAGATAAGAAGATGAAGTTTGGCCACAAAATCTCTGTCCCTGTATATCTCACCAGAAAAATAATAATAATAAAAATAAGTTAAAAGATACCAGAAAATTCAGAGAATTAATCAATTCAACCAAAAAATGAGAAAGCATACAATTTTATGGCGTAAACATCAAAAAGGGGTAACACAGGAAAGAAACAGAAGATTCTGAAGTGACGTGTTAAGTGTGGTTCTTTTTTTTTTTTTTCTATATATCACTGACTTTTTTATTTTATTTTTGTAAGCTTTTATTTTAATTCCAGTTAGTTAGCAGACAGTGTGATATTAGTTTCAGTTGTACAATATAGTGATTCAACACCTCCATACAACACCTGGTGCTCATCACAAGTGCCCTCCTTAATCCCTACCACCTAGTTCACCCACCCCCTACCCACCTCCCCTTCTGGTAACCATCAGTTTGTTCTCTATGATTAAGAGTCTGTTTCTTGGTTTCTCTCTCTCTCTCTCTCTCTCTCTCTCATTCTCTCTCTCTTTGTGTTTCCCTTTGCTCTTTTGTTTTTAAGTGTGGTTCTTAACCCACCCACAAAAGGATACCAGGGAAGCAGGTCAATCCACAAAATCCTGAGACTTCTCACCTGGAGTGAGTGAACAACCTAGGGAAAAGGAAAGGAAAAAAAAAATCCCTGGGCATTGATGTCCCTATCTGCCCTGGGAGATCCCAGCAGAGGTGGGAAATCCCAGGTGCCATGATGAATTATGAATTATTAAGGACCCGAAGACCATGCATATCTGTCCATAGGCATCAGGCACACCCTGCGCTCACCACAGGAGAGACTAATGAGACAATACTGTGTGTCTCTGTTTCTTTCCTTCAAATTTTTACCTGTTTGTAATTACATACTCAAGTGTGATTATTGCCCTAATTCTCTCTCTTCACTAGAAAGTAATCTCCAAGATAGCAGAGATGGGTCTGTATTTGCTCATGACAGTGCTTAGAAAGTCGGTGTCTAATAAATCATAGGGCCACCTAGTAGGTGTATAATAAACATTCAATGAGCCAATGAGTGAAGGGGTGAGCAAATGAGTGGTCGTCAAAGAAATCTGGCTTCCCATGGCATTCCAGTTCCACAGCCACCATTTTTTCTTGGCATGCACTATTCACAAAGAGAAAAACTAGACCCCTGCGGGGTCTGAGGCATTTCCTAATAAAAGAAAGCCTACCTGGTTCATATAACGATAGCTGTGATTAATGACGTGTATTTACAATTGTGTGAGCAAATTCCATCCCCTCTGACAAATTATTCTAGAGATTAAATGAACAATACAGCATTTTGCATGCTTCGTAGTCAACAGTTACATTCTGCGAAATTTATTTTTGACATTGAATAAATATTCCAGGAAGAAATAACTTAAAAAGAACCAGTGACTATATCAACAGAAGCCTTTTGCCCCTTGTCAGCGAAACTAATAGGGTACGCAGCCTATTTGAATGTAAATTTAAATAAAGCGTTTTTTCTACCTCTCTGCTCTCTTTGTTCCTTGGGATCCGGAGGTTACAGGAATCTATATACTATTCTCCAACACACACATCCAAAGGTATTTTGTTTTCTGTTGCGTTTTATGAAAAACGAAATCAAAGCATTTTAGGATTTAAATGATCTATTTCCACAATTAGAATGGAAGGAAGGCGCTCCGAATATCAGAAGAAAGGCGAAGCCTTTGGGGTCGGGGGACCAAACCTGGACCCATCCTTAGCCTTGGATGCCGTTACTAGGCAACCCCTAGCGTTCTCAACGGCCGTCGGGAACCACTTCCCCGCCCTCATTGCTAAGGAGATCGACGCCCAACTCAGCCCTGCCGTAAACCCACGCGCTCTTGCGACATTGCCGCGCCTGCCGCTGCGTGCGCGCCCTCTGCCCCCCACTCTCCGCCCCGGCCGCCATTGCCTCGTGCCCGCGCCGGTCGGTTGGTGGCGCCTTTGTCCTACGGCGGGCAGGTGGGCTGAGGTGGAGGCGGCAGGGGCGGGCCTGAGGCGAAGGAGCGGCCGGGAGCCCGCCGCGCTGGTAGCGGTGAGTGCCGGGAAGCGGTGGCCGTCCGCCGAGGCGTGGGGCTCACGGCAGGCGGTTGAGGGGGCCCGGGCCGGATGGGGAGGCTGAGGCGGGAGGGCCCACTCGACGCGCGACCGCGGCCTCGGCTCCTCTCCGGGTGCGCGCGAAGCTGCGCATGCCCGGTGCGGGGCGCGGCCTCTGGCTGCCGTCAAGCCCAGGCCCGGCCAGCCGGGGCGGCCGGTGGTGGGCTCGGGTCCGGGCGGCGCCGCACCGTGGCCGCCTGTCTGTGCGCGAACCGCCGATAATAGTCCTCCAAGCTTGTCTGTAGGGTAGGCCTGCACACCCCGCGTCCCTTTCTCGAAATGGTGAAGTCGCTCGCCTGCGGGTCCTCAGCGAGTCGGTGGCGCAGGCGGGATTCGAACTCGGACTGAGGTGGTCCGCCTCTTCGGGCGTTCTACCGGGCGTGCAGCGCCGTGCGGCGAACCGAACGCTGGCCCCCGTCGCCGCCGTCTCGCGGCCCCTTGACAGCATCTTCGGGGCGTCTGTCTCCTTGTCGCGTGATACCCGCACTCATTTTATAACGTGGACCCCCGGCCCCGAGGATGGGGAAAGAAACGGTGCCCGAGGTTACCGCGGAAACTAGCGACAGAGCCAGCGCCCCAACCTGCTGGCTCTTCCGTCTCCTGACTCAGAGCACTCTCTGCTCCCCACGACCCGCCGGGGGCTTTTTTGAGGACGGCGTTTCCCAAATTTCAGTCTCTCGCGTTGCACCTCTCTGTCCGTGTACCTTCTGTACTGTTAACTATTTACCAAATGTTAATTTTTTTCTTTAAACTGACTCCTTTTTCCTCCTTCTTAAATACGTTTGTTTAAGGTGGAAACGTAAATCACAAACCGTATAATGGAAAGCCAGTTATTTTTCTAATGCTCATAAAAAATAAATACCTATCTATTAAAATAAACAGTGCGTCCTTGTTCCTCCTGAAGTTATTCTGCGTTCCACGCTTTGGGAAACGCTGCCCTAGGAGTACGGGGTTAATTGTCGTCCTGGCTTTCGCTCTGTGCACAGAATTTTTCCCTGAGGCATAGCGGATTCCATGAAATGCCCAAGGATCTTCGGGGATGATAATATTATAAGGCTTTTTCGTTGTAAACTGTTCTCATTATTGACTTACAAGCGCTAGTGCGCCCGGTGTGCCTCCTCAGTTTTCTTGTAGCATTGTGGCATGGTAAACACCTGACAGTTTCTGCATGCGACGATGGAGCAGTTTTGGTTTTTGACAACTCTGGATTTAATGTTTTCTGTATGAGTCAGTCGGGGTGTGAAAACTAACTTTCATGTTGTCTTTTTCCAACCAGTAAAGCTTTTGCATTGTGGGTATTGGAGATCACTTGGCTATTTAATAACTGTTTCTTCCTATATTCTAGTTTCTTTGCCTTTCTTTTAGCTCATCTGTCACCTTACAGGTACTCTTTGAAACCTCTGACATGATATTTTAACCTAAAACACAGAAACTGTAGTTTTCCTTGTAGAATGTGCTGGAGAAACCATATTTCAGGGCCCAGTGGAAGGAATTTTTCTAACTGCAGGGGGTTCAGTCTTGCATGCCAGTGAACACCACACATTTAAAGAAGGCATTAGGAGCTCCTCTCTCTTTGCTAGATCAGATGCTGCCGATTGATGAATTGTTGAAAAGAGCTAATTAGGTCTTTCAAAGAAAGGGAGGCATTGACAGATTAACTTATTTATGTAAGCAGTCTGTTCTATTTGTAGCCCATTCATAAACTTTGTGTGTGTGAAAGAGCAGATTTACTTTAATTCATTGAAAGAAAACTCAGAAAAGTCTGCTCAGGCCATTCAGGTGTTGTTTCCTCAAAGTCTATTAAACAAATCCACATTCCTTGGGGTTACCTTGGTAAGAGCAAAATGTAGAACTTATAGAAGGCTAAGGTGATCAGTCCTGGTTAGAGAAGAAATGAGAACTTTTTACTCAGGTCCGTTTCAGAACTTTAGCACATGGAGGTTCAAGCTACCAGTGCTCAAAAGCTAAGTCCTTTGGAGAAAGGTTTTAGAAGTGTGATTAAAAAAAAGAGTGCTTCATGGTTTGAAACTTCACTCTTAACCATTGCAAGCATTCTGTCCCTGTGGCCTGCAGATGGCAGTGCCTTTGTATGGCTTGTTACTACTGTGAGAAGTATTGGTATTCAATTGTGCTTTTAAGAGAATGAGAAACCTGTGGAGGAAATGTACTTAGTATTTGAATGAGAAACCTGTGGAAGAAATGTATTTAATATTTTATTCCCTTCAACTATCTTTGTTTCTTTGTTTTTGACTCCCCACATAAAGAATGAAACGTCTATTCCTAAACTATTACTCTTAATGGTAATGATAACATAGAACCATCAGTGCATATGATTTAAAAGTAGGTTTACAGTACCAACTCATTTGCTCCCACCAATCATCTTGTGAGATAGGTAGGCTGATATTATTAAATCTTTTTTGCTTATGAGGAAATAATGGCACAGAGAAGTTAGATTTTTTTTGCCCAAATCATATACTTAGTAGAACATATTCAAGATACTATTGAAGATGAAAGATTTTGTGGTCAAGCAAAATTGGGAAATACTGAGATAAAGAGGTGTCCTTGTTCCAGAACTTACTTACTTACTTTATTTATTTATAAAGATTATTCATTTATTTATTTATTTATTTGACAGAGAGAGACACAGAGAGGGAACACAAGCAGGAGGAGTAGGACAGGGAGAAGCAGGCCTCACGCCGAGCAGGGAGCCTGATGCGGGGCTCGATCCCAACGCCAGCCGAAGGCAGACGCTCAACGACTGAGCCACCCAGGCGCCCCAATTCCAGAACTTTAATATGCTAAACATAGGCACTGTAGATGTCCAAGAGAGGAAGATATCATTGGTACCATTCTCTTGCTATCCTCCTATATACATGTTTAGGTCCTAGTGTTTTCCCAAACTGACTATTCTTTCTGCCACGCTCTGTTTCCTCTCTTTACCTTGTGGTTTACAATGATTACCATGTGTCTTGAGACAAGTGCTTTTAAAGCTCAGTCAGCTTTTTTTTGTGCCAAAAGATTTGTCCTGTGAACAGCATACACATTTGTCTAGACTATTTGGCTTAAGCAGAGTTAAACTATCAAGAAGTTAAAAGGGCAGTGACCAACAGAATATTACCCTCTGTGCTACTTTCACTAATGAGAAGCATTAATGAAAGGATCAGGGTAAGGCCACTGTCTGAAGCCATAGCACATTAGAGAAGTATGAAGTATACTGACAGCTAAATATATAATACCAGCATGCCTGCTGCTTTTTAAATGGTGGTTTTATTACCACCAGATATGAATATTTACAGGGATGGTCATTTTCATTCTTTATCCTACCCCCCAAAAACAAAACAAAACAAAAAAAACACAAGAGATAATAGGTCAACTGGACCAAGGACTTTTTTTCTTTTTTAAAATTTAAATTCAATTAATTAACATATTGTGTACTATTAGTTTCAGAGGTAGAGTTCAGTCATTCATCAGTTGTATAAAACACCCAGTGCTCATTATCAATTACTTTTATTGTAAGAAAATTCCTCTCGGGGCACCTGGGTGGCTCAGTGGGTTAAAGCCTCTGCCTTCGGCGCAGGTCATGATCTCAGGGTCCTGGGATCGAGTCTCACATCAGGCTCTCTGCTTGGCGGGGAGCCTGCTTCCTGCTCTCTCTGCCTGCCTCTGCCTACTTGTGATCTCTCTCCTCTCTGTCAAAATAAATAAATAAAAATCTTTAAAATTAAAAAAAAGAAAGAAAGAAAATTCCCCTCAAAGAATCAGAACTTTTGCAGACCATAATACTCTTTTCCTTTTATTTCCTATTCAAAACAACATTATTATTGATCTACATAAAGATTGACAACTTTAGGCAAGGATCAGGGCAACTTAAGTTGCATTGGAGAACATTTATAAAGCAGAATGTCTTATAACTTTAGCTCTATAAAATATCTTGAGTGGTCCCCTGGTTTGGATCTAGAGTGATTGAATTACTGAAGATTAGGTTGATCCTACAGTTAGTGAGCAAGCTTTGGAGAACTTTGAATTATGAGTAATTTGGCTTTAAGTGAGTATACTTAATTATGCAGTTGGAGATTGAGATGGTAATAATATGTATTTACCATCAAGAGATGATACAAGAAATTTATTTTTAAATGTCTCTTCAGAAATTATTCTTGATGTCCAAAAGAAAAAAATAGGAAAAGTATGATTTCGTTCAGTACAAAAACTTAAGATTATAAACTGAGCCTTTCTTTGGAAAACTTATTTTAGGACAGCATCAGTCAGTAGAACAGCTTGTTGAAAATACAAATCTGTATACAGCTCCCCATCCCCCCAACTGACCAGTCTCTGAAGGTGGGGGCTGGGGAATCTGCCTTTCAGAAGCAACCCCTGCAATTTTTATGTACATTATGGTTTTGAGAACCCCTGATTTAGGCTTTAGAAAATGAGTTTTCACTGGAAATAGAAGATTGAAGCAGATTCTAGTACTAATCTATTCATATCCCAGATTACTAATACGAATTGGCAACTCTGGTTTATGGTTGGATATACATTTTAAGCAAAACTGTAATTTAACTATAAAATGTTCTTTGGCTTCATAATTTGAACTAGAGGTAATAGCAATAGTTAGAATATATGTAGAGTTTTCAATATTTTAATTCCTTCCATTTGCATCAGTAGGATGCTTTTACCTCTTGAGAACAAAGAAAGCAGACCTACCAAGATTCCATGGTCCCTTATTAAATTTAGATTTCCTCCACTTTGCTTTTAGTGGTGTGGATGTGAAATCATATGTGTGACCATTTTTCTCTTCTTGCAGAGAGATGGATTTAGATATGAAAACCAGATGCCTGAGAAGAAGCAGGAGTTTTAGCCCCTGCCAGCAAAACAATATCGACAAGTCTAGTTGGCAGAGTTTAGAGAGAACTTTAGTTGGCAGTTTGCCATTTATTAGCCAAAGAGGTGGATAATATGTTATCAAAAAGTGGCAAGCTGAGTGGATAAAATTTTTCTTGCTATTTTATAACTAGGTAATTGGGAAAAGAAGCTTAAGTTTTCAGGATACTTTTTAAATGATCAGATGAAATTGAGGAGAAGTTGTTGGTGTACACTCCTTGGTGGGCGGGGGCACTGACCTTATAATTGGATATTATTATTAACTTTGGTGCAGTGGAAACTTGGGTTGATGATTCCATTTCCTTTGGAGGTAGCTATGTGATTATGTTTTCTATACTGTTTTCAAGGGTTATACTTTGACAGATTTTAGCCCTTGTCATGACATTTTCTTTGTAACAGTATGTTTATGGGTTATTATTCCTTGAATACACAGGAGTTTAAAGAGGTTTCTAAATGGAGGATCTAAGTATATGTTATGCATGAGCTAAAGAGATAAATAGATAATACAGTTCCCACATACTTTCCAAGAATCACCTGAGAAGCTTGTTAAAATAGAGGTTCCTAGGCTTCATCCTCAGATTCTCAAAGTTTGAGATGGGGTCTGAGAATAATGTTTAGCCATCTTCTTGGGTGGTGCCGATATATCTTCATTAAAGGAATGCGACGTGAAGAATGAAAAAATGTGTGTGTGTGTGTGTATAAATGAGGAGAGGGGACATGGGAAACTGTTTAATGGGTGTAAAGAGTTTTAGTTTTGCAAGATGAAAAAGTTCTGAAGATCTTTTGTACAACAGTGTGAATATACTCAATGTACTAAACTGTACACTTAAAAATAGTTCGTATGAGGGGCACCTGGCTGGTTCAGTTGGTAAAGTATGCTACTCATGGTCTCTGGGTCGTGAGTTCAAGCCCCACATTAGGTATAGAGCTTACTTTAAAAAAATAATAGTTAATATGATAAATTGTATGTTATGTGGTTTTTTTTTTTTATCACACTAAGTCTTTTTTAAAAGATATTAGGAAAAACTAAGGAAGGGTGCTTGGTTGTCTATTTCTGCCAGAACAGTGGGTTAAACTAATATTGTTGGCTATTAATTCCTGACTCGGGCCCTAAGTTTATTTTATATTCCTGTACTGAAGGTAAAATCATAACCTTTTAAATACTTTTCTCATTCCTGTACCCTTCATTGTCAAACCAGTGATCCTTGAAAAACGTTACTATAGTTAATATTTTGAATGTCCTAGGTTTAAATATTCCTGCCCCCCTTTTTTGATTAATATACATATAGGAATCCTTTATTAATTTAGCTTCACGGAGACTCTATTATGGTAGCTCCATTTATACAGACCCTCATGCCACCAATTTTTTCCTTTTCAGTAGCAAAGTTTTTTGTGACCTTTTTCTAACTCTGGCTTGCATCTATAATTCCTCTCTCTTTTCTTCCTCCTGTCCCCCTATTCCCTACACCAAACTTCCTTTAGTAGTACTAGTTTTATGTTCTTCACGCCATTCCTTCACCTTTGCATGTGCTGGGATGACTTCTCTCTTTCTGAACTTTCTGAACTTTCTATACTCATCCTTCAGGGCTGTTTCTTTTAGGCCATCCCTGCCTCCTCTATGTCCCTCGTACCCCTTATTCTTTCCAGTCTCCTCTCTGTCCTCTTCTTCTCCCCTGCCACACAAACATACACAATTAGGCCTTCATTATCTCTGCCATAAACCTACTTTAGATTATGATTATCCGTGTGTATGTCCCACTCTCCTTTATTAAACAGTGAACTCCTTTAAAGCAGAGACTTTAGCCTGTTATTTCCTTATGTCTAAGGTGTAGTACAGAGTGTGACACATAATAGGCCTAGAGGCATCTGATGAGCTGATTATAAACTATGTTTTCAAGTGTGTTAATTTAGTTCTGTAAGGATCTCTACTTGTACAGTTTAGTTGAAATCTTACCTGTGTAAATGAACCTGTATTTTGTATTTTTTGTAGCTCAGGCTGTTTTACTGGTTTAGATTAGTTCCATCTTTGTGAGTCCAAATTAGTGAGTTTTTTCTCTTACCTGATCTCCTTGAATCATTTAACCAACACAGGTAGAATATCCATTTCATCAGGTTCAAAGAAATCAAATGACTTGGCTAACTATCCACCACTCCCATTAGGACTAGAACTCAGATATACTGATCAGGCAAGTGCTCTTTCCTCGAAAGAAGTAAAAAGGGCAGGAAATTAAATGATGTAGAATTTTTGCCTGAAGTGTTGAAGTGAATAGAATATCGGTAGCAAAGCCAGAAACATTGTACAGTTGACCCTTGAACAACGTGGGTTTGAACTGCGCAAGTCCACTTATATGCGAATTTTTTCACAGTACTGTAAATGTGTTTTCTCTGCTTTGTGATATCCATAATAACATTTTATTTTCTCTACCTTACTTTATTGTAAGAATACAGTATATAATACATATAACATACAAAAATATGTGTTAATCGACTGTTCATGTTATCGGTAAGGCTTCTGGTCCACAGTAGGTGACCGTTAAGTTTTTAGGTAGTCAAGTTTTTCCGATGCGTGGGGATAGCACTCCTAACCCCCTGCATTGTTCAAGGGTCAACTGTAGTTTGAGGTGATGGAAATTGAAGTGGTAATTGAATAAGTAGGCTGCCCTGCTGGGTGTCTGGGGCACTTAAACATTGGTGTGACTGGCTGGCATAGGCTGAGCCTTTCCCAGGTTCTGTCATTTTGATCAGGGAGTCTTAGCAAGCATTCATAATGGAAACCATGTTTTCCTGTTCCCTATTGGGGCAGTATAGCATAATAGTTAAGCACTTTGGTGTCAGACAAATCTGGATTTGAATCCTACCTCTGCCTCCTCACCATCATGTGATCTAAGATAAGTCATTTAAGTTCTCTAAATCTCAAATTTCCTCATTTGCAAAATAGAGATCATAGTAGTGCTTACCTCCAAGAGTTGTAGAAAGGATTGAATGAGATAATAGCACATGATGTTCTTAGTACAGGCTCTGGGACAGAGTAAGCATTCTGTAACTGTAAGTTATCATTGTTTCCCCCATTCCTGTACCTAGGAATAATAATCTAATAAGTTAAAGATATAATCATTATTTTAATTAGAGAATGAAAGAGATAATCCAATATGAGGGAATGCATAGTTTTTAAAGTAAGTTTAAAGGGTTGATTGAGAAACCACAAGCAGAGGATTCTCTTATCCCTGACTCATTGCAGCATAACTTGTTACATATCCCTGATGTTACAGTATACCATCAAGGTCATCTTCATAAATATAGTTTAAGTGAGAAGTCCAATCCTTTCCCCTCCCAGTTTGGGGAATTTAATATGTGACAATGACAGCCTCTTTCTTATCAGTATGGTTTTTCAAGTGGCATTATCTTTATCATCACATATTTCCAATTTAGTAATTACTGATTATTAGTTGGTTTTCAACTAAGCCTTTGGAGAATTTTATTTCATTTATAATCACATTGAAATTATATAGGCTTCTGGATTCTTTCAGCAGCCAACAGTCCAACAATGGTACTGTCGCTAAGTGCAGCAGTTCATGCTAGAATAGTCCTTATGGTTTTCCGTTATGATGGCTTGTGATAAAAATTAATTTTAAGGTGAAAAGAGTTGTTTTTATGATGGTACAATTAAAAAATAGAGCAAAGCAGTTCTTGGTACTATGAATGAAACATGCATTTTTATTTATAGCATTATACAAAGACTATTGTGTGAACCCTGTCTAGCATATTAGTCTAAACTAAAATTGGTACATTAGGCATTGTGTCATTCTTTGAAAGTTCTTTACCCCAATCTTTTGTGACTTAAAACAGCTTTGCCACTTCCTGTGTGACATCATGTTTTCTAGGTTATTTTCTGGTTTGTTTCCTTTTATGTAGATCCCTTCAGTGGTGTTATTTTTCTTGTCTAAAAATCCTTAACTGAAAAGTGCTTTTAACTATTTTCAGAAGACACCTTAGAAGATACTCAGGCCAAGGTACCTTGTCGTGATGGTGATTTTTGAATGGCATTCACATAGCTACTATAGCTAACAAAGTATGGAGGTACCAACCAAGCTGAGGTGAAAGAGACGCTGAGAGACTGACTTCAGGTCTTAAGGGTATTTGGCCAGGATGAGATAGAGCAGGAGGGGAAAGAAACATCAAAGTTGCCACTACCCTCTTGTCGATTAAATTCTCTCCAATTATAGTTCCCTACCTAATGTCCAGAAAGGTGCCCAGATTGTCTTTCCGTCTTTTTTTCTTTTCCTTTACTTTAACATTATTTCTATTTCCTTGGTGTAGATTATATATCTCTGTAAGGATTTAAGAAGGAAAAAAGTCCAATTAACCAATTAATACAAAAGCCCCCTTTACCAGTCCCAATATTTGCATTTTCAAATGAACCTCCAACCTCCCAGTTGATGGGTTATTAAATTATGTGACCAAAAAAGGGGGGGGGGATGGGACAAGGGTTTTTTCCTTGACTCTTTAAATCTTTATTATACTTTGTGACCAGTTCCCTGAAGTTATTTTACTTTTGGCAGCTTCTCTATTCTTCCTGTATTTCTGAACTCATAGATTTTCCAAAAGTTCTGTGTGACCATGTGTTAGGATTTTTTTGTGTATCAGGCTTAGTGGTGATAACAGTTTTGTTTTCATAACTCTCACTGAAACCCACCCTCCAACCCTCCTCTAACCTGAGCAGCCCTCTTGGGTGGCAGTGAAACTCTCAAAAACTTCAGGTCTCATTTCTCCATATCTCACCCAAGACGGAGATATAAGGAACTCTCAAATAGAGGTGAATAAACAAACACTTGGCATTTAAGAAAAAACTTAAAATGGTCTGAGAGTTCTCTTTTTTACAGAAGAAACATAACCCACACCATCCAAATACAATTGCTTTAGACTATTTAATGAAAATAGATATTAGGCAAATTATAATCAAAATGGTTTAAAGATAAAATAATCTTGAATTTTAAATAATCTTTCAAATAATTGCAAAAAAATATAACTTCAAAGTAAAATATTTACCTCCTTCATTCTGACTGGAACCAGCTTTGCCCCAAAAGTGTATAATACATGACTACTTTGGTGTCCCCAGTCCTATATGTAGGTGCTCACAGAAATGGATATGATTAAATAGTGTAATAGTCCTTTTCATATCATCTGAGCAAATTACATAACATTAATAGAAACGTGCCAACTAAAATGGTACCATATGTTCTGTACTCTAACCTAAATGTTCAGGTCAAGTCAATGTTTAGAGAAGTTTTCTTTATTCACAAGACCATTCAATAATATCTAGAATCCTGCTGGGAGATATGGTGCTTATTTAAAAGAAATCTTCACACCCCTACCACCCTCAGTGTATTCCACAGATACTTTGAAAACTACTTAAGCAATCAAAGAGATGACATTTCTTTCTGAATCATAATCATCCTGTATTAGAGAGCAGTACAAAGTAAGTAGACTAGGTCAGTAGGCCCTTCTAAACCTAAACTGATATTCTTCACAATAACATATAAAAGAACTAATCATTATATAATGTGCAGTTCAGCTACTGCTGAACTTTTTTTGGGTTGTAAGTGAAAGTGCTACTTGCCATACCAAAGCCATGGTCAGATATTACTACTGGCCAAGTCCTGTATAGACGTTATTTTCTGATTTTTTTTAAAATAGAAGGATGATAGCATTGTGTCTACTTAATTAAAAATGTGAGAGGCAACTTAGGGTGAAATACGCTTCTCTCACTGTTTAGATTTATGTTACCTTCACTTTATCAAAAGTCATTCTTCTCCTAGATGCATTAGAAACTCTGACTTAAAACGGAACTGAAGATCGTTCTCACTTGAATAGAAACTCAAAGTTGACAGCATAGCGGGGTAAGGTCTGTGCCAGACCTCTTAAGTTCTTTGTTATTACTGTGATCTCTCACACCATAGGACTCCGGTTGGAATTTTTTAAATACATAATTACTATTTTAAAGTACTCTAATTATGTGAGTGCTTAATACCATTTAATGTCATTAGATACACTACTAATTGCTTAATACGGAACATGGGGAACAAAACTACACTGCAGCAGGACACAGTTTCATTTCTTCATTCAAACAAAGATTGAAATTTTTAATATACTTATTAGTCTTTAAGTCATATAAAAATTGTCCTGTGAATATCTTTGGACATAGATTGGTACATTTCTTTAGATATTTCATCAGTTCTTATTTATACATGGTGTTTTATTATTCATTTCAGTTTTTGCAAAGCAAATATGTTTTGTTTTAGCAAGCAGGCCTTGACTGCACAAATTGGCTTCTCTGTAAGTTTGTATGATTCCACTGTTCTCTCTTACCTAGTTGTAAATGCCACGCTTCTCTAATGAAAACTTCTTATGTGGAGTGTTTTACTACATAACCAAATGCCAGTTCTTATTCTTAGGTACTTACCTGTGAGGGTTGTAGTTGCTAACATGTAATACACTTCATTTAAAAAAAAAAATCTTTCCTACATCTCATTCTGGAACATTCTATCCAGTGGAATGCAACACAAGGCACATTAAAAGTAGGCCCTGCTTCATGGCATGTTGGAAGTTTTAAGACAACAGAGTCCAGCTGTTTCTTCTTTATAACATAAAATGGAATTATTTGCCTTTGCTCTTTTTTTTTTTTTTTTAATTCTGTCTCTCCTATCTTTCTCCCACTCTTCTGCCCTCAAAAAAGAATCTTACAGCTGGCACTCCAAGAGTTTAGAAGGCAACCTTTTCTACTTTTGGAAGGGGCAGTTGTTAGGTTTAGAACTTGGCAGAGTGTTAAAGCATTGTGTTGCTAGAAAACTGAGGGACATTCCTTACCAAACCATGACAATGTACTGCCGTAACTTAATAAAAATTGCCCAAGTGACAGTGTGTCTGCTGAATGGATTTTCTTACACCATCTGGTTGTCATTGTTTTTTTGTTGTTGCTTTCATTTGAAATGTGCTGATGATTTTGTTTTTATTCCATAGCATTGAACAGATGGGTTGATTATTCTTTTCAGATATTAATAAGGCAGCGGAAAGAAGAAATATGAATACGGCTCCATCAAGACCCAGCCCCACACGAAGGTAAAGTACCCTGAAGCAGTGAGTTACCTTGGGAGAGTTGGGCTCTGGGGAGTTAAGCCCAACTTCGTACGTCAAGGGTCTTTTCTTCCCCCCAACAAATCAGAAACGCTCAAGCAAACAATAAGAACATGAACATTGTGTGAAGGGCCTTGCTGCTTTTTTTAAACATACATCAGGAGATGCAGAGAAGCTTTGCGTTTTCGGTGACAAACCCAGCAAGTTCAGCTTGCAACATGAGTTGCAGGCGATTGGAAGAGGATAAACCTCTGTCTGTCCCCAGCTCACGTGTCACTGGGAGCCTCCACAGCAGGAGGAGTGCCCCAGGGTGGTTGGCGTGTGCCATGCTGCACTGCAGTGGGCAGCAGAGATTCGACTCTTCATTCCAAATGGCTGCCGGTCCAGATGTTAACCAGGTTTATGGAAAGTGCTGCTTGAGAGATTGCTGCCGTGCCTGTGCTGCAGATCCCCTGTTTGCTCGCATGTTGGGTTACCGTTTGAGGGGAAATAAAAAGGGCAAAAACACTCCAGCTCTCAAAAGTCTCCCTTTTTCTTAGCTTTTCTGGAAATAAAAGGCGTTTCCATGATACATTCTTTCTTCCAATATCTACAGAAGAGAGTCCTGGTGTATACCCACGAGATATGCATTAAATTGGCCCCTTCTCTCAAAGAAGAGCCTATTAATGTCACCACTGACACCAAAGAGGCGGTACCCAAACTAGCATCCTAACAGTACACAAGTGGATGCAGTGTGTGCACTTTTGTGTGGAATGCAGACAGATATGATCTATTTCATATCTGGTGTCTCTTCATGGCCCAAATGGATACTCAGTATGGATTTTGCTTTTGCCTCTAAGTAAAAATACCAGTTTTCCACAATAAACTACATACCTAAACTACATACCACGATAGACTACATTTCCTACAATGAACTGAACACTGCTGAGTACGATGAATCCTGGTCTGTCCTGGTAGCTCCGCAGGTTACCTGGGATATACCCAGCTAACTTACACATAACATACAGCTGTGCTTCAAGACAAAAACACCTGTATTTTGTTCCCCGCTCATAGGAAGGAACGGCTGCTATATGTTTGGTGTATGCTGCCCCCACTTGGATTTGAAGGGGGGGTATTTTCTAAGCTACCAGGAGTAGATTATACATGACTGCTCTGCAGAGTTCAGGCAGACTGTAGCAGCAAGGTGGTGATTTCAGTTGGCTTCTCTGAGCACGCTGCCGGTGCAGAGGAGTGGAATCTGACGCCACAACTACAGCTACACTACAGCTGCCAGGTGGATGCCCTGGCTATCCATTGGTCTCACTGCCGAAGTGAACAGTGAACATATACATTGGTATTCTGTCTGTTGGCTCTAACACTGTAAGGAATGCCTGTAGCTTACAGGTAAATACTGTGCTGATTGAGTTTGCGGGTATGTGTGAATATCCTGCAGAACTTCAGCAGTTCCATATAATGTCTGCTTCCATTAGGCTGCATCAGACCACGCTGTAGATATTGGGAAGTCCCATCTGTGTTGCTTCTCATGCCCCAATAAACATGGAATACAGAGGGCTAAGAGTTTACATCTAACGGTCAGAAATAGGGGGCATCCATTAGAAGCTGTGGTTGCCAAGAGGCTTGAAAGGAGATACAGTGTGTATCCAGTTTCCAAGGAGCAATAATGTGTGTGTTTCTGAACTAGGTCTTACCAGAAGGAGTATGGAATTGGTATCTATAAAGACACTGGCTCCACTAGTAAAATCCTCTCCCCTCTGTTGTCCTCATGATGCTTATAATCTCTGGATAATGTGTGTTTTTGCAGGCAACACCCCCCCGCCCCCGCCCCCCAAACAAGGCACATCACAGAATAGAGTAGTTCCTGTTTGTGCTCTTGATTTATGTCATCTTATTAATGATACTTAGCTAAATGCTTTTAACATTTCCAATTGATTATAGGTATTCAGCAGACATTGGCAATGTTGAGAAAATAACCATCTCCCCTGCTTGGAATCCAATATAGCTGTCACCAGGACATTAAATTAAAAAGATTAATTTCCTCCCCACTTAAAATGCAGCTCTATAATTTCATGTGCAATGGAAGAAATAGCTATATGCTTTTCTTCTTTTTTTTAATAGTAGATCCCCCTACCAAAAAAAGCATACAAACAACATTAGAAGGGGCTTTTAAAATGTTCTCCCTACCAGAGACATAAATACAAATATGTCACTTTTATATACCTTTTAAAATATCACCTTCCTCAGTGCACCTGGGTGGCTCCGTCAGTTAAGCACCTACCTTTGGCTCAGGTTGTTGACCCCTGTGTTGGGCTCCCCACTCAGCAGGGAGTCTACTTCTCCCTCTCCCTCTGCCCCTCCACCTCACTCATGCTCACTCGTGTGCACGCTCTCTCTCCCTCAAATAAATAAAATCTTTGAAAAAAAATAAAATCTCACCTTCCTCAGAAATAATTTCTAAAATGAGGTTGTTTGGGATGTGAGTAGGGCAGTAGCCTGCTCCTTTTTACAATCAATAGAAGGCACAGTTGGGCTAATTTAATTTCCATCAAGAATCAGTCTTCCCCCTTGGTGCTATGTCCCTAACTGGGTTCCTCAGCATGTTATTTAACATGACGAAGTGTCATACAGTGATGCTTAATAAGGTTCAGGGAAGAAGGATATTCACATTTAGTAAAATCTGTTCTGAGCCCCGTCTAAAACCTGAGCAGAGAGTCCCAGTTTTTTACCTTTAAGAATAAAAATTTTGGGGCGCCTGGGTGGCTCAGTGGGTTAAAGCCTCTGCCTTCAGCTCAGGTCATGATCTCAAGGTCCTGGGATCGAGCCCCGCATCGGGCTCTCTGCTCAGCAGGGAGCCTGCTTCCCCTCTCTCTCTGCCTGCCTCTCTGCCTGCTTGTGATCTCTCTCTCTCTGTCAAATAAATAAATAAAATCTTTAAAAAAAAAAAAAAAAGAATAAAAATTTTAAAACTCTGAAGCCAGACAAATTTGAATATTGCATTCAAAACAGAACACTAACATTTTGATCATCACACTGATCATGTATTGTCTCTTATGGTATACCAATAGGGCAGAAATAAAATGGAATAAGTAGGCAAGATGGATGACTAGTTAGCCTGGAAGAAGCTAATTGTTTCTCTAAGGGTGAACACTGGATATCACTCTTTGAGTACATACTTCCAGTCAGAGCCTTGAAGGAATTCAAAATATACCAGCCTGTTGACAACTGCCAAACTGCCTTTATTTGGCAACCCTAAACACTTACATGTCCCCCAGCCAGAGGGAATGCATTGTTCACGGGGGGACAAGGGGAAGTATATTTGTGGCAAATATTTCCCTTAAGTTGTACTTTTATGTGTTCAGTGCTGCTCCTTTTAATAAAATTGTTTCTAAGCATGCTGGCAAGACCTTTGTAACACCTTGTTTTGCTGGACGTTAACCTTGAGTGTCAAAACACCTAAGTATCTTTGGGAGTTTTCACCGGATTGTCACCTCTTCAAATGTCTCTGTAAGCCACAGTTCTGCTGGCATCGCTCTCTGTTTGGTAATGTGCCTCCCCAGTGACTCCAGCTGTCAGTGTGTAATTCTGACAATATTGGTCCAGCCAAGCACGGAACTCTGCATCAGGGATCCCTGCTCTGGATCAAATTTCGGCCTGAATTCTCATCATTTAACCCTTGGACCACTTCATTGGACTCTTGAGTACATTGCTTAGTTACCATGTAAGCTGTCTGGCATTGGTGCTAGGCACTGGCCCTTACCTTCTTCAGAGACTGGACCGTGATTCTGGTTGTACCTCAGATGTTCTCAGTTTCTATCTTCAGCTCAACACCCTGGCAATCCAGGTCTTGGAACACATCCCTACACAGATGTGGCCTCCAAGTGAGACTCTATTTCCTAAACCTTCCTGTCTGACATTAAGAAGATCAAATAGAACTAATTTGTCTACATCAAAAGCGCTGCAGAGAATATTCCCCACGTATTTGTTAAGGATGTTAGGCTTGGTGCCTCTTGGTGAAAGTCATCGGGGATCGGCTCATCAGAAATATCCTAGCTGTAGACAAGTTTCTTATGTGACTCAAGATGACTTCTGTCTCTGGTGCTAATTCCTTTGATAACCATTTGCTCTTACACTAGCTCGAGGTGGGCCTCGCAGGTTAAGATTCCAGGCTGTGATTACCTCTGCACTAACACTTAAAGAACAGCCATCGGTTCTCAGGAAGTGCCGCCTCTACCAACAGAAAAGTCATATTTGTGCTTGAGAAAATCATCAGTGTTCTTCCTAGGGAGAAGCATGGACACTTACAAAATTTGGATCCATGAGGTGTGATACCTCATTGCACCCCATATCCTACCAGCACCTAACAGCAAAATGCTGCGCAAGTCTGTTGTCTCCGTTTCTCACAGTAACATGGAGCCATCATGGTGGGGGATTAACATCACGCAGCAGCCAGCCATTTTAGATAATGGTGTTTGCGGACAGTATCTGTGACAGAACAGAAGTACCAACAACTACTGAAGTTTTTTTTTTTTCAGGAACGGAAAAAGAAAAGGAAAAAAAAAAAAAAAAAGCTGTCCCTCCCAAGGAAAATATTCCAGTGAACAGAAAGGAGATGCTGACAAAAAAGGACAGAGGCCTTCCTCCCTGACACTCTGTAGAGCCAAGACCAAAGAACACCATTCTGGGCTTAAGGTTTCAGTCTGTGGAGGAAGAGAAGCTTAAAGTCCATCACAGACTTCCAAGATGATCATCTGTCGGTTCTTACTCTGCAGGCTCTCAAACGCCTAGTGCTCTGCACACCTCTTTAGTCCCCGGAAGAAAAGCTGTTCTACCGGAAGTACATCACTTGACCATCTGAGCCGTAGCTTTTCCCTTCGCCCACCCTTCTCTTCCCTCTCAAATGTTTCCAAATGGTATAACTATATTTCTCTCAAGGCAAAGAGCATTTGGCTTTTTCCCCAGCTGAATAGATGAGAAATTTATAGCAATTTTAGTAGTGTTTATCACCTGCCTTCAGTTTGTGGACTCCAGTGCTGAAATTTGTTTAACTGGTTCAGTTTAAAAGGTTCAGTTTCTTTTTAGCTTCTAGTGACCTGGTATCTGAGGGTACACTGTGTTTGGTCTCCAGTAAAACACCTCTGGGATAAGATTGTAAACCCTATTCTCCAGAAATTTGCTTTTAACCCACTTGTTATCTAAGGTCAAGCATCTCATTCAGAGGCTTCCTCCTTGTGCACTCTGAATCCTGCACCCTGTACCTCCCTTTTGTTAGCTGGTTCTTGTTTTGAGAAAGATGTTGGGGCCAGCAGCAGGAGCCCTTTTGTTCTGGGGAGATCTTTGTTTGGGTCCTAAAGTGACCCTAAAAGGTTTTTCGTTTTTGTCTCTAGAAGAACAGCTTCTGCCATACTGCTCATCTTTTGGAGAAAGGAGAAAAGCTTTGCCTTTTCCTAGTATTATCTTCTCTGTTCCTACTTCCACCGTTCCTTTGGTTCTTTCCCCCTTGTGAATATCATCTTTTCTACATTTTACCCAGAAGGCAATGAGGGAATTGGTAGTTTTGTTGCACATGGACTTTAGATTCATTGAAGGAAAGGGAGTGCTTACCTTTTCACACTGGAAGCATGAACTAAGACTTTGGGAATCTGGGGTTATGGTCAGCCTCCAGGGATGGAGGTAAGTAAGGTAAGTAAGGTATTTCAGTGGATTCAAAAGAATGAGGACAATATGGCATTTTTAATTATGCTAAGGCTGTGAATAATGTGCTGTGACTCGGTGTTCTTAACTGTATCCCCACCCCTCATCACCACCCGAAGGCTTTGTGTGTGGTCTGTGGTCTATCAGGTTCATGGTATCTCTCATCCCTGATTGCCAAGAACACTTGAAATCTGATTCTACCTCTAATGACTCCTTCCGACTGCTCCCCAAGGCAGGTTTATCTGCTGATCTTTAATCCAAAAACACTAACAGTTGTCTCTGCCCATAGGATCCTGAGTGTTTGCCCACATTATATACTCTATCAGATGTTATACATGTGAGGAAGATTATATGACATAATAAGAAAAAAGAAACAATCTTGGTTAGTCTGCACTTTAATAGGAAAAATGGTTAGTGCCTCCTCATTTAAACTCCCTGGTCTCCCATGTTTGCTCCCACAAATCAAGAGTACTTGTGAGCCTTAAAATATATGACAAGGACTTTTCATAGATGCAGAATTGGCATTTAAATTCTTTTTACCGTGCCCCTGTGAAGTAAAATTGAGGCTTTCTACCAGGCTTGATGGCATCGTGATGCCTGCCTAATATGTGTAATCATGGTAGATGACAAAAGTTTAGACAAAATATGACGCCTGCTCCTAAGAGGCTTACAGTTGAGTTGAATAATTAAACATTTACTGAACTCCATGCTGATGTCTTAGGGATCCAAAGACTTCGGGAGAGCTTACTCTTCAGTAGAGAAGCCATGTAAACAGGTAATTACAGAACCACGTGATAAGTGCAGTGATAGAAATACATAACGACATAACGACATAAGTCATGGGGCATCTGCTGCATGCCAGACGTAAACTGACATAGTGGGTTTACAGTGGAGAGTCAGACTGACATTCCTTGTCCTCATGGACTCATGGTCTAGTAGCGCAGGCAGATGTTACACAAGTAAATAGATATGTCAAATTGTGATAAATGACAAGTAAAACAGGGCTATGAGAAAATGTGGCCAGGATTTAAGGGCAGAAAATAAACTTTTAGACTATTAGAATCAAGGATAGGAGACATATTATGCTGAGACATAGAGAATGAGTATGATCTGTTCTTGCTGCTCAAGTAGAGGCATCAGGAAAAGCCTGGGCTAGTTACAGCTGAAAGGCCAGTGTGGCAAGATATTGGTGAACTTCAGAGGGGAGGGGTTGAAGTTGGAGAAGAGAGCCAAGACATGCAGCACCTGACTTAACCTTACTGGAGATTTTGGATTGAATTCTGAATACTGTGGGAAACCAGTGAAAGGTTTTTACATACTTAAAAAATCACTCTAGAATAATACGGAGAAAGATTAGAAAAGAGGCAAAAGCAGAAATGAGGAAGTCTTATCCCACGGTAGAAGTCTCTTGCCGTGGTTTTAGGGAAAGGTCATTATGGGTTGGCCTTCAGCAATACTAACGGAAATAAAGAAACATGAACAGAATTGATACTAGTTTTAGAGAAAGAATGAACAGAATTTGAAAATGTGATTGGAAGAGTGGATGGGGCTTTGGAAAAGATGACATTCAGTTTCCCGGCTTGAGTAACTGAGTAGGTAGGTGTGCCATTTATTGAGATGGAAAGGACTGGAGGAGGAGCATATTTGTTGGGGAAGTTCAAGAGTTCAGGGCAGATTTTACGGAGGTGGTAATCCTTAAAGTAGGTCAAACAAGAAGACATTGTTGTGAAAAGGTAACTGTCAGAGATGAGTAATAGAAATAGTAAGTGTTTGAGGAGTTGAGCAGCAGGAAAGATCAACAATTAATAGGGAGATTAGAGAAGATCTCTTGGAAGATTTGGGACATGAACTTTCCTGTGAGGATTGGGTAATACTTGCATTAGTGCAGGAAAAATATTCCAAGTTGAAAAACCATGTGAACAGAAATCCTGAAGCAGATAGGATCCTGTGAGTTAAGTCATAAGAACAGAACGGATGAGGTTGAATCAGGAAGTGGGGGAGCAGTAATAGTTGGGAAGGGTCCAGATTTGTTAGGGAGGGGTACCTAGAAGTGTGATTGTCAAGCTGTGATTGGTAACAGGCGGAAATTTGAATAGTTAATCTCATGTTTATGTGTTGAATGAATTGAAATCTGAAAGATTGGTTTTGGGTTTGGTTTGGGTTTTTTGTTTTGTTTTGTAAACTTGTGAATCCAGTAGGAATGAAAAAGAAAAGTGAACAGGATTCAAGTGACTTAATGGAGAAAGGAAAGGAAAAATCAACATTAACTTTCAAGAACTTAAACCTTGGTAACTAGGAAGATAATTTTCAGCAGAAGTGATGAAGTCGGGAATGGGACTAAGAAGTGGGTTGAATAAGAAGTGTAATTTTAGATATGTTGAGGTTTAGTTTCCAGTGAGGTGGAATGTCTCATGAAGCCCAGACATAATCTGTGACTTCAAACACTGTTCAGAGAAAAAAAAAAGGAACCAGGTTCTGCATTAAACTCAGATTGAGAGAGACCACTACTCAATAACTATGTTGAGAAGACAGAGAAGCTGAGTGTTCTTATACTTTACTGTGTGTGTCATATTGTACTTTTTCTTTTTTTCCCTTAATTTAACTATCCTGCTAGATATTTTAAGTGAGATTTTCTGTGCTTCAGGAACAACTGCTTTGATCACTGTTACTATGTATGAAATTGTGCATTTGCTCCTTTTTTCCTTCATGAGTCTTGCCCCTTACTATGTCCCTCCAACTTTCCCCCCTTTTAAAATCTCTTTCAAACATGTGTGGTGGGAGAAAACAGGTTCTAGGGGAAAGGTGTTTGCACTTTGAAAACCTGTGGAGATTGAGATGATAGCATGGCATGCGTAAAGAATACCGAATTACTCCCTGACGAATACTGTGACCCCAGTCAAAACCTTTGGCTTTGGGTCATACATTCTTCTTTTGATGTCCTAATCTTTCGGGATCCTGGAACCTGCTAGTCTTTATTTTCAAACCAGATGGGTGACTGTCTTTAAAATTTTAGTCATGTTCTCACTGTTTGGCCGCTGTGTTTTAGAGAAGAGTGCTTGGAGAGAGAGGGTGGGAACTTCCTCCGATAAAGAGCTGAAGGGTTGGCTACCTTCAATTCCTTTGTCTTAGCTCCTCCTTGCTACCTCCCACAGAGATCCATATGGCTTTGGAGACGGTCGAGATACAAGACGTGATAGATCCCCAATCCGAGGAAGTCCAAGGAGAGAGCCCAGGGATGGCAGAAATGGCCGGGATGCCCGTGATAGCAGAGCCATGCGAGACCCCCGAGACTTGCGGGACCACAGAGATAGCAGAGACATTCGGGATCACAGAGACAGCCGAAGTATGCGTGATGCTCGGGACATGAGAGACCTTAGAGACTTTCGTGATCTAAGAGACTCTAGGGATTTTCGAGATCACCGGGACCCCATGTACGACAGATACAGAGATATGAGAGACTCCCGAGAGCCCATGTACAGGTACATATACGGCCATCTGCTTGGATTTTTGTTGGTTTTTTTGTAACAGTCTTTTTTATGGGTGTTCTGTTGAACTAATTGAAAGCTCTGTAAGGGCGGTGACTTTATAAGCCTTGTATTTCCAATGTCTAGCAAGTGGCAGATGTGCTACTCAATAAATATTTGCTGAATGTGTGAATGTTGGATGAATTATGCTTAGCGAATGAATCTGGATCTCTCCCCGTGACCTGTGAAAGGCAGCATTGTGCAAATGGAAAATAAAAGATGGATCGCAAATTGTTTTGGCAGTGCAGAAACACAGGGAAAATGTACACGTGGCCGGTAGGTCCGGGAAAAAACACTCAGCATCATTAGTCAAAAGGGAAATGCAAATCAAAGCCACAATGGATCACCCCTTCATACCAACCAGGCTGGTTATAATCATTTATTAAGGCAAACAACAAAAGAAAGTAACAAGTATTGGCGTGGTGTGGAGAGAGAGAACCCTCATACATTGTTGGTGGGCATGTAAAATAGTGTGGCTGCTGTGGAGAACGGTTGGCTGGAAGTTCCTCAAAACATTAAATACAGGAGAATTACTCGGGCCCATCAGTTCCACTCCCAGGTATATACCCAAGAGAACTGAAAAGAGGGACTCAAACAGATCCTTGTATGTAAGTATGCGTAACAGCACTCTCCACAGTAGCTGAAAGGTGGGTCCAGCAAAAGAGGAATGAATAAAAAAAGTGATATATCCATACAGTGGACTTTTATTCACCCATAAAATGGAAGGTAATTCTGACACCTGCTACAACAAGGATGGACTTTGAAAACATAATGCTAAATGAAATAATCCAGACGACACAAAAGAACAAATACTGTATGATTCCACCGACATGAAATATCTAGAGAAGGCAAATTCATGGAGACAGAAAATAGATTAGCGATTACAGGGATGGGAAGTAAAGAGTTCCTGCTTAATGGTACAGAGTTTCTGTTCTGAATGTTCCGCTCACGGTGATGAGAAATTTATCTGTGTATTTATGTGAAATACATATATGTCTGTATGTATTTTAAACCATCGTTTTTAAAAAACACAGGAAAGGGGCATGGGGAAGCATCAAAATTAATATCAGTAGTTACTATCAGTTATTTTGCATTTACTTTAAGCCAGAGACTATTCTGAGAGCTTTCTGTACATCCTCCCAGTCATTTTGCAAAGCAGGTTAACACAGTCACAGCCACAGAGCTGATAAGCAGTGAATCTCAGACACAGACCTCGTTTGTCTAATCCCAAAGTCCTGCCTTACTGTGCTGCTTCCTCACAGAGGAGTGGGTGTTGAAGAATTCTCTGTATCTGAGTTTTGCAGCATAGATGAGTTTTAACTGTGCAAATTTCTTCTGCTTTTCAGGAGAGAAAGCTCTTATGACCGATACCTGCGAATGGATGACTATTGCAGGAGGAAGGACGACGCTTACTTTGACCGCTACAGAGATAGCTTTGATGGACGAGGCCCTCCAGGCCCAGAAAGTCAGTCTCGTGCAAAAGGTAAAGCAGCAATTTATTTCTGTTACTGGTGAAACACTTGACAAATGAAACAGGAAACGAATAACTAACTGGAAAGGGACTAATGTCTTGGCGAAGCAATCCACAAAAAGAAGAAATACAAATATCCTGCTAATATGTAGGGAACATACAGCTTGAAAATAATTTATAAAATGCAAATTAGTACCGTCGTCCGGTTTAGTCACGTAACAAGGAGAAATGAATATGAGATTCCAGCAGGAAGAAATGAACAAAAGATTGGAGCTAAAGAGGGTTAAGTGCTTTCTATTTGCCCGTTAACAAAATAACTACAACTGTGTACTGTCTATGCATCATGTGGATTTTTTGTTTTATATATGATTTTTATCTAACAGCATCTCTTTTTTAGGTAAAGACAAACATGTTTTTTCAAAGCCTCATTTTTCTCAACACATCTTTAAAGATTTTTTAATTATTTCATAGTTGAATTAAGAACCTCATTTTTAATTTGTAATAAAACTTTATTGCATGAAAAAAAAAAACTTTACTGCATGATTTTTTTTCGGAAAAAATTACAAATACCTGTCAATAAGGGTCTTAAATAGTTGTCCCCAAAATGCAAATTAAAATAATAACAGAATACCATCTTTTACCTACCAAGTTGGCAGGAATTTTCAAAAATGGCAATACCCAATGTTGACTAAGATGTGGAGAGATAGCACTAGGTGATCCACCCCTCTGAGGGGATAAGTTAGTAACAGCCTCTCTAGAGTAACAGCCTTGGTGTAGTGTGTATCAGATGACACATTAAAGTGACCGTGCCCTCTAATTGAGCAATTCCATTTCAGCGAATTTATAATAGTAAGGAACAATTATGCTGGCTATTTTCAGGAGATAGTCCAGAAGAGTAATTCAGAGAGAGAGAATGTTTATGTTATGACCTTGGCCTACAAGTAGTTTGGGATTCACAATAAGGCCTGTGACTTATTTTTATAGAAAATCACTGTCCATATTTCAATTTTCCTTGTTGGTGTCTTACAGAGCGTTTGAAACGTGAGGAACGGCGTAGAGAAGAACTTTATCGTCAATATTTTGAGGAAATCCAGAGACGTTTTGATGCCGAGAGGCCTGTTGATTGTTCTGTGATTGTGGTCAACAAGCAGACTAAGTAAGAATCCTTTGGCTTTTTCTCCTGAGTAAGGAGAAATGTCAGAAGAGAAATTAAGACTTCCTTTGGCAGCGGTACCCACTGAATTTGGGCCGTATATTCTAGCATTGCTCTCCTGTGTTTAGCCAGAGTGCTGTCAGTTGTAGCTTGACAAAAAAGCCATTGCAAACTGTCATAGGCCCCAAAGGGAAATTTTTAGTTCGCTTGACTGGCACCTTTGGGTATGGCCACATCCAGGGTCAAACGATGTCATCAAGACTTGGTCTCTGTGTCGCCTTCATTCTCAGACATGCTTTCTACTTGAAAACGCAGAAGGGCAGTGACCCTAACATTTATCTTCTTAGCAGAAATTTCTTTCCCAGTGCTTCCACCTAAAAGCCTGGAACTGTTTCTCACTGGACCGACCTAGCTTACTCTCCCATCCTTGAGCCAGCAGTGCTGGGGTGCCTTGATTGACCGGGGCTAAGTTATGTACCCATTCCCAGAGCTAAAGGTAGAATTAGGTGTGTGGAATCATGTGGACTTAGCAGAAGGGTGCTTTCCCAAAGGGAAATTGGAGAAGGAATATATGTTGGTCATGCAAAGCAGCAGATGCCCCCTTGATGGAAAAACCCTGAATCCCGTATGCTTTGAGAGGTGCATGTCTCTGCATTTGTCAGCCAAACCTTCTTTGTGAATGTCCATGTCTTGCAGAACTCTTAAGAGACCATTCTGGCCAATCCAGAGTCCATGGTACCTTTTTGCGTGCCTCTTTTTCACATTCTTTCCTGAAGAGACTCTCTGCCTGGCAGAGAGGCAGAAGGGAGCATAGTAGCTTGCAGGCTTTGGCACTAGCTCTGTTCCCTTTCCCCAGGTGGTTAGTAAATAACTTCATGTGTTTTCTAACAGTTTGGGGTTAAAGAGCTAATTTCAAGGCAGAGACTAGGGAAATAGGTGTTGAGACACCAAGCAGCAGGCAGAGTTCCCAGGCTCTGGGCTGCCTTTGTTTAGAGATAGATGCCGCTTTGACTGTAGATAGCTTTTTTCCCCTCGACACGTGATAATAACTGTCATTTTCTGAGTACCTACTCTACCACCCCTTGCTAAAAAAATTATTTTTAATCTTCACACTTGTCATGTTACATGTATATTCATTCAGCTCATCTCTTGTATGTATGGTGAAGCTAGGTACTGGTTCTGTAATGGTTCGCTCACCCACAGGGCCCCTTCCTGTTGCGGCGCTTACATCCTAGTCAGGCAGATGACAAAAATGGATGTATTGGGCGATGAGCCCTAGGAGAAGAAATACATCAAGGATCTAATTTAGGGGCGCCTGGGTGGCTCAGTGGGTTAAAGCCTCTGCCTTTGGCTCAGGTCATGATCTCAGGGTCCTGGGATCGAGCCCCGCATCGGGCTCCCTGCTCAGCAGGGAGCCTGCTTCCCCCTCTCCCTCTGCCTGCCTCTCTCCCTACTTGTGATCTCTCTCTCTCTCTGTCAAATAAATAAATAAAAATCTTAAAAAAAAAAAAAAAAGGATCTAATTTAGGTTGGAAAGAAGGTCGGGAGTGACATGAACCGAGCCATATTGTTCCTGTTTTATTGGTAAAGAAACAAGTTTGTAAGAGGTTAAGGAATTTGCTTAAGTCTTCACAACTCTGTAAGTAAATGATAAGGCTGGGATCCAAATTTATCTCTGTAGCATTGAAGCCCATGGTTTTTTTCCATTATGTTATGTAGCCGCCCCAAAGACAGACACATGCCACAAGTCTTAGGCAACAGGATGGTGTTTAAGGAAGGGCCACTGGACTACAGGGACCCAGAGAAGGACCTGGGTACTAAGTACTGCACTATTGGCAACTGATGTGTGACCATTCTGAGCTAGTTCATAACCATGCTGAACTAGTGTAAGAGAAAGAATTGGTCTAGATTCTTGGAGCCTGAAGAGGGCACTAGGGAGGCACTGGATCCGCTAAGATTTGAACTCCCCTTAGGAGCACACACTGCTGGCTGAGGTGCAGCAACGTACAGATTGGGGGTTGGTCAGGGAGCACTAAGCTGGATCCTGTTTGTTTCTACAGAGATTATGCTGAATCTGTGGGCCGGAAGGTACGAGACCTAGGCATGGTAGTGGACTTGATCTTCCTCAACACAGAGGTGTCACTGTCACAAGCCTTGGAGGATGTTAGCAGGGGTGGGTCTCCTTTTGCGATCGTCATCACCCAGCAACACCAGATTCACCGCTCCTGCACAGTCAACATCATGTTTGGAACCCCTCAAGGTATGGAGGCCCGAGTGGGTCAGATTTCCAGAGGTAGTCACTGGTCCATTAATTCTTTCATGCCTTACTCAGAAGAAGCAGGTTTTGGGCAAATGACTTGTAGGTCAGCTCAAATATGGCAGGGCCCTTTTATAAGCACACTGGAGGGGAGCTGCATGGCCATGTTCTCGTCTGATACTCTCAGTGGATACAGTTCTGGGCCTGCTATAGACAAGACATATTTAGCCCACAGGTAGAGACAGCGGGATGCCGGCAAATGTTTAACAGCTAGTTGTGGGGAGGGGGCAGGAGGCAGCGTGGTGTACAGTATTTGCTGATCTCCGTGACATAAATGCTCCCCCTGTGTCCTGTTTCAAGCCACCAACGTGAAGTCACTTGAGAAGAGAGGCGCACCGCCAAGCTCTCGTCTGTGAGAGCAGGTGCCGGTGCATCTCTTGCGCGGGCTGCTCTGAGTGCAGTAGAAGCCTTGCTTTCACCAGACTTCGTAATAAGGGACAGAGAACACAACAGGCGATGAGGATACTGTCTGCGAGTGTGCTGGAGAAGTAGAAGGGGCGGGAGAGCGGGGAGGCGGCCCCAGAGGTCCTTGAAGCCCCTCCCTGAAGTCGCTTTTAGTACTTCGCACTCAGAATGTTGGGACTCAGCTAACTGCTGCCCTGGTCGTTGCTCCTCCGGTGTGGACTTTTCCCTTTTCCCACCACACACGGAATCTCTTTGCTGGACAGGTTATACCCATAACCATAAAATACATAAGGCTCTCCACTAGGTCATTTGGTCATTTGTCTCTCTAAGGAATCGTTCTCAAGATGTGCAAGGACATTTATGTAAAGTTCTGAGGCTTCTCACCACCCTTTAAGTCATGTTCCCCATGGGTGAGGAGAGTAGGTTATTTAGGGTTACATTTGATCTTAATCCGTGACCTTTGAACTAATGAATTCAAAAACAGGCCGGCTCTATCCTGAGCATCGCAGTGGAGAGCCAGGCTTTCCAGAAGGCCTTTTTTGGCCCCCAGCAGCCTGCCTCCCATGGTTATTCCCTATGTGGTCTTTTTGAATCTGTGGGAGGCTGTCATGTTTCTTTGATTTTTGCTACAAGTCTGTGTGATCTAGGAATTCCCCCAAAGAACCAGCTCTGTGGAAGGTATGTGTTCCCCACCAACGAAATCTATTCACTTATCTTCCCAGCCTTCATCTCCTTCCCCCGCTGCTCCCCATCCTAAGACTTTTTGTCTCCAAAATGGTTTTCTTGCTGGTTTGAGGTTAGGAAAGGCCTAGTAGAGTCCAGCAGGTAGGCACTCAGGTGTGTTAGGGGAGAAAATAACTCCTGCTGTTGTCTCCTGCAGAGCATCGCAACATGCCCCAGGCAGACGCCATGGTGCTGGTGGCCAGAAATTACGAGCGCTACAAGAACGAGTGTCGGGAGAAGGAACGTGAGGAGATTGCCAGACAGGCAGCCAAGATGGCCGATGAAGCCATCCTGCAAGAAAGGGAGCGCGGAGGTCCCGAGGAAGGAGTGCGCGGGGGGCACCCTCCGGCCATGCAAAGCCTCCTCAACCTACTGGCAGATAATAGGTACCTCACTGCCGAGGAGACTGACAAGATCATCAACTACCTGCGAGAGCGGAAGGAGCGCCTTATGAGGAGCAGCACCGACTCTCTGCCTGGTGAGCTACGTGGCAGGGCCGAGGTGAAGTTCTGACTCTGCATTTCTCTAACCCCCAGGCTCTGTTGGGAGGGTGGCAGGCCCAGGCTCTTTGGGGTGGGTAAGGGGAATGAGCCCATGCCCTGGGTTCTCCCACGGGCCATCCTTACTGATGTAATGATAACTTAAGATTTGGGTACTGAATTTCAGTCCCTGTAGTGAATGTGGTGATGGGCGGGCTAGGATTGTTGGCCCCCTGGTAACTGAGTTGGATGCCCTTTTGTCCTTAAGTCCTCTGGGGCACCTAAGCTGTTTCCTGGAGACAGCACATACCATGAAGTAGCCCCTTGGGGAAATTGATGTTGTAGTGTGTGTATTATGTGATTGATGTGATCAGTGATTGTTGTTCTTCTCTGGCTGCTGAGCCGCTTGCCCAGGGAGGGTACTTTCAACTGGATACCTCCTCCTTCTGTCTTTTAGGCCCGATTTCCCGCCAACCACTCGGGGCGACCTCGGGTGCCTCGCTGAAGACACAGCCAAGCTCCCAACCGCTCCAGAGCGGCCAAGTGCTCCCCTCTGCTACACCCAATCCAGCTGTACCCCCCACCTCCCAGCAGGAGCTTCAGGCCAAAATCCTCAGCCTCTTCAATAGTGGCACGGTTGTGGCCAATAGCGGCTCTGCATCCCCCTCAGTCGTTGCCGGAAACACCCAGAACCAGAATTTTTCCACAGCAGTCAACAGCCAGCCTCAGCAAAGATCACAGGCCTCTGGCAATCAGCCTCCAAACATTTTGGGACAGCCAGGATCTGCTCGGAACATGGGCCCCAGGCCTGGGGCTCCTTCCCAAGGGCTCTTTGGCCAACCTTCCAGTCGCCTGGCACCTGCCAGCAACATGGCTAGCCAGAGGCCCGTGTCTTCCACAGGTATCAACTTTGACAATCCAAGTGTACAGAAGGCTCTGGACACCCTGATCCAGAGTGGCCCTGCTCTCTCCCACCTGGTTAGCCAAACCACAGCACCGGTGGGGCGACCTCCGGCCCCGATGGGATCTTACCAGAGGCATTACTGAGGCTCGATCTCTCAACCACCCCCCGTCCCTTCATCCCCTGGCCTCCCACCTACTGCGTTCAGATAGTTATTTGGAGGATGTTCTCTGCGCCTCTCCAGGTCTACATCGAATGTTTCTACCACCTGCTCTCTCTTCTGCCCGAGGCTGTGTTGCTTATTCCTTCCAGAGTCAGAGTTTATACTGCATTTGGGGGTGTATCTTTTTTTGTTGCTTTTGTTTTTTGTTTTGTAGAAAATAAATATCTCTGGGGTCACTCGGGCAGTATAGGTGTCTGGGCTCAGTTTATATGTCATGGGTTTCTCTGGTCTCTCTGTCCACTGGATTTGGAGGTGGGGCGGGGGGCCGGAGGAAGCCAAGCCCGATCGGCTGAGTTTGGAACGGCACTTTCATGTCAGTCGCCACCACCTTTGTTCATTTCGAATCTACCAGGGTTTTCCAGCTTCTCATAGGCCGACCAGATCTCAAGCTCCTGCCTGGGGTTGCAGAGCACCAGCCTGGGCTTGGCCAGCACAGTGCTGTCGTTGTGCCCCCCATCCCACGTGTACGGGGTCTGCTTGAGGATTCACAGATCAGCTGCCCTGGAGTTGTCGACCAGGGTCCATGGCAGCCGCAGAAGCAGGCACTTTTCTGCATCATCCACGGTTGTTGGTTTAGGGTTTTCTTTTTTTTCTTTTTTTTTCTTCACTTCATCGGAGGCTCTCCAATGGGCTGAACAGCTCCAGTCACCAGCAGTTCAATAAGAACTGTGAATCTGGACCCTGACCACTCTCACCCCCTTGACGTTTCTGTCAGCCTCTCCCTCTCCAGTGCTAGTTTCATGGAGGCTCTGAGAAGGCAGCTCTAGGCTCTGGTGGGGAACACCCATTTTTTTTCAGTGATTGTTTTGAGCTTTTGGCTCAGAAATCGGGTTCTTATTTTCATCTGGATTCTTGTTCTGTTTTCTGAGCAGCAGGAAGGAGGGACCATTTTGATGTCAGACTTTTGGTAGCTGGACATGTCCTTGATACAGGTGGCTGTTCATAACTTTTGGGCCAGAGTGAAATTATCAGAGGGAGGACTTCTGGCTGCTGCTCTCAATGGAGCCAAAGGAAGCTGCCCTCTCCCCAGGGACGGCGCTCATCAGAGCCCCACAGGTCACAGTCTCAAGGGGCCCCTGGCAGGGACGAGGGAGAGCAGTGACTTCAGCTGAGTCCCTGCCAGTGGCTGAGTAAGCAATGATTTAAAAAATTCAAGGTCCCCAGGTGGCAGCGTTTTATGTTCTGACCTGTTTGTGTTATAGAGTGTTTTTTTCCTCTTTGGAATTCTGTGTTGTTAATAAGATGAGATGATTACTTTTTAATTAAAATGGAAAAGTAAAACCTGTGTTGTCTTTTTGGGGCATTCTGTCTGCAGGGGCATCCCTCCCCAGGTCAGAAGGCGAGGGTCCGTGATGGAGCCCTGACTGCTTTCGGTCTGCCGTGAGGTCTGCCCCTCCTGTCCTCCTCCTGTGGTCAGGCCCGAAGACGTCCTAAGCCTGGGCTCTCCTCATGCATCCCGCCTACTTAGAAGCTTTAATAACAATCCAGAGCTAAAGCCTACTGACTCATGACGATGCTGTGTGAAACATCCTTGTTAGTCGTAGACTCTCCGGGTGGCAGCAGGCTTGTCCTCTTAACTGTAGGACAGGAAAGGAGGACCCTGAGGAGGCCCTTGCTGGCCAGTGGAGTGGGGCACTCTCCTGTTGTGATTTCGTCTCGGTTGCCACCCTCTGTTCTGCCCATGATATGTGAGGAGTTGGCGGAACCAGAGAGCCGCAGAAGCTGTGGGAGCCTGGAAGGGCGTTCAGTAGCCCCACCAGGAACCCCCGGGGCGGGTGTGGTGAAGCGACTGGCTCCAGGCCTCCGGGGCGCTGGGGACAGCGCTGAGCCTGACCTGCTGAGTGCTTGCTCTCACAGAATGATGCCGGTGCTCTCCAGGCCGGGGCCCACAGCTGGCAGAACACAAACCGGGCCGCCAGACCTGGAGGACCAGCCCAGCCCCCTTCTGCCAGTGACAGGGTTTGATGAGGAGGCTAGGCTCCCGAAGAGCCACTTGAGTACCCCTCTTCCCACCTACTCACCCTTCCCCCTCGGGTGTCCAAACAGCACACCTCAGGCTGTGAAGGGTATAATAAAATTATTTTTATTGCATTTTGTGCAGACGGGAGTCTAAAAAATACAGTAAAAGCTGTAAAGCATTAAATGGGAGCATTCAACAATAAAGGAAAGAACCAACGCGCTCCTTTCCGTATTGGCACAAAGAACACAAGATCAGTACTGAGGCAGAATGCGGAATACTGAAACACACTGAAAATTAAAGGCAGGCCTAATAATAGTAATAAATAATCTTGATTTGGTTTGCAACCTCTCCTATTTACAAGGGTTTTCAACTTCATTGCATTGCCCTGCACATAGATCGTCTAAAACAAAAGCAACACTAGTTATCATTACAAGGCTATTGAAATATTGCACTCAGAATAAAAGTCACTTGAATGGACATGAAACATCTAGCTACAATGATTATAAAGATAATTTGATGAATGACTTGTGATAACACTCATAACAAATATTGCACATGTAGCACAGAAAACTTGGGTTTTGTTGTGGGACGTTTGTCTTCCTCAACGGAAACTGCTCTTGCCAAGGACATTCTGGGCCCAGATAGTGCAACTTTGGTTCCCTAATTGGTGTTGATACAGCCCCCCTCCTCTTCTGCCCAGCCCACCACTTAGACTAGGATGGGCAGAACCCCCAGAAGGTGAGGCTCAGCTGTGGTTCTCAGAGGGTGGTCTTTAGGAAGATGCAGGGGGGTCAGGTGGGGAGCGGGGCTGGTGTCTTAATACTTCCAACTTTCTGAAGAGTCTATCTGGCCCCCTCATCAAATCTCAGAGGGCTTGGCCTAATGGGGCAGATATCCAGACCTACCTCCAGCCACACCTGACCCAGTCTATAGATGGCAACAGCGCCAGCTCTCTGCCTTGGGCTCAAAGGGAAGGAGGTGGTGAGGTCAGGAGTACCCAGTAGTCCCAGCTCTGGGAGGTGGGCAGGATGTCTAACTAGGTGCAAATGTCAGGGCCCTGGGGCTGGAGGTACTGACCCCAGAGGGCGCTGGGACGAGCATGCAGTGCCTATCCCCCTTAGTAACGTGCCCTGGGGGAAGGGAACCCGCCCAATGCGCCTTCTCTAGGGATAGAGGGCGCCTCTGACCGGGCTGCTTGGAGCAAAAGCGCCAAGGATTGGAGTTGGAGAAGCCAAAGGCTTTGGGTCCTAGTTGGAGGAGGGCAGAGAGGCGCTAAGAACAAAGCACAGGGCGTCTCCAGCCCTCCCCCAGGCCCAGGTGCCTGGGAGACGCAACTAGAGGCCGCTGCTGGGCAGCGAGGCCGGGCCCCGGGACGCGGCGAAGACGGCTGGGTCCCCGAGGCCGGAGCTGCCAACTGCCGGATGGGGACAGGAGAGGGAAATCAGGAGCAGCGCTGGAGCCTCCCCGGTGGGTGTGGCCCCCAAACCCAAATCGCCCCCCCCCTCCTCCCTCGCCCGTCCCAGGGACGCAACTCTGGGGAGGGGACGCCGTCCAGCTCCCCGGTTTCAGTCTTTGGCGAGGAGCCATGGGATAGGGGGAGCAGGCGACTAGCCGACGAGGAGAGACGCCTGCTCCCCCGGCGAAGGCACGGGGGCGGGGCTTCCTCGGTCTCTCCCCATCCCCGAGGAGCCCCTCCCCTGCCCTGGCGCCCGCTCGCCGGGAGCCGAGGGGTGGCCGCGCGCTTCCCCGCCGCCGCTGGGAGGCGGGTCCAGGAAGAGCCGGACGCCGGTCTCACCCCATCTCCGAAGAGAGCTCGCGGGAAGGGTCGGAAGCCAGGGGCGCGCGGGCAGGGCGAGGAGGCGAGAGCGGGGCGGGGGTGCCGAGGGGCCAGGACCGCGACTCCCGCCTGGGCCGAAAGCACTTTTGCTCCCAAACTCTCGGACGTCCAGGAAAACCCAGCCTCCCGAGGCCGCCGCCTCCCCCGGGCGCCCCCAGCGGGAGAGCTCGACAGTGGCGAGCAGAGAAGTCTGTTGCGCTTCTAGTCACAGAAATATGGGGACGTTAAAAATACACGCGATGTCTCCTGTACACTATGTATAGGCGCGGCCCCGCACGGAGGGGCGGCGGATCCGGCCGAGCGCGGCCTCCCCACCGCGCGCCCTCGGGCCGCCGGGAGCCGGGCCCGCGCCGGGGCGCCGAGGAGGACCGGGCGAGGCGGGGGAGAGGACCCGGCCGCGAGGCCCTCCAGGGCTCCTCACCGCCCCGCGCCTCCGCTCTCCGCGCCTCCCCGGCCTTATTGCAGCGTCTCCTCCCGCGGGGCGAGGTCGGGCCCGCGGAGCGACGCGCCGACGGGGCGCCCAGGCTTCGGCCTCCGCGCGGGGCGGTCCTCTCCGAGTCAGCCCCGAGCGGCGTGGCCTCCGGGCTTCAGGCAGCGGGGAAAGGGGCCAGGGCGCGGGCACAGGGTCTGTATGTAAACGGTGACAGCGGCGGGGGGCGCGGCGAGGGCTCCGGGGCCGCCGGCCGGGCGCGCTCGGGCCCGGGTGGCAGGTCCTGGCTCTCAGGAGTAGATGGTGATGACCTCGCGGCCGCCGCCGCGGACCAGCATCACCCGGTCCAGGTGCTCGGTGAGGACCTCGAGGAACTCCATGTCTGAGCGCGCGTCAAGGAGAAAGACCGTCCCTTTCCCCTCCACACCCCCCTTCCCGATGGAATGGAGGTCGCCATCGGCGCCACGGAACCCCGGGCCCGCGTCCGGGTCTGAGGTAACTGAAGCAGGACCGGGCTCAGCTCTTCCATCCCAGGGCTAGGACCCCGGCCCCCTGACGTCCGCCTCGACCCCCACCCCTACCCCCACTTTAGGTCCAGGATACAATTTTCGTCACCGTTACGGTTGCGCGGAGGTCCAGGCATGTTGAGCAAAACCAGCTTGGCATCCCGGGATTTCTTCACGATGACCTCGTTCAGCCGCACGGCCGTGTGCATGCGCCGCACGTTGGACTGGTTCCTGGGGGGGGGGGGGAGCAGCGGGGAGGAGGGTGCGGGAGCTGGAACCAGGAGAGCTGGACCCACTGCCCTCCCAGCCCCAGGCGCACTGGGCCGCTGGCACCGGGTCAACCCCAGGCCTCTCCAGACTCGGCTACTCAGAGACCCCAAAGGCCAGGACCACGAACTGAGGGTGCATGATAGAGTCAGGAGAGCAGGGACCCTGGCCAACCCAGAAGAGAGAATAAAAAAAATCCTGAAGCACTTACAAATTCTCCCACTCCCTTCAGGAAACACAGGAGAAGCAAAGAGAAGAACAAGAGAGGGGTCAGAAGGAGAGACTGAGGACTTGGGCCATCATCCCCCCTCCCCCCCCCAGTACATACTGGTCCCGCTCTCCCAGCCACGCCCCCTTCACTTTTTCACTGCCTCCACCTGGAGTGTGGATCCTCAGCAATCAGCCCGACCCCCCAGTTCTCAGATGTGGAAACCCACACAAGGTTTGGGCTGGGTCTTCCCACCAGGACCTCCTCTGCTCCTTTGCTCTGCCATGGGGAGCAAAGACCCTGTAGGCTCACCCCAGCCCCCAGCCCCGAGCCCCCAGGCCCCTACGGCTTCATGCTGAAGAAGTCCTTGATGCCCTCGGAGGAGACCGGACTGGGGCCCTTATTCTTCTCCGCCGCGGACTTGTCCTTGGTCCAGGTGAGATGCACCTTCTCCGGGTCTGCCTCGCCCTCCGCCTCGGGCTCCTCCCCCGGGGACGGAGAGCTGCTGGGGCAGCTGGGAGCGCTCTGGTCGTGGATCAGCTGCACCTGAGAGATGAACGAAGGGGCAGCACGTGACTCCTGTAGAGGCCAAAGCTTCTGCCCCCACGAGCTGGGGCCAGACCAACCCAGCCGCGCACCTCCTCCTCTGGCTTCTCCTCGCTGTCACCAGCTGTCTCTTCTGGGACGTTGAGGCGGAGCCGAGTGTTGGCTGGGTTCTTTCTCCGGATGGAGCCACGAGACTCATCTGTGATGCTCTGGATCTAGAGAGTGACATGGGTTAGGACCAAAGAGCTGAGCTACGTGCCCTGCCAAGAGCTACGGCTGGAGCTGATGCTCAGCCACGGACGCGCACTGCTGGAAGCGGTACCAGTTGTCAGAATACTGCGGTGTATCCTTGTAGCTACTGCCCCGCTCCCCCGGCCACTCCAACGCATTGGCAGAACACCCGCCAGCAACCGAAGGGTTAACACTTGCCCCCACCCCCGTCCCCACCCCGCAGGGCTCTATCTTAGCAAATGGCCCAGAGCCAATTCCCAGTGGTCAGTGCCCTTGGCATTTCTTACATTTTTTACTATCAGCCCTGGACAACATGCCTGGAGTGTTCATCCCTCCCAACTCCCAGAGGCACCCATCACCCATTCCCCTGAGGACCCATTAACCCCAATCTGAGAAATACATTCCTCACACCTGGGAGACCCCCTCAACCATGGTCTGTCACCCTCACCTACAGGATCTGCCCCCCACTCCCCAGGGACCCTGTCACCTGCCCCTGAGAGCTCTTCAGTCCCCAGTCCCAGAGTACCATCGCTCATTTCCCCGAGTCCTCCCCTCCCCTCCCTGCGTGCGGCTGTCGTCCCAGCTCCCGGGGACGAGCGGTCCCACATTTCCCACACCTGGGTGATCTGACACCCACACCCCACGGGAGACTCATCATCGTTACCCCTGAGAACTCCGCAACCATGCCCTAGGAGGTGTGCCCCCAACTCCCACCGTTAGCTACATCCCTTATTACCCATCGGGTACCCGCTCTGGCGGGGTCTGTCACATGACCCCTCGTCCCCCACACTCGCAGCCCACGCCCCTGAGGAGTCATCACCCATACATATTTAGCTTCCGCTGCTCTCCGTTGGGCCCCAGAAGTCACATACAGGGGGGGAATCTGTCACCCAAGCCAAAGCCCTCGGCATCGTGGCTGGCAGGCTTGGTAGGTGCAGCGGCAGTGGCACTGGAGGCGGGCTCGAGGGGGAGAAGGGTGACGAGTAACACTCCGGGGTAAAGGCGGTGCCAGTGACCAGGAGGGGGAGCCCTGGGCCCTCCCCACCGTGCAGACCCAGAGCGGGCAGCAGCTTGAGGCCTCAGAGCCCAGCCAGGGCGAGCTCACCTCCCGCTCTCGCTCGTTCTTGGTTAAATGCATCTGTTTGAGGATCTGGGAACGCTGTTCCATCACCAGTGTCTTCTCGTAGGTGTAAGCCGAGATGTCGCTCTCATGCTGTGGGCGGGCAGGGACGGGGGCAGAGGGACGGGGGCAAGGGAGGAAAGCATGAGTTCAGGGGCAAGGCCAAGGGAAGGGAGGCAGACCCCCTCCTTCTGCCAGCGTAGGGCTTCTCCATCTAATGACCTAGTTTAACCAATAGCTGTGGGAGGCAAGGACGAAGCAGAGGACAACGCTCCTTGAAGGCAATGCAGCTTGTTCCCTGCTCAGCCTAACGCAGGACCAGGCGTATGAATGGGTGAATTAATGAATGAGTAGATTAATTAATTACCTGGGTGAATGGAGAAGGGGAAGAAATTTCATAAAGGAACAGTGATGAATGAATACATATATGGATGAATGGATGCTTGAGTGAATGAATACATTAATGAATACACAGAGGGATGGGCAGATGGATAAATAAACTGAGGGAAAGGATGGATGAGAGGCTCTGTCGTGTGATCGCGAGGGGCGTGGACTCTGAAGCCAACTTGCCGGGATTCGAATCCTGGCTCTGCCACTTAGCTGTACTATTGGGCAAATTACTTAACCTTTCTGTGCCTCGACTTCCTAATCCGTAAAATGAAGATGCTGATAGTTGTATCTATTTCATTGGTTGCTGTGAGAATTAATACATATAAATGCGTGAGACAGGGCCACGCATAGAATGACATGGCTAATCTTATAAAGGGAGGGACGGACGGACGGACGGAGGGATGGATGGATAGACTGACTCTTGGGTGACTACGTGAGAGGCTAAGAGGTGGATAAGGTGGGGAGGGGATCCACCATCATAAGCCGATGGATTTGGGGCTTGCCCTATTCGGTGCTGGGGCCAAGAGGAAAGAGGGCCAGGAAGGACTCCAAAACCTCAGGGGCGGTTCCTGGGCACTCACCATCTCCACCACCTCGACCTCCGCGGTGATACGTAAGTGGTACAGAAAGGTGGTCAAGTCCTTCTTCATCTGGATGCTATTGTCGTCCATCTGGGCCACCGTGAAGATACGCATCTTGCACTTCCGCCAGACCTGGAGGGGCGAAGGGGACCCAGAAAGGTCCAGCCCACATGCATTGAGGAGATCCAGAGCCCGAACCTAGAGAGGACCCTGTCCCTCGCCCTTCCCGCCCACCTTCCCACGCCTATACGCAGACCCAAAATCCTCTGTCTCCGGCCACTGCCTACAAAAACTCCCCCGCTTAGGTAAGGGTCCCCCATTAAAGCATCCCTTGCGTGGGTTAAGCATTACTCTCCTTTACAAGGCAAGGACACCTGCAAGAAGAGACACAATCGGTTCCCAACTCTCGGACAAGGCGGGGTGGTCAGCCCCCTTCCCCAGGAGCTCTCGGGGAGGAGCCGGAGCCCCGGAGGCCGGAGCCGCGCCCGCCCTCACCTTGTGGTGCCGCAGCAGGAAGGGCAGCAGCATGAGCATGCCGCCATCGTGAACGATCCACCAGACGTCGATGCTGCCCTCGGAGAAGCGCTCAGGGTTCCCGGGGAACATGGAAACGTTCTTGGTGACCAGCAGGGCCAGGTGACCAGCCGTGGTTTCCCGGACCAGCTCTGGGGAGGGCCAGGGAGAGGGCCAGATGGGAACACGGTGACCCTGGTCCCTTTCCCGCACCAAGCGGCAGCCGCAGAGGCTCCTGGCACCCGGCGCCCCACCCCACCCCCACCCCGGCCTTGGACGGGTCGTCAGAAAACCAGCATCCACGCGGGTCTCATCACTTCATTGTTGTTTGGATTTGGGAAGGCCTCTCAGCCGCGCTGGGCCTCAGTTTCCCTACCTGTCAATGGCAATAACACCACCTGCCCTTCCTGATTATTAGGAACTCTCCCGCGCGTGGCCTCGTTTGCGCTCCCAACTGCCTTCTAACTATGACCCCCCTATTAGGGACCCAGAATAGCCTGGAGTCGCCAGGGCAGCTTCTAGATTTACCAGCTGTGTGACCTGGAGCAAACTCCCCAGTCTCTCTGTGCCTCGGTTTCACACCAATAAAGTGGAGATAACAGAGAAGAGCCCTCCCGGGACTGCTGAGAGAACGAGAGGCTTAGAGTCTGGCACACAGAACACGGTCTGCAATCGTTCGTTATTGTATTACTACTGAGGAATCTAGTGCTCAGAGAGGGTGAGTCACTTGTGAACCATCACACAGCTAGGAAGGGCCAGAGGCGAGACTCAGACCCCGGCTTCTCTGACTTCACAGCTGTAGCTCTTCCCACGGGCCTCCGCCGACGCCCTCCCAGGCCCGAGCCAGCTCCGCAGGGCCCTGAGTCCCACACCTGAGTCCCAGCACCCAGCGCAGCGTCTGGCACGCGGCCAGCTCTGAACACCCACAGCTGCAGATGCAGAGTCCGTGCTCGTCCCGTCTGGGAAACAGCGCCCGGCCCCGGGAAGGAGAACCCACGCCCCCCCCCCACGACCCCCCCCACGACCCCCGCCCTCCCCGTGTTACCAATGAAGTTCCTCCACGTCTGATGGTCTTCCTTCTGCCGCCAGTTTCGGGGCCAGCCGACGAGGACTGTGTTGTGCTGCAGCCCCCCGAGGCCCCCAGACTGAATCAGATGCGACACGCCGTCACGCAGGTTGGAGGAAATCACTACCTGGCAGAAGCCCTTCACTTTCTCCGCCTCCATCAGGCGCCGGATGGACTGGGGAAGGGGGGTTGCGTGTCGGACAAGGATGAGCCTCAGGTCTCCCTGGCCCTGCACGGCCCCTCGGCGTGGCCTCCCTTCCTCCCGGCTCTCCCCTCATCATCCCGACCTTCTTGAAGCTCAGCTCCAATCATGTCAGCCCCGGGCGCCAGAACTGTGCAAGGCTCCCCATTTCCTGTGGCGCCCATTCCTGGTTGATCCATCAAAGCTCTTCATGACCTTACCCCGCACTTGCCCCCACCCTGCCATCGTTCGCGGTCCCCCTGCAAGCCCTCCAGCACCGCCGGGACCCCTCCCCGCACTGTCCATTCCACCCTGAGACCACCCCCCACTCAGATCAGAATGGAACTAGGCTCCCCTATGTGCCCAGATGATTTGCTTCGAACGACTTTTAAAAGTTAGCGTGAAGGATAAGCATTTTAGAAGTCCAATGCGCTATCCATTGCGCCACGGAGCCAGGATAAGCATTTTAAATGCACATTCCGCCTGCACTATGAGGGTAGGGTTCTTCTTACTCTCATTTTATAGAGGAGGAAATTGAGGCCCAGAGGAATTAAGAATTGCTTAAGGCCACCCAGCTAATGGATATCAGTGTAGGGGTCCAACTCCAGGGCCCTGACACTCTAGACCCCTAGCCTGACGTCAAACAGAGAGGGCTCCAACTTCTCTACCTCTGCCACCTCCTGGCCGTGGGACCTCAGGCATATCACCTAACCTCTACAAGCCTCAGTTTTCCCATCTGTCCAATGGGAATCATGACAGCTACCTCATCTAGGAGCAGCGAGAATTACAAGACATGATGTGGGTAATTACGGTAGAATGTTGCCTGACCAGTTGTAAACACGCAACACACTCTATTACTCGGGTGTGAACTCTAGTGGGTTAGACCGCCCTCTGGGTATGTTCCATCTTCCCGCTAGCAGGGGAGCCCCTCGAGGGCTGGGATCTGGCCTCACCCCCCTCCCATCTCCCCACGCCTGGTTCCCAGCACATTCTCAGCCTCCGCATGTGGAAGGAAGCTGACCGGCGGAGGCCTCCAGCTCTGGGCCTTGACAGATCGGTGTGAACGGCCCAGTGAGGCAGAAACGGCAACTGTCACAACCCATTAGGGGTGCCCCTCCCCATCTCGGCTCGCCTCCCTCCGGCCCCCTTTCCTTTCTCCACAATTGGTCACAGCCCCGAGGGGAGAGAGGCCTGGACCGAAGACAGAGCCCCCTTCCGCTGCTGCCCACCAGGTCCCAGACACCTGTTAGTGTCTCATCCTGCACAGGCCGCCTGCCCCTGCCCGCCCTGGCTCTGGGCTCTGCTCTGAGAGCATGGACCGCGGATGCCGCCAGGAGCAGGTGACCCGGCGCCCCAGGCTCAAATCCTGACTGCGCTTCCAGCCAGCGCGGTGGCTGTCAGCAAGCTGCCTTCCCTCTCTGGGCCTGTTTCCTCCTGTACTAAATGTGGGTCCTCACACTGCCAACTGCACGTGCTGTGGGGATCGAGAGAGTCACGGATGTGAGAACACCCTGAAAGGTGCGTACTCTGGCAGGGAGAAGTCTGGAGCAGGAGTCAAGCAGTCCTAATTCGAGTCTCTGTTTTCTGTCCTTAGACAAATGCCCTGTCTTCTCTAGTCCTCAGTTTCCTTATCCATCAAATGGGCCCTTTGGGCACCAATGGTCTTGGGTTCTCAGACCTTGATTCTGAGGAACTCACCCTCTGAGCCCTTAGATTCCTGTTCTAAGGAAGACGACAGACAAGGCTGACCCCCTTCGATCCCAAGGGTGGGAAGGAGGGAAAGTGTAAAGGGACAAGGACTGTCTTCCCGAGAGCCCTGCCCCTCCCTCTCCTCCCAGCAGGGCCTCGGCTCACCTCCTCCGCCCGCTGGGCCTGGGGGTGGTTGTCCAGAAAGGTGCCCTCAAGGACGGAGCCCACAATGGTCAGGCCCTTGCCTGCCTTGAGCTGGGAAGTCAGCGAGAGCAGCTGGGGGTGCACCACGTTCTGGTCTTGGTCCACGCGCACCAGCACCAGCAGCTGCGGCCTGAAGAGGGAGCAAGGTGGTCCATACACACGCACCCAACCCCCATACACCACCCACATGCACCCAGTCCCCGCCCACCATACACCACACACCCACGCGCCATGAGCCGGTGAGTTCACCAGCCGTCCATCCTCCATGCCCCCATCCCCTACCCATCCACCTAAACACTCATCCGTCCATTTCCTTGAGCACCAACCCATCCCCCCAGCCCCACACGGCCAGCCACCCACCCTCTCTTCTCTCGTCCACCTCACTCATCCATCCATCCGTCCACCCTCCCAGCCATTTTCTCCGTCAGTCGGCCACTCGTATCCACACTAAGTTCCCTATACGTGCATTAGTCCCCTAATTACCTGACATCCACCTGCCACCGTCCAGTCACACATTCACCAGTCAGCAGTCACCCTCCGATTCATATTTACGCTTGGCCATCGACCCAACTCTTTATCCATTCATTTCCTTTTTCATTTGGCCACCCCATCCATCGCATGCCCATCGGTTTAAGGGCATTCTCTAAGCACTTGGGGTTAGACCTTGTGCCGAGCATTTAAGAATTCACAGACAAGTAATGCAAAGCCCTGGTCTCTGGACGGCCCAGGTGAGTAGACACCAGCAAGCGCAAGCCAACAGTGTCCTAGGCACAGCTCGTTCAGGCCTTCCTCTTGGCCAAGTGACCCGAGGGACATGAGCAAGGGCTGGGCTCACAGAACCGTCAGCTAGAAAGCACCCCGTGTTGAGAGGTGGGAGGTGAAAATTCTGCTTCCAGTTCTGCCTTCTGTGACCTCTGAGACCTTTTCTGGCCCCTGACTTCCACACAAACAAAGTGGAGGGATTGTCCTGAATCTAGAGATTTCCAGGAGCCCCTATAACTCTCTAAGTGAATGAAGCCACCTCTCCCAGAGCAGAGGCCGCACGACATTACATTCATCTGTCTGCGTGTGCCTTCCCCGTGGGACCGCTAGCTCACTTGGTCCCCACAGACTGGAAGGGGGCCTGGCATGTATCCCGCATTCGTACATTTTTTAAGCACACGTTGGAATGAACGGAGGGATGAAGAGACGGTAGCTCAGCCTGGCCCCGGGTGCTGCAGGGAGGAAAGGTCAGACTAGGCTGGGCTGAGAAGGGGAGGTGAGGGCAGACCATTGCGGGGGGAACAGCACTCACCCAGCAAAGCAGATGAGGAGGGTCAGACCCTGCTCCCTTCCCGTCCTTCCCCTCGGCCCTCCCACGTGTGCCTGGCCACTTACCTCCAGTTCTTGGTATGTGGGGGCCCTTCTTCCAGGCGTAAGAGGGCGTAGCGTGCGGCGCTGAGGGACAGGCCTCGGATCCCATCACCCCACTCCTTCTCGGCCCTGGGGGCCCGAGGGGATCAAACAGGGCAGAAAGCCAGGGGTGTCAGTAAGTCCCACGCACACCAAAGTGGCCGCCCCAAGACAGAGGATAGGCAGCCGTTCTGCCACCTCCTTTTCGCGAAGCTTCAGCCCCTCCCTCGGCTCCTGTCCTCTATCTCCCAATCCCACCCCATCACCCCTTCCCTTCCCCCACTCTTATGTTATCCACACCCCCTCCCATCCCTTAGCCTCTTCCAGCCCTCCCCATTCCCCCCCGCCCCCCGCCCTGAGCTTACCCTCGGTACTCGATATACTTGTAGATGAGCCCAGCAATGAGCATGGCCACCAGCGCGTAATACCAGGAGCAGATAAACATGAGGGCCAGGCAGAGGCTCATGCCCAGGAAGGAGAGTGTCCTGGACAATGGGAAAAAGACCCAGCCTCTGAGCCCTGGCAGGACTGTCGCTGGTGCCGAGGGCTCAGACAGCAAGAGTTAGACGGGGTAGGGCGTGGGCAAGAACTGGGAGGTCTAAGGTTGCTCAGGTCTGGGGGAACTCGCAGTATCATCTCCATGAGCATCCCCGTGGGGATTTGGGACCTTCTGGATGAACGAGCAGCCACAGACAGGGCACCACCCCAAGCCCCAACAGTAGTCAACACACTACCTCGCCCCAATGCCTTTGACTCTGCCAGACCGCCCTGCCAGAGGGCTTCCAAGGCAGAGTTCCCTGGAGGGAGTTAGAAGCAGGATCTCCCGGTAAGAGGGTGCCCCCGGGAAGAGGTGACCGACAGAGCAGGAGCACTAAGACGGGAGTCGGGCAGCCCGGGTCCTAGTCCAGGTATGCCATAGTCTTTCTGGGTGACTTGGGGCCAGTCCCTTCCCCTCGTTGAGCCTGTTTCCTTTCTGTAGAGCAAGTATGGCCCTTCCCGCGCTGTCTGCCCACGGGCCAACTGTGAAGCTGAAAGGCCATTAAGTGAAATGACCAGAAGAGCCCCAGGCTCCACGCAGTAAGCATCTTCTGTGCACCAAGCCCTGTAACCCTCACAAGGGCCCCATGAGGTCAGTGCAGTTGTGACCCCCATTTCATAGCCAAGGAAACTGACGTTCCCTCTTCTGGTCTGCGAGATGTCGAGCAGGATGGCCAGGGGTGGGACCACAGCCGAGACTGTAGATGGCCATGTTATATTATTATTTGTGATTAGAAGGAGACCCTCTCCAGAACCTTTCTTATGCTAGTCGGGCTACAAAAGCTGGAGAAATGAGCTCCCTATTTAAGTTGGGGATCCTTAGACCTTGAGGATGGGCTAGGGTGAGTTGGGGGGTGGGGTGGAGGCGAGAGGGTGGGCCCAGCAGGCAGGGAAGGGGACAGGGCACCCACCAGTGGTAATATCGAAAGCGTGGCCTCCAGTTGGGGGTCCTCAACAGCGTCTGCACCGCACAGGCCAGGTTCACAAACATGTAGCACATCAGGAAGAACCTAGAACACAGAAAAGCCCCAGGAGAGACAGAGATGCAAAGGGAGGCAGAAACAGAAAAGAGAAGCATAAGAAAGAAAATGGGAAAGAGGATAAGAAATTGGGGAGGTGGTCAGATCACAGTCTGGTGCTGAGGAAGGGATTCAGAGGCCAAATCCCCTTACAACACACCCTGATGCATGTGGGAATGAATCTCCATATAACAAAAGACGGGCCATTAAACAACTGGGTGGGCTATCCAGGGTCACAACTGGAGGATCCAGGTAGAGAGATGCCCTCCCCCCCAGAGCTGATGGAGAGGGCAAGAGATCAGCACGCACATAGAGAGGATGGGGGCGACCTCGTCGAGGGACGCGATGAGGATTCCGATCTCACAGATGCAGGCAGTCAGCAGCAAGGCCCATGTTGGCTCTCCATTTGCTTTGCCGTGCCCAAAGACCTGGGGACAGAGCATCCACCGTAGAGGTCTGAGATCTCAGAGACTTGTCTCTCTTCTCCAGTCCTGCGGACTAGTGCAATAGAGGCAGGCCTCCCCTAACCAGAGGAAGTAGGGAGAGGATGTGTATTCCTCACCCTTTAGGGGTACCAAGGGGATGCCAGGCTTTGGCTGTGTCTCTCCCACTCTGGCATTGGTACCTCAGTGCAATGAAGTTCGAATGATCCCTTAAGGGGAAAAGAAGCACCTGTGGGACACACGGAGAAGAGCTACAAGGTCAGCAAGTGGCCATGACTCTGTGCTCCATAAATCTTTTTTTTTTTTTAAGCACCATGGAGAGAGCTACATCTTCTTGCCCTTTGGCTGCCTCCCTACCTGATCACTCAGCCAAAGGAGGGCCATTTGTTTCTCCCCTAAGAGCAGACAACTCTGCCCAAAGAGATGGCACTGCCACGGGCCAAATCCCAAATAAGGCGCACCCATTCTTCTTAGTGGGAGTGCAGAGCAGAAGGGCCCCAGGGGGCCTTGGCTCCCTGGCTGGCCTCTCTGGGCAGTGGCTTGGCTGGCTGGTGTAGTGGATAGGCTGTTCTTCCCACACTCCTCCCCCCACTGACCTGCAGGAAGGGCACTATGCCATCCCGGGAGATGGCCTGCAGCAGGCGTGGGGCCCCCGTGAGGCTCTGCAGCCCAGCTCCACAGGTGGAGAAGAAAGATCCGATGACAATGACCCAGGGGGATGGCCAGGCCAGTGTGCCCACCACCAGATTGCCATTCACAGCTTCGCCAAACCTGGAACGAAAGGACAAGAGATGCTGGGTGAGCAGTGCCGCCTCAATTTCCAGGGCACATCTCCTACACCAGCCTCAGGACCAGCTGTATGCCCACCGCAGGCCTAGGCTCTAAGGGAGCAAAGGGGGGAGACAAAGCTCCTGATGCCCGGGCTCTTTCTATCTGTGTGACCCTGGGCAAGTCATTTAACCTCTCCTTGCCTCAACTTCCTCAGCTCCCATCTCATGTGATTGGTGACAAGATAAAAGGAGATGACACAGGTAAAATGCTCAGCACCATGCCTGGAACAAGATACTAAGAGTGATTACAGTAAATGGTCAATTGTGTAATATTATGTTAATCTGGTAAAATCTCTTAGCTTGTTAAAACCTGTGTCTCCATCTGAAAAATGGGGTTCCGACCTCATTGGGTGGTCACGGTCGTGTGGTATGAGAATCGGAGAGAAGCATTTTCTAACAATGGCAGTATCTTCAAATGGAAGATGCCTCCCAGGTCAGTAAAGAGAGCCCTGGGACTGGGGTGTGCACCCAGAGGTTATGCTCAAAGGGGCCATTGCTGAAGGACTACGAGAATCAGATGAAGGGTTTTACTGGATGACCTGCTGAATCCCTCGCAATCCTGTGGGAGGTCTATAATTAAATGAAATAAGTGTTGATTAAGTTGCCCTCAAAAGTGAGTAAGTGTAATATATGCAAATTGTCCATTTGGCCAGGTCACTCCCCTGCTAAAACCTGTCAGGGTGTCCGCAGTTTTCTATAAAATAAAGCTCTAATGTCCTGGTACCAAAGATCAGGCTTCCGGGACTGGCTCCAGCCTCATGTCCCCATTCCCCCCCCCCAACAGAAGCCAGGACAGCACCATGGAAACTGACTGCTGTGACAAGACCTCCTACTTCACCCTGCTGGTGGTGCATGCCCACACCCTTCAAGCGTGTATGTTCCAGAAGCTCTGAATTGCTTATAGCTACAGGCACCCACGTGCACATGCGCACACATGCACACACACACACACACACACACACACACACACACACACACACAAACAGTTGTTTCTCTCCTCTACCTTTATTCATGCTGTTCCCACCACCTAGAATGCCCTTCCCACTCCTAGTCACCTAAGTAATCTATAACACAACATTTAAAGTGAGAAGGATATGGGGCGCCTGGGTGGCTCAGCTGTTAAGCGTCTGCCTTCAGCTCAGGTCATGATCCCAGGGTCCAGGGATCGAGTCCCGCATCGGGTTTCCTGCTCAGTGGGAAGCCTGCTTCTCCCTCTCCCACTCCCCCTGCTTGTATTTCCTCTCTCATCGTTTCTCCCTCTATATCAAATAAATAAATCTTTAAAAAAACACACACAAATAAATAAAGTGAGAAGGACAAATGAGAAAATGTGCATAAGGCACGTCCAGCATCGCCTCCTCCTCTCCAGCCCCCCGGGGACTGGACTGCAGTTTCCGGTGCACTACCAGAGCCCCTGTACTTTACTTTATCCCACTCTTGCTGCCCTGCATTCCAAGTCTGTTGTTGAGTCTGGTTACCAGCCCCCAAAGAGCTCCCTCAGGACAAAAAGCGTGTGTTATTTATCTTTATTCCCTCCCCCCGAACTCTGGACAACGACCAACGCATAGTCATCTAGGAAATGTTAAAAGGGTTAATAGATTTTAAAGGGGAAAAAAAAAACAAAAGTAGTGTTATCCTTAAGAAAAGAAAGAGAGAGACACCATCCAAGCTTCTTGAGCAAGGTAAAATATGATATAAGAAGGTGAGTTTGCAAGCAATCCCCTGAGACCTCCCTCCCACAATTCCCCTCGCACAGGCTCAGCACTCCCTGCTGCGTCTGCTTCCCAGAACTTAGTCCCCTATACCCGCCACCCAGGAAAGCATCAGCCCTGATTCCCTTACTTACTTATCCCGCAGGACGACCCCCTCAATGCAGGCCCCAAACAGAACAACGGAGCTGATATCTGCAGCAGAGGATGAAGGAGAAACCCCAGGGTGACATTCCCCTTTCTCCTCCCAAGCTAGCTGGGTGAGGCAGCAGCTGAAGCTGCCCTCCCCCCAGGCCTCCCCGCCCAAGGTGGTCCCAGCCCAGCAGTGCAGGATACAGACAGCAGAGGTGGTGGCAATGGCCAGGATAGTGCCCGTGGGAATTGACTTCTGGGCATCCCGTAGGTCCCCGGAGCGGTTAGAACCAGCCATGATCCCTGTGAACAGAGGAGCATCTAGGACAGGGTCCACAGGAGACCAGACAGAACAAGAAGGAAGGACACCAGCCCCAGAGTCAGGAAGCCTGGGAGCCAGTCCTGGCACACCAACTGGTGTGAGAACTTGGGCATATTACTTGGCTTCTCCTGGGCTTAATTCCCTCATCTGTGCAGTGGGAACCGGATTGTTGGCTCCTGCCTATGTGATGAGATTGTAGGACTAAGAAATTCCCCACATAATCATTGACTCTCTCTACCCATCACTCCCAGGCAGAGTCCTCCCTCTCTGAGCTCCCCTTCACCTGTGACCGAGGGGAAGTAGATGCCAACCAGCAGGGTGAAGTAGGAGGTCATATCGCTGAAGACATAAGGATGGTCCATGTCGACAGGGGTGCCCTCCGCCAGGCCCACCGAGGGCATCCCACGCCTCTCCACAATCACCCCTTTGGTCAGGTAGGAGCTCCAGAGGTTCTCTGTGGGGGGCGGGGGGAGACGGGATGCTCAGGAGGAAGACCAGAAGTCAGGGTGTTAGAGCTCTATCTAGGGCCAGGAGGTAGGGTGGGCAAAAAAAGAAGGGCCAAGGTCAACCACTTCTCACTCCCCTGGGTGTCTTGGCTCTCACCGACATTTCCTAAGTTCCTGCTTTGGGCCAGGCCATGTGCAGAGGCTTTGCACGTGACTCAGATCTAGTCCTTGCCCTCAAATAGTCCTCTCTAGTGGGGTAAAAAAAACATATAAAGACCTATCTCAGACTGATTCGGTATGTCCCAAACTGATCTCAGCCCCAGCCGCCTCAAACCAGCTCAACCAATGGCACCACCACCATCAATTCAGACAGCTTTACATTGCCCTCAACTGCTCCCCTACCCATCTCCATTTCAAAACCATCTCCAACTTCTGCCCACTATTCCTTCTAAATATTTCTCAAATATGCCCCTTCTCTCTTTTCCAGGGTTCCCCCACTTCTGCACTATTGACATTTTGGGCCAAATAATTCTTTGTCATGGAGGGTTAGCAAAATCCTGGTTTCTACGCATTAGATGCCAGTAACAAGCATCTAGCTGTCATAGCCAAAAATGTCTCCAGACATTGCTACATGTCTCCTGGGGGACAAAGCAGTCGTGGGGGAGAACCGCTGCTCCCGTCCCACTGACATCACTCCATCACTCTAGGTTAGGAAACCATCATCTCTCACCTGGACTCAGCATCAGCCTCTTCCTGGACTCCCTGCCTCTGTTCTCGCTGCCTTTGACCTTATCCATATTAGCAGCCAGAGTGAACCTTTAGAAATGATGAGCTGATCATGTCCATCCCTTATTTGAAACCCTTTGGTGGCTCCTCATTGCCCTTAGGACATGGCTGAAACACTTCAACATGGCTTCCAAGGCCTGCCACAATCAGGCTTATGCCAGCCTCTCCAACATCAGTTCTTGCCCCTCCTTCCTTTGTACTTTATGCCCCAGTCATAGCAAATTATTTGTGGTTGGAAGGACACAATATGCTCTTCCCTGTCTGCATGCTTTCAGGCAAGCTGTTCTTCTGCCTTAATTCCTTTATTCCCCTAATATAACCCAAAATCTCTTATTTTTCCTTCAAAATCCTCCTAAGATGAGTCTAGGAAGACTTGTCCTGCCACCTTGTACACATGACCACTCCCTCCCCTGTGAGGTCTCTGTTCATTGAATGCACATCTACTCATATTGCAATTTATTTGCTAATAATTGGTGTCTACCATTAGACTCCTCGAAGCCAAGGACTGTGACTTATTTATGCCATATTCCTGGCGCTTAGCACAGCACTAGACACTTAGTAGATGCTTCGTGAACAGTTGTTCAACTGACGACTTTCTTTCCTACTAGGTGGTAAGATATTTGAAGGCTCCCTTTCATCTCTATTCCTCTATGATGCCAAGGACAGAACATGGCCCAGAGTAGGTGCTCAATTAAAACTGATTGAATTTACGTGGATCCCAAGGAGAATTCCTTAATCCTGACTGTTTAACCCACAATCCCTGTAGTGTTCCCTGGACACCAGCCCTCTTCCCTCCCCCAGACCTTTGATGAGGCCACTGGCAGCGCCAGGGATGCCCTGGATCTCCGTGACATTGTTTCGGGTGAAGTACTCATCACAGGTGGCGTTGAGGAAACGGGAGGAACAGAAAAGGCCCCAGAGCCGTGTGGTCACCGTCTCATTTCCTTCCCAAGCCAGCTTGGCACAGACATCAAAGCCATGGCGAGACAGTGTGCGGTTCCCCAGGAGGCAGATCCTAGGGAGAGAAACAAGGGAGGAAGATGGGGGAAGGACAAAACCTTGCCTTGGCTTCACAATAGAACCACAGGGGGTGCTCTAAAAAACACAGATCCCAGGGCCCCGTATCCAGAGATTCTGATTTAATTGGGATGGAGCCCAGAATCAGTGTTTTTTCAAAGCTCCCCCAAGTGATTTTAATATGCAGCCACCGCCAAGAAGCACCGTTTTAGTGCAATGCTGTGTTTCAGCACCATGGACAGCAGACTCCATGTGTCATCCTGGCAGTGAGATGTACGGGAATCTGTCCTTAAGAAAGAGGCAGAACCCACAGAGATCTGAGCCCCTAGACCCTCTCTTCTGTGACCTTTCCCATGATAGAGAAGGTGTCCAACACTAATGAGTTGTCCTATTCCAGGAATTGTTGTCCCCATCCAGGAAATTCTTCCCTAACATAGAGTCGTCCCTTCAGAAATCGTCCCACTTGGTTCTTCCTAAGTCCACCCCACCCGCAAGCAGTTGACCCTTACAGGGGAAACTCTGCCCACCTCCAGAACATATTACCCCACCGTGTAGAGATTTTCCCCAAACCAGGTGAGATTTTTGCTCCCAAGGGAGATTGCTCTGAATCCACAATCACTCAGATTCTGAGAGATGAGGAGAGGGAGGTTGGCAGGGGCTGGCATCGCAGACCCTAAACCGAGCCAGGGAGGAGGAGGACAATGCCTTAGGCTCAGAGCAAAAGCACTTACGGGAAGTTGGGTGGGTCGAAGGCAGATTTGATGACCCCGGCATAGATGGCCAGGATAGAGAGGATGACACAACCCAGGAAGACAAGGGCAAACTTGTTGACATACTTGACGCCCACAAATACCACAGTGGCCATGCAAGTGAGCACACAGGTGCCATACACACGCATATTGTTCAACATGGCTGCTGCCTCCCCGCTGGCATCTTCTGCCTTAAAAATGGCCATAGCTGGGAAGAGGTAAGCCTGCAGAAAGGGGGCAAGGAGGTCAGGTGAGTGACACAGCAAGAACCATCTAAGAATCACCCCCAAGGATATAACCCAAAGTGCAGGAAGGCACTTTGGAGAAAAAAAAAATGCTCATCACGGCATATTTACAGTAGTGTAAGACTGGAAATGACATCCACTGATAGGAGGAGATGTGATCATCTGTATTCTTTCTGCACATGTGTATTTTCTAAAATTTCCATACCAAATATTAATATGTTGATATTCTTAGAAAAGTTATTTTCGCTTGTAAATGATATTTACAAAGGGAGTTTCTAGTTATTTAGGGAAATCTATGGAGTTCTATTTTACAAAGACAGAATACAATATCACATAGTAAAACAAACAAAAAAAAAAGAGAAGGAAATACACCAAAATGTTAGTGGTGATTTTCTTTGGGCAATTATTATTTCCCTTTTTACGTTCTTTGATATTTTGACAGTTTTATGCAATGGGAAGAATTGTTTTTATAATAATTTTTAAATTATTTAATTTTTTTAAATCATGGAGGTCTATTATTATCCTCTCAGAATTTGGCTCTTTGGGTCTTTTATTAGCCATCCATCCTCCCTGTCCCCATACTCCTCCGCTCTGCCCCCAAACCAGAAGCTACATCTTTTAGTTCCCGTTCTCCAAGACAGTGTGGTAGGGTGGACAAGCACTGGCTTTGGGGTCAGAAAGGAACAGGTTCATATCCCTTCCACATGTTCCTTAAAATCTCTGAACTCTGCTTTCCTCATCTGTAAAATGGGGACATCATCTAACTCATGGAACTGTTGTAAGGATAAACTAAAATGAGAAATTGCAGGTCAAGGAGCCTGGATATGATAGGGGCTTGGGAAACGTCACACCCACTTTCTATATACCAGGCAACCCTCCTCAGCTCCCACCTCTTCCTGGAGGGGCCCGAGGAGCCAAGACCCACATCAGCAGCCTCTCCTTCAAATACTGACCAGCAACCTGACTTCTTCTCATCGGTCACTACTCCTAACACGTCTCTTCATTCGGCCCCCTCATATCTTTCTTATTTTTTGCAACCCACTGGTCATCAGCCCTGGCCAATGAACATCCACAGGGCCCGGCACACGGCAGGCAAACAAGACGCAGCTATCGTGTGACATTAGTTTTATTATTTCTATCACGATTTAACTCTTATCAACCCACCTCTGCCACTTGATGGCTGAGTGACCTTGAGCAAGTCATGTCACCTCTCTGAGCTTCTCATTTGTAAAATGGGCATAATAATACTTAATCCTCGTGAGGATTCAAGATAATGACTGTAAAGCAATTGGAACTCTGCTGAGAGCACAGTGGGTGCCCGATGAACGCCAGCTGTTTACATTATGTAATTACTGTATCTTGTCTCCCCAACTAGACTGCAAATTCTTTAAAGACAGAACCACATCTGATTTCCTTTTGGCCTCACTGAGCGGCTTGGACCTCTCTCTAGGGGGTGTCCAGGGAGCACTGGTTATCTGACTAACAGCCTGGAACCCCACACCCCCTCCTCGGCCCCTCTCACCAGCAGGATTTCGATGGTGCCCAGGATGTACATGGCCCCAGCGAAGGTAGTGCCCAGGTAGAAGCAGAGGCCCACGGCGCCCCCAAACTCTGGGCCCAGAGACCTGGAAATCATGTAGTAGGAGCCTCCAGCTGCAGAAAAAACCCGGTGTCAGCAAGAAATTCCAGGGGAGCTGGGCTTCCGTTGGTGGCGAGGGGGCTCAGGACAGAAGTGAGAGAGGGGTCGTTCTGGGCCTCACGCCTTACAGGCTGCAGCCCTTGGACTGGTGGGAGACTCAGCCAGCCATTCTGAGTGGATTTTGCTGCACTAATTACCATTGCTAATTACCCCTCTAAGGAGGTCATGGCTCAGAAAAATAGGATGACAGAGAGGAGGGTCTCAGGTAAAGGGAGATCTCGCATTGCCCTGTTCAACTCCATAAACGGCTTCCCTCCCTTCCCCTTAAGACCGCTGCCCCCACCTACCCCACCAGCATCACAGCCCAGCCCCCAGGTTTTCAGTATTACCTCTCTTGGTCCAGATGGCCCATAAAGCCTGTGGCCCTGTCCCTCCTTCCAACTATCCGGGCCCCCCTCCTGACCATCCAGGCCCCTTTCCCCTCCAAGAAGCCCCATCACATACCAGGTACGACCCCATTGGTTGCAATCGCACTCATGGAGATGGCCGTGAGCATTGTCTGTGAGGAGAGAGATCATCAGAGTGACAGCTAGGGCAGGGGCCGCAGGGCCCTGGGTAAAGGCCAAACCTTATACCCCATAAACATCTGCCAAACCCACAAGTCCTTGCTGAGCTTCTCCCTGGTCCTGTTCCAACTTCTACTCCTGCCAAGTCTTTCTTGTCAAGAAAACCTCTTATTCACCATGCACACGGAAGGATCACAAGCTACTTGTCCTCATCAGAGAGCTCTGGAAATCCCAGTTTGGCCTCTGACCAGGGGTCTGACCTGGGACAAGTCACTTCACTTCTCTAAGCCTCAGTGTCTTTATCTATAAAATAGGCGTGCTGTCTTCCTGCCTAGATGCACACGCTGAATCGGATCCTGAGCAGATATGTGACAAACCCAGACCAAGCGACATTATACGGACTAAATGATCCATACTCTTCAGAAGTGTCAATGTCATGGAAGACAAAGAAGGAGGAGCTGCTCCAGATTAATGGAGGCTAAAACGAGCTCATAAACGAATACGAACGTGATCTTGAGTTTTCTCTAGTTACCGAGGATGTGACGGGGACAATTGGCAAAATCTGAATAAGGCCCGCCGCTAAACCATGATTAAGGGTCACTATTAAGACATCGTTAATGTCTCAGTGTTAGTTTCCTGGTTTTGATCATCATGCTGTGCTTATATAAGGGGATGTCCTCGTTTTTAGTAAACACACGCTGGAGGATTTGGGATAAAGAGGCATCGTGTCTGCAACTTGCTCTCTAATTCAAGGGGAAAGTGGTACTTACAGAGGAGGGAATAAATACGATAATATGTTAACGTTTATTCTATTCTCGCAAATTTTCTATATGTCTGAAATTCTGTCAAAATAAAAGTTAAAAAGAAATAAAATAGGTGTCCTGCATCAGTCCTGGCTACCACACACGCAGAGCTGGCTCTCGGGTCGTGTGTGAGGAAATGGAAACGTGGCGAGAAGTAGGTGTTCCGTGAATATTTGATTTTTTAGGGAGGATGGAAAGGATCCTGTTACAAAGCTCTCTGTGACCCACGCTGCCGTTTTTTTTTTTTTTTTTTTTGTGAGCCGGGGGCCGACCACAATGTTAATGACTGCGGTTTTCGAGGCGGCTTTGATTTCCTTCGCTATACCTATCTTTTTCATCAATGAATCTGCATTACTTGTGTAATTATACACATACTCACTCACACACACACACACACACCCAAACACAGATCCAGGTGAAACCTGGTTAGTGGCCATCAGGGAGCAGCCTGTGAGATGCAGGAAGGGCCAGTCAGACCTAATTTACTCTCAAAGCTCATACGCAGTCATTCCTATAAAAAGCTCAGGTCTCATGCTTCCCCGCCTCCCTCCCCCCACTCCAGGTCCCTGCTCTGGCCCAGCGGTCCCCAGGGCGGGGAGGGGGAGGCGTCACTCACACAGGAGCAGCAGATGAAGACCATGCAGAAGGCCTCCATGATGCCCGCGATGCCCACCACCCACGTGAGTCTCAGGAAGAGGATGACGCCAAAGATGTTTTGCAGGCACGGCAGGTACACGCCCATGAAGGTGCCCATGCGTGGGGCCTGCCGAGGAGGCCAGCGTCAGTTCCTGGAGCCCCTAATCACTGCCAACACCCCAGACCCACTCCTTCTCCCCGTTCTCCATCCCCCGCTCTCCTCCTTTCTCCACCCCCATCCCTTCATCCCGCTTCCCTCTGGTGCTCCCCCCCTCTCCCCTCCTCCTTCCATCTCTATTCCTCATCCCCCAAGCCCTCCTCACCCTCTGCCCCTAACTCCTAGCCCTCTCCCCCCATCATCCATCCCTTCGATGGACACTCTTTTTTTGTCTCCCCATCCTCTGTCCCCTCCACCCCTCCTTCCTCCCTCATCCTTTTTTCCCCAAGGCCCTCACCTGCACTGGCTTCTTTTTTCCACCCTCATTGTTTTCTGCCTCTTCATGCTCCCTACTTCCCTGGGGCAGGTTGGTGTAGTTGGCCAGGCCACTGAGCAGGGAGGACACCATGGGGCTGGTGTCCATCTCCTCCTGTGGAGGGAGGGTGGCAGTGGTAAGACATAGGGGCCTAGGGAAGGGACAGGCGAGTTACATGGTAGGAGGCCGGGAGAGATGGGGGCAAGGCCATCAAACCACGGGGGCTGGGATGACACAGGGAAGGAGGAGGAGGAACAAGCATGGAAAACAGGGAAAGAGGATGGCAGGATAAGGAGAGGGAGCAGCAGGGGTGAGGGGAAGGAGAATAAGGTGGGCCTGAGGAGGGTGTGGAGAGGAGGACATCTCCCAAGGGAGAGAGGGATGGCAGATGAACGGGGAAATGAACTGAGGAGGGGGGCGCACTCCAGCAACCCACCTCAAACAGGGCCATGTTCTTGCCATCGTACTCCCTTCCCTTCTCTGTGTCAGTGCTGTTGATGAAGGGGCTGCTCTCCTTGGGGTTGCCATCACCTGAGAAGGCAGAGGAGTCAGGGGTCTGGCGCCAGCTGGTTGTCATCCCTCTGCCCTCGCATCCAGCTGTGGCCACTTGAACTCCCCGAACCGCCGTTTAACGGAGCTAACCATATCCCACCACGCCGTTTTAGTTGACAGCACGTACAAAAAGCCCAGTTTTTAATGAACATGTGAGTGCTTTCTTGCTCTTGGGGGTCCTTCTTCATTCACCAGGGCACCCTAGACTCTCCAGGTTCCCCTCCTTGACCATACCTGGGACCATGCTGGTGTTCTGGGATGGAAGCATGCTCTTTCCCAGAGGCAAAGATAGAGAATACTACAGCCGGAGGCCCAAAGGAAACTCCACCTTTTGGAGAAGTGACCCATTTGGCATCTTCTATGCTCATGCATCTTCCGTCAACACATTATCGCCGGCTCCCTCCCATGTGCCAATACGGGCATGGGGAGGGAGGGAGAGTAAACACAGACCAAGACGCCATCCCTGCCCTGGGAAACCCACAGGCAAGAGACATAAACCAGTATCCAGGAATTTCCAACCCAGAGTGGTAAATTCTTTCATAGAAGATGAACAAGGGACTGTGGGAATACAGGAGAGGCATTCAGCCCAGCCTGGGAGGTCACGGAAGGCTTCCCAGAGGAAGTGACGAGTAGGCTGAGAACTGAAGGATGAGTAAGAGCTAGACCGGGAGGGAGGCTGGAGGATGTTCCAGGCAGAGAGAACAGCATGTTCACTGGCCCAGAGGGGAGAGTGAACAGAGTGGGTCAGAGATGCTGAAAGAAGTTTGATCTGGCTTGAGTCTGAGGAAGGGGCATGGAGAGAGGGGCTGAAACGTGGAGACTGACCTATGAAAAGATGAGCCTCAGAAGGTGTGGGCTGGGTCCTTAAATGATTAGCAGACCATGTTAAAGATTTTGGCCTTCATCCAGAGGACAATAGGAAATCACTGAAGAGTTTCTGGCAAAGAAGTGCCATGAAGGGAGTCATGTTTTAGGGAAGTCACTCTGGCCTTTAGATGAAGAATACAGATGCTAGTTTGAGACTTTCAGCAACGAGGCAAGGGCCGATGATGACCCAGACCAGAGCAATGCAGTCTGCAATGGGCAGACTCAAGAATTATTGGCACATATTTCTATGCCAGATGTTTGGGGACGTGGGAAGGGTGAATCAAGGAAAATGTCTGGGTTTCTAGCATAAGTTAATGGGTGGGTGATGGGGCTATTTAATAAACGGGGGTAGAGGAGAGACCGAGGGTGGGGAAGATGCTGAATTCGATCAACAGTAAGGTAGAATAGGACACTCAAGCAAATATGTCCAGAAGCCACTTGGATATACAGAGTCTGGGGCCCAGGAAAGAGGTTGGGCAGAGAAAAGATGACGGTAACCCATGAGAATATGTGGAGGAAGTGTGTTAAACCATGCATCTGGATGAGATCACTCAAGGAGAAAGGCTCTTGGGCACCTAGCAGAGGTCCTATCAAAGAGATGTAGGGGACCGCCACGGGCACTCGACCTTGGCTTCAGCCAGCACCCTTTCTCAGTTTCAGCGCTGAATCCCAGTAGTAGACATCTCTCTGGACCCAGGGGAGACTCCCCAATAAACAAATCCCAAATGAAGTTGAGGCCCTATGTATTCCGAATTTCCTGTCCCCTCATCTCCTGTCATGTCTCTCTCCACCTCTATCTTCCCAAATCCTCCCCCATCCTTCTCCTCCCTACCTGCTGGAAACCTTCCTTAGTCACCCAGCCAGGGTCCATCCCTAGAGCACGACCTGTTACAAATCCAATCTCAACCGGACTCAAAGTCGTGGAAGGAGGAAGAGATGCCTCACCGGCTCAAGGGACAAACACCACCTTCTCCTGCGACCATCTCCACCTCATCCATCAAGCCAGGAACTCCTGATCCCCAAACGGGGGTGGGGGGGGCGAGGGGGGGCACCAGCACCTATTCTTTCTCACATATGAGTTCCTGGAAATGACAGACCTGTCCGCCAGTGAGAACCTAGACATCATAAATGCCCGGGGGGGGGGGGGGGGAGTCTTTGGAGGTAAATTCCCCCAGGCTCCCTTCCTGACCCCCAGGGTCTCAGAAGAGCTGTCTGGGGCCAGAGAACAGGAGAAATAAAAGAGAAGTGGGTTCAGATTCTCACACTATGGTGGGAACAAGAGGGTTTGAGGGGAATGAGAACAAATTTCTTGATGGTTAAGGAAAAGGGTTGGGGTCAAGATGTAGGCTCCAGTCTCAGCTTCCTTGGCTGTGCCGACATGTTGGGCAAATCACTTAAACTCTCTAAGCCTCAGTTTCCGCCTTTGCAAAGGGATAATAATTGTGCTTAACTCACAGGGCTGTCCTGGGGATTAAGGGAAATAATGCCTATTGGGTGTGCCTGGCACATAAGCGGAACTATTGGGGCTATTACAAGTATTATTCATGTGTGTGGTGCTCCACCCAGCCCGGGCTCCCCATCCCATGCCCCTCCCCGAGCCCCAAGATTTAAGTCCCCTGTGGGTCTGGGTCCCTCTCCCGGAGGCGTCCGCTCGGACACGAGAGCCCCTCCCCTCTGCCTTTCACACCCCCTCCCAAACCCCTCCTCCTTCCTGGGGTCCCGGGGCGCGTGCGGGGCGGCAAGGGGGGCGTCCTGGCCCGAGATCCCGCTACTAGGCAGCCCCGCGCCGGTCTCCATGGCGACCGCGCGGGCAGAGAGCGCAGCGCAGCGCCGAGCCGAGGCGGCCACGCGCCCGCAGCCGCTTATGTAACGCGACGCGCAGCGCGGAGCCAGGCTCCGGGCCGGATCCCAGCTAGGAGCGGAGGGCCGGGGAGAGGGAGGCTCGATAGGCTCGTCCTGGGTCCCCCCCTTCCACCCGCCATCTGGACAGGACGCCAGGCCGCCGGCCACGTCTGCCGCGGGCTGATTTCGTCCCCTCCTTGGAACGGCGGGCGCACTGGTTGCGGGGAGAGGGGCGAGCTTCAGGAGTTCTCAGAGGAGCCGGGGGAACTCGCCCTGAATCCTCAGAGCCAGGACGCAGGCTGATGGGTAGCGGCGAGTGGCGCGCGCGCGAACGGCAGGGCCAGACTGAGGCTGAGCCCTCTCCGCCTGGCCCCCGCCCCCGCCCCCGCCCCCTGGGAGCTCTCAGCCCGAATCGGCTTTCAATTAAGCTGTGGCGGCCAGAGCTCCCGGGGAGGAAACAGGCAAGCGGCGCAGGCTAAGGATCCTCCCCCGGGGGCCTCGGACCAGGCCTGGGGGAATCCCCAAGCCAGATTGGGGGAGTGGGGGAGGGCGTCAGACCCCAAGGGGATAGGGGTCTTTAGTCCAGAGGAGCCCTCTTACTCCTCGGGCTATTACCACCTCCCTGAGGTCAGTACTCACGTCCTCACCTATATCCCCAAAAACCTAAGATCAGAGATGGCAGAGGCTCTTGGTCTGATAGTCCCTCTTCCCTCAAGCCCAGCAGGTCCTTAGGGTCCCCTACGACCATCTTGAGGCATCGCTGGGAGTCTATCTCTCTCTAGGACCCCAAACATCTGACCCAGGTCCTGGCCGCTCTAGTTCCAGGTCCTGGCCGCTCTAGTTCCAGCTCCTGGACCCTGCACAGAGAGGGAAGGTCTCCAGATGGGCCCTCTACACTGAGTCTAGAAACTAATGGGGAGTGGGTAGAACCGAAGGGAATTCCTAGTTTGGCTTCTGTTCCACACACATAAATGCCTCTTTTCTAGCCTTCCTGAGACCCCATGGAAACCCCAAGGCCCAGAAATGCAAAAACCTCAGGGTAGAGAAAGCAGGGGCTGGGGACAATACCCTGTGTCTGGGGGGGAGCAGAGATTATCTCTCAGGCTAAGCCCCTGTCCTGAGTGAAGGCATCTGAAGGGGATCCCAGATGGCAATGACCACACACACGCATGCACACACACACACACACACACACACACACGCACACACACAACTCGTTCCCTGGGCACCGCGTCTGGATGCCTGGATCTGCCGCAGACTCGACTTTGCCAAACACTCTTCCCCCGTAGCCTAAGCCTCTCTGTTGGGGAGGGGCGGCTGCTGGATGAGGCAAACCCCGGGTCACTGGGGAGATGGATGAGTTAGCTGGCCAGCCGGTAGTTCTGACCCCTGTATACTACTCAACCTCAGGGAGGAAAAGGGGGTCTTAGACAAAGAATGGGGACCCTGGTGTCCACAGCCTTCCCAAGCGGCCACTTGGCTCTGACTTGGATCCAAGATCCGGAAGACTTCAAGTCTAGGCTCCCAGTCCCTGGAAGACCCCGCTCTTTCAGTCCTTGGGGCTCTTTGGCCATCCCCCGGGGAGGTCTGCAAGAGTCTCAGCTCAGAGGGTCAAGCAATGCCCAGGGGAGCGTTTGAAGGCGCGGAGCGCAGACAGCCGGAGCGGGAGGCGCGCTAGTGCGCAAGGGACGCAGCGCCGCTGGAGGGTGGGGGGTGGGGGCGGCTGACAGCCGTGATGGATGGCTGAGACTGCTGGGGGCGGCGGGGGGCCTGGGAGCCCGAGGAGGTGGCTGGCCCCGAAGACCTCGGAGCAGGGAAACCGTGGAGGAGGGCGGCGGAAAGCAAGAGCAGTGAAAGGACTTAGCTTCGAGCCCCTGGGCTCCTAGCGAGTCTCCGCACCCACCGCAGCGCGTCCGCAGTGTCCGCGCCGCGGCTCTGGGGATTCAGCCGCTGGGACCCCATTCCTGAGGCCTCATTGGGGAAGCTAGCAGAGCTGACTAGAAAGGCTCCCCCTTGCCCCGCCCTGGAAACCTCACTGTCATCCCAGGGTACCGAGAGGAAGGGGAAAGAGGGAAGAAAGGAGGGTGATCTTGCTTCCCGTCCTGAACAGTAGCCCATGGGTACGCGAGAGGGAGAGGGAGATTCCGCAAAGTAGAGCCGAAAATCTCCGGAGGAGGTACGCTTCAGTCTGAGGTCGGACCTCGGGCAGCTTTGGGGGAGGGGGCCAGGATTGCACCAAGTGTCCCCTTAAGGAGACACCGCAGCCAGGACGGGGGCTGTCATATGGCTCCAACCCCCCATGGGCACCTTCCCCCCACCTTTCAGCTGGAAGTCTCAAAGCGAGGGACTGCAGTAGACTGCACCCCCCCCAACCCCTCCCCGCGCCGCCGGTCAACGCTCTGCGCCAGGACGCCGGGGTCCCTTCTTGGGGAAAGGAACCCTCCTCCCGCCCGTCGAGGTCCACGTCAGCCCATTCTAGCTCTTCGATCCCCTTCCCACAGCCTCCCCCGCTTAGCTAACCCACGTCTGCAGCCGGGCTGTAGGCAACGGCAACCCCTCGGCCCCCAGCCCTGCCCCCGGCGCGGCGCATTCCAGCACCTCGGACAGCGCCTGGCGCATTCCAATGGAGCGGGGCTCCAGGCAGCCTTGGGCGCCCACCGCCCCGGTCAGTCCCAGCCTCTTCTCCGAAGGAGGCGGCCCCCGCTCTGCCTCTAACCCTAGCGCTGCCTCCTCTCCTCGCCGCCCCCTCCCTCGCCGCCCCCGGGCAGCTGCTTACCGGGGTTGGCTCCCCCATCGCCGTCCTCGCAGTCCGTCAGGTTGTTTAGCATGGTGGCGGCGCGGCGCCGGGCCCGGGGATGGCTGCTCCGCCTCGCCCGCGCCCCTCTGCCCGCCTTCGCCGCTCTCTCGCTCGCTCTAGCTCTCTCTCGCTCTCCGCTCCACGGAGGAAGAAGCTGCAGTGCCCGCCCGCCCGGCGCACACACACTCGCACACGGACACACGCTCACACCCGCGCGCGCCCCCTCTCAGCGGCGGCGCTGCTCACCTCATCCCGTATGCAGGAGGCGTGAGCCACTGGCGGGGTTTTGGGGGGGAGCGAGAGAGGGAGGAAGAAGAGGAGACGAGGGGTGGGCAGAGCGCGGCTGGAGGCCCCCTCGCACGAAAATCGGGGGCTTGCACGGGTGGGATGGAGGGGGTACTGCGGGGGACGGGGGCCTCGCCTCCCACGAGCAGACACAGCTCCGCCCGCCCCCCACTCCCCGGCACAGGCGGGGCCGGCACGTGGGCAGGTGCCATCCCGCGCCCTAAAAATAACGGCAGGGAACTAGGTCGCGGCCGCGGGGAGGCGGCCCCGCAGCGGCTGCCTGGCTAGGGGTCTGGGGGTGACCCCTAGGGGGAAGGGGAGGAGTACCGAGGCGGCGGGGGTGGGGCGCCATGGAATATGGGTCCCTGGGGAGCCTGTCTGCAAAGCTGGGGAGGCCAGTCCTGAAGAGGAGCGGAGAACCAGACCCTTTCCCAAATCGCTGTTCAAGAGGTTGGAACCAGGGGTGTGTTGAGGCCAGAGCCCTTAACTGAAGCACTGTGCTGCCCCCAGGGGTTCAGGATCACTGGGCTGAACTGTCTGGCTCATCCTGTCTTAAAATGGGAAGAGTGAACCTGAGGAGTTGCATGAACCCTCTCATTGTGCTTAGACTGAGTCCTAGCTTCTCACCCTCGAGACAAATCCCAGCAGTCCACAGACAGGGACCCTCTGACTGTAGAATGACCCTGGGAAGGAGATGTGGTGAGGAGGAGAGAAGGCAGCAGTGAGATTCCAGGGATGGCTGACTCCCCACTGGGGATGGTGCAGCCTCCAGCGAGGGCAGGCTGGTAGGAGGCTGGCCAGGGACAGAGTGGGGGAGGGAAGAATGAGGCCGCCTGCCGGTTTGGGACCAGATTTTCTCCTGGGGCGGGAGTGTCTAATCCCCTAATCCAGGATTGCTTTCTGAGGATTCCAGAGCCGGCATGCTCTCTGTGTCCCTCCCCCTCCCCTGACACCAGTCCTCCAGAAGCTTGATTGTCCTGTGACCTCTCTGGAAGAACCCCTAGAATCCAGACTTGAGCCAGCGGTGAAGACATCTCAGGAAGAAGCATCAGAGGTTTGGACCCTTTGTGTCTCTGGAAGATCTAAACATCCAAGGGTGAGAACAGGGGAAATCCGAGGGGAAATCATTTTCACATTCACTCCTAGCCCCCAGCACTGGCCCTCTAAGTTTCAGGAGAGTTCCAGGGCTAGAGAGGATCACATCAATCATCTTATCTAATGGACAACTCTCATCTTACAGATGAAAAAGCTAAGGCCCAAAGAAGAGAAGTGACAGCCTATGGACACACAATGCCAGTGAATGGCAGGATTTGGTCTAGAATCCAGTTTGCTTTATCCTACTTTAGGACTCTTCCTCAACATAAATTCTTTTAAAATTTTGTCCTGCCTCCAACAGAAGGGACAAGGATAGAGTCAAACCAAACTGTTGAGCCGTCTCTGATTCTTAGCTACTAAAAACGGAACAGGGAAAGGTGTGAGATGAGCTCTTTCCCTTTTCTTGTGGTCAGCCTTCAGAGGTGCAGAATGGAAGTAACCACTCAACTCGCAACCGGAGGTGGGCCCAGAAGATTTTCAAGGCTCCTAAAAAGCCATCCACATGACTAGAGACTCCGTTCTAGAACATGATTTCAGAGCCATTGACAGGACCCGCCGCTCAGAGTCCTTGCACACAATTATCAGTGGCTTCAGATGAGGTCAATCCCAGTCTTTGGCAGCTGACCGAAAGAGGCTTCAGAGGGATCCACCAATAAGGTATCACTGCCACAGGGTTTTGTGGACTCTGGAAGGACTTGTTAGGATGGAGGGCTAGCTATTCAGACAAGGTGTAAGAAGACGTCTTCTCGGCTTTCCCAGGGAGAAAATCACACACACACACACACACACACACACACACACACACACACACGCATACAAAGTGAGATGAGTTTGGATTGGTGACGGGGTTAAAAGGACAGCAGGTGGATAGACCCATGTTCAGGGATTTCTAAGCACTCCACTACCTACACACTGCGGCATCACCAGCACTCGCAGCAGCACTGTGGTTTTCCACTACTCTGTAGAGACAGGTAACATAGCAAAATGTGTAGCATGTTTGTCTGAGAAGTGCTGTGAAAGAAATTAAAAGCTGAGATTTTTTTCAGCCATCTCAGATCTGCAATTTTGCCCTGGAGGTATTTCCATTCATCTGTGGTCCAGAGCCCAGCCGCTCAGGGACTGAGCCCACCCACAGGAGGAACCTAGATCCCAGGGGAGTACAGGTGAAGGCAGGAGTGATTTCTCGTACCCTGGGGGCCTCATCTGCCAGCCCTCACCAGAGTTCCTATCTCACAAGGCATCTGGAATTCAAGATACAGTGAAGTTATCCTGTCCTCTGCCCCCCAATTCTGTGTATCCCTGGGAAAAATTAAGTTCCTCTTTCTGGGCTTCAGGATCTCCGTCTGCAAAATGAAAACGATTAGGTCGCATAAATCCAAGGGACTTCTTTCCACTCTGAAACCTTAGTGCTTTCTCCATTTATCTCAGACTAAAGCCAGGGAGCCCTCCCCGAGGAGCCCAGACCAAGTAAGGAGATGGCCCCAAGGGGAGACCCTACCCCTTCGTGTCCCACCCCTTACCTCTCAAGGAGCCTGGTCCCTATTCTGGCTTCAGGCCAACCATCTGCAGTGAGGCTTTGAGAAGACACCATTGCAGGTACCTCCTGCACTGTCAGCATGGCCTTGGCCAGTAAGGTCACCAGCAAGGTGACCCTCAGCTCTGAGCCCTGGGAACATGGCTGCCAGCTTAGCATCCCAACTGCACCCAGAGCCCTAGGAAGATCTAGGGCTAGGGAAACACTCTCGTTCAAGCCACACGAGATGCAGAGCTGGAAAGGGTCCTGTTTCTGAACTCTGAATATGTCAAGTTCACCCCCCTCCTACCTTATGCTTCTCGGAGAGAAAAAAATTTCAGGGAAGCTGCCTAAGTGTCAGGATGTGGGAACTGGAAGAGACTTCATAAATTATTTTTTGCCACCCCTCGTTTATGGGGAAATTAGAGTCTAGAAATGAAAAGGTACAGATTTTCTTCATGGGGCGAACTTGTGGCAGACTGGGGACTAGAACCCAGCTCCCTGACCTCCAGCCCAGGGCTCCATCCACTGGACAAGGATATGAGGGGGTTTGGAGGAAGCTGGAGCCACCTGACTGGGTGTTCTTTCCACAGGAGGCAGGCACAGTGTTCCTCCTTATGGCTCAGTCCCTATCCATCCTTATCCGCGCATCATTACCCCCATGACCTAACACACCCACCCCAGCTCTGTCTTCCGGGAGCCAAGGCCCTGAACTCCCTCTTTCACTCCTCTCCCCAAACTACATGCCCGTCCTCCAGGCCCAAAACCCTCGCAGTGGATTGATGAGTCCAGCGCACAGCACACCCCACACACACAGGGCTCGCCGCACAGCACGTCAACCACCATCGTCTCCGTGGCAACCAGGGGCTTAATTAACAGGCTGCAGCCCTGTCACCATGGCAATGGCACCCCAACAGCCCCCCATTCCCCTACAGATTCAGCCCATCTTTCCTCTTTCTCAATCTGGACCCCCTTCTCATGGCAGCCATCCCCCCAACCCCCACCCCACCTGGAGAGCTAGTGCCCACAGATCGCTCTGGTTCATTGAGAAGAGGGGAGGGGAGATGAGGGGGATGAGAGAGAGAGAGAGAGAGAGAGAGAGAAGCCCGTCACCATGGCAACTGCAGCCCGTTCATAACCAGTTTGTTGCCATGGAGATTCCCGGGGCTCACCTTGGGCTGAGGTACTGGGCAGTGAGGTTCTGAGTCCCGGCTTAAGGAGGGGGTGACTGGAGAACACCCTGAACAGGCTGGAGATCTCCAGATCAGATATTTATACCAGTAACTCAGGGTCATTCTTCCCGATTTACAGATAGAGAGACTGAAACATGAGGTTTGGGTACGGAGGAGGCAGAAAACTTCACCCTTCTAGACCATCAAAGAATCCTAGCATTTTTAGGGCTAGCATGACCCTCTGATAGCTTCCTGTTCAACTCCTCTGCACTACAGATGAGGAGACTGAGGCTCAGACAGGGGAAGCAACATGCCAAGGCGACACCACAGAGCCTGAGCGAGAGCGTGGATGGGCTATTTTGGGGTCTTGTTCCATCCCCCTAGCGTAAGTCAGCTCCTTCTCACTCGTGGGAACACATCTCAACTCCTGTTAGTCTTAATCCAGGCCCAAAGTTCTTTCCAGTGCCCTGTCTTGCTCCACCAGAAACCGAGGCACAGTGGGAAGTGGTATAAAGGGGTGCAGGAATCGCTCAGAGTGGTTACAACTGGCCCCAGGTCTCCTTCTGTCCAGCCAAGTCACCATCAACCTCCCCATAGTACAGATGGGGCAACTGAGGTACAGGGGCTGCAGCCCAGGATTCGTGGTGGATTCAAGGCTCAGCCTCGGACTTGCTTCTTTCACCCCCATCAGTTGTCAGTTACATCCTCATCACAGCTCGACCCTAGCAGCAGGAGGCCCTTCCAGGGGCAAACTCCACTCCCTAGGCCCAGAATTAAAGACAATGCTCATGCACAAGTGACCTGCTAAACCTTTCCCAACCCTCCCCCACTTTCCACATGCTGCCATTCCCCCCATGGTCCTGAGCAAGGACAGGAGGTGGGGACCACATCTCTTTGGGGCCAGAGGGCTGACACAAGAAGAGCTGTACAAAAGATATCGCCAGCTTTCGGTTCCCCTAGGAAGCCCTTGTCTACTTCTCCATGCGGTGACCTACCAAGGAGGAAGGGCTGGAGGCACCTCTCAGGACCAAAGAGGTTAAAAGTCACCCAAATTGGGGCACCTGGGTGGCTCAGTGGGTTAAGCCTCTGCCTTCAGCTCAGGTCATGATCTCAGGGTCCTGGGATCGAGCCCCGCATTGGGCTCTCTGCTCAGCAGGGAGCCTGTTTCCCCCTCTCCCTCTGCCTGCCTCTCTGCCTACTTGTGGTCTCTTTCTCTCTGTCAAATAAATAAATAAAATATTTTTTTTAAAAAGTCACCCAAATCATTCTCAAGATGAAACCTCTAATAAACTCATGCACACAGGTACCCCCCCCCACATAGACAGACCCAGGAATACACACATGCCCATCAACACACTGGAATACAGTGACACATATAAGCACTGACTGCCCCACCAGTCATCAGAGCTCATGTGGGATGCTCCTCCCTCCAGACACACAAAGACACACGCACACTGCCTCTACCACATTCTAGATTCACAACCACTTTGCACACACACCTGCACACCCCCAAACTGGGAGCCATCTTTTACTTCAACAGGCAGGAGCTTGGAAATGGGAATGGGAAGACCTATCGATCACCTGGGAATGAGAGAGAGGGCCACCTTATTCTCAGGCCAGGGGATGGGGAATGGGAGGAGAGAAGGCAAGGGTAGGAGAAGTAGGAGCTTACACCCACTCCCTCTCTTGTCTGATGAACATTAAGCACCTACCAGGTGCCGGGCTGTGGGCTTGGAACCGGAACAGTAAGATAAAAGGATCTGGTCCCTGCTTTTGAGTTGGAGGAGCCATGCAAGTACATAACTTCCATCCACTGGGACATGTGGCTCTAATGGTGTGGTTGGTGGACAGAAGAGGAATGACAGCCTCTGCCTGGAAGCAAAGGAAAAGAAGAAAGGTTTTCAGGAGAGGTGAAACGAGCCACAACCTACAGAATGAGTCGGAGTTTCCCCGGCTAATGGAGGTGGGAAGATGAACACGGACAGGTATGTCCAGGAGAAGATGAGGAAAGAGTTTGAATGACTATGGTGTCAGGCTTTATCCTAAAAGCTATGGGAGCTTGTGTGGAGGGCGGTTAGGACAGGATCCGAGGCAGGCAGACCAGGGAGGAGGCTGTGGCCATGGCCATGACCATGTGAGAGATGACGGAGGTTTGTACAGAGTGATGGTGATCAGAAGAGAGAGAAGACAGATTCAGGATTAGTTTTGGGGGTGGGTTAGCCAACATGTGAGGAACAACTAGATCCGGTGGGAAAAGAAAAGGAAGCGTTGAGAAGAGCTCCTGCAGTTCTGACTTTTGAAACTCTAAGGATGGAAAGGACATTCATGAAAATGAGAAAAAATGAGAAAGGAGGCAGGCAGTTTATGGGGAAATATGAAGAATGGAAAGAGCCCAAGAAATCCCAATGGCCACGTCCAGGAGGCGGTTGGTTCAGGGGCTGGAGGCCTGAAGAAATCTAGGCCTCAGTTTGGTCATCTGCACAACGCGGGAGTTCGCCAGAGACCCCCCCCCCGCCCCCGGAAAAGGCCCCCTCCAGGGCTGTTGGTGCTCAGTTTCGCTGCAGAGTGAGCTCACCTGCGGCTCAGCAGCGACCCCTGGCGGCCCGGGGAGGCGCTTCGTCCTCCCCGTGCTGGGGCCACTCCAAGCAGATTTGCAGCGTTTCTTCCAGACCTGAGGGGCGCAGAGTCAGGAAGGGGACCCCTCACAAGGGCCCCCTGAGGAGGAGACTGTGAATGCATCCAGGATACTGATTCTTCACCGAAAGCTAGATGGATCCTTCACCTCCCCTCTTCTGTACCCTGCCTGTAACTTCCATTGCAAGACACAGCAATGGGTCCTCGAGGAGGATGCCCCTAGTCTAGCCTGAGCTTGCTCCCTCTAACCCTTTTCTGGAGCTGGAGCGGAGGGACTTAAGTGGGTCCCCACGGGTCGGCACTGGAGACCCCACAGAATTCTCCCAAGATCTAGCTGCCCAAAAGTAATTTATCTTTCTCCCATCTCCTCCCCGGGATGCCCAGGAGCTGTCCGCGACGTCTCCAGGGAGGCCGAGGATTGGAAGATCCTCCAGGCCCCAATAACCTGCTGAGCCAGCATCAGCCCCAGCGTTTCGGACTCATTTTACCTCCCGCCCTTAACCCCACCCCTAATCTCCTGGCACGACCCCTTCCTCTCTGGTCCCGCCCTTTTCTGCCCCCGAACAGATAGTCCTGCCTCCTCCCCTTGCCTTTGGACCCACCCCTTAATCATACGGCCCTCCCCTTTCCCTAGTTTCACCTTCTTCCGTCTAGTCCCGCCCCCTACCCGAAATGACCCCGCCCCTTTAGTGCTCTTCAGTTCAGCCCTCGTTTGACCCTAGCCCCTCCATCACAAGATCCGCCCCTTCGCCTGTAGCCCCACCCCTTCCTTGTGCCCCGCCCACCTCGAATGTGGCCCCTCCCTTTACCATTTCCCATCCAGCCTCCTTCCCTCCCCGCTAGGTCCAGCTCTTCTTCCTTCTCTAGCCCTCGGCTGAGACCACCCCACCTCCAGTCCTGGCCCTGCCCCTTCCAAGAGAAGACCCGCCCACTCTGGCCCCTCCTCTTCTCTAGCCCCGCCCCCTACGCACGCCCCGCCCCCTGCGGCCTCTACCTTTGGCGTCTTCCCCAGAGAGGTGGCGGAGACCGGTTGCCGAACGCGGGTGGGACTCTAAATCAGAGGTCCCGGCGGGCGCCGCGGGGGGCAGTGAGGTGACAGTGAACCTGCGGCTCATAGTGCGGAAAGGGGCCAGGCGGCGGCGGTACGGGCCCAGATCGCACAAGTGGCTGCAGCCTGGCTCTAGCAGACAGAAAGAGCGGATTCCCCCCCCCCGTCCGCCGCCCCCCACCGGGCGCGGCGCCGCGCAGGGTCCTAGTGCCCGCTGGGCTGAGCCTCAGAACTTGGCCATCTCGCTCCAAGTCCCTGGGCTCTCAATTCCAGGAAGGGCCTGAGGATCCCACCCGCAGCTGAGAGCTGTCCCTACACCGGGGGCCCCAGTGCGTGGCTCCTGGAGCCCGGGCCCACTTCTGCTGGAGTCTCCTAAACACCTGGGTTTTATTCACTCATTCATTCATTCCACGCATTTTGATAGCGCTCCTGTGTTTCAGGCAACGGTACTAGGCACTGGGGATACAGCACTGACTGAGATCCACTGGCTTCCTGCCCTGGTGTGGCTTACATTCTAATGAGGAGTGAGGGGAAAAAGATTGTAAATGAGCAAACGCAGAGACAAGATGATTTGAGATTCTGGAATACCTTAAGGAGAAAAAACAGGGCCCAGGGATAATGACTAGGAGGAAGGACTACTTTAGAGGGTGGTCTAAGAAGATCCCTCAGAAAATATGATATCTGAGCTGAAACCTCCCTGATGAGAAGGAGCCAGCTATGCAAAGATCTGGAGGAAGAGCTCTCCGGCAGAGAAAATAGCAAGCGGAAAGGCCCTGGGTTGAAAAGGGGCCTGGACTCTTCAGGGAGCAGCAAGAAGGCCAGTGTGTCTGGAACAGAGTGGACGGAGGCGAGAGTGCTAGGAGATGAGGGAGGGGAGGAGGGCAGATCATGTGGCCTCTTGAAGGCTTCAGAGAGGAGCCATTGGAAGTTTTTGAGCAGAGGAGTGATGTGATCTAACTTATATGTTAACAGGATCACTCTGGCTGTTGGGTGAAGTCTCCACTAAAGGAGAGCAGGAGTGGAAACTGGGAGTCTAGGCAGGAGGCTCCTGCAGAGCCCCACACAAGAGACGGTAAAAACCAGACTAGATGGTGGCAGTCATCCAATTCAAGGTATGTTTTGGAAGTAGAATGTACAGAACCTGTTGCTGAATTGAACGTTGTGTGGGATGGAAAGAGGAGTCAAGAAGGACGCCTGGAAACTGTCGCACATTGCTGGTGAGACTACAGATGGGAAGAACCACTTTGGAAAATTGTTTGATCATATCTGCTCAAGCCGAGCATACATATACCTGTCTTCCCAGCAATTCCACTCTGAGGTATGTGCCCTGCCAAAGCACTTGTATGAATAAGTAAGATTTAATACATTTGAATATACAGTATCCTACTTCTACTTATGCAGTTTCTCAATACATTTCTAATTGCATCATTAATTGCTGTACGAGGTGTACTAGGTATATGCCCTGGAGAAACGGCTGCCCATATTCACCAAAAAACATTTACGAGAATGTTTATTGTAGCATTCTTCATAATAGTCTCAAATTGGGAACTACCCAAATGCCCGTTAACCATAAAATGGGTAAATAAAAAAATAAATGGATAAATAGTGGGACATTCACACAGCGGAAAGCTATAGTATGAATGCACAATCGATAATTCACAAACAATATTGATGAATATCACAAATATAACCTTGAGCAGAAGAAGCCAGACACAAGACTATGTACCGTAAAATACTATTTAAAGTAAAAACTAGTCATAATCTATCTAAGCTGTTAGAAGTAATGGTGATAACTCTTAGGGCGAAGGGGTAGCGATTGCAAGGAAGTAGGGGAGGGGCTTTTAGAGTGCTATAATGTTTTGTTTCCTGATCTGGATGTGGGTTACACAGTTGTGTTCAGTATGTGGAAATGTATTGAAATGTACACTTACGGCCTGTGGATTTGTCTGTATGGTTTATTCTATTAGAGCAATAGTTCTCAACTGGGGTTAGTGTTGCCCAATAGGGAGCACCTGGCAATGTTCAGGACATTTTCGATTGTCACAGCTGGAGGGCGGTGTTCTTGACATCGAGTGGGGATACATCACGTGTGCCATCTAGGCTAGCACCAAGTCAGCCTGGCTGTGAGCCAAGGGTTCCCCACCACCCCCCTGCACTCTCCCCCACCCCCGACATTGGGACCCAATGTGGGGAGAGGAGGACTGACCCTGAGCGTGTCTGCCATCTGTCCATGATCCCATTACCCCCTAGAGGAAGATACCAAACATTCCTACAACATTTCCCACTACTAAAAAAATTATCTGGTCTGAAATGTCCATAGTGTCCAGGTTGAGAAACTGTACTAGGATAAGGAGTTTAACCGATGCCTAGATTTTAGGACTGATCGGTTCTAAGACCGACTGAGAGCAGATGATGTCATCCTTATCGAGGTAGTGATGATTGACAGAGAAGCACGTTCAGCAGATGGATGCCAAGAGTTGAGTTGCACCTGTTGGGTTGAGAAGCCTATCAGACACGTAAGGATCATGCGAGTCTCCCTTGAACATTCAAGTCCGGAGCTCAGGGGAGAGGTTAAGGCTGGGCATATAAACTTCGGAGTCTTTAGTAGAGAGATATAAAGCTGTAAGGCTAGGCGAGATCACAGGGAATGAGGGGACACGGAGAAGTCCAAGGATTGACCGCAAGGCCATGCTATCATCTAGAGGTTAGAAAGAGGAAGATCCAGCCAGGGAGGTGGGGCGAACCAGGAAGGGGTGACCCAGAAACTGAGTGAAGAACGGCATTACTAGCTGTGTCAAACAAGCTGAGAGATGTGTGGGATGAGCCCAGGGGGCCCGTCACATATGGCTACAGGAAGTTCATAGGTGGCTTGAAAGAGAATGATTTCGGCAGTGTGATGGGGTGGGAGTCAGGTTGGAAGGGGTTGCAGAGAGAATGGAAATTGAAGACGTGGAGACTATACTTTGGAGTTTTACTGTGAGTGGAGGTGAGAGGTAGAGAGATGGAACAGTATCCAGAGAGAGACAGAGGTTCAGAGGGGCTTTCAACAAACCCTATTAAGGCCCCTGGGAATGGGTCATTCCTCAGTAAGAAATGGATGAGGTGGTTTGAATCAACCCCAAGGAAGCTTGGGAGGAAGTTCTCTGAGTCCCTCAAACTCCCGCCTGGGCCTGAGTCTAGAAAGCAATGGAATCTCAACACGCCCATCAGCTCCGCTCACCTGCCCCAACCCGGTCAAGTCCGCCTGCTGTCCTGTGGGGTCACGTCCATGCTCCTCCACCTGGCATTCAGACCTTGTCTCATCTAGTCCAGACCACCATTCCCCTCAACCATTCCAGAATCCTCTCTCCTCCGCAGCCATCTGCCTCCTAAAACCACACACTAGAGTTTGGAGCCATTTGTCGTTCCCCCAAACGCCGCCCTTGCTTTTTGTCTTCTCCCCGCCTTTGCCCCAAGAGCCGGCAGTCAAATCCCACTGCCAGCAGTCAACAGCTATGGGACTTCCACTGAGCTGGGTAATTCTGTGTGCCTCAGTTACTTTATCTGTAAAATGGGGAGAGGGGGTGATGGCCATAATACCCATAAGGTTAGAGCAGTACCTGCCTCCTGGGTTGTATTGAGGATTAGGGGTGTTGACACTCATAAAGCTCATGGCACGTGCCTGGCACGGGGTCAGTGTTGGACTAAGGGTAGCTATTACCATCATGTATATCATCCCTATTCCATTTATCCACTGCCTGACCTCTGTACACTTAGGATGTTGCCATTCCTCGCTCTTTGAGCAATACTGCAGTCAACGTCCCTCTCTCTGTTGTTTTGTGTGCAGAGGTAGCGTAGGACATTTTTAGGTGTAATGGTTTCTGGTAAATTACCCTCTAAGAAGACTGTTCTGCTTGAATAGGAAGAAACTCTCGCTTATCTTTCCAGATTCAGTTCAAGTTCAGATGTCATCTTGGCTGAGAAACGTTCCCTGACTTCAACCACGACATACAGAATCATATATACGCACCATGATTCTAGAAAAAGGGGCCACACGCTGCACACTCTCGAAGTGTGAACCCACCCCCACCAGACAAAAAAAATCTTGGTAACTGAGTGAGACTCTTCGGGGACTGAGCCTGGAGTCTGCATTTTAAGCAAGTTTTGAAGGCACTCTTATGGACCTAAGTTGGAAGACCCTGAAAGGTCCTTGAGGACAGAAACGTAATCCAACTCATCTCTCCTTCCCCAGCGCCCAGCACAAGGCCTGGCTCCATTCAGGAGCTCAATAAATGTTTGATGAATGAATAATAGGTTGGCCATTTCCCCAGCTGTAAAATAGAAGTAATCACATTATATCTTCCTAATAGGGAAAATGAATGTTAATATTTATGAAGGTGCTTAGGACACTACCTGGCACAGAGTAAGCACTCTGTCCATTACATGCATACACACATATATACATAAAGAAATCTGCTCCTCAAGGTTAAAGAATTCAAGTTTATTAAAAACATTCCAGCAAAAAAGGAAGGTGGAAAGAGAGGGGCCCAGCCCACCTCGACTCTTCCTTGTCCTCCAGAACAAACCCACCAGTTTGTATCCGGCAAACTGGCTCCTTCCCCATTGGGATGGTCCCCCTAGGATCTTCTCTGCCATGCCCAAGCAGGATGGGAAGCCCTAATTCTCAGAGCACTGCAGGAAGTCAAAGGTCACGTAGCCTACTTCGTCCACCTGGTTGACCTCATTCTGAGAATTCACACGCCAGTAGAAACGGTCCTGGCAGAAGTGGGCTTTCCCTGCGGGGGAAAGGCAAGTACAAGAAAGGTGATTCCAACCCTCCCACAGACACATGCAGAAACAGCAACAAGATCTTTACCATCATCCCTCTTGCCCATTCTAGATCTTTCCAGGCTTTTCCTAAGACACCTCCATCTCCCCCCACAGAGATGTCAGAGGGCAGAAAACCTCAATGTCCGAAGCCCTTGCACCAAGCCTGGCACACAGTAGGTGCTCAGAACAATTCATTTGACATTCATTCATTCGGTCATTCATTTCATCGAATATTTATAGTGCTCAGCACCGTTAGGGGCCCCGGGGGATACAGCAGAGACAAAAATGCAGGCACGATCTCAGTCCTGCACGGCTCTCACTCCCATGGGGTAAGAGAGAGGATTAACAAGCAAACATGTAAATAAATGAGACTGTGATAATGTAGAAAGCTATGAAGGAAATAAAAACAAGCAGGTGAATAACTCATGAGGGCCAGAGAAGGCCTCTTTGAAAAGGGAGCCTAAGTGCTGAGAGCCGAAGGGTAAAAGGAGGCACCCCTCGGACAGTCTGGGGCGCAGAGGCCCGAAGCTAGGAGTGACCTTGATGTGTTCAAAGAGCAGCCAGAGGCCGATGTGGGTCCTGCGGGGCAGAGGGAACATAGGAGTGCTGGAAGGAGGGGCAGATCAGATCCCGGTAGTTTCTTTCTTTCTTTTTTTTAAAGATCTAGTTTATTTTTTTATTTATGAGAGAGAGAGAGAGCGCATAAGCGCACAAGCAGGGGGAGTGGCAGGCTCCTTGCTGAGCAAGGAGCCTGATGTGGGGCTGATTCCAGGACCCCAGGACCATGACCTGAGCCGAAGGCAAACACTTAACCAACTGAGCCACCCAGGTGTCCCTGTAGTTTCTTTGACTTTGGAATGGGTCTGGAGTAGCCCTCAAGACCATGGCCCTCCACTCCTAACCACTCCCCTACTCCTAGAGAATATCTTAATGGTATTGAACAATAAGTCTTGCTTGGACTAGGGTATTTGCAAAGGAGATGGTGAGAAGTGAATATTTTGGTAGTAGAGTCAACAGAACTTGTCAACTGATTGCGCGTGAGTGGTAAGGGAGAGAAGGTAAGTGTAACGCCAGCTATCATCCCCATTTTACCGATGGGGAAGCTGAAGCTCGGTGAGCAGCAGTGACTTGCCCAAACACACAGTTATGGATTGCCTTTTTTTTTTTATCACTGTAACTCTCGTGTCAGCACAGTGCCTGGCATATTATAGGCACTTGATAAATATTGTCCAATAAAGGAATGAGCCTCCATGCAAATCATGTGTCCCCGTACTGTGAGAAAAACAGCTTCCAGCCAGGGACGCAGGAAATCTGGGTTCTAGTTCTGGTTGTTCCCTTGTGTCCCTTTATGATCTGGGAAAGGTCCATGCCTCTAGAGGGAACTTCAACTGTGCTGGGCATTTTTTTTCCTCCCTCAGAATTTGACCAATCCTCTGAGGCCGACCAACGTGGGAAGCGGGGCGGGGCGGGACCCCCCTCCGGACCCGGGTCTGCGGCCCTCACCTTGGTACTGGAAGACGTTGTGCGAGTTCAAGGGCACCCCGGAGAACACCTGCTCCACCGAGCCCTCGCTCTTGGGATCCACCGTCTGCGCCTTCACGTCGAAACTGCAGGAAGTGGTGAAGAGACAGGTGCTGAGCTGAGGGCCAGCGGATGGCGCCCTGGGTCCCCCTGCCGGCGGTGGCCGTGACTCTCACCTCCAGAAGCGCTGCCAGCTGAACAGCAGCACCTTCCCCCCGCCTTGCGGGAGGGCCCCAGTGACTCGGGCCACCTCGGGGCCCAGGCCCAGCTTGTCCAGACGCCTCGGGCCTAGCACCGACGCACCTGTATACACCCACACTTGCTGGCCTGCAGGGGAGAAGAACCACATCGGTCTGGGGGCAGGGAGCAGACCCACGTTGTCCTTGAATGTCAAGAGGAAGAAGCCAGCGAGGCCTTTCTGCGCCCAACGTGCCCGCAGTCTCGGTGCCCACGGGGCGGAACCGCTCCGTAGACTAACGCAAGGGGACGGTGAAGATCGGCTAAATTGCACCCGCCAGAAGGGGGCGCCTTTTTCTAATCCGCAGAAAATGTTTCGCGGATTACACTCGGTCTCTTGGTCCTTTTAGATTGGCGAGGATGTGGATGGCGGGGGCGGGGGGAGGAAAAAGGCGGAGACTAACCAGAGAAGAAGAAAATCTTCTTGGTGAGCGGGTCCTCAAAGACGGAGTCCAGCTTGTGGGGCAGCGCAGGCCAAGAATCGGTGATAAGGAAGGGGCCCTGCACCCGGCGCCCCTTGCCCTCGGAGAATCGCCAGTACTTCCTGGGAATGAGAAAAGCGAGCAGCGGGGCACTGAACTTTGAACCGAAGGCCAGTGGGCGGAGAGGGGCAGGCAGGTCCCTCCTCCAAGTCCCCTCCCCCAGCCACACATCCCTGCCCCCTTACCCATCCTTGAACAAATGCAGACGGTTCCGGATCTCCGCGATAGCGTCGAAGAAGTTCACTTTGCATACGTCCTCTGCTGGGTCGAAAGTCACTGTAGGGGGCTCAGAAGGGCCAGCAGTGGGGGGACCGGTGGGGCCAGCTGCAGGGGGGCCTGTGGGGCGCTCTGAGGGGCGGGTAGTGGGAGGCCCGGTAGCGCAGGCGGTTGGTGGAGCGGTGGGCTGGACGGTTGGAGGCCGTGGCTCAGGGTCAGGGCGAGGACCTGAAAAGAGACAGCAGATGAGAGACCCTCTATTCCTGCACACGTCGGCGCTGGCATAATGTACGCCACCCCAAACCCGTGAATGAGGCCCCTGGCACTCCCTCTCCCGACTTTAAGTGTTGGCCCTGCCTTCCCGCAATTCTGACAGGCTGATTTTTTCCCATACATGCACCCTTCATTCCAGTTACGTCAGTCCAATCCCTGGGCTGTGTCGGGCCCTGACTGGGCCCTATGAACCCAACACAGGCAGGAGCTCTCCCTCCCCCTCCAGGCTAGTGGGAAAGAAGTCTGTTTGGGGCACTCGGTGCTAAAAGCTTTATAAACTCACCTTAGCTCATTTGACTTAAAAAAAAAAAAGTGCATTCTTTAATATCTCCATTTTTTTTAAGTGAGAGAATAATACTAATGATCATAAGTGATAACAGTAAAATATTAAACACTTATATGGTGCCTACTCTATGTCAGGCATTATTCTAACTCACTTACACCTCCTAACAACCCTATGAGGCAGGTATCATTATTAGCCCCATTTCACAGGTGAGAAAATTGAGGAGTGAAGTAACATCCATGGTCACCTAGCCAGGAAGTGGCTGGACCCGCGTTTGAAGCCACGTCTGTCTCAGTCTAGAGTCTGGGTTCTTTATCCCCATCTCCAAACACTGACCAGGGAGCAACTGGGCCCACTGGCTCCAGGCTTTCCCACAGATAAATGTTGAGGTCCCTGCTCCCCCCTCCCCTACCATTTCCCCATTCTGGGTACAGCGACAAAGCCCAGCCCTTTCCTCCATCCCTCCCCTCCATCCCTGCCCTGAGCCTCACCGTACAGATGCTGGATGCCCTTCACATCGTCCTCATGCAGGGGGGGGCCCTCGGTGAAGCTGTACATGGGGTACATGAGCGCTTCCGGCACCGATGAGTGATCCAAGCCCAGCGCGTGGCCGAACTCATGGGCGGCCACAAGAAACAGGCTGTACCCTGGAGGGAAGAAGTCCCTGAGATAGGAGTCCTGGGCCAACCTCCCAGCGCTGGCCATCCCTCCCCCAACACCGCTGCCCCCAACACCTTGGATCCTTGGATCCCTGCTCACCTTGGTCAGGGCAGAAGCCCCACTTCTTGTCTCTGTCGAAGTTCGAGGTGGTGGCGCACCAGAGGTGCCCATCTCCGCGGCCCTCCCTGGTGCAGGTCGAGTACTCCTTGCCCAGGAAGATGAAGGGGAAGACACACGGCTCCCCCGCGGAGTTGCCCCCGGTCACCGTGGAGTCGACTGGAGAGACAAAGGGCCTCGGGTGAGCCAGGAGGATGGGCCCTGTAAGGGACCAGGTGCGGGCCAAACAGGGACCTAGACAATCCTGGTGTCCAATTTAAAAGCCTAGGAGAGGCTGGGGACACAGCAGAGACCCGGCTAGGGTGGTGGGCGGGGTCTGGGGGCCGGAGACTAAGGCAGAAGCCTAGGCTAATAGGCCAAGACACAGGGATGCGGTGGGGAGGGGGGTGCGCGGGGCGGGGGGGCAGCTCGTGGACCTCATGGGGAGGGGCTGTGATCGTGGACAGGGAAGCCGCGATCCCGAGGCCCAACGAAGAGCTGGAGAGACAAGCCAATGGGTGGAGGGGCCACGTTTCGGGGACCAATGCGGAGCTAGGGGGCGAGGCTGAATCCGGTAGGTGGGGCCGACTTACCTCGGGTCGGGCAGAAGCCGTAGAGCTGGTCCTGGTCGTAGTTGGCCGTGGTGGCGCACCAGCGGTAGCCGTCCGAGCGACCCTCAGTGGTGCAGGCGGAGTAAGATTTGCCCTCGAAGGTGAATGGAAACACGCAGGGCTTGCCGTCCCCATTGCCGTCCTGGGTGTAGAGTCCTGGGAAGGCCCACACGATGACCCGAAGGCGCCATGGGTTTACTGACCCACACAGCCTCTGTGTACTCCCTCCCTCCTCTCCCCATTTCACAGATGAGAAACTGGGCCCGGAGAACTAGAGAGTGACTTGCAGGCCGCACAGCACTAGTGGCGGAGCCGGGATTAGAACCTAGGGCTCTGGCCCCTCGAGGGTGGTGGGCGCCGCTCACCCCCGCACCCCCGCGACCCCACACTCACTCTCGCTGGGGCAGAAGCCGAACCGGCGGTCGGTGTCGTAGTCGGCCGTGGTGCTGCACCAGGCCATGTCGTCGGAGCGGCCGTCGGTGGTGCAGGCGGAGTAGGAGCGGCCTTCGAAGGTGAAGGGGAAGTGGCAGGGGGCGCCATCGGAGTTTCCGAAGTAGGTCGGAATCACTGTAGGAGGAGGGGGACGGGGTCAGGGCGCCGGACGATGAGTGTGAGAAGAGAAGGGAATGGGGGCCAGGGAGGCTCAGGATCTCACCGACGCCCTTGCCCAGAGACCACAACTCTTCATCGTCGAAGTGGGCGTCTCCCTGAATGCCCTCGCCCGGAGGAAAGGCGTGTGCCAGGAGCCCGTCCTTGCCATCGAAGGGATACCCGTCTCCGTGCTCTGGAGAAGCAGGTGGAGAAGAAGGGAGTCAGCCGAGTGCGGTTGTGCAGCTGGCGCGTTGCCCAAGGGCGCTGCATTGACTGTAGGCTGAGATTCTGCCTACGAGCAGCTGTCCGAGCCTCGCGTCCCCGCGCTGTGCCGCGTCGGGCAGGAGGGGGCGCATAAAGGCCAGCGGCGGCCAGAGCTGCGGGGACTAGCAAAACAAAGCCGGGTCCAGTGCCCGCTCTATTCTCTCTGTGGTCCTCCCTCCGCTGTCCCCGTCCAAGACCCTCCTGGCTTTCCCCTTCTGGCGTTCTCACCCCTAACACCAAACTGAATGACGATGTCGGCTTCGGGGCCGTACACGCGAGTGAAGGTGAGGGGCGTCACTGCGCTCCAGAGCGCGAAGGCGCGGGCGAAGGCGTCGTCGATCACGTCGCGCGGCAAGTCTTCAGAGTAGTTTTGGATCCTGCAGGGGAAAGGCGGGAGGACAGAGGTCAGAACTGAGGACGGAGCCGGGCCAGTAGTGACTCCGGGCGTCTCAGTGACATCAGCAATCGCAAGGCTCCCTGTGTTCCACGCTTTCATCTGCAAAGCACTTTCAGACGCGTTTTTCTTTTGGGACGCTCACGATGGCCGGAGCCATTGTGACTCAAGATTGCGTGCGAGACCCATTTCCCTGAAGGAGAAATAGGGGCGCAGAGGTGGAGACACTTGCCCCAGGCTGCACATTTAAACCCAGGGATCGGTCTAAGGACGAGATCGCCGCCGGTGCGGGGTCTGGCCCTCCCGCCCCACCCCTCCGCCTCCGCGGGGCCCCGCGGCGCACCAGTAAGTGATGTCCCGGTGGTGCCATTTGAGGTCGCCCTCAAAGGTCTGGAAGCTGCCCAGGTCCGGGACGCCGCAGCGCGGGGTCCGCATGGCCTCCAGGGTGGTTTTGTCCAACTCTCCGGTCTCCGGCAGAGCCAGGCGCCTCTGGAGAAGCCGCAGCGCACGACCCAGGGACTGCTCGTCGTCGTTCATCTCGGCCACGCCAGTGTAGCCATAGCGAAACAGGTACTCCTGTGGATGGCCCGGTAGAGATAGTCCAGAGCCCTGACTCCTTCTCTGCCCTCCCCTGCCTGGATTCCATCTGTCCAGGCACTCAGGGACTAGCAACTACCCAGGACTTGGTACCCTGGATACCAGTGCTAAGGCCCACCCATTAACTCCCTTCCCTGTAGACATCCTCGGCTGCTTCGCACCCCTGGAGACCCCTTGCCCGTGCCTTTCTCAGGGCCCCCTAGCATTTACCCCTGTCCACCCCCAGCCATGCCCACTCCAGAACCCTCCGTCATGTCCCATTGCCCACCTCGGAAACCCTTATTAGCCATTCCTGGCCATCTCTGTCCCCAGCCTCCACAGGACCTCCAGGACCGGTTCCCGGACACCTCTGTTCTCCAGACATGCCTCACCCCCAACTTGCCCCAGCGTTATCTCCTCTGAGCCCCCATGCCCTCCCTGCGACTCCTGGCATTCCCCAACTCCAGACTGGGGTATTAGCCTACCTCTGCTAGCTGCTTGTCAGTGAGATTAGCTCTCAGTTCTCCTGGGAAGACCACCAGGGTGGGCTTGTGTGGTCTGGGAGCCGCAGAGCAGCAGCCCAGCGCCAGAAGCACCAGCACCAGGGGCTGCCTGGGGCTCATGGTGAGGCTGGTGGTGTCTAGCTTCAGCTCGCCCCTCCAGGGCTTTAAGAAGGCGCTATTAACTGAATCAGTAACCCCGCCCCTCGCTGGCAGGCGGGGGCTGACTCAGGGAACGGGTGTGTTGAGGGTGGAGGGGGCAGCCCCAGCATGAGAAGGCAAAGAAAGGGCTTACACCACCTCCACCTCTGCCCCCTGTCCACAGTTCCCAATGCCGAGTCAGGCAGGACCCCAGACCCACAGGAAACCACAGGCCCATAGAGGAAGGGTTGGTTTTGCAAACTGCAGAGCTTGTGGGAACTGAATGAAAGCGAGGGAGGGAGCTGAGGCTGGAGGACTCCCCGAGCTCACCGCCTGAAGGCCCCGAGTGGTCAGCCCAAGGGGAGATGATGGAACATTCCCCAAGGCATCTTCCTGAACCCAGTGATCCCCCTTCCTGGTCAGACCCCATCCATGGACCCCTTCCCACACTGCTAGACTCTGTCCTCTTTTCTCCTCCCTGGAAGCGTTTCTTGGCAGCTTCCTCTCCCTGTCCCACCTCGGGGCGGAAGGAGAGGGTTCTGCTGGGCAGGAATTGGGGAATTCCACCACCGTAACCCCTGTCTTCCCCGGGCTGAATCTTTCAGGATAGTAAAGGGGGAAGTTTATGGCATCTGGAAGCCAGCAGTCAGGCTTTACTCTCTTCCTTCAGGGCCTCCGGCAAATGTCCTAACCACTCCGAATCTGATTCCTCAGCTGTGAAAAAGGGTCCTCTGTCCCTAAATTGATGTGAAGATAATATGAGATCAAATACAGAAAATGCTTACTACAGTGTAGTCGTTGCGAGTCCTCAATAATGGCCGTGGTTCGCTTTTAATTACCTGGGCCGAGACTGTGATTCCAACTTGGAATCAGGAGATTGGGGTCTTGGGCTCTAATCGGCCTCATGACCTACAACAAATGCCTTCTGATCTCTCTGGGTTTGGGACGCTTCAACTGCAAAACGAGGGAGGGGGCGTGATCTTAGGGGCCCATTCAGTCCTCCAGCCCCTTCCCCACCGAGCACAAGCTACAGCCCCAGTTTTCAGCAGTATGCCTCCCTCCCTGTCCTCTCCCCCACCCCCCCCCCCCCCCCCCCCGCCAACCCCTATGGCATCACTTGGGGAGGGCGACATAACAACCCAAGAAGCTGGATTTAAAGGGCTCACCATGTGCCAGTCACTTTCTTTTTCTTTTTTAAGATTTTATTTATTTATCTGAGAGAGAGAGAGAGAGAGAGCATGAGCAGGGGGCGGGGCAGAGGGAGAGGGACGAGCGGACTCCTCGCTGAGCGTGGGACTCCTGCCTGGATGACTCGGTCCCAGGACTTGAGGGGAAGTCAGACGCTTAACCGACTGAGCCACCCAGGCGTCCCTGCTGGGCACTTTCTATGCTTCCCTAATAAATGAATCAGTGAGACAAGACATTTCGCTTCCCGGAGAGGAAAATCGAAGCTCTAGAGTTCACTAATTAATGAGCATTGGCTTTGGAGTCAGGCAGCTCTGGTGTTCAGTCCCTGCTCTGTCATTGCCCAGCTGTGTCGCCTTGGGTAAGTCATTTCATCTCGGAGCCATAATAATCGGGCATTTCTTGAGATTCACCGTGTGGAGTACTGTGAGAACTTCTCTACACGCATCTCATTACATCCCCATCACCATCTGGGAGGTTGATTTAAGGAGTACCCCTCCTATTTTTAGAGGAGGACCCTAAGGCTCAGAGTAGTCAAGGAACTTGCCTATGCCCACACAGCCAGTTAACTCACAGAACCAGGATTCAAGCCTAGGGCTGCCTGGCTCTGAAGTCTTTCATCTTTATCACCATTTACAGGGAGGTCAGATGACCAGAGGGGTGGGGGAGAAGGAACTCGGGGAGGACAGCCCTAAAACCCAGCATCTTCTCCCCTGACCCCTGCATCCCCCTCCAAGAACGGAGAGCAGGCTCAGGCCTTTGGGGAATCAGAGGCTAGAAGAGGGGACCCAGGAGCACCTGAGTGGCTCAGTGGGTTAAAGCCTCTGCCTTCAGCTCAGGTCATGATCTCAGGGTCCTGGGATCGAGCCCTGCATCGGGCTCTCTGCTTAGCAGGGAGCCTGCTTCCCCCTCTCTCTCTCTCTGCCTGCTTCTCTGCCTACTTTTAATCTCTCTGTCTGTCAAATAAATGAATAAAATTTAAAAAAAAAAAAGAAGAAGAAGAAGAAGAAGAAGAGGGGACCCAGGGGGACTATATTCCAGATTCGAGAGTGTGAGGTCATTGAGTATCATTTTACTTTATTTCTTTAAAAGGTTTTATTTATTTATTTATTTGAGAGAGAGAGCATGAGCAGAGGTGGGTTGTGAAGGGGCAGAGGGAGAGAGAGGAAGAAGCAGGCTCCCCACGGAGCAGGGAGCCCGGGGCAGGTGGAGGGGGGGTGCCTAGATCCCAGGACCCTGGAATCATGACCTGAGCTGAAGGCAGACACTTCACAGACTGAGCCACCAGGTGCCCTGAGCAATATCATTTTAGAGATGGAAATAAAGAGACCCTCCAGTCCAGGGGATCTTCCTCTGGTGGCAGACTCAAGCTTTAGGAGAATCCATGAACCACCCCCAACTTGCCATCAATGGTACAAAATATGTCATATCTATGTATGGATGTCCTGTTTCTCGAATTTAACACTATTGACATTTGGGGCCAGATTAATTCTTTGTTTTGAGGGTCTGTCCTGTGCATCATCGCATGTGTAGTAGCCTCCCCAGCCTCTACCCACTAGGTGCCAGGAGCACCTCCCCCTGCCAGTTGTGACAACCAGAAATGTTGCCAAACATTGCCAAATGTCCTTTGGGTGGGTAGGAGGGGTAAAATCACCGCCAGTAGAGAACCACTGATGATTGTTGATTTTTTTTATATAAAGGGTCCAAAACGTTTATCATAGACTCCAACCGTTGATGATGATCCTCAAATACTCAAGTATGTGTTGAGTTTTTCGGGCCAGACATTGTGCTAAGGATTTGGGAATGCAGTAGTCACCAAGATAGCCTTTGTCACTGTGCTAATGGAACTGAGCCCAGTAGCGGAGAAGTTGAATGAATAAGTAACTACCAGAGAGACATACATCACAAGGGGGCAGGGTACTAATCTACTCCAGTCGCCCCCATCATGCAGATGAGGAAACTGAGGCCCAGAGTAGAGAATTTACCTCTCTCCGGGCACAGAGCAAGCCAGGGACAGCATGGCTGGGACAGTAAGGAGCCTGCGCTGTGGAGCCAAGCGACTCGAGTTCCAATCTCAGTGCTGGCACTACCTCGTTGTGTGATGGGGCAACTGACATAACCTGTCCGTGCCTCATTTTCCCCATCTGTGAAACGGGAATAATAATAGTGCTTACTTACCTCCTGGGCTGGTAAGGGTCAAATTAACGGATATAACGTGCCTGGTATAAGGTAGTAGGTGCTTGCTGCTATTGTAATTATCATGGCCTCTGGCCAACTGGCTGTGTTTACCAACTGGGGGGCAGGAAGAAAGCACCCAGCCAGGAACCCCTGGCTTGATTCCTGCAGTCAATCCAAACAAGAACCCTCCTTTCCTCACCCCCTCCCAACTTCCTCCTTTACTCCCTGGCTCCCCAACCCCCGCATCAAGAGGAACTTGGGAGAGAACCCTTTCAACAGCAATGGCAGGAAGCGGTTCTGGTTACCACATCCCCTTCCCCACTTCCCTCGGCCCCTCCTCCCAACACCACAGGTTTAGCCAAGGCAATGGGAGAGGAGGCGGAGAACAGGATATTCCTCCAGGTGGGTACCCCTTGACCCTGACCCGGGGGTCATAGCTCAGATTCTAAATCCCTCCCCCAGGTGGAGGTCCCATAAGATGGGGAGGAGGCTGGTCCTGGAGCCCTGAGTCACCAGCCAGATGACACAGCCCTACAGGCTGCTGTTAGTAACACCAGGCCCCCGGAGAGACCGGGGTCAGCCTCACGAGGTGAGGAACCTTCCCCCCATGTAGGATGGGGAATTCCAAGCCTGTTCCTCCCGAACCTGCCAGAGAGGGGAGGGGCAACTAGGCCTGAGATGCCCTGGCAGGAAATGGGAAAGACACTTGCCATCCGTGATGAAGCGGAAAGGTGTGTAGAGAGCAAGACAGCCCCGGGGAAGAGCATCACCTTGGTCCCCGCCCCCACCCACAAACGCACCTACCATCCCTAGCCCCGGGGTAGTGGCAATCGCCAGGGGACTCTTACAGGCCTTAGTAATAATGTCTTGCCTCCCATTTGTCTTTGTCAAGCTACTTCAAAAGGAAGCCAGATAGTAGAGGCTTTGGAATCAGACCTCCTGGGCTCAAATTACGGCTCCTACTGCATCAGGCGGTGCGTGTGAACTTAGGCAAGTCATTTTGCCTCTCCGTGCCTCCATGGCCTCGTCTGTAGAATGGGGGAGAACGGTCCTCACTCAAAGGCTCGCGGTGAGCATTATACATTGCAAGTTTTAGCACACAGTAGGTACACATACCAAAAAAAAAAAAAAAAAAAGACGTTGGCTGTCCTGTGGCCTTTAATGCTCTCTCCTTTACGAATTAGGAGTCGCGATCCTCTTTCACTGGCAAGGAATCAGATTCAGTTGCCCAAGTCCACACAGCTAGCCGGGGGCAGGCCTGGGATTCCACCTAGACCTAACACCAGCGCCTGTCCTTCCCACCACATTGGGCACGTGTGGCTGGTCACGCCGGTGGCCAGCCATCCCCATAGCCAATGCACAGTCACTTCACGCTTTCTCCAGTCCGGTGGCGTACCTTATCACGTCTGATCCGCACCGAATGGCAGAACTTCTTACCACTGTATTCGAAGCTGAGCTTTCAGGGGAGGCAGAGACTCTAGCCCATTTTCAAGGCGACAGACCAGAGAAGTGCCTCAAGTGGTTCACTGTCACACAGCGGGTGAGTGACCTGGCTCCTGCGCAAGCCTCTGACTCCAAATCCCGTGCTAAGATCAGGTCACTGGACCCGGCAAGAAGGAAGTCAGTGGGGGAACCAGCCTGGGGGTGGCGTGGGGTGCCCAGAACTCAAGCTGGAGAGACCAACAGACGGAACAGGTGTGGAGTATTTGGCTGAGTTCTGTAGGGGAAAAAATATGGCGTGATAAAAAGATGAAGGTAGCTGCACAGAGCAGAGAACAGTCTAAGAGGAGTTTAGAGAGGTTGGAGTCTACAAGAGGGGCTGGAGCTGTGGAGGGAGAGTTGTGCCAACTGCGGCGGGGGGGGGGGGGGGGAGGATGAGCCTGGGACTAGCAGCCTTGACAGTGCCTTGCCCACCGGCTAGGCGTGGGTTCCTGCAAAGGAGGTGCAGCCCCGAAATACGAAAAGCAGGTATAGCCCCCAAATTGAAAAGCTTCTTTGTTTGCTTGGTTGTTTTTTTAGGTTAAGGCTCTATTTTTCTAGAGCAGTCTTACTGGGTTCACAGCACAATTTAGAATAAAGCACAGAGAGTTCCCCCTAGACCCTCCGCCCACACACAGGCACAGCCTCGCCCATGATCAACAACCCCACCAGACTGGACCATTTGTTACAATCCATGAACCTGCCTGGACACATCTCTATCACCCAGAGTCCACAGTTTACATTAGAGGGGCTCCCTGGTGGTGGTGTCCATTGCACGGGTTTGGACAGATGCAGAATGACACGCATCCATCATTACGCTATCATACTGGGTAGTTTCACTGCCCTAAAAATCCTCTGTACTCCGCTTAATCATCCCTCCCCACCACAAAAGACTGTTTTTGATACTTGAAAAAACTCCTTCCAGTAGCTACCATGGGAAAAGTGGGATCTTTGGTAGACTTCCTTATATAGTCATTTCAGGGTTTCGTGCTGTTTGGCTTTGAATGACATATGGGGCAGGGCACCATATCCTCAGGGATAGCAGCCCCTAAGGTCTAAAACTGGTCCTGTTCACAATGCGGAGGAGGCTGGGGAAAGCCCTACGCCTTGGAAACCCCACGTTAAACATTTAGTGGTCAAACATTAGTCCTAGGTTAAACATTCAGTCGGTGCTGGCCTGAATCAAGAGCCTTGGGGACCGGAGTGGGAGGGAGAAGTCAACACAGCACACAGGGTAACTGGTAACTTCTTTGCCCCTTTTCCAAACCTGGGCCGAGCCCCTACTCTTGGCCAGGCACACTGTCTCACGCATCTTCTAGTTAGGCACTTCTCCAAGGGCAGTCCCTGGACCAACAGCAGCCGCAGCACCAGGAATTTGTTAGAAATGCAGATTCTCAAAAAAAAAAAAAAGAAAAGAAAAAGAAAAGAAACGCAGATTCTCCACTGCTCCAACCCCAGAATTACTGAATCAGCACCTCTGGGTGGGCCCCAGCGCTCTCTGTTTTGAAATGCAGGCTCAAAGGGGAGCCTGGGTGGCTCAGTGGGTTAAGCGTCCAACTCTTGATTTCGGCTCAGGTCATGAATGATCTCCGGGTTGTGAGATCAGCCCCTCCTGGGGCTCCGTGCTTAGCAGGGAGTGGGCCTGGGGAGTCTCTCCCTCTGCCCCTCCCCCTACTCGCACTCAGTCTCTTCCTAAAATAAATAAATAAAATCTAAAATAAGTAAATAGAGGGGCACCTGGGTGGCTCAGTGGGTTAAGCCTCTGCCTTTGGCTCAGGTCATGATCTCAGGGTCCTGAGATCAAGTCCCACATCAGGCTCTCTGCTCAGCAGGGAGCCTGCTTCCCCCTCTCTCTCTGCCTGCCTCTCTGCCTACTTGTAATCTCTCTCTCTCTGTCAAATAAATAAATAAAATCTAGGACACCTGGGTGGCTCAGTCAGTTAAGCGGCTGCCTTCGGCTCAGGTCATGATCCCAGGGTCCTCGGATCAAGTCCCGCATCGGACTCCTTGCTCGGTGAGCCTGCTTCTCTCTCTGCCTCTGCCTGCTTGTGCTCTCTCTCTCTCTGTCAAATAAATAAATAAAATCTTTAAATAAATAAATAAATAAATAAATAAAATCTTAAAAAATAAAATAAAATAAGTAAATAAATAGATAAAATTAGGAAGGAATCTAGGTCTTTCTGGCTGTAAAGCTCTTGCCCCTCACCACAGAATCTTAATGAGGGATGACTTCAAATATTTAACAACCAGGACCCTGATCAGACAGATTCCATCCAAGGAGCTTCAGGAGGCCCCTCATGGGGTGGAGGGGAGAAGGCGGGGGTAACGATTATTAACCCTTCCATTCCTGGTTCCCTGGTCCCAGGAGTCTGGGGGGAGGGGCTAGGGCTCTGGGGCATTTAGAAGGGTCAATGGTTACCAGTGGGTAGGTAAGGAAAGATTTCAGTGTTTTAAAAACCGGTGCTTACCAGCTGATCACCAGCCCTGAGTAGTCCACTTCCCAGGGGAGGCTCTTGAAACTTGCACACCCGGTGGAGGGCCTGGGGCTAAACGCAGCCCAGAAGAGAGGAGAGGTATCAAATGTCTTGTACCTGTTTGACAGTGCTTCTCAACTCAGGCTGCGCATTGGAGTCTCCTGGGATTTTCTTTGGAATAGCGATGCCTGCGTTTCATGCCCAGGAGATTGTGACTTAATTGGTCTGGGTTGTGGCCTGGGCATGGGGTTTTTTTGTTTTGTTTTGTTTTGTTTTGTTTTGTTTTAAAGAGAACAATCCTATCCAGGTTCCCTGAAGCCTGGGAGACACTCCAGATTCAGAACCCCTGGTATGCATCAATAATTCCCAAGGTCGTGGACTTCCAAAAAAATACAGATTCTCAAGAGATTCGGATTCAGTAATCAGTGGGGCCTGGAACTGGGTGTTAGCAAGCTCCCCTGATTTAGAAATCAGTGACAGGGACAGGCCCTGCAGGCGGCAACTGAGAGAGGCTCAGAGATCCCACCCCCTCCCTCCAGCCCACCCCCAGCGTAGCTGAAGCAACCAAGAACATTTTGCCAGGAAGTATCCAGAACCAATTTCCGCAGCTCTTCCTTCCCCTGTGCTGCAGAGACATTGCTTCAAAGAACACGCTCTGAAACAGCCTAAGACACCCTCCCGGGAGAGCAGTTTCCTGGCTGCACCGCGTGGCAGCAGAGCCCCGGGCCTGCTCTGATTGCCTTTCTTTCCCAGTAATCCTGGGACACCCTCATTTACATGTGATCTGCATACATTTGCATATTGAGTTCCAGTGCCCCCTCCTCCTCCACCTCACAACCCTGTGGCATGTTGCGGGAGTGGGATGGGGGCGGGAGGGGGGGGCATAAAACTAATGTATGCACGAAGCCTGCTGAGATGTGTTTGAATCTCACGCAGCGCTGGGACTTTGATACACCTGAAGCTGGGTTGCCAGGTTGAAGGGAAGACAGCTCACAGGCTCAGCGTGGATCCTGCAGGAAGGCAGACGCAGGAGGCCTCCCGAGGTCTAGAACCAGCGGTTCCAGCCCAGCTCCCGGGGAGGGGCAATGAGGGGTTTCTCCAGTGGGAAAAGGTGGGAGCAGCGATAGATGGTGTGGGGGTCGGAGGCGGTAGATGAGATTCCTTCCCAGGTTCAGAAGCGGCCTGGCTTGGAGACCACTGATAAGGTTGTCCCAGCTCCGACCATGGGCTCCTCGGAGCAGCGGTCACGCGCCAGCTGGTGCAGTGGAAGCAGCTGGGCGCTGGAGTCTCACCGGCCTGGATTTGAACTCTATGTCTTTGGGTAAATGACTTCCACTCTCTGAACCACTCAGTTTCCTCGTCTTTATAATGGGACTAATAAACTGATTACACCGTGATGGGAGCCGCGGCTTTATTGGGTTACTCAGTAATGGGGTATCTTTCCCAGGCCCCCTGGGAGGCTGGGAAGGAATTCACTAATGGGAGCAAGTAGAAGGTGGTGCTGGGAGCCCAGCAGCCCCACCAGCCCCAGGGGCTGTCCCCACAGGACCGTTCCAGCTATGCTCACAGCTGACCCACCTCCTTTGCCTCTTGCTTAGTTTCCTAGTCTGGTCTTGAGCCTTCGCCTCACTGCTGGGAGCCTCCGGAATTCTTTTAGATACCTTTTTTTTGCTTAAGTTAGCCCGGACAGGTTTTGACTGCTTGCACTCAAGGGTCCCAAATGACACAAGGTCCATTCTGTTCCTTCCGCCTCATCCTCCTGAGGGTCTGGGTTTGACTGCAAGCACCACCAGCGGGGTTTTCTAAAGCCCCCGAGGATAGCCCCTCCTGCAGCTCCCAGGGGTGCCTCCTCTGCCCCCTGGTCCCGATGTGCTTCTCCCCAGCCCTGCTCCTCCCTCCATGCTCCCCTGCCTGCTTCTGTTTAATTCGCAGCACTCTCTCCTCGGTGGTCTTCCCAATTTCCCCACCATCTGTATAGACTCCTATAGTGCGCCCCTCCCCCCATGTCATCCGAACGTTTGACAACCTGTATAATCCTCTTAAATCCATCCCCTCTCTATCCATCTATTCGGGCTGCTGTCACAAGGTACCACAGACTGGGGGGCTTGTCCAACAGACATTTATTTTCTCACAAGTCTGGAGGCTAGAAGTTCAAGATCAAGGTGTCGACTGGGTTGGTGACTCCTAAGGCCTCTCTCCTTGGCTTGTAGATGGCTCTCTTCTCCCTGTGTCCCCACATGGGCTCCTCTCTGTGCTGTGTGTCCTAATTTCTCCTTATTACACGACATCAGTCAACCTGGATTAGGATCCACTCTAATGACCTCGTTTTAATTTCATTACCTCTTTAAAGACCCTTTCTCCAAGTATAGCCACATTCTGAGATCCTAGGAGTCAGGAGTTCAACATATGATCGGGGGTGGGGCACAGTTCAGCCCCCAATACTCTCCGCCCTCCGCATTCTCACTGCTGCTGCTTGAGGCTTCAGCCCTACTGTTTCTCACCTGCTACTACCTCAGCTCCTCTGGCCCCCCAGCACCCACACTCCAGATCCTTCTCCTTGGTCAGTTCTCCCTGAGCATGCTTCAGAAAGCTTCCATGCCCCCTAGTGTCTCCAGAATATAGACCGAACTCCTCGGCCTGGTACCCAAGGCCCTTCAGAACCTGGCTGCAACCTCCTTTGACGATGGTCACCGTGATCAGGGCCAGGAAAAATGGCCACCCTGTCTAGCGTCTTGCTGGTATAATTCATGATTAAAAAAAAAACAAATAAAACCCGAAACAACGGCGTGTAATTCCTGGACCTATAGCTTCAGCATCACCTGGGAGCTTGTCAGAAATGCAGAATCTTAAAAAAAAAAATGCAGAATCTTAGGCCGGGCCCCAGACCTGCTCAATCAGAATGAGCGTCACCTGCACAGCCCCCAGGCGATCCGTAAGCACATGGAGGCTGCAGTTTCCACGCACCGATGGTTTCCAGAGAGAGACCCACAGAAGTGAGACCCGGGGTCACCTTGTTGGGTTAGAAACTTGCCTTTGTCCTGACAGAACCATCCAATTCACAGGAGTCTGGAATGCATAGCAGATAATGATTCGGAACAAACAAATGAACTTGACTTCCCAGGGCTATGAAGAATTGTGAGTTCCCTTAACTCACAAGTATGGACACATGAAAAGGTTGCTGGGAAAGGCCCCTGATGGAAAAGGCAAGGTTCTCATCTCTCATTCCCATTCAGCAAACATTTATTGAGGCTCTGCCGAGGGCCAGGCTGAGTACTGGGTGTCAGGCAGATGTATGGAATGAAAAGGAGATATGAGTTTTGTCCTCCAGGAGCTCACAAACCAGGAAAGGAGAAAGATCGCAAAGACAAGCATTCGTGGGGGGTACCCAGCCACCCTTGTCCTCCACTCCTCCTACTTCAGTTCTCAGAAGACACCACACCCTGGCCCCTGGAGTGCACTCCCCAGCCCCCCTCCACCCTGCCTCCAACCCTTCCGCACCTCCCCTCTCTGCCTTCCCCCTGTGCCTGGCTAAGTCTTATTCATCTTTTAGATTTCAGCTGAGAGATCATTTCTTCCAGGAAACTATGGCTGACCACCCCAACCTGGGAAGTGGGGCCCTCTGTGTTCTCATGATTCCCCTCAACCCACCACTTCCCTTACTGTGGCATTTTTCATAATTCAGAGTGAATTTCCTGTTTATTCATCTATCTCTCCTCACAGACTGAGATGGTTATGAGGACAGGACCCTTATCTGCCATGTTTATTTTACTTACAAGGAAGTATTTCTTATGCGTAGAAAAATAATAGTAGTGTTATCTGCTTTTTTCTTAAATTCATACTATGTGCCAGCCACGGTCCTAAGTATTTATATGTATTAACTCATTTAATCCTCACAACTACCCAGTGAGTGGGTGTTGTTATTTTTCCCATTTCACAGATGAAGAAATAGAGACACAGAGAAGTTAAGTAACTCACCCAAGGAAGCACAGCGATTAAGTGGCAGAGCAGGGATTCAAACCCAGGCAGTCTGGGTCCAGAGTCTACATATTGGAAGAGGAGGTGATTAATTATCTATAGAGGAGAAGTCAGAAGTCAGGAAGCCTTCAGGTACAACACCTGAGCCCAGTTTTGAAGAATGAACAGGAGTTTGCCATGTAGAAAAGGAGCGAGGGCTTTTGCAGACTTGACAACCTCCAATTGGTCAATGCAACAGCCATTTTCCTGAAGGGCAAATGGAAGGCAATGGACAGCGCTCCAGATACTGGCCTATGAGGCTCAGACAGAGTGACTGTTTGAGCGTACAGTTTCAGCCTGAGTCATGCATGAGTGGGGCGAGGCAGGTTACACACGCCCTAGGGCTCTGGTCCTTCAGTCTCTGCGTGGGTGAGACGTACCCTTCCCTCCCCTCTTGCCCCAAGATTCAAGGCTCACTCCTGAACTGTCCCCCTCTTCCTTGCAGGGATTAGCTCACCACCTCAGAAGGAAGGTCCCAGCAGACACACCTTCAAGCAGGTGCAGACCCAGCACAGACCTGGAGCCTGTGAGAAGAATCGAGGAGTTTCCCCAAAATCCCACTCAGGCTGTCCTCATCCTGACCTTACAAACTCTGGGAGTCTCCTCCGGCTCAGGCATCTCCCGACTTTTTAAACCCCAGAATACTTTGAGGAAACAGGATCTCAAGAAAACCCCAGTACATAAAACAGATTAAGAGGTGTTCTTTGGCTCCCCACTTTCATCGACCCTGTCCCTGGGAGGAGCCCTAAGGCCTGATTTAGCCCAGCTACTTCTTTTTACAGTTGGGAAAACTGAAGCTGGAGAAAGGAAGGGATTTGCCAAGTACACAGGACAAGTCGGGGCTAGCACCTGGATAGATGTTGGGTTTCCTTGTTGCAGATTCTGTCTCACCGAGTTGAAGAATGAATCCCAGGGACAGAAAAGGGTGAAGTGAAATTTTATTAAGTGAAGATTAGAACAGAAAGGAAAGAAAAAATAAAAGCTCTCTAGAGTGAGAGGGGTCCCAATGGGTTGCCACTGAAGGCTTTTATGGTCAGTTTTTTATAGAAACCTGACCAGGGAACTTGGTAACTATCTTGTCTATAACATTTAAGACAAACAAGGTAGATTTGTAAATATCATTAAAATATCCCATCTATATTTAGAACAAACAAGATGGACTTGTTATGTTCTCTGCTCTCTGGTTAATGTCTCATCTATAACATTTCTCCACATCTGGGATTTCTGGGAGCCTGGTTAGTAGCCTGAGCCCAGGCCAGATGGTCAGGGGCCTCCTTTCTCTCCCTGCCTATACCTTAACCCTTTCCTTACTCATCCTGTCGGACTAGCACTCTTCTCGATAAGCAGCACCATCTCCTCGCTCCTCTCTGTCGTGGCTTCTGGAATGCAATTGGAAGACTACCCTCTACCTTCATTCCTCCCCTTCAGTCAGTCAGTCAGTCAGCAAATCTTTCCCAGGCTCCTTCTAAGGGCCAGGCTCTGAGCAGGGCCCCTGATCTCAGAGGGTGACAGAGTGATGTGTGTGAGACAAACACATTCACAGACATTGACGATCCCCTTTGACAAAGCCACAGTGAAGACCGTCCATCCCTTATTCTCAGGGCCTGGTGCAAAGTAGGTGCTCAATAAACATGTGGAGTGCAGAGGAAAAAGTGACGTGGGGATGGTGGGCTGACGAGGAGCGGGGGCCAGAATAGACTTCAGAGCCCCTCCCTCTCCCTCTCTGACCTCCCACCACGCAGCACTTGGATGGTGTGACTGGATGGTAACGATGACAGGCTGAGGACAAGAAAACTCAGACCCAGGGCGCCTGGGTGGCTCAGTTGGTTAAGCGACTGCCTTCAGCTGAGGTCATGTTTCCGGAGTCCCGGGATCGAGTCCCACATCGGGCTCCCAGCTCCGCAGGGAGTCTGCTTCTCCCTCTGACCTTCTCTCCTCTCATGCTCTCTCTCACTTTCTCTCAAATAAATAAATAAAATCTTTACAAAAAAAAAAAAAAAAGAAAGAAAACTCAGACCCAGACTCTGCCTGAGCTCCCAGCTTTGTGTGCTGGTTGGTCTAGACCCAGACTGTCCGACCCCATGGCCACCAGGCCCATGTGCCTGTTTCAATTTAAATTAATTAAAATTAAATATTACAGGGGCGCCTGGGTGGCTCAATGGGTTAAAGCCTCTGCCTTTGGCTTGGGTCATGATCTCAGGGTCCTGGGATAGAGCCCCGCATTGGGCTCTCCGCTCAGTGGGGAGCCTGCTTCCTCCTCTCCCTCTGCCTACCTCTCTGCCTACTTGTGATCTCTCTCTGTCAAATAAAAATAAAATAAAATAAAATAAAAATTAAATAATACATAAAATTCAGTCCCCCAGTCTCACTAGCCACATTTCCAGGGCTCAAAAACCGCATGTGGCCAGTGGCGACCACACCAAACAGTGCAGGTTAAAGACCGCTGGCATCACCGCGGTAAGTTCTTTTGGGCTGTGCTGCTAGTCTAGAGCAGTGACTTGCAGGTTTTTAATTTCAGGGACCAGTCCATGTTCAAAAGTATTTGAGAAAGTACATAAGATTGCCAACTCTTTGGGGCACCTGGCTGGCTCCGTTGGTAGAGCATGCAAGTCTTGATCTCGGGGTCGTGAGCTCCAGCTTTGAGTGTAGAGATTGCTTTATCTTTTTATTTGTTTATTTTTAAAGATTTTATTTATTTATTTGACAGAGAGAAAGAGATCACAAGTAGGCAGAGAGGCAGGCAGAGAGAGAGGGGGAAGCAGGCTCCCTGCTGAGCAGAGAGCCCGATGTGGGGCTCGATCCCAAGACCCTGACATCATGACCTGAGCCGAGCCAGAGGCTTAACCCACTGAGCCACCCAGGCGTCCCTTAGAGATTACTTAAAAAAAAAGGGTTGGAAAAAAAAAAAAAGGGTTGGGGCGGCGCCTGGGTGGCTCAGTCCATTAAGCATCTGCCTTCAGCTCAGGTCATGATCCCATGGTCTTGGGATCGAGTCCTGCATCGGGCTCTTGCTTAACGAGGACCCTGCTTCTCCCTCTGCCTGCTGCTCCCCCTGCTTGTGCGCGCTCTCTCTCTCTCTGACAAATAAATAAATAAAATCTTAAAAAAAAAAGATTTCTAACTCTTCATTTTGCCAGAAAAATTTAAATGCAGTAATAATGATTAAAAAAAAAAAAGAAGAACATGGATACTAGAAGTAATACGAAATCTTGCAGTGGATCCTGGGCTTAAATGGCCCGCATTAAGATATATTCATGGCATAATTGGAGAAATTTGAATTTAGATTGTTTATTGGAGGGTTGCCGGGTGACTCAGTGGGTTAAGTGGCTGACTCTTGATTTCGGCTGAGGTCATGATCTCAGGGTCCTGGGATGGAGCCCCAAGTCTGGCTCTGTGTTCAGCAGGGAATCCGCTTGGGATTCTCTCTCTCTCCCTCTCCCCCTCCCTCTGCTTTCTCTCTCTCCCTAAAATAAATAAATCCGAAAAGAATATTTTAAAAAGATTGTATATTGGGTAATTATACTGTGGTTAGGTAGACGATGGCCTACATTCTCCAGAGATTGGGGTGGAGGCTTTAGAGGTGAAATATGAGGATGTCTGCAACTAACTCCCTTCCTTGTGGTTCAGGAAAAAAAATACATATTTATAGAAATAGAAATATAAACATAAGTGAACATAAATATAGAGAGAGAAGGAGAGAAGCAGCAAATGTGCCAATATAGTCACTGGTGAATCTAACAAAAACAAATTATAAATAATAAAACAAAAGGAAAAACAAACAAACAACTGGTGACTCTAGGTGAACGTTATAGGAGAGCTCGCTGTACCCTTCCTGCAACTTTCCTGAAAGTTTGAGAATTTTTTGAAATACAAAGTTGGTGAGGGGAATCAGAAGGCAACACAGTGGCTCCTCCCCTGCGGGAGGTGTCCCGCAGGCTGGGCTGATGCTCAAGTTCTTGATGGGGGATGTCGATTACATGGCGATGTTTTGGGTTACAATGTACCCCTGCCCCTCCCCTCAAAAAAACGATATCCACCTGGACCCTGTGAATGGGACTATACGTGGGAAAAGGGGTTTTGCAGATGTCGTTAAGGATTTTGAGATGAGGTCATTCCGGACTAGGGTGTGCCCACAATCCAATGACTAGTGTCCTTCTAAGAAGAGAAAGGTAGAGGGACATTTCCTCAGACACAGACAGAGGAGGTCACGTGAAGAGGCTAGAGGGATGTGGTCACAAGCCAAGGAATTCCTGGAACCACCAGAAGCTGGAAAGGAAGGATTCTCCTGCGGAGCCTTCCGAGGGAGCACGGCTCAGTGGACACCTAGATTTCAGACTTCTGGCCTCCAAAGCTAAGAAATAAATTTCTGTCCTTTCAAGCCACCAGGTTTGTGGTCATTTGTCCTGGCAGCCCCAGGACGCTAACACGGGTGTGTTCACTTAAGGAAAATTCATCCAACTGTACACTTAAGATTTGTGCACATGTCTCTATGTGTATTATACGCATTGAAAAATGTACTTAAGGGGCTCCTGGGTGGCTCAGTCGGTTAAGTGTCTGCCTTCCACTCAGGTCATGATCCCCGGGTCGTGGGATGGAGCCCCGCATCAGGCTCCCTGCTCAGCTGGGAGTCTGCTTCTCCCTCTGTCCCTCACCCCTCCCTCCCTCTCTCTCTCAAATTAACAAACAAAATCTTTTTTAAAATGTACTTAAAAATAAATAAATAAGAAATGACTACTCTCAGCTTTCATTTTTAAAAAAATCTTAAAAGAAAAAGTTTAGTAAGGACATCATCTCAAAATCCAAGATGGGCCCTCACAATGAAATTTAACATTGTGACACTATTTCCCTTCATTTTGCTAAGAATCCGCAAACATATCTCACCATAGATAAGCACCGACTACAGATGGGCTGCGTCAGAATCACCAGGGGAGCTTTAAAAAATCCAGAATCCCAGACAGCGAGGTCACCGAGAAAGGATAAGGATTCCAGAAATAGACTTGAATACATGTGGGAATTCAGTATATGCTAAAGGTGGCATTTCAAATTAGTGGGGGAAGACAGATTATTCAATATGGTGTTGGTTCAACTGGCTAGCCACTTGGAAAAAAATAAAGCTGTATCTCTACCTCATTCCAATTTACCAAAATAAATTCCAGATGGATGAAAATGTTAATTAAGGAAAAAAAAAAAACCACACACACACACAACCCTAAAAGGACTACAAGAAAATGTGAGACGTTTTCCTTTTATAATCTAGAGGTAGGAATTGCCTTTAACCAAAATTTACTGAATACTTATTCTCTAACTTTGTGCTTGGTGCTAGAGATGGGAACAGGTTGCTTGCCCTCCAGGAGCTTATACTACTGAAGGCGATCAAAGACACTGGTTCCCAGGTTGTAAGATTTCACTAACCATTAATAATAATGTTTTAAATTCTTTGCTTTTTAATTATCTTAGAGTGAGGAAAGCATTTCTATGTACAATACAAAAATCACAAAGCTGTTATGAAAAAAGATTAATAAATTTTACTACAGGAAAACAGTGGCAAAAAAAAGCAAAAAAAATAACAAAAACAAATGGTCCTGATGGGCAGGGGAATGAAGATAGATTGCTTAATGGGTATGAGGTTTTCTTTGGGGGTGATAAAAATATGTTGGAACTAGATAGAGGAGTTGGTTGCATAACATTATGAGTGTACTAAATAGTACTGACTTGCAAACTTCAAAATGATTAATCTTATGTGAATTTCAATTCAATTAAAGAAAATAAATAGAAATGAAATTTTTAAAATCAACTTTAAAAACTCCAAATGGAGGGGGGGGCACTCCAAATGCCTCACTGGGAAAAAACTTGGTAACACAAAGGGGAGACAAAAAATTCATTTCCCTAATATATAAAGAGTTCTTAAAAATCAATAAGACAAAGATAAACAATCCAGTGTTGGTGAGTGCCTGGAATAACAGAAAACCTCGTATAACATCATTAAGAATGTAAATTGGTGTGAACTTTTGGGAATGTAATTTTGAAATACTGCCATTTAAATGGACATAACTTTTTTTTTATTTTTTATTATTATTTTTTTAATTAACACATAATGTATTATTTGCCCCAGGATACATGTCTGTGGATCCTCAGGCTTACACATGTCACAGCACTTACCATAGCACATACCCTCCTCAATGTCCATAACCCAGCCACCCTATCCCTACCCACCCCTACCCCCCAGCCACCCTCGGTTTGTTTCATGAGTTTAGGAGTCTCTTATGGTTTGTCTCCTTCCTGACCCCCTCTTGTTTCATTTCCCTCTCCCACCCCCCACAACCTCCCACCCTGCCTCTCGAATTCTTCATATCAGAGAGATCATATGGTAATTGTCTTTCTCTGATTGACTTACTTCGCTTAGCATAATACCCTCCAGTTAAATGGACATAACTTTTGACCCAGCAATTTCATTGCTGAAATTTCTTTTCTTACAAATACACTTACACAAGAGTTCAGGGCATTATTCTTGCAACTCAAGAAGGCATACAGGTTGAAAGGTGTTTTTTGCTGCACTGTTTATAATAGCAAACAAATAAATGTAAGCGTCCATCAATAGAGAACTGGTTAAATATGGTACATCCCACTGGGCATTGTATCCTATCCAGTCCTTAAAAAGAATGAGATGTATCTACATGTGCTTGTGGAAAATTATCCAAGACAAGAACGATTAAGTGTGTGTTGGGGTGGGGAAGAAGCAATGTCCACAGAAGTTAGTGTTATATATCCAGTGTGTGCAGATTCTTTTTTTTTTTTTTTTAAGATTTATTTATTTGACAGAGTTGGGGGTGGGGAGGAGCAGAGGGAGAGGGAGGCAAGCAGATTCCATGCTGAGCTCAGAGTCTGACACAGGGCTCGATTCCAGAACCCCGAGATCATGAACTGAGCTGAAATCAAGAGTCAGACTGAGCCACCCAGGCGCCCCAACTATGTGTAGATTTTTAAAACATTTCTGGATAGTACGCAAAGGCTTGATAACAGTGGTCACCTCTAGGAAGTCCTCCTTAACATTGAGGGACGGGGAGAGAGATTTTTACCTTAACTTCCTCTCTTTTTATACTTCTTGAACTTTTAAACTATGAACGTATATTGCTTTTTTATATATTACTTTTTAAGGTTGATTTTAATTTTTTTTTTTTAAGGATTTTATTTATTTACTTGACAGAAAGAGAGAGAACACAATCAGGGGGGAGGGGCAGAGAGAGAGGGAGAAGCAGGCTCCCCACTGAGCAGGGACTTGCGGACCCTGGGATCATGACCTGAGCCGAAGGCAGACGCCCAACTAACTGACTGAGCCACCCAGGCACCCCGATAGGCATGTTTTTATTCTTATGTCTTAAAATTATTTTTAAAATTTCCATATGTGGGGCGCCTGGTGGCTCAGTGGGTTAATTGTCCACCTTCGGCTCAGGTCATGATCCTAGGGACCTGAGATCAAGCCCGGCATTGGGCTCTCTGCTTAGCTGGGAGTCCGCTTGTTCTTCTCCCCCCTGCTCATGCTCTCTCTCTCAAATAAATAAATAAAATCTTTAAAAAAAAAATAGAATAAAATTTCCATATCTATCAATAAAAAACAGTATTTTGCATGTTTTATCCTTTACAGATATCGTGTTAATTTTTACAGAATAGCTCTTAGAGGCAAGTCAGGCTTTGGATCCAGAGGTCTTCCTCTGGCCCTTCTCTGTCTGTGCCCCTCTCCACAGGGCAAGGAGCCCAAGGGAATGTGCACTCGCAGTGCCTGTGAGCCTCTTAGAGATCACACGCAGGGTATGCAGGCCCCCAGGACTCCCAGTCCAGATACCCTCCAGTGTTATGCACCACCTAGGCAGGACTTTCTCCAGGGTCCACCTACCTGAATGTGCACCCCTAGGTCAGAGGGGTAGCCAAGGGCCTACTGTTTGGAAAGGGGCGGGATAGGGAGTAAATGGAGTGGAACTTGGGGGCGGGGCACACATACGGGGGTGGGGGGATGAGGTGGGATGCAGATGCAGGGTGGGCCTCTGTATTCTTGCCTCGGGCTCTCCTCCCTCGCCTCCCCGCCTCCCCGTACACACACATTAAATTCTGTGCATTTGACTACTCGCTTTTCCACTCAACATAACGTTTTGGGGCGTGATTGATTTTCACGCCTGTATAGTATTTCCTTAAAGTTTTAAAAGTTTCAGATCCCTGGCCCGTCACCCAGAGGATTCTGACACGGGGGAAGGGTCAGATGGCTTCTGCAACTTTGGGAAGCTCTCAGCGATGCAGCTGGGCAGCCCCGTTGGGGAATCATGGGAAATAAGCCCCTCTTGGCATGTCCCTAGTTTTGTACAAGCTAACTTTGTCACTTTCCGCTGCCCCCTCCACGGGGTCCTCAAGGTCCACCTGGACGGGCCCCTCGCGGCACCGGCCACCAGCCCAGCGGCCTGGTTCCGGGCTCAAGGACCAGACGGAGGCAGCGGGCGCCCCCTGCTGGAGATAGGCGCGAGCTGAGCAGATGGGTCCCTCCGCGCCTCCACTCCGCCGCGCCTCCACTCTGCCGCGCTCACCCAGGCTTTCCCCATCTTTTAACGTGCATTTAGGGTACTCCACGTGGACACAAATTATTGCCATCTGCTCTGCCTTCGTAAGTCGTTCACACGGAGCACAGACATCCTGATAGCTTCCTTTTATGGAGCCTTTATTAGGAATGAAGGAGTGCCGTGGCGGAGGGTTTGTGGACTCAGGTCCTGGTCGGCCCTCTGATCCCTATGTGACCTACGGCAAGTCATTGATCCCCTGGATAACTCAGTTCCTCATGAACGAAATACGGGTCGGTAATGCCGCCGATCTCCCAAGGCTGCTTTGAGGATTAGAGTTTAAAGTGGTGCCTGACGTGTGGCAAGGACCCATCACTATTAGATGCCAGACCCAGGGCTAATGATTAGTCACAGTGACAGAGAGCTTACTGGGGCCGGCTGCTGTTCTATGTTCTTTCTGTTGATTATATCATTTAATCACCACAACTCCCTGAAGTGAGTATGCTTTTATTCTTCTCCAGTTTACAGAGGAGGAAAGCGAGGCACAGAGAATCGAGCTACTTGGCAAAGGCGCACAGCAGGTCAGGGGTGAAGCATGATTTGAACCCAGGCAATTGTACTCCAGAGCCCATACTTTTCAAGTTTTTCCTTTTAAGATTTATTTGTTTATTTGTTTATTTTAGAGAGAGCGAGCATGAGCGGGATGAGGGGAAGGAGAGAGAATCCTCAAACCGACTCCCTGCTGAGCACAGAGCCAGATGCAGGGCTCAAACCCAGCGCTTGATCTCAGGACCCCAAAAACAAGAATCAGTTGCTCAACGGACTGAGCCACCCAGGTGCCCTGAAAGCCCATACTTTTAATCACCACATCCTCATGGCAATCTGGCGAGGCATGTACTATGCCCATTATACAGCTGGGGACACTGACGCTCAGAGAGGTGAGGTGACTTGCCTCAGATCACACAACTAATTAGTGTGGAGCCCTGGCCTGGACTCGCCCCAGTTCTGTCTCTTTGCACTGTCTCATATAGCTCCGTGACAACCCAGAAGGCAAGGTGACCCTGTGTGACAAGGGAGGACCCTGAGTGGAGATGATTGAGGGACTTGCTCAAGGTCACAGAGCCAGTTAGTAGGGAGTTTTCTCTGTTGGGGGCGGGGCCCGAGGACATTGTCTCTGGGGCCCAGCACCTCCTCGGCGCCCTGCTGCCGCCCCCGGCCATCCCTCGCCTATGTGATCACAGCTCCAGTTCCCAGGCGCCTGAACTGAGCACACTTGCTTCTGGGCCAGCCTGGGCACAGCTGTCGAAATCGGGTCTCAAGCTGTCACTCAGCCTAAGCTTGGCCTCCGAATTGGTTGCTGGAGCTTCCTGTATGGCTTGAGGCTCAGATTCCATTCCCCTGCCCTCTGGGAGGCAGCTGGTACCATGGAAGGAGCAGGCGTTCGGAACGGAACAGTCCAGGGTTCAAATCTAGCTGTGCCCCTTCATTTCTGCACAACCTTGGGTTAGTTTTCTCATCTCCCTGAACTGCCATTTCACCACCTGTAAAGTGAGGGTAAGGTTCATCACTTTGCAGGCTCCTGTGAGGATGAAATGCAATCAGGTATGTACAGCATCTGGTACACAGTAGGTGCTCAATAAATGTTAGATCCCTTTGCTAGTCCTTTGCTCCAGACCCTTGTCTCCTGCCCTTCATTGCTCCTCCCAATAGGCCCAGCAGTCTCCTCTTTCCCTTCCTGGATAAGATGTCTCCAGGCTTGAGTTGGGCTGGTATAGAACAGGGATCCTCTGCAGTGATGCCAGGGGTTGTGGGGGTCGAGGGATAGAGAGGGGTGGGGGGTAGGGAGGTGGGAGGAATGGGGGTGGAGGGGGGGTTTGTGCACCAGCACTGGCTCATAGGCAGAATAACATCCCCACATAGAACTCAGTACTGTTCATCGGCCTCACGAAGACTGATTGAGCACCTACTATGTGCCAGTCACTGAGCACCTACTATGTGCCAGTCACTATTCTTGGTCATGGGGCTACAGTGATAAACAAGAAAATCAAGATCCCTGTTTGCTACATATCACTGAGAACTTACCTATTCAGTGTTCAGCTGCTGGGTGGGCCCCCACCCATGCTGACACCAGGCCCATTCACTGCCAGCCTGCGCTGTTTTCCATACGTTGTTTCATTTAACGCTCCCAGATACCATAGGAAGTATTCATATCCTCAATTTATAGGTGAGGGAGTGGAGGTAAGTAACTTGAAGAGGAGGCAGGGGCTGACTGTAGACAGTCTGATTCTAGGACCTGAGCTTAACCACGCTCCTGCACACCCTCCCTTGTATTCTTCAAAGTTTGTATTGTTATTCCCATTTTACAGATGAGGAAACTAAGACAAAGGGAATGAGGGCTGGCCAAGGTCATACAACATATAAATATAGGTACTGGACTATTTGGACCCTAGGTGTGGCCCGACTCCAGACCCCAGGTTGCCCCTGACTCATTCAACAACTATTTCCTTCCCAGCAGAGAAAAAAAAAAAAAAAAAAATCGGACCTAGGTCTGGCCTTGAGAGGCCAAATCTGTTGAGGAGGCTGGGGGATCATTGGCAGCTGTGGTGTAATCGCACTGTGGTGTCCGTCACAGCAGAGGCGTGCAGAACGTGCTCGGGGGACATACACTAGGGAGATAGCAACTCTGCTGGGAAGGAATCCTGGAAGGCTCCCTGGAGGAGGTAATGCTTAAGGTGAACGGGGAAAGATAAAGCGATAAAGAGCCTTAGAAGGATCAAATGGAGTTTGGGGCTGGAGGGGGGGCAGGAGAACTGCCTGACAGCAATGTGGCTCCTTCCTAGGTGTGGGGCTATTTGGGCCACCTAATTTTTCTGTTTATCTCAAATCCATTCACTGCCCTTCTCCTGTTCCACTCCTTATGGCAGAGGCTGGTCCCTGCAAACCATGCTTCCTGAGCAACTTTGCCAACTGGCTTCTGGTTGGTTCAGCCAATGGGAAGCCCTAGAGAGATCAGAGTAAGATGAAAGGAGAAGCTGGGGTATTTCTCCCCATCTCTCTCAGCCTTGGAGTGGGCGGAGTGAGTGCGGCAGCTATGAGGTTTGCTCCATAGTTGTGGGTTCCGCGAGAGAGGCCCGTTGTGGTCTCCGCTCCTTTCTGGGTGGCCCTGGTTACTGGTCTTGGGAATGCCATCTCCTCCCTGTAGAGCTCCAGCCCTAAGCAGGGGAGGGTCATGGCTTCCTGAGTTGTTGCTAACCTCTGGTTTGCCTCAGCTTCCCCTGGTTGCTCTTTCTGCTCACCGCACAACTTCGTAATGAACTCTCTGTATGAGATGCCCTCTTTAGAATCACCTGGTATGGGTCTTATTTTCCTGGATAGTCTGCTGACACTCTGTGTCTCTGTCTCCTAGCCTATAAAAGGAGGGGTCATTGATTCATTCAACAGATAGGAATCTAGTGGCTTCCTCGTGACTGCAAAACTGCTCTAAGTGTTGGGAATATCGCAGGAGACAAGATCCATTAAAAGGCATGAAAAGCCACACACTGCCCATCCTTCATGTCTCTGCGACAAAGATCAGAAGAGATGCTTGCATAAATGTCCGCTGCTGCCTGGGTTTCAGCAATTGCCATCGCCGGCGAACACTGCTCGGACCACAGCCTGTTTTCTGAATCCAAGTGTCCTGGTCCTAAGGCCTTGCCCCACCTTTCCTCCCCCCAATCCTCAAAGAGAAACATTTCGGACAAATGAAAGGAAGCCTTAATTTACACCATGGGAAGTCAACTTAAGGGATTCATTATCTCAAGCGGTGGTACAGTTTTAAGCTATAAATAGGTTTTTAAGAACAGGTTTAGCTAAACCCATAGATGGCCGTGGGCACGGAGACAGAAGGTAGAGATGAGCCCGGAGCACCCACCTGCTGGCTGCCTACTCCTAGCTCTGCTGCCCTCCCGGGGCATCTGGAGCAGTGGAAGAGCAGTGGACTGGGAGTCAGGAAACCAGGGTTTGAATGCCAGCTCTGCTGACCACGTACATGACCTTGGACAAGTCACTTCATTGCTCCTGAGCCTATTTCCTCATTGGTCACATGGGAATATGGAGAGTATCTAGGATCTCTGTTGTGATCGATCAAATGTTGTGACGATTCCGATTTAAAAATGCAGGTAAAGCCCCTCATGTGCATAGGGTACCTGGTAAGCACTCAGTAAACACTCCCTAGTGCCATTGTTATCTGTTGCAGGAGCTCTGGCCTAGAGTCGCAACCCTCTCCATTAGGCCAGGAAACTTGCTATGTGACCTTGAGCAAGTCACTTACTTTCTTTGGGCTTCAGCTTCCTCATCAGTAAAATGGAAAACTAGCCCTGCCTGGCTCAGGAAACCACAGTTAAAGTGTCACTTGTTACTATAATTACTCCATGAGCAAAGGCACAGCAATTTGAAAGTGTGGCGTCTGGAGCCACGTTGCCTGGTTTTCAATCCCAGCTCTACCCCCTACTTAGATTCCTTTCATACTCTGTGCCTGTTGCCTCGTACGTAAAGTGGAGTTGATGACAGCCAACCACCTCACAGGGGGTTGTGAGGTAGGTAAAGTGCTTAGAACAATGGCACAGAGCATTTTAAGTGTTGTGATTACTAAGCATACAGCACAGGGCACCTAAATTGCTTAGGGCTTTTGAATCCCACAGACCTGTGTCCGTCCATATCCCACCCTCCTGATGCTGTGCCCTTGGACAAGTCACTTCTCCTCCCTGAACCTCAGCTTCCTCTTCTCTACAATGGAAGATGATAATAACCTGCTTCCTTAAGGCACCAGGATGCAGCAAAGCGTGTGTGCAGTGCCTGACATGTGATTGGTGCTCATTGAAAGTGCTTCCCTCCTCTTCCCCTCTTGGCTCCTGTCCTCAGCATTCTTCTCAATGGTTCACTTTGTCCTTCTGACCCAGAGCCTCTTTGCTGCTTCTAACAAGTCTACCCCTCAGAGCGGAGGCAATAATGACAAACAGCATGTTTTGGTGGGAAGAACCCTGGATACACAGTCAGAAAACCAGGGTTGGCTTGCTTGTCTTTGTAATGGAAGGATTCTGATATGCTGTTTCCAAGAAGCCATGACCTTGGGTCAAGAGCATTCCCTCTCTGGATCTTGGGCTCCTCTTCTGTTCCATGATGAGGTTGTTACCTTTTACATCATGACATCCTGCAATCTTGTGATTCGGTGGCAAAGACCAAAGGTTAGGATTGAGCCTTAGTTGGGCTGGGGATGGGAATGGGTGCTGTGGGGCTATAACATCTTTGGGAGAGGTGACATGGTTGGAGGCAGGATACATTCTACTGGCAAGTGGTGAGGGTTGGGGGAGGCTCTGGAGAGCTGAGAAATCAGGTCCTCCTTGGAAACCCGTGCAGGGAGTGCAAAATCAGCCTGCCATCATGCCACTGTTGACCCAGCTTTCCAGGCCTGCTCTGGGGGCCTGGTCCCGCTGGATGGGAGGGAGGGGGTGATGAGGGGACCTAGCCCATCCAGAGGCCTCATGCTCTATCTCCTGTACCAAAACCTGCTCCTAGTAAAGGACCAAGGAAATCCCCTCATACTCAAGCACACACAAATTATAACAGCTCGAAGCACCCTTTGCCTTTTTAAGTAGGGTTGATTTTTTTTTTTAACAGTTTTTTGAAGTCTTCCTCCCCTCGACCCATTTGTATTTTTCGATTGAGGAAAATAACTCGTGTAACACAGATTTAGGGACAAACCAAGGAACCAGGCTCCCTCACAAAATGATAAACAGGCTTAAACAGAAAGTAGTGCCAAAGATGGCATTTGCAGCATCAGGAAGAAGGGCATACATACCTCAAGGGCTGCAGACCTTCAGGTCTACATGGAGCAAAGGAGGGCTGTGGAGCATGTCTCGGCCTCCAGCTCTACTAATGCAACAAATAGGTATGAATAAAGTTCACTAAGGGCCGGGCATTGACTCTTCTCCATTTCCGAATCTAGATTCAGTCCGAATCTAGCCATCCGGACTTGCCTCCGGAGTGCCCTTATGAAACTTTGGACCAGCCACTTCCCATCTCTCGGCCTCAGTTTCCCATCTGTACAAGGATTATATGCTCCCCTCCTTCCAGGACACATCAAACCTAATTAGGAGGGATTCGATTAGGCTCTATAAGAGCATTAAGTCATCGGTCCTGAGCCAAGCGAAATGACTAATGTTTTATTCCTCTCTGGCCAAGTCAAAACCTCCCGGGCGCCGAACACCCTTAGGAGCTGTTCCGGGAGGGGCGTGGTCAGGCCGCTGAGGGCCACGCCCCCAGACCGTGGGGCCGTCTTCGCCGCGCCCAACCCTGCGGCCTAGGGAAGGGACCCAGCAGTGACGTCACATAACCACTCCCAGTGTAGCCCTCCGCCAAGAGAGAAAGTAGTCCCCAACCCATAGCGGACTCTGTCACCCATACTTCACGACGTATAAAATACTAGACTCTTTCCGGGCTGGACCATGGTTCTGAGGCCTCAGGACAAACTTCTGACACACCGGAAAGCTGTCTTTCTCTGCGTCGGCGTAGGAAGTAGTCCCGGCCTACGGTGGGCCGACGGGTCCCTCCGCAGCGGGGGTAAGAGGATGGCGACCTCGTCGATGCCGGAGTCGGAGAAGAGCGCAGCTACGAAAGCGTCAGGTGAGCATCGAGTAGAGTCACGTCACCCCACTGCACTCTGCCGCGAAGTGGGGTCAGACTGTGGGGGTAGCCGGCGGCGAGCTCCCGGGCCGGCGGGGCTGTCCGAACAGGGCCCCGGGGTCCCAGGCCCTTTAGTCGCTCTCGCACTTGCCTGAGCGGAAACCCGGCGCCGCCACAAGATGGCGTCGGGCCTGGAGCGCAGGCAGCGCCGGGGACAGCCCCGAGTCGCCAGGCCCCGGGACCGTCGCTGTCAGCCCCCTCCGCATGGGAACCAGGGGAGGGGGGAGCGAGCCACTGACCCAGGGGGCCTGCGGGCTGTACCACCGACCCCGCACCCGGGGGGACTCGGGGGGCCGAAGGGCTGAACCACTGAGCCCGGAGCGGGCTCTTAGAGCGAACCACGCTGCGGGAGTCATGGAGGAGAGACGAGGAGGGTCAAGATTACCGGCCATTGGCCACCCTACCGGGGATGGGGAAGGGCTCTAGACTGGGAGGCCAGGCTTCTCGGTCTTGTTTTCCCGAGGCTCCTGTCTCTCCGTACACGAGAAAGCCCCTCCCCGTCGGAGACTCAGTCTTTGCACCTGCGAAATGGGCACACGGGTGCAGCTGGGTGGGCCGTGGTTGCCCGGGCCGGGGAGGAGGCCCACTTGTTCCAGCCCGCGTCACCTCCTCTCGCAGAGTGAAGGATCCAGACCCTGCGCCTCGCTGTCAGGCGGCTCCCCGAGCCGATGGAGGAGAACGAGGTGGAGAGCAGTAGTGACGCGGCCCCAGGGCCTGGCCGGCCCGAGGAGCCCTCTGAGAGCGGCTTGGGCGTGGGCACCTCTGAAGCGGTGTCGGCCGACAGCAGCGACGCCGCTGCCGCTCCGGGGCCGGCGGAGGCCGACGACTCTGGCGTGGGGCAAAGCTCCGACCGCGGCAGCAGCTCTCTGGTATGGACCTTGCTGGCCGGCGTGGGTGGAGGCAGGGACCGCAGGCAGCATGCCTGGCAGCCAAGGGAAGCGGCCAGAAAGGCTGGCTTGTAACTAATACTTGTTTTTGGTTTACTGTGTGTCAGGCACTTCGGCAAGCCCCTAACATGGATTTTCTCATTTAAGCCTCATACCTCATAAGGCATATATCACTCTTGGACCTCCTACAGGGAAGGAAACCAAGGCACAGAGAGCCAACAGAGCCAGGATTCAAATCTAAGCTATGGTCTTAGCCACTCCACTACCCACTGTCCTCATTCTTTGAGATGCAGTGTCCTGGTTCAAGTCTTGGCTCTGCCTCTGATTCACTGGGAGACCTCTTTGAGCCTCATTCTTCTGTCTGTAAAATGGAGCAGGAATACCTGCCTGGGAGGGAGTACTCTTGGACACCTTCTGTAAAACCTTTATCATTTTCTCCTGGCTCTGCCATTCCTGGCCCTCTGATCTTGGACAAGCTACGCTACTTCTAGCTCTCAGTTTTCTCATCTGTAAAGAGGTAAGGGATAAATATATCTGCCTCAATAGGGTTTTTGTGAGGATTAAATGAATTAATACATGCAACGCAATTAGAACAGTGCTCAGCACATAGTACACATTCAGTAAGTATTAGCCATTACCGTTGTTATTACCTGCAAGATAATGAATGACTTCCAAGGCATCGCAGTATAGAGCTGCTCAACGATGGACCCCCTTTTGGGGTCCAAGGGTTTCATTAATTCAGCAGAGAGGGGTCTACCATGTGCCGAGCTTGTGCTGAACTCTGGGGATACGGCAGGAGACAAGACAGATGTGGGCCAGGCCCTTATGGAAAGTACAGTCTGACCTAGGAGACGTTATACTACAGAGTGAACCATGATGAGGGGACACAGGCGACTGTAGCACCCAGGACAGAGAGATCCGCATTTGGCCTGGGGGTCAGGGTTAGCTTCCTAGAAGAGGTACCAACTAAATGGTGGTGAGAAGGCTGGGTAGGAATCAGCCATGGTGCAACACTGGGAAGCATTTCATGCAGAGGGAAGAGCTCATTCAAAAGCCCAGTGAAAATAGCTCTGCCAGGCTGTCGTGTGGGTGTCGGGATTATGGGGCCTCTTACCTGACCAGAGCTGGAGACCCTGGAACTTGTTCTTTGGTGGCTCTGTGACTGGGAGGCATCTACTGGTCATCAGTGGGCCTGACGGTGTGGATGGCTCTCCTCACCATGTTTTCGGGCCAGGGAGCTCGATCTAGTGGGTGGCAGGCCACTGCCCTGCCCCATCATGGCTCCTGAAATTCCTCTCTCCTTGTTTCCTGTCACCCAGGAGGAAGTATCTGAGAGCAGCTCGAGCACAGACCCCTTGCCCCATGGCTACCTGCCCGATTCATCTTCTGTGTCCCACGGGCCAGTGGCAGGGGTGACAGGTGGCCCCCCAGCCCTGGTGCACTCCAGCGCACTCCCAGACCCCAACATGCTGGTGTCCGACTGCACGGCTTCTTCCTCAGACCTGGGCTCAGCCATTGACAAGATCATCGAGTCCACCATTGGGCCGGACCTAATCCCGAGTGAGTCCCGAGGAAGCAGCGAGAGTCAGTCCACAGGGCTTTTCTGCGGGGTCCAGCAGAGCCAGCTGTGCAAACTTAGGCAGATAACCCTGTCGCTCTAAGTGTGTCACGTGGGAACAGTAGCCCCTGTCTCGTGATAAATGAGGTGAAGACTTAAGGAAACACTATACTATAGTGCTTGGCATTGATAAACACTGAATAAACATAGAAACAATAATACCTAGCCTTGTACTGGGGTTTGCTCTAAGCACTTTACATATAGTACGTCATTAATTCTCCCAGTGACCCCAAAAGATGGATGCTATCGTCCTCACGGCCTAGATGAGAAAATCGGAGGTACAGAGGACCCACTGAGACCAGCAGGTGTTGGGCCACGAGCTCAGATGGCCTGAGCCCAGAGTCCATGCTCGTGATTTACCTCGCCATACCCTCTGTTATCAGGGATGTATATGAAGGCCACAGACTTCAAAAAGCCCTGGGGTGCTGTGGGAAGCCAACCCTGAGAAAGTGGTATGGGGGCTAGGCCTTGACCTTGGGGGAGTTTGGAGACAGGGAGGGGGACTCTCCAGGTTTTAGTGGTCAAAGGTGGGCAGCTGGGGTAGCATGGCATCTGTGCAACTGTAGGCCGGCTACCCGGCCAGCCCATCACACCAGACCTCCCAACAGCCCTGCTCCGGGCGGGGGTGTGCGGACAGGGACAGGGTGCAAGTGAGGCTGGGGGGGCAGGGCAGCTGGATCGTAGTTGGCGCAGGTGAGCCAGAATGAGTGTGGGCAGTAATGGTTGTCATCATCAGCTGGGAATCCCCTCCCCACATCTCTGCCCAGGCTGTATCACCGTAACCAGTGCCGAGGATGGCGGGGCCGAGACGGCACGGTACCTGATCCTGCAGGGCCCAGACGATGGTAAGACCCTGGGCAGCAGCCCCAGGGAGCCCTGCAGTGAGTGCGGGAGTCGGAGGGCTCTGCCACAAGCTCACTGTGTGATCTTCGCAGGTTGTCCGCTGCTCTGGGCCCCACTTTCCCCACCGTCACTCTGGTGGGGAGTTGGGTTCTAGGATCCCTGGGCCTGCCTGGGAGGGGCAGCTATCAGTCGTGGCCCACGTTTCCCTCCACTTCCCCTCCCCTCTGATTTCCTCACCCACCTGCAGGTGCCCCCATGGCTTCGCCGATGTCCAGTTCCACCTTGGCCCACAGCCTGGCAGCCATCGAGGCCCTGGCTGACGGCCCCACATCCACGTGCCTGGAGCCACCGGAGGAGGCACGGGGTAGGCCTGGCTCCCCCGCACAGCCGCCCCCGGGCTCTGGCACTGAGGAGCCAGACCTGCAGAGCCTGGAGGCCATGATGGAGGTGGTGGTGGTCCAGCAGTTCAAGTGCAAGATGTGCCAGTACCGGAGTAGCACCAAGGCCACGCTGTTGCGCCACATGCGGGAGCGGCACTTCCGACCAGGTGCACTGACAACAGCCTCGCTGGCTGGGCTGCACAGGGTGGGGTTGAAGGCTGAGAGCCATAAATGACGAAGCTTCTCTGATCGCAGCAGCAGCAGCAGCTGCATCTGGGAAGAAGGGGCGTCTGCGGAAGTGGGGCAACTCAGCCAAGACCCAGGAGGAAGAGGGGCCGGAGGAGGAGGATGACGATGACATTGTTGATGCCGGCGCCATCGATGACCTAGAGGGTATGCCACCGTGGCTCCCAGGCATGCCACCACCAAACCCAACTCCAAATACTGAGCTGCCTCTGGCCCACATGGAGGGCTGGAAAAGGAATCCGCAGATTCAGGAGTTGGGGCATTGGGATCAGGACCTCTGTGTGCAGTTGTGCAGGCTGTGCACTAAATAAAGCACCATATCTAAGAGGGCCACATTCACATTTGTCCAACAGAAATAGACCAGCCACCTGTACTTTTTTTGTAGCTATATTTAAAAAGGTTAAAAGATAAAATGAAGCATAATCGTAATTATCAGTGGGTTATTTTACTTCCTCTTTTTATACTAGTTTTTTGAAATCCAGTGTCTCAGTGTAGACCAGGCATAAGTGCTCAATAATTACATATGGCTAGTGGCTCCTGCACTGGAGAGCACTATCATCAGAGTTTGTAGATTTGAATATTTATTCCAACTGTTCTAACAATGGCTGTAAAGTGTCTTATGGAAGAGGCATCTCAGGTGCTGAGTTAGTGGTAAGAGTCAGGAAAAGTGCAGAAAAAGGATTGCAGGGGCTTAGAGAGAGGCGCTCAGAGTCAGCCAGTGGGAGGCCAGGAGGGCTTTCTGGAGGAGGCATCACTGGTTGGTGGGGTTGGAGAAGAAGCAGGCAGGGATGGGAAGAGGGCCTCTTTCCAGGGAAACCGGGCCAGGGGTCAGGCCTGAAAGGGTGGGTCCGGGACTGATACCCACCTTCTCTTGCGGTCCCCACAGAGGACAGCGACTACAATCCAGCCGAGGATGAGCCCCGGGGCCGGCAGCTACGGCCCCAGCGCCCTACTCCCAGTACGCCAAGACCCCGAAGGAGACCTGGCCGGCCTCGGAAGTTGCCTCGCCTAGAGACCGCGGACCTCCCAGATGGTGAGATCTGGTCATAGGTGGGGCCGCCTGCTTCCTTCTGTAGAGCCTTAGGGACTGAGTGTGCCATGCAGGGCAGCACATAGCAAACCTGGGGAACCCGCAGGCCTCCTTGTAAAGGGCCAGCCCTCTCAGACCGAGCTGGAGAAACCCTGAGTTAAGAAGTGATACGTCAGCTTTGTGACAAGGCTCCTCAGTGGTAAGGTGTCACCGCACAGGAGAAGTTTGAACCTTTATAACTGAACTAAGAAAATAAGTTTTAAGTATGATTACTGAAATAAGAACAAGTCTGAGGCCTAAAACTGTGTCCAGGGAGCCCTGGCTTGGAACATTACAGGCTGTGGACTGGAAAGCCTCGTGGGCATGATGGCTTTGCCATCTACTAGCTATGTGACCCAGAGCATGTGACTTTGCCTCTTGAATCCCCTGTTCCCTTTCGATGAATGAAGCTGATAGCACCTGCCTTTCTGAATTGCTCTAAGGTGTAAAGACACACAAAAGTACACGGTAGCTGTTTTTGTATATGCAGTCTGGGGGAGATTATTATATTTTTTTAGCATTCTTTTAAAAATAGCTTCTTATTAAGGTCTATATGGGAAAACTCACGTACCCTAAGCACCCAGCTTAGGGAATTTTGACAAGGGGAATACCCCTGTATAGCCAGCACCCCTGTCAAAAAGCAAGATGTCGCCAGCATTGTCTAGATCACTTTTCACTTTTTTTTTTTAAAGCTTTTATGTATTTGAGAGGGAGAGAGTGATCTAGAGAGGGAGCACAAGCCAGGGGAGGGGTGGGGCAGAGAGGCAGAGGGAGAAGCAGGCTCCCCACTGAGCAGGGAGCCTGATCCAGGGCTCAATCCCAGGACCCCAGGATCGTGACCTGAGCTGAAGTCAGACACTTAACTGACTGAGCCACCCAGGCCCCCCTAGATCACTTTTCGTTTTTAAATTGTTACATTGGAGTACTGCTGATGTTTTTGAATAGGTAACACATTCAGGTTGCTCAGACTTCTAGAGGTTGTGAGTATGTACAGTGATGGGACGTCTCCTCTCTTCTTCCCGTCTGCCCTCCAGCCTGCCAGCCTCCCTAGGGAAAACCAATGTTAAAGTACCTGCTGTCACTCCCAGACTCTAGAATGTTCCCGTGATTTCCCAGACTCTAGAATGTTCCCGTGAGGTTCCCATGTTTAAGAGAGATATTTTGGCTGGCCTCTGGCACACCTGTCAGCATCTGCCCTGGCGTGTCCGTGGCTGATTTGCGACCATGTCCGTGGCAGGTGTGGAAGGAGAGCCTCTAGTGAGTTCCCAGAGTGGACGGAGCCCTCCAGAGCCCCCGGACCCTGAGGCTCCCAGCTCCTCGGGCCCAGGATGCCTAGTTGCCCTGGGCAAGGCTGACAGGGCCCCCGTGGACCCTGGCGTGAGCCAGTCAGATGCGGAGAACGGGGCCCCCTCCTGCCAGGACGAGCCCGCTGCCCCGCCTCGCCGCCGTGGCCGGCCCTCCAGGCGCTTCCTAGGCAAGAAATACCGCAAGTATGTAGAGCTGGGATGGGGTAGGGGAGACGGCTGGCGGCGCAGCCCAGCCAGACTCTCCCCAACGCCCTCCTGGCAGGTATTATTACAAGTCCCCCAAACCGCTCCTGAGGCCCTTCCTGTGCCGCATCTGCGGCTCCCGCTTCCTGTCCCATGAGGACCTGCGCTTCCACGTCAACTCCCACGAGGCTGGGGACCCCCAGCTCTTCAGGTGCCTGCAGTGTAGCTATCGCTCCCGCCGCTGGTCCTCGCTCAAGGTGCGCAGCATGGGGGGGGCGGCACTGGGATGGAGGTAGGGGCTGGCGGGCAGTGCCAAGAGGGAGTGACGCTCATGGGTCATTGGCCGGCGCCCTCCTGCTCCTTTGTAGGGCATGTTCAGTGGTGTGCCGCTGTGCGCTGATGTTCAGATGTGGGGGCCACGAGCAGTTGTGCAGGCTGCACACTGCATAGTGGTGTCACGTCCTCAGAGGTGTGTGCCCCGTGCAGACAGCGGAGATTCACTTGATCACCATACACAATGGCGGATGACAGTAAAGCCTGGTTCTGTCTCCTTCAGTATGTTAGAAAGTTTTCCAGTAGATAGCAGTAATGTGTCTCAAGAAAGGAGTTTCTTTTTATATTATTTACCCAAAGGTGCCAGTGGGCTAGCTGCAGCCCTAAGCTGTTTTTTATCCGTTCCCCGGGCCTGGTAGGCATGCTCGAGTTAAATGCTCATGCAGCCCGAAGAGGTCATGGATATCAATCAAATATCAAATCGGATATCAAATCGGATGTCCGATTTGACTGACCTAGGTATCTGGCTTGGCTTGGCCAAAGTAAGGTGGTGAGTTGGCCTTCATAGGCAGTAGGGGCTACCTGAAGCCCAGGCCAGAGCCCCTCTGCTTTCTGCACACAGTCCTTCCTCCCTCAGACAGGCCCCGTGGCCTGGAAGTTGTTCTCCGGAACCCTGCTGGGGGAGGGTTGTCCCCGAGGGCGGTGGGGAGGGTGTAGGCTCTGGAGCCGTGCTGCTTGGGCTTGGCTCCAAGCTCCGCCATTCACAGAGTCACTCGGGGCCAAGGTCACTTCCCTTGGAGCCTCAGTTTCTTCGTCTGTCACATGGTGAGCCAGCACAGGGCCTGCCGCAGACCAGGTGCCCTCGTTGAGGAGAGTCCCCAGCCCTAATAGGCTCCAGCCCTCACAGCACTCCCTCATTCTGGGAGCCCACACCCACGGCAGCCCTAAGGCTATGGGCACAGATTGGGGGTACAGGGGAGGCCAGCCCCAGCCCACTCTCCGTTCCCCTCTATCCTAGGAACACATGTTCAATCACGTGGGCAGTAAGCCCTACAAGTGTGATGAATGCAGCTATACTAGCGTCTACCGGAAGGACGTGGTCCGGCATGCAGCCGTGCACAGTCGAGACCGGTCAGTGTGTGCGGGCGGGGGGACGAGCCAGGGCGGGAAGCGGAGGCCCAGCATCACTGTATTTCCCCCTTACTGAGCCCCTGACCTGGGCCACCCCATTGGCAGCACTTTACAGACAGCAGCAAGTTAAGGCCGTTCGTCCCAGCTCACTTGGCTCAAAGCAGTAGTGGGGCCTGGAGGGCTCTTGTGGCATCTCTTCCCTGCCGTGAGCTTTGTAAGATCAGGACAGTCATTGTTGAGGGGCTACCTAAAGGAGTTCAGGATAATCATCTAAAGGTCTTATAGACTCCCAGCTCTCAGCACGGCCAGAGCAGACACAGGACAGTTGGGCAGAGGAACGAATCCCTAGGGGTCCTGAGCTTGCTCAGTGAGTTGTCATTAGATCTGCAGTTTCAGGAAGGCGTTCACTCCACTTGGGGTGCTTTGTGAGCAGAGGTTGGATACAGTAATCCATGAGGACAGTGACTTTTTTTTAGTTTTTTGTTTTGTTTTTTTTAATTTATGTATTTGAGAGCGAGAGAGAGAGCGAGAGAGGGAACACAAGTAGGAGGAGTGGGAGAGGGAGAAGCAGGCTTCCTGCCGAGCAGGGACCCCGATGCAGGGCTGGATCCCAGGACCCTGGGACCATGACCTGAGCCGAAGGCAGACGCTCAACGACTCAGAGCCACCCAGGCTCCCCAGGACAATGACTTTCAAACTGTGGTTGTGGGAAGGCCTGCTCTCTATGATGCTTATGGGTTTTCTTTAAAAAAGGCAGGGCAGGCAGGGGAGAAGTAAGATTATGGACATCAGGTCAAACACCTGGTTCACTAACTCTGCGGGACTTCTCAGGGCCTTTAAAATGAATGTTTTATTTTGTGACAAAGTAAGGAAGAAGGCACCATTCTAGAATTTTTTTACGGCATGCCTTCTAGCATTTCCTAGCAAACTCCACGTGGGGAAAGCCTGCTCTGAGAGAAGGGCTTGGCTGGGCAGTAGGGACACTCAGAGCTCAAGCTGGGTCCGGTCAATGTGAGAAGGTCTGAGGTGGCCTTGAGGAAGTAACGATCTGACTCCTATCCCTTTCTGTCCCCAGGAAGAAGAGGCCAGATCCGGTGAGTCTGGGACCCTGGCCCAGGAAGGGAGCTTGCTTGAGGGCTGCTTGCGAGGGCGGGGGCAAGAAGTGAGGTCTCACTCTCTCTCCTCCTCGTCTTTCTTCATCTGGTCCCTTCTTGTCCCTTCCCAGGCCCCGAAGCTGAGCTCCTTCCCTTGCCCTGTGTGTGGCCGCGTCTATCCAATGCAGAAGAGACTCACACAGCACATGAAGACACACAGCACCGAGAAACCCCACATGTGTGACAAGGTGGCTGGGGCCAAGGGCCGGGGGCAGGGTGAAGGGGTCTCCCTGGGCAGTCCCCCATCTTACTCACCCTACCCCTCACAGTGTGGAAAGTCCTTTAAGAAGCGCTACACCTTTAAGATGCACCTGCTCACACACATCCAAGCTGTCGCCAACCGCAGGTATATCCCTGAGGAGGCCCCGGTGTTGGAGCACCCCGCCCCACCTGGTTGCTGAGCTTCCCTCCCTCTCACCACCTCCAGGTTCAAGTGCGAGTTCTGTGAGTTTGTTTGTGAAGACAAGAAGGCACTACTGAACCACCAGCTGTCCCATGTCAGTGACAAGCCATTCAAGTGCAGCTTTTGCCCCTACCGCACCTTCCGGGAGGACTTCCTGCTCTCCCACGTGGCTGTCAAGCACACAGGTCAGGCCAGCCCCGCCCCACCGTGGTGAGCCCTCCAGTCTCCTTGTCCCCAGCCACAGGCTCAGCGCTGTCCTCCTCCTCCGCCTCTGCAGCCCCAGCCCCGCCGTGAGAGCGGCCCCGGCTGCTCGGTTGTAAGGGAATCTCCCCCAGAGGTGTCACCCTCCTCAGCTCAGCCGGCTCCTCTCTGCGTGGTCATGGGCCACCTTGCCCGGTCTGAGCCTTCCTTGGCTGTGAAAGGGGCATCAGGAGTCCCTACCATGTGATGGTTGTAACGGTGAACTCTGTTCCCCAAGCCGTGTCTGTGCTGGGTTCTGGACAGGAGACGTGTTGACGGGGGCCCTGCCCCCGTGCATGCAGAACGTGCACGAAACAGTTGGTTTTTTCTCCTCCGTGGGGCCCGTGGCTCTAATGGGCACGCTAGGGGAGATTAGACATGCCCAGGGGCCATATTCCTGTCTACCTGGGGGTGATGATTCATAAGGGAAGTGTGTGGTCCTGTGATGTGAAACTGGGACACTCCGAGGAAGGCTGTGAGTGCGGGTGGTGGGCCCGGTTCTTGTCCGTCCCGGGCAATGCGCTCGCTGGAGCAGGGGCACGCGGCACTGGCGGGGAGACGGCTGGAGAAGCCCGGGGGCCCGTGGAAGGCTTCCTGGCCTGGGGGGTGGGAAAGCCCAAGCGTCCATCCGCCTGTGCCTACAGGGGCCAAGCCCTTTGCCTGTGAGTACTGCCACTTCAGCACACGGCACAAGAAGAACCTGCGCCTGCACGTACGCTGCCGACACGCCAGCAGCTTTGAGGAGTGGGGGCGGCGCCACCCTGAGGAGCCCCCTTCCCGCCGTCGCCCCTTCTTCTCTCTGCAGCAGATTGAGGAGCTGAAGCAGCAGCACAGCGTGGCCCCCGGACCACCCCCCAGCTCCTCGGGACCTCCGGAGGTAAGCTCAGCCAAGCAGGCAGCAGACGGAGGGGACTGGAGGGGCGTGGGCCAGGATGACAGTGTCCCGTCACCTCTCCCACCCCCAGCATCCTCACTGGCACGTTGGGGACAACAAAATGGTCCCTGCCTCTCCGATTGTGGTAAAGAGCAGATGAGGTCACAGAGCTGTCAGCCCTAAGCTCATAGTGGGAGTGGCTTTCTAGGGGTAGTAATAGAGAATGAGACCTCAGTAGCTTAACTGGGGTAGGAGTTTATTATCTCAGAAGTGAGTCCAAAGGTCAGCAGCCCAGAGCTAGTGTGGCAGCTCCATGGTCAGTCATCAGGGACCAAGCTCTCTCAATATTTTTTCCCAGCCATCCTAGGCATACGACTTCCATCTTTGTGGTTGCCTCATGGTCTAGTATAGCTGCAGGAGCTCCAGCCTTCTAGCCACATCCCAGGCAAGAAGCAGGAGGAAGGGATGGGAGAAAGGCAAAAAAGAAGCCTGCCATCTCCCCATCTGTCTTCCCCGTGAACTTAAACAGAAGCTCCTGCTTAGCCACAGGCCACACTACCATCCTGTAAGGCAGGCCAAGAAGTAGTCTCATAGCTAAGAACATTGCCTCCCCCTCCCTTGCCCCAAAAGGTGGACCACCACTATGTGCTGGTAGAACACAGACAGGCTCCGTTGTCAGTCTTGTGTTCAGATCCCAGTTCTGCTACTTGCTGGTTGTGGAATCGTAGCCAGTTGCTTCTCTGAGCTTGGGTGTGTTCGGCGGTAGCACTGAGCTGAGAAATCCCTTGAGACGTAGTTGTGAAGCTGAAACAAGCGACACATGTAAAGCGCCCAACATGTAGGAGGCGCTTGGCAACCAGTGCTTGCCTCCCAGTTGCCCCCTCTCAGGCTCGGCCACATCCCCACCCCGCAGATTCCCCCAGAGGCAGCACCTTTCCAGGCACCCGAGACCCCCCCACTGCTCTGTTCTGACACGCTGGGTGGCGCCACCATCATCTACCAGCAAGGTGAGCTCTGAGGGAAGGTGGGAGCCTGGGGAGCTGGGCGGGGGCGGGGCTCACGCTCGGGCCCGCGGAGGGAGAGGGGGCGGTGGCCGGCTCTCAGGCTCCCGTCTCAACCAACCCAGGCGCTGAGGAGTCCACGGCAATGGCCACGCAGACGGCCTTGGACCTACTGCTGAACATGAGCGCCCAGCGGGAGCTGGGGGGCACAGCCCTGCAGGTGAGCTGCCCGGGGCCGCCGCCTCGCCGGCCCCCCCCTCCCGCCACGGTGCAGCCACCTTCAGTGCCTGCGCCACACTGGACACTGGGAGGAGAGGGGGGCGAAGAGGCAGATGTGCCCTGCCCTCAGGGCACCCCCACTTAGCCGGGAGACGTCCACCAAAACCCCGGGAGCAAACGCGGAGGAGGAGGCCTCCCTGAGCCAGGGAGGTGAGGGGAGCTCCCGCTCTGCTCGAGTCCCTGGTGACCTCTGCCCGCGCCGGTTAGCGCCGCCCCTGTGGCTTCGGAGGCCCTGTTCAGGCGCAGGACACGTGTCCCAGCTCCGCAGCCTCCCTGTGCGGTGGGTCCAAGCCAGCTTCCCGTCTAGCTTGGCGCCCTCACCCGGTGACACCTGGCACAGCCGGGAGGCTTCCGGGGCTGTCTCCCCTCTGGCCTCTCTTGTCCCTGCACCTGCAGCCCCGCAGATCCTCCCCCAGCTCTTCAGAACTCTTCTCTCTCCGTGCAGCCGCCTGGGGTCACTCTTAACCCCGCCCGCTCCCCCCCTGCACCCCCTCCTCTGAGGCAGGGAGAGTTCCATTAGCCCCTGCTGTCCCCGAGCCTCGGGCCTTGTGAAAACATGTAGAGTCTGTGTTTGAGATGTTAAATTCCAAGAACTTGGAGCAATAACGTGCCACCGGGGGCGAGAGGACAGACAGAACTCTGTGCAGGAGGGAGCCTGCTGTCGGACCTGGAGAGCTTCCTAGGATTCCAGTAGTGCGTTTTGGGGCGGGTATAGAAGTTGTACGTTTTTAGATAGTTCGTTCTGTCTTTTATAGTTTTTGCCTTTGATATCATCCCTAGAGAGGCCTCCTTCACCCCAAGATTATATGAACATTTATTTGTATTTTCTTCTTAGGGTTTCATTTTTTACACTTAAGTCTTTACTCCACCTGGAATTTATTTTTGGTGTGTGCAGAAAGGTAGGGGACTAACTTTACTTTTTTTCCCAAAAGTTATCCAGTGCAGTATATGAAATAGTCTTCCCCAGTGGTTGCAAATGTCCCCTTTATGATGGTGCGGATTCCCATGCGTCCGGACAGGTTCTGCTCTACTGCTCTGTCTGCTGCTCCCGTGCCGGTACCTCACGCATTTTTTTTCCTGATTACAAAAATCGGTGTTTGTAAAAAAAACAAAATGAACATTAGGAAATGTTCTGTCAGAAAGTGAAAGTCCTTAACATCGCTCCCCTCCCCCTGTTAATGGGCTAGTAAGCATTTCTGCAGTTGCATTCCTGTACACACTAACGCAGAGACATCGTGTTCTTTAAAAAGTGGGATCAACAGGGCCGTCTGTGTGGCGCAGTTGGTGAAGCATCTGACTCATGGTTTCAGCTCAGGTCGTGATCTCCGGGTCAGGAGATTGAGCCCCGCACTGGGCTCCGTGCTCAACTCAGAGTCTGCTTGAGATTCTCTCTCCTGCCACTGCCCCTCCCGCTGGTGCATGCATGCATGCTCTCGCCCTCAAATAAATAAATCTTTTTTAAAAAATGGGAGCACATGATTCATGCTCATCCATAGCCCACTTTTCTTCACTTGGTGCATGTGAGGCATGGTCTGGCCTCTGCCTACAGACCTCCTCTCTCTACCACTGCATGTTAGGTTTCCACGTCGTTTCATCATCCCGATGTTGTAAGTTCATGCAGTCCTTTATTGGTTGATTGTTCCCATTTTCTCATTAATCAAAGGCAGTGCTTCAGGGCGCATATATCTTAGGTGCTCCTAAACATTTTTTAGTTAATAAAAGTCTTCTAGAAGTAGAATTGGTGGGTCTGAAGGTATGAAGCCTCATAGAGATCTGCCGGTTTCTGTGACTGTCACTGCTAGAGTGTGTTTCCCTGCACTTTGCCAACACTGGGTGCTGGGTGTCCCCAGTCTCTATAAATCTCTTCTGCGTAGTAGAAGTATATTTCATGGACTTTTTTTTTTTTTTAGTTTAGTAATCTCTACACCCAATCAACGTAGGGCTTAAACTCCCAACCCCAAGATCAAGGGTCACATGCTCCTCTGACAGAGCCAGCCAGGTGCCCCTCATGGTTTTAATTTAGAATTTTGTGACCATAAATGAGATTGAACTACTTTCTGTATGTTCATAGACCATTGATTTCTCCTCTGACTTACCTGTTTGTGTCCTGTATCGGTTTTCCTATTAGCCTTTTTTTTTTTTTTTAAGATTTATTTGTTTATTTGAGAGAGAGAACGTGCGTGGGCATGGGGTTACAGAGGGAAAGAAAAACCTTAGCAGACTCCCCACTGAGCGCAGAGCCTGATGCAGGGTCCAATCCCATGACCCCAAGATCACAATCCAAGCCGAAACCCAAGAGTCAAACGCTTCACCAGCTGCACCGCCCAGCTGCCCCTATTGGCCTTTTTATTATCGCTTTGCAGAGGCTCTTTATGTATGAAGGAGACTCCCCTTTTCTCTCTCATATGAATTGTTAAATACCACATTTCTTTGTTTTCTGATTTTAGTTTATGGTTTGTTTTGCTGATTAGAAAAAAAAAATCTTCCCACCCCAGGTCATAAAAATACTTATCCACATTTTCTCTTCGTATTTTTAGAGTTTTTTATTGTTACATTTCAGTTTTTGATCCATTTGAAGCAGACTTTGGAGCAAGATGTGAGGTCAAGCTCTTTTTTTTCTTAAATGGTTTGCCACTCGTCCCTTTACCGTATGATTTCTCAGTCTTGGCCTTTTGTGCCAGATAGTTCTTTGCTGTGGGAGCCGTGCTGTTCATTGCGGGGTGGTTAGCCACATCCCTGACCGATAACCCCGAGGTGCCCGTACCGGCCCCGTTTCAAGTGAGAGACCCACAAATGTCTGCACACGTTGCCCAGCTGCCCCTGGAGGGCAGCGTCGCGCTGCCCCGGTCTCATTAAGTTTATTTCCAGTTGCCGGGTGGGGCTTGGAGAGCCAGAGGGTGCTTTAGAAAGAACACACTGTTGGGACTGTACAAATGAGTGGTGGCAGCACTGGGTTGCCCGAGTGTGGGCAAGCTTTGAGGCCCTGCAGTGGAGAGGGGCCCTGAACACCAGCCCCTCTGCCACAGCCCTGCTCCTGATGCCCACCGGGTCCGTTACAGGTGGCTGTGGTGAAGTCCGAGGACGTGGAAGCAGAGTTGGCATCCCCTGGTGGACAGCCCTCCCCAGCAGGGGCCACTCCGCAGGTGGTCACCCTCCACGTGGCAGAGCCGGGGGGCAGTGTGGCAGCAGAAAGCCAGCTAGGCGCCCCTGACCTACAGCAGATCACCCTGGCACCTGGTCCGTTCGGTGGGACTGGCTACAGCGTCATCACGGCACCCCCTATGGAGGAGGGGACATCGGCTCCTGGCACGCCTTACAGGTGAGACCCGCTGCCTGCAAGGCCCCCTTTAGTCTTTGGTAGGTGCGCCAGGAGGCCTCAGAGGAGGGCTCTGCCCACCCGAGCCTAGGTGGCAGGAGGCAAAAATCCTAATACATGTAATGTAATTAGCCGTAGGAGTCGTATCTTTCTCAGGAGGTTGGAAGCTACTGTTTTTTGACCACTTAGATATGTTCCAGGCACTGGACGTTTGGGGACTCCCCTAAACCATTCTCGTGAGGTCCACATTTCTCTCGTTTTACAAGTAAGGAAATAAGCCGGGGACATCGAGTGACTTGCCCAAGCTCAGACAGGCAGTGAGTGAGGCGTCGAGCCCTTGGTTCCGAAGTCACGTGCTCTCTGTTGTGGGTGATCCCTGAGGGGTTGTCCAGTTCTGAGCTTCGAGGCAAACTCTGGCTCCTCGCTGGCACAGGAGGCCTGGCAGCTGCACTCGGCTCCCTCTACACTGAGCACGTTCAGGGCAGAAATCTCTGTATGCCGTCTGAGAACCCTTAATCCAAGCGCCGAAGCGCCGCAGTGCGTGGTTGGGACGGGAATCCGGATCCCCAGGCGGCCGGCGGGCAGCCCGGTCTCAGCGTCTGCCGTCTGCTCTTGGCCTCTGGGTACTTGCTGGCCCTGCCTCCCGCTCCCCCCCACTGGCCCTCCTGCTGCTGCACTTGGCCGGACAGCCCAGACCCCTGGGGCTCTCCGCCTCACTGCCGCCCCTCCCCGCCCTTCAGGGGAGCCGGGGGACTACTGTTGAGCAGGACAGTACATTGGACCTGTGGTCACCATTTACGGAAGGGACCGTTGAGGTTCAGCTGGAAAAGGACAAGAGCCGGAATTCAAACCAGGAGTCCACCTGTGGTGGCAGTCACCCCTCCGTTGAGGACTTTCTTGGGGAGGGGACTCCTGTGGCCTTCCATCCCATCACAGAACTCACTCCTCCCCTCTTCGGTGCCCACAGCGAGGAGCCCCCGGGGGAGGCAGCCCAGGCTGTGGTTGTGAGCGACACCCTGAAAGAAGCTGGCACCCACTACATCATGGCAGCCGACGGGACCCAGCTGCACCACATCGAGGTGAGGCTTGGGGTACCAACCTCTCTCCCATGTCCCATCCTTCCCCCGTCTCCTCAGTGCCTCATGCTCCCCCATCTCTCTACAGCTGACTGCAGATGGTTCCATCTCCTTCCCAAGTCCAGATTCCCTGGCCTCCGGAGCCAAGTGGCCCCTGCTACAGTGTGGGGGGCTGCCCAGAGATGGCCCTGAGCCCCCATCTCCAGCCAGGACGCACCGGATGGGAGACCCCCAGGGCTCTGCCTCCCCACCTCCCGCGGCCAGCAAAGCCCTGAGCCTGGGAGTGCCGCCGTCACCGCCGTCTGCAGCCACGGCCTCATCCAAGAAGTTTTCCTGCAAGATCTGTGCTGAGGCCTTCCCTGGCCGAGCAGAGATGGAGAGTCACAAACGGGCCCATGCCGGGCCCAGTGCCTTCAAGTGCCCCGACTGCTCCTTCAGCGCCCGCCAGTGGCCCGAGGTCCGGGTAGGTGCCACCCCCCCCCCCAGCCTCCCCTGGCACTCATTTGGCCACTTGGGTAACAGACCTTAATTGAACCCCCAAGCCAGGCCCTCTACCCCTTTCAGGGTCAGAGAGGACTCCGCAAGGTCTCAGCATTCATGGAGCTCAGTCTGGTGGGGAACCCATCCAGAGAGGGTGACTCATGGCCAGCAGTGTGCCTGCTGTGGACAGACCACAGACGGCAGAGCAGACAGGGAACGGGTCATGGGGATTTGGGGTGCCGGCGCTGGCCAACTCGGGCCTGGTGGGGGCAGAGGCCTGGGGGCGGCGGCAAGAGGCATGCTTGGGGAAATGCCAGTTGTCTGGAATAGAGCGCGCAGGGTCCAAGGGAGGCGGTGGAGACAGCGTGGAGAGGGCGAGGGGGGCAGGTTCTGGGCGGGAGCCCTCCCCCCGAGGATTACCGTTTCTAGATCCAACCATGCACTGAATCCTTACAGCAGTTCACTGAGGGGAGCAGGGCTCAGAACCCTAGAATGTCAGGGCTGGAAGAGCCCTTCAGAGGTTCCCTCATCTGAACCTCTGTCTCGCGTTTACACGGGGGAGCAGGGACGGGAACCAGAGCAGGGACGGGATTTTCTGAGTGACCTAATGATGGGGCCTGGGACTTGTTCTCTCTCGGTACACAGCAGCACCAGGTCTTGGTCTGGTTTATACTTGTTACGCAGCTTGTCCCCATCTGCGGACAGATTCCCTGACAGCTCTGTCCATGAGGTGCCGTGTGCGGCCCCCCAGCCAGCACCCCTGCCTCTGCCCCTTCTCCAGGCCCATATGGCGCAGCACTCGAGCCTGCGGCCCCACCAGTGCAGCCAGTGCAGCTTTGCCTCCAAGAACAAGAAGGACCTGCGGCGGCACATGCTAACCCACACCAACGAGAAACCCTTTGCGTGCCACCTCTGCGGGCAGCGGTGAGGCTGGGGACAGGCGGGCGGGGGCTGCTGGGCATGCGTGATGGGGCCACCCCTGAGCCTTTTCCCCCGCCCCTCAGTTTCAACCGGAACGGGCATCTCAAGTTCCACATCCAGCGGCTGCATAGTCCTGATGGGAGAAAGACGGGGACACCAACTGCCCGGACCCCAGCCCGGACCCCCACCCAGACCATCATCCTGAACAGTGACGACGACACGCTGGCCACACTGCACAGTGAGCTGCCCCTGGGGGACCAGGGTGGGGGGCCGGGGCATGTCAGGTTTCACCCTAGTCCCTCTGTGAACACCCTCCCCTCTCTGCCCAGCTGCACTCCAGTCCAGCCACGGGGTCCTGGGCCCAGAGCGGCTGCAGCAGGCACTGGGCCAGGAACACATCATTGTGGCCCAAGAGCAGACCGTGACCAATCAGGTGAACGCCTGGGCTGGGAGGTCACAGGCCGGGGTGGGGGCACTCAGAGCCGAGGCTGGAACTGGCTTGGTCCCGGCAGGAAGAAGCCACCTACATCCAGGAGATCACCACCGCGGACGGCCAGACCGTGCAGCACCTGGTGACCTCCGACAACCAGGTGAGCACCTCGGCCAGCACTGCCCTCCCTCTGCCTGCCCCCCGGCCCCACTCCCGGGAGGAACCGAGCTTTCCAAACCACCCCTCCCTGGGTTCATGCCTGCAGCCGCCATCATTGATGGTGGCTGTCCCTGGCCCCCTGCTCAGTCTTCCCCACTAAGCTCCCGGTTCAGCAAGGCCTCAGCACCTGCCTCTTCTCCACTCTTCTCCAGGTACAGTACATCATCTCCCAGGATGGAGTCCAGCACCTGCTCCCCCAGGAATATGTGGTGGTTCCAGAGGGCCATCACATCCAGGTAGGCCGGGCCCGGGCCGGGGACCGCAGGGGAGAGGTGTGTGCCCTCCTCGATCAGCACGTTGCTTTCCCCTCTCCAGGTACAGGAAGGCCAGATCACACACATCCAGTACGAACAAGGGGCCCCTTTCCTTCAGGAGTCCCAGGTAGGGCCTCGGGGGGGGGGGAAGCAGACGGAGCCGGGGCACAGGCAGAGCTCCTCCACGGCCAGACCTCATTGGCTTCTCCACTCTAGATCCAGTATGTGCCTGTGTCCCCAGGCCAGCAGCTGGTCACACAGGCCCAACTGGAGGCCGCTGCACACTCAGCTGTCACAGGTACGGGGCGGGAGCCTGACGACCATGGGGACCCAGGCCGAGCCTCAGGGCCTCAGGCTCACCGTCCTCTCCCCTCCCCTGGCAGCGGTGGCCGATGCTGCCATGGCCCAAGCCCAGGGCCTGTTGGGCGCAGAAGAGGCGGCTCCTGAACACATCCAACAGCTGCAGCACCAGGGCATCGAGTACGACGTCATCACCCTGACCGACGACTGAGCCCCGAGGGCCCGACGCACACTGTGGATATTGGGGGCCGGACGTGCTGGGGGGCGGGGAGACCCGCTGGGACTCCCTTCCCTGTTCCGCCTACGGTCTCCACAGACGCTGAGCAGCCAGTATCCTGTCGCTCGGAGAGAGCCAGACCTGTGCTGCTGGGTTCAGGGGACAGTCATGGGCCCCGGCCAGGACATGCTGGGTGCCCTAGCCTGCAGGCAGGCTTTGGGAGAGAGATTTATTTTTGTTTGGATGGACCCACTGGCCCGTCAAGTCTCAATAAAGGGACCAGAGTCCAGTCCTGACCATCGTACTTTTGTCCGCAAGGACTTGGGAACTGGAAGGAAGGAGGAGCCCGTTAGAGCTCACGAGAGCTGCCTGGCCCCGCAGTACGGCCCGCCCTGCCCCTGTAAGTGTGGTGGGCCAACGGCAGGGCAGGCCCGCAGGGCAGAGGCCTGACACTGGGAGAGATGCCGAGCTGGTAAGAACCCCCTCTGAGCACCTTCAGACCTTCTTCCCCCACCCCGGGCCCCAGGAGAACATCTGCTCCAGGCTAGAGGTCCTCCGAGGGCAGCGCAGCCGCTGCCTGTCTGCACGGAGACCATTCCCTGAAGCCCATGGTGGCTCAGGGCTGCTCTTCCTACGGAGCCCAGACTGTGAATCCGAGCTGCCCCGTCACTGCCACGGCTCCGGGTCGAGCAGGAGTCCAGCTCTATGCCTGGGCACAGCCCCCATCCTCTGCTCCCTGGAGGTGGGAGTGCAGGCCTGGCTGTGGGAGTCTGGGGCCTGCAGATAGATGATGCCAGGCCCTGGTTTCCAGATTCGCTAGACACAGACAGAGCCACCAGGGACCCAGTTGTGGGGCCAACAGGGCGAGAACTTAAAGATACTGGAGCCCTGGGTTGGGGTGTAAAGACCCAGGGGATCCTAAGAAGGTGAACTTCCATGTAGAGGGTGTGGCTCCAGGACTAACTCCAGGTTCTCCGCCTTCTCTGCCTTGCAAGACCCTCACACATTCTTAGGGGGGTTTCTGTATTTCCTTTTACAAATGAAACAAGATGGCGGTAAGATGGTAGGGATTGGGGGGAGGAAGGGAAGGGATGGGACCTATTTACACAGGAGTTGGAGTGAGTTTGAGGTGAGGAGTTGGGGGATCGGGCAGGGAGGGGGAGCCCTGGCAGAGCCACAATCTTCCTATGACACTGGCAGCCTGAGTCCCGCTGCCACCTCAGGGGGAGGGTCCTGGGGTCTGCTCAGCCCCAAGAGGCCTGAGTCCCAGCAGTCCATACCAGCACCCTGGGGCTCCTCCTCCCCGCAGGATGTGTTAAGTGGGGTGAGGCTCGCGGCTAGGGCCCTGTTCGCGGCCCGAGTCCCGGTCCTTGTTCTCCGAGGAAGAAGAGGAGCCGGAGCCATGGCTGCGGCCGGACTGCCGGTAGGCGGTGCTCAGCTCCTGCAGCCGCTCCGGCGTCGGCCCCCACTTGGCAAAGCCAGGGTCGTTCTGTAGGAAGAGCACGGCCGTGTTGTGGACGGCCTTGTAGTGCATTTCTTCCCTGTGGACAAAGGAGCAGCTCAGGGTGGGGCTCGGCCCGGCGTGATCAGCCTGGCCCTCCTCCCCCGCCCTCCCCGGGCACCCACTTCTTGCAGACGTGCTGGGAGCCACTGCGGTACTCGTGCTCGAAGGCAGGCAGGACCAGCTGGTGGCGTTTGAAGCGGCTCTGCTCCATGCGGGTGAGCGCCGGCGTGGGGGGTTCGCGCCACTCGGGGATGAACACGATGAAGGACAGGGGCTCTGGTGAGCTCTCGAGCAGTTTCTACGGGAGGGGGCACGGGGTGGACATCAAAAGGCTGCCCTCCAGGTGGCTGGCAATCCTGCTTGCCACCCCCGCCCCTCACCCGCAGCAGCACACCAACCTCGAAGTGAGAGACCATGGCATCCATGAGCTCCTCGCAGAACGGAGGGTTGGCCTCAAAGGAACCACTCAGCGGGGAGAAATCCAGGCAGGGCCTGGGGACAGAGGTGAGCATTCTAAGTCCTACCAGGACCCAGGACCTCCATCAGAAATGGGGGCTGCCCCCACATTGTTGAAGGGATGGGCCCAGGTCAGGCCCTAGGTCAGCATTAACCCATAATTCGTTCTGGGACAAGATGTGGCCAACTCCATCGAAGGGCTGAGGATGGAGAGGCTCAGGCTTGGCGGCCAAGTCCACCAAGCCACTTAGTAGAAGGGCTGGGGCTCAAACCCACTTCGGACTCCGCGGCCACCACAACACAAGCCCCAGCGAGGAGTTCCCCAGCTTCTGAGCCTTTCCTCTTACTGGCCCAGGCCTGTCTTCCAACTGGAGGCCGGCTCTCCTTTCACCCACGCTCACTCCCCTCCACCCTCCCAAGTTAGTCTGTAAGGTCTTGGATGTCTGAAGTACCACTTCCCATGCCTCTCGGTGCCTGGACGACTTACTCCTACCCCAGCCTGGGCTCATTCACCCAGAAACCTGCAGGCTGGGTTGGGGGCTATTAGGCTCCTGGAAGTACAGAGCAGTCCGAGTTCACACAGCTAGCAAGGGTTTGTGAAGGCAGGGACTACACCCAACACCGCCCGATTCCCAAACCCGAAAGCATTAGGAAGTTGCCGGCCCAGGTGGGATCTCTGCTCTAGAGGAGCCCTTCCTGGGCCTGGGCAGAAGGGCCCCAGCAGCCCCCGGCTCTCACCCGCGGGAGCCGAAGTAGCCATCTGTGTCCGGGAAGGCAGAGCAGTACTGGCGGAAGTAGCAGTTGAGGGGAGAGGCGAAGCACTCAAAGCTGACGCCGAAGAGCCGGTGGAGGGCCTCAAAGACGTGCACGGGCAGCGATCCCTGCAGGCCTGTCCCCTCGTAGAGGCCCACGCCAAACATCATCTGCACAGTGGCCACCGTCAGCCTCCGGGGGCTCAGCCTTCCCCCCGCCCTCCAGCGGAGCCCTCCCCTGCTGCCCCGGGCCCGGACCTGGTACCGTCGGAGGAGACACCAGACACGGGGCAGGAACCTCTCAAAGGCAGAGTCGTCAATGCAGCTGTAGCGGTAAAGCAGCCACTGTGGGACAGAGAGCAATGGCCTTCAACAGCGCCCCCTCCCTCCCTTCCTGCTGGCCTCCTGCCAAGGACGCTGGCTCCAGGAGCCAGCCCTCCCTTCTCCTCCCTGGGGGGACCTGCCTCTCCTTCACCCCAGCTCTTACCAGCTTGCTGAAGTAGTTGCGGCTGACCTTGACCATCTCTCCCTTATACCGGACGCAGACCACGTTGTTCTCCATGTGCATCTCCACGCTGGGCATGGGGGGCGCAGACACGGCCAGCCGTACTGGGTAACAGTACACCAGGCGGGGCTCCACTTCTGGGGCCTCCACCTCCTCTGTGGGCAGGGAGAGCAGTGAGGGGCCCCCTGCCCCAGCTCTGCTAATTCTCACCCCAGAAGCCCGGACGGCCCCAGGCCTGCTGTGCGCTGGGCCCTTCACATGCGTGTCCCAGTAACCAGGGGAGGTAAGTGTCGTCCCACAGAGGAGTAGAATGCAGATGCTTTGGTGACAACGGCCAGGCAGCTGGCAGGGGCAAGAGCTGGTGGCCTAGGTCAATGTGCTCTGTACTGACACAGGCCCCCAGTTTGCCAGGCAGGAGTAGGAGAACTGTATCGCCCTCCTAGGTCTAGGCCTAGAGCTTTCTGGACCAAACACTCGGAGTTACCCGAGTTCACGTCTGAGCCTGTGGCTAGGCACGAGACCTCGGTGTGGGGAGACAGGGGCTTGCAGAGAGCGGGTGTATACGCAAGTCCACCTAACTGCTTACCCCCGGCCTGTCTCCGCCGCCTTCTGGCTCCCCCTCTCCCCAACCCTTCTCCAGTTCCTAGAGGGCTGACACCCTGAGCCCCAGGACAGCATGTCCTGCCTCAGACACTGCTGGGGGAAACGGGCTTCCCGAAATCAGCCCGTGTGGCCCGGAGGCTCAGCCTCGCTTGTCCCTTCAGTCAGGGCCCAGGAGATAGAGTTGACGGCCTCACAGCTGGCTCCCTGCTGTCGGCTCCCTACCTGGGATGTTGTTCTCCTTGAGGATGGCGAGGTGCTTCTCACGGATCCGCTTGACATACTCCAGGGAGATGTGGTAGATCTTACTACAGATGCCCTCCACGGAGTCTTTCGCCGCGGCGGACACGTGGGGGCCGCACTGCCTCCGCAGGTGCTCCAGGCGGTCCTGGAGGAGACACTCCTGGTCAGGGCTCCAGGGGGCCGCTGGGGGAGGGCTGGGGGGTTCCAGCAGTCCTCAGTTTTGAAACCAGCTCTGCTACTAGCACAGTAGCTGTGTCACTTGGACAAGTCCCTTGTCATCTCTGAACTTAACTCCTCCACTGTTAAGGGAACACAAAATACTTACCGGATAAGGCAGTTTGAGTGTTAAATGTGATCATTTCCCATTAAGGGCTTAAGTGAGCCCCTGGCATACAGCAAGTGTCCAGTAAATGCCAGCACCTACAGTGGGGGTTGCACTGTGCCAGATGCCGTCATAACTGCTGGGGAGAAAAACCAGGCACAGTCCCCGCTCATAGAGCATTTGCCATCTACCAGGGAGAAGGGACCGTTACAAAACAGGGTCCTTGGTCACTGCAGATTTGAAATCTGAGCTTTTAGCAACTGGCAAGGATTTAACTAGGCATTTGTTATTTTGCTGAATCACACGTGTGAAAGTGATGAGTGAAAATGAGTCACACTGGCTAGTGAGTACACCTACCTTTGTCACTCTACGTGTCAAGTACAGTTACTATCGTGAAGTGCGAAACCTTGCCTCTTGTGAAAAATGGTCCTGAAAAGAAAGCCCATTGCTAGTGCTGGTGGAGACTTAAAAGTGACAAGTCCGGGCCAGAAAACAGAATCACTGTGGACGCAGGAGAGCAGGGCATCGAATCTGGTGCCAGCTCTTCACTGTGGTGAGCGCACACACCCAGGAAAAGGCAGTTTGTCCATCTGTGTCCAAAAACCTATTTAAGGGAGCTGGTCAACATGAAGTTGAAAAGGCAGCTACTTATGGTGTGTGGCCGAGCACAGGACTCCATTAAGAACCTTAATGGGGACCGTCTTTAGGACGGAGCCAGGAGCCTGGACAAACATCTCTACATGCAGGAGTTTGGGGACCGATGAGCACCAAAGGTCTGCTGAACCACACAACAGGCTGCTGGGGGGCCCTGCCCGGCTCGGGCAGGCAGCTGGAGGGAGGAGCCACAGAGCCTTTCCACCGGCCTCCTTAGCCGGGGCCACTCACCATATAGTCCTCCTTGGAGGCTGAGTGGTCCTTCCGCAGCCAGCTGAAGGTGTCCTCCACGTTCCATTTGACCACCTTCCTGCTGTCGGGGGACGCACTCCTGCCAGTTGAGGGTGCATGATGGAGCCAGCCATCAGGCATCTGCTGCACACTTCCTCCTCCCCCCTCAACCCCCTGCCCCCGCACTGACATTCAGCCATCAAGGCTTCCCTCACGGCCCCTGTGCTGCCTCTGGGAGCCGGCCTCCTGCCACCAAGAGCGATCCCCGAGCTCCATGCCATGGGCCAGAGAGCCCAGGACCTCCCCACTCTGATCACACACCCAGCCTGCTGGGGGCAGGAGAAAGCAAACCTGGATTCAATGAGCCGCCTCGCAGCCTCTGCGTATTTAAAGAGCAGGCGCTTGGCTTCCTCCCGGAACTTGATTCGGGATAACCTGGGACCGAGAGCAGGCAGAGTGAGAGGCCTTTGTACAGGAGTCGCCACACACACCAAGCCACGCCCCCCCCAGTTGGCCCCAGCTGTAGGCCTGTACCTGATGGGAATGTCATTCATGATTTCACGAAACATGGAAGGTGACACGACCGGTTCACAGTTGCTCGGCAACAGGGGGTCGGAGCCTTTATCCACGACCTTGCGCTCCAGCATCCACCGGTTGAAAGATTCTCGCGGGGGCTCGATGCCTGTGGGACAGACAGGCTGGTGAAGGTCTGGCTCAGTCAGCCTGTACACGGGCCCAGCACACGGGGGGCACGCGGGCACTGGAGGGGCAGCAGGAAATGGCACAGCCCGTCCTGTCAGGAGCTCCACCTCTAGGCAACATCTCCCCAGGTAGAACCGTGAGTTTTCTGGAATGTCAGTGAACATTACTTAGGGAAAAAGGGGAAAGGAGAAACACTGTATCTCAGCAAAGTTAAGCAGGCTTCCTTATGAATAAGAGCTGCAGCTGAGGACTTCCTCCTTGTAGTAGCAATGCCGTGAAGTCCAGGTACTTCGGCTCCTATGCCCTCTTACAGACACGTGAAAAGGCTCACACGTACCTGACAGCAGGCATTCTGGAAGTGCTGATGACGGCTTCTCGGTTACTGATGCCAGCCCCCCTTTCCGTAAGCGGTTAGCGGAGCTGGGGCTCCAGCAGGCCTGCCCCCTCCACAGCCTACGTGCTCAACTGCAAGGCTCCACTGCGCCATTCCCAAGCCCAGCTCTTGGCTAAGGGTGGGCGGAAACAAGGGTCCTGAGGCCCAGGAAGCCGTTACCCTCTCGCTGCTGGCACAGCTCCCGGTAGTGCTGCCGAAGCTTGAGGATGAGCTGGGAGCGAAGCAGCTCCACCTCGGGGTGCGGCGGCAGCACCTCTGAAGGCCCCCGGTGCTTGATGACAGCGTTGGTCTGGATGTCCAGATCCCAGTACACCCTTGGGGCACAGAAAGGAGCAAAGAGGAAAGTAGAGGCAAGGCAGGAGGGGTGCCCAGCCTGCCACCGCACCCCAGTCCCCGGCCGCATCGATGCTGGATGTCCCCAAGCCAATCAGCAGGGACTCACTCAGTGGGTCGGAGGAGAGCTGCCTGCTGTTTATCTTCAGGGGATGTCCCCCACATCTTCAGCGTTGGGGTTCCTGGGATACTGGGGGAGCTAGGCACTGATGGGCCTGTGGGTGTCACGGGGATTTCAATCTAGAGCAAAAAAGTAAAAGGCATCAGGGTCAGGAAAGCCAGCCTAGGGCTACTGCACCGGCACAGTGGGGAGCTGTGCCCCAGGCCCCCTCCTGACCGACCTGCCACTGCCCAGCCCTCGCAGGGAACCTGCTGGCTGCCCGCCTGGGGCAGCCGCTTACCAGCCACGTCCTTTCAGCCCGCAGACGCTCACCTTGGGCTTCTTCACGCCATTGCCGCTTGGCTGCTCTTCCGAGAGCTGCCGCTTTCGGGGCCTGTTCTCAGCCGGGGGGGTTTCCACCAAGCTTGAGTCTTGGGGCAGTGGGGTCGCATTCAGCCCCAAAGGGTCCGACTGGTGGAGGGAGACCAGCACAGTTGCAACCAGAGCTAGTGGCTTAGGAGTCCCACGAATACAGAATCCTGATGCCCTCCTGCCCCCTGCTCCTACTGCTCCGAGAAGAGCAAAGGGGGCTGGGATGCAGAAAGAACACTGGGTTCCACTCCTGCCTGCCTCTTACAATTGTGTGATCTTGGGAGAGTTACGTCCTTCCTAATTCTCTCACCTTCAGAATGGCCATGCTAAACAGGCCCAACCTCCTGTTGGGAAGATGATTCAATGAGTCCATGAATATGGCCAGTTTAATAGGACATCTGGCATGAGAGGAACCCTCCGTACATGTTAATTTCTCCTTAAACACGAGAATAAGAGGAATAAAGGGAAAAACTCAAGAAATGCTTTTTTTTTTTTTTTAAGAGCAAGGCCCTATGGCTAAAATTCCTTTGGTGACCCCGAGAATGAGTGATGGCAGGCAGGGGGGCCCTAAAATCACATCAGGGTTGAGTCCAGCTCTGCCTCCTACTGACTCAGGTCTTGGGCCAGTCACTTCCCATCTCTGACCTTCGGTGTCTTCATCTGCAAAGTGGGGGTGCCAACTGGCTTGATTATGCCCAGTAAGGAAAGTTTGCCCCACCTGATAGGAATCCAGAAGCCCATGTTCCTGCCAGACAGCCCCCTCACATGGGCACTTCCGCTCCTAGAACGTGCTTCTCCCCTCTGACAGCTTTCACTTCACTAATGTTGTCACCTTAAATGCTAATTAAAGGAGAAGCACTCCCCGTCCCCTCCCCTCCCCCCGAGCAGACCAGGGTCCCTGGTGCAGTCTAACGCTAGTCTTCATGAATGTGCCACACTGTGATCCTACCGGCTCCTCAGCAGACTGTGGGCCTCCTGAGTGTGCAAGGGCAGGACCAGCTGCTCACAACTGCACCACAGGCGCAGTGCCCAACATGGAGTTCAAGTTCAGTATCACACACGATTACAATCATCTCTTTTAGGTTTCCATCTCCCCTATTTGAGTGTAGGTTCCATGAGGGCAGGGACTGTGTCTTTGTGTCATCGTATCCCCAGGTCCCAAGACGGGGCTAGGCACATAACAGCTGCTCAAGATAGATTTGGGGAAGGCCCAGACGCTAGAAGCTGTTCGGGAGCCCTGCCTTGGGCTGGCACTCACGATCACGTCATGCTGGCCCAGCACAGGCATCTCCCACAGGGACTGGTTGGTGAATCGGTTGAAGTAGTAGGGACGGTTCTCCCTCCGGCTCCAGCACTTCTCCCAGCCCGCATGCACCAGCTCCTCTGCAAACAAGCACGGAACCCAGCCGGGGTCAGCGCTGCTCCTGAGGCAGCCTTCCTACCCCGCCACCCTACCCTGCCCCTCGCCAGTACCTGGGAGGTCCTGCACCAGGCGGATGGGCTTTGGAGAACAGGGCTGGCTCTGATTGGAGGTGCCCGGGGAGTGACTCAGCAGGGACGCTTCCTCCCGGGGGCTGCCGTGATTCTCATTGGCCATCTCAGCACCCACACCGGACCTGCCACACAGAGGACCGAAGGGTGTCAGGCCAGCAGGGCATGGACGCCAGCTCCACCCCTCACCCACCCATTACAACCCACTGAAGGCTCCACTGACCACTTGCAGACGTGAAGAAATCAATCCAGTCCTGTCCCTGGAGGGCCGGTGTGGTACCAGAGGAGCCCTGGGATCTAAGTCGCAGTTCCCTCAACTAGAAAATGGGCGCACTCCTGTTGCTCCTTCTGCCTGACATACCCTTCCCAATTCTCCGCCTGGCTTGTCACGACGTTCACATGTTCCAGGAAGTGTTCCTGGACTCTCCAATGCACCCCCCGCCCTCCAAGCGAGGTGGTCAGAGCCCCTCTGCAGGCCCATGAATTCTTCCACTGTGGCACCCAATCCTGTCTATCAGCTGGGTTTGTCTACCCATCAGATGGTCAGAACTCCCAGGGCTAGGAACTGGGTCCAGTTCAGGACTCTCCAGTGCTCAGCAGGGTACCTGGACCCGACAGGAACTCAATTCATTCTGCAAATATTTACAAAGCACAAGGGTGGCACAGAAGACAGGACAGGGTCTGCCCTTGAGAAACTATTCCCACAAAAAAAGAACAGTAAATCCTCCTCTTTCCTGTTCCTATCCAATAAAATCTAACTGGAACAGAGTGCAGCCCGGAGGGGACACGGCATCTAAGTGGCTGCCTCATTCTGTGCTTCAGGGCAGGAAACAATCTGTTGCTAAAGACACCAGTGGGACTAAGAAGAAGTATCTAATTCAGTCCTTCCTAATCCCCAGGTGAAAATTTATTTTAAATACCAAGAAGCAGGTCAGCTCCTTCGGATTTGTATTCTCCATGACTCCCACCCAAAGCACATCCAGCACAAGCCTCCTGTGATTTCCCGACCTGGCTATTAGACTCCTAGGGGCCCAACCGAGATTGGCCTGGTGATCCCAAAGTTGTTCTCAATATGTCACAGCACCCAAAGAAATCATTTACCCACAAAAAGAGCACAAAGGCATGTTGAAACATCAGTTATCTTTGCTTGCTGAAATTTTATCAACTCATTGTGGTGACACCGATTATCTCATGATGATCAGAAGCTCTGATTGGCTGTTGACAACATCATAGGAATCACCGGGACAGTAATTTTATTTGTACACTCAGTCATCGATGTCTTTGTTAATTTGGAAAGGGAAAAGCGAACGGTTACTTTGTCAGTACAGTAAAATGCACGGAGCAAGAGGACATACATACAACCAGAAGGGGCCGTGATAACAAAAAGGTTCAGAACCACTAACCGAGGGGAGAAAAAGTTTGATTCTCTGGGGAGGAGGGATTCCTGGTGCCTTGGGGCTGAGCCCATATGTCTCAAGCCTGGAAAAGGTCCCTCTTTTTCTCACCCTCTGGGGTCTGCAACACTAGCATGAGAGGGTTTTCTTCTCCGATCAGATGGACCCCCACGTCACAGGGTCCCACAGAGGCAGGGGGGAGGCCTGCAGGAAGGCTCAGCACAGGTGGGTGGGCTGGTCAGCAGTGGAGTGGACGGGGGCCCAGGGAATTCCTTGCATCAGCAACTGCAGAGCAAATAGAAGAAGAGAGAGTCACAAACCTGCGAAATGCTGCAGCGCGGGACAACAGCAATAGGGGCAACGATACGGAGCAAGTAGGGAGCCCCCAGGGCAGGGCACACTGTGGGAGATCTGGGGATTTAAGGAACGAAAATGATACTCCTCAAACTCTGCAAACCGAAAGCTTCACCTTCACGGACTTGCAGCCCACAGGCACACAGGCCTTGTATCGAGGAGGGCCCTAAGCCTGGTTTCAGGCTCTACCGTTGCTGTCTTGAAGTTTTTAATAAATTTTTAATAAGGGGGCCCATGTTTTGATTTTGCACACTGGACCCCAAAAACTGTGTAGCTGCTCCTATCAACCAAAATACTCCTAAGACAAAAGAAAAGCGAACATACCATTTGGCCCTTATACGACACAGTTGACACAGGTCTGAACTGCATGGGTCTACTTACATGCGGATACAGTGTGCTACTATTTACACTTCCTTATGGTTTTCTTAGTAACATTTGCTTTACCCTAGCTTTTATTGTAATACACTGTATAATACACGTAATACACAAAACATGTGTTCATCCACTACCTATGTTACCAGTAGGCTTCCGGTCAACAGTAGGCTATTAATAAAGTTGTGGGGAGTCCAAAGTTCTACTGGGATTTCCAACTGTGCCAGGATCAGTGCCCCTAACCCCTGTGTTGTTCAAGGGCTAACTGTACATACCAGATCCCCGGGGGGCACGCTCCCAAGCCACCCACAGTGAGCTAAAAAAAGTCAATCTTTTAAAACCACAATAATAATCATTCATGCAAATGCATTATGTAACACAGCATGTCCATCTTTATTGATAGTTTCCCTAACACGTATCTTGTGACACGGATGCCCCCCCATCCCCGCAGCAAGAACAGCACAGCTTAGAGGCCAAATGGGGACACTGCAGTTTTTTCAAAGCCGACTGTGCAGCAAGGGGGGGGGGGGGGAGCGGGCTTGTAAAACAATTCAGATTCCTGTCTCTCACTTCACGTCTAGGAGTCAGGAATGGGGAGGGCAGATACACAAGAATTTGTATTTTAAACACACCCCAAAAGGTGGGATTGGGAAACGCGATGACAAATTTTACACCGCTTCAAAACTTTACCAATTTTTTACGATTAAAGAATTTTTCTTAAGTTTCCAGGTGATTTAGAAGCAACAGGTCGGCAGCCGAAGAACCCGCTCTGGGTTTGGGCAGACCGGGGGTCCAGGTCCTTCTGCCGCTTTCCGACTTACAAACAGGAATCATTCGACCTCTATGGTCTCTATACGTAGAGTCTAGCGTATCGTACACTTTAAGTAAGAAATAACTCTATTATTAAGATAATGTTTTTATTTTCCAAAGGCTTCCGGCCCCCGCGCATACCGCAGTCTGACAGCGCCGACCAGCTTAATAAACAACTGTATCTGCGCAACCGGAGGAACCCACCAGAAGGAAAAGAACCCTGTTATTGGAGAAAGATGGGGCGGGACCATCTCAGAAATGCACCAATCAGAACCCTCTGAATCAGGAGGGCGGAGTCAAAGGGCTTGCAAAATGCGCAGGCGAGGGGGCCGCTCAAGGAGGGGGCTCCCCACCCGAGCGCGCGCACACCTTCCCCTCCCCCCAGCCCCAGCGGGGGCGGACTGTTTGGCGCGCGCGCGCCAGCCCATCTCCCGGGCTCCGCCCCCCGCCCCACCGCGCGCTCCCGCCCCCGGGCTGAGGCGACTCAGAGTCGGAGCCCGACACAAAGGCGGTGGCGGCGGCAGCAGCGGAGGGGCCCTAGAGGCCGCTCCGCCCGCGGTCTCCGGGCCCACCTCCCTCATCCAAGCCACCGGCCTGGCCGCCCACCCGCGGGCCTAAGATGGCGGCGGCGGCAGAGATAGGGCAAGCGGTGGCCCCGAGCGGAAAGCGCCAGAGGGGCCACCACTGCCCGGCTTCGGATCCCCGGACCCCGGAGCGGCTCGCCGCGGGACCATGGCTTCCTGGGGCTCTTACCTGCCCGGAGCGGACTCGCGGGGACGCGGCTACACGTTCTGCTCGACCTCCCGTTTTGCCGCCTCCGCCTCGCCCTCCCCAGCGCCGCTGCCGCCATCTTGTGTCCCGGGCCGGGACTCCGCGCTGCGCATGCGCTGGTACCGCCTCTGAGGGACCTCGCCGCTGCCGCGCCGCCATCTTGAGTGTGGCAGGACCGGCCGACTCCACAGACCCTGCTTGCTTTCGGCCCCCTCCCCTTCCTCCCGTCTTTCCCTGTTGTTCCATGCGGGTCTCAGGAGGGCACGGCAGCTTTGCGCTTTGTGGGGTGTTGGCTGAGAAAGGAACGAGCTCACAAGCACGCTCCCTGCCTCAGTTTCCCCCCGCGAGCACACCCGGCGGGGCTGGAGGACCTGGGTGGGAGGTGCACAGCCGGGACCGGACTGAGAGTGCGCACCGGGGGGCGTGGGGCGGGCTGGGAACCTGCGGGCGCTCGGCAAAGACGCCGACCCGGGGGCGGAGTCGTGACGCTGCTCTGGGCGTAGCAGGGACCTGGGTCCTAGCTCCGGCGGGGCTCTGCCCCTCAAACGTCCAGTCAGTCACTTGACCTCTCTGCGCCTCTGCCAAGAATGTTTTCCAGCCGTTTTCCATATCCAGGACGCATACAAATCGAACCTTCGCCCATAGTGAGGCATACCTGTGGCTACTAGTTGTGGTGCTAAGCCTCACGGAGAGCTCAGACCGGCCACCAGTTAGCCCAGCAGGAGATGCAGTTGCGAGGTGCCCCACACCAGGCTCCCTGCAGGATTCTTGGGTAGGGGCGGGCCGACCCGCTAGCTCCACCCCCCTCGGGCCGCCTTAGTAAACTGACCTCTCAACAGTAGCTTGAGAGGAACCCAAGGTTGCCACCTGCTGTTGGCCTTGCGCTTCCCAGGCGGGGCCAGGGGCTGCAGGTACCGCAGCTGGTCAGCAGCCTCAGCCTTCCGCGGTGCCTGGCCCCGTGCAGCCGGGTGGGGTTGGGGGAGCGCCGACAAAACCGGAGGCAACAGTATGAACTAGGCTATTCATCAGACCGGCTAGGTTTAGAGTCCTGCTCCTCCATCCTAGGTGTGTGGCCTTGAGGGAGTTGTTCGACCTCTTTAAGCTTTGGTTTCCTCTAATGGAAGATATGTCCTCCTGCCTCATAAAGGTTTGGTGAGAATTAACTGGGACGACGCCTGCAAAGTACTCAGCACATGTGGTACCTGGCATTTAACAAACGTTAGGTATTATAGCCTCACAGGGTTATGAGGATTGCTCCAAGTAGCACTGAGCCCTCCAAAAATAAACCTGCCCCATATAGGCACAGTAGGTGAAGCCAAGCCTACCCTTACCGAGCATCCAGTTCACTTGGGAAGCTCATTCGGTTAAGCGTTCGCCTTCCGCTCAGGTCATGATCCCAGGGTCCTTCCATCCAGTGGGATCTGGCTCCCTGCTCAGTGGAGAGCCTGCTTCTCCCTCTCTCTCTGCCTGCTGCTCCCCCTGCTTGTACTCTCTCTGTGTCAAATAAAATCTTTAAAAAAAAAAATAGCACACATACAGAAAAGTGCTCAAAACGGAAGTGTAAACCTTCATGATCTGTCACAAAGACCCATGTGAACATCACTCAGGTCAAGGTATCATCAAGCACAGCATAATCACCACTAAGTTTGTGGTAATCACTTCTTTGCTTGGTGTAGTTTTACCAGTAAGCGTGTATCCCTAAACACTATAGTTTCATTTTGCCTGTTCCTTGAACTGTGTACAAATGGAGTTCTACAGTCCTATGTTGTGTTCTTTTGCTCAACATTGCACTTGCAAAACCCATTTATGTTGCTGCAGGTAGCTACTTCATTTTCATTGCTGTATTCTGTCTGCCAATGCATATTTATCTATTCTACTGTTGGGAGATATTTGAAGCCCCCCACCCCATACCTTCTTTCTGAATTATTATAGATAATAATAACAAAATTATTATATTTAAATAAATGAGCTAATCCATTAAGTATGTAAATATTTGAAAGAATGAGTGAATAATAAGACCATTCTCCAAACTGCTCTTCCTGTCCTCCACCCTTGCTTCTCTCCTAGTCCATAACGCCCCCTGCAGTCACAGAGATCTCTTTAAATCCGGTCATATGGAAAATCTGGTCTAGTCACCCGGGGCTTAAAACCCTTGAATATCTCCCCACTGACTGCGGGATGAAATCCCAAACCCTTAACTTGGTTTACAAGGTCATGATTCTGAGAGCTACCATGGCAGAGCATTGAGTATAGGTTGTGCCGAGCACTTTACATACATTCATGCTATTCATGATCCAGACCTTCAAACCACCTCTCCTTCATCAGGCCTTGGCCTTCACGAACTACGTGTAATTTCCCCCAAAGGTGTCAGGTTCTCTTTGAGCTTGGACCTTTGCATATGCTGTTTGCTCTCACTCTTTCTCCCCAATTGGACTCATTCAGCCTTCAAGTCTTGCTTTAAAATTTTATTTGTTTTTTATTTGAGAGAAGGGGGTAGGAGCAGAAGGAGAAGGAGAAGGAGACTCCCTGCTGAGCATGGAGCCCGATGAGGGGCTCAGTCTCACAACTCTGAGATCATAACCTGAGCCAAAACCAAGAGTCAGATGCTTAACCGACTGAGCCGCCCTGGTGCCCTCTTCAGTCTTACTTTAGATGTCACCTCCACCAGGAAGCCTTCCCTGAACTCACCTTCACCCAGGCTAGGTCGGGCCCCCTCTTATGTATTCCTATAGCAGCCTGTGCTCAGTGGACTCCTTAAGGGTGGGGCTGGGGCTTGTTCACATCTGTAGTGCCCATACCCAGTGCTGTGCCTAACCCTCTGTAAATATTTGTTGACCATGGACAGACCACAGTGGGTTGAAGTCTGGGTGACTTTTTCCAGGTATCCCTGTTTCTATTCCAGGCTCTGGTTTCTGTGGTGGGCACACCAAGGCAGTGCCCTTTGAGAGGCCAAGAAAAGCATAAGTTGCCTGCCGTGGCAGAGTCCCTGCCAGCAGCCTGGAGTGCGCTACTCCCAAGATAGGGATGAGCAGGTCAAGCAAAGGTCCTGGGGCTTTCAAGCACTCCACCGACTTTTCTGAAGAAGCCTTGTGAGTTGGGAGAGATGGTTGAGATAAGCAGGGCTCCTCCAGCTTTAGCCAATGCTGGCTGGGAGCCTGCTGGCAGAGCGTCTGAGGACCTCAGCCTCAACTCAGGACACAGCCCAGTCTCCATATTAAAGCAGAAACATAAACATACAGGCTCAGGCTGCCACATACCTTCACCCCCTTGTTCTTTGCTACTACAGCAGGAAGCTGCTGAGTGGGAGCCACACATCTCAACCCCTGAGGTCCTGGCCACCGGGGAAGGGAGGCTCCAGCGTGATCCTGATTCAGGCTGCCCCCACCCAGGTCCAGCCAGAGCTGCCCATAGACTCTGTTCTGCAGTTTAAATAACACTAAGGCAGTTTCCAAGGCCAGTGGGCTTGGCCCCGGGGAAGCTGCGGAAGAAAGTCTACCCCAAACTGTGGTTTCCACTGGGAGTGGCTCTCTGGCCATTCTGGGGCCAGATGAGAGAAGCCATTTAGACCAAGAATAGACGAGGGGAGTGGGGTGTTTCCTCTAGTCTTCCTGGTCCTTTAAGTGTCTGATGTGGTGTCCCGCTCCCCTCCATTTCTTCCTTCGGCTGGGCCCGGTATGTGGTGGGGTCTGCCCCAGAACCTTGAGAACCAGAGGTAAATAAGCCAGACTCTGTCCTCAGGCTGCTCGCAGAGGAGGCGGGGAGGCCCACGCAGAAGTAAACCCTCTCCTACAGGGAGATAAAGGTTCTGCTGGGCTGACCAGGAGGGGGGGCCCTGCAAAAGAGAAGGCTTCAGAAGAGACGGCAATGAGCTGACTCTTGCTGGAAGGATAGGACTTTCCAGGTGGGCAAGGATACAGCCTGTGCCCAGGCCTGGAGGGGTGGAAAGGGTGGCGTGTTGGGGGAACTCGTCAGCCTGAGCACACTGCCAGGCAACGGGGAAGGCACAGGTCGAGTCAGGGTCTTGGGCCCCAAATTCAGACCCTGTTCTGGGTGAGACCTGGCATCTCCAGGTGGTGTCTGGGTCATCTCAGGATGGGGGAGGGGGGCACCTTCACCCTCCCCACCCATTCCTTCTGATGCCCGTTCTCACTACTTTGGGCAGAGCGGCCACGAACCAGCATGTTTACCCTCCTGTGAGCTGAGTCTGCAGAATGAAATCCCAGACTTCTCCAAAGAAGCCAGAGTGACAGCTGGCAGCTTCACGAGCATCTGAGATCAGAGGAAACTTTGACCAGAGAGGGGAAGAGGAACGACACCAACTGGGTTCCTAGGACGCTTGACTTCTAACCCAGAGATCTCAACCCTGGCGGGAAAAACTTGGGGTATAAATTATGTATGCTGCTAGAGTCACCTGTTTCTAATGTACAAGTCAATGATTTTGAGTAAATGTACACTGCTATGCAGCCATCCCAACTCAGAACATTTCCATCACCCCACAAAAGAGCTCTCGTGACTGTTTGCCATCACCCCGTCTTCCCACGCCCCAGACTCAGGTAACCACTACCCTGCTTTCTATCTGTATAAAGTTGCCTTTCCTGGACCTTTCGCATAAATGGAATCATACAGAATGCAGTCTTTGCCTCGGGGTCCCTTCACTTCACGTCCTGTGTTTGAGATTCAGCTATGTCTCAGCACCGATCAGTAGTTCATTGTTTTCTCCTGCTGAATAGTCCCCCACTGCACCGACACACCACGTTCTGTTTATTTGTTTACCAGCTGCTGGACCTTTGGCTTGTCTCCACTTTTTGGCTGTTAGGAATGGTGCTACCACGGACATCCGTGTGCACGTGTTTGTGTGAACGTTTGTTTTCCTGTCCGTGGAGTGGACGCCCAGAAGCGGAATTGCTGTATTTGTAGTAAATGTACGCCTAACTTTACAAGAAACGGACAAAGCCCTGCGCTGTGTTAAGTCCCTACCAGCAGCGTGTAAAGGTTCTCATTTCTCTACATCCTTGCCGATGCTTGTTACTTGTTATCAGTCTTTTTTATTATATCCTGTTGAGGAACTTTATAAAAAACACCCACTGATGCCTGGGCTTCAGCCTAAACCAATTAAATCAGAGTTCTGCGGGGCTGCCTGGCAGGTTCAGTCTGTAGAGTGTGCGACTCTGGATCTCAGGGTCATGACTTGGGCCCCATGTTGGGTGTGGAGCCTACTTTAAAAAAAAAAAAAAAAAATCAGAAGGGCACCTGGGTGGCTCAGTTGGTTAAGTGTCCAACGCCTGATCTCAGCTCTGGTCTTGATCTCAGGGTCTTGAGTTCAAACCCTCCGTTGGGCTCCACGTCTGGGCGTGGAGCCTACTTTAAAAAAAAAAAGGAAAAAAAAAATCAGAGTCTCGGGTTGGGGACGGCCATAGGTGTTCAAAACATAACAAAACAAAGCAAAACCCTCCCTATTTTAAAAGCTACTAATGTGCAGGAGGGTTGAGAACCAGTGATCTAATTTCAGGCCAGAAGTTCTGGTCTGTGGGGCACTGAGAGGGACCTACGGCTGGCCAGCAGCCTCTCCCACACCCGGAAACATAGAAGCTTGGGGGTGGGAGGCAAGCTGCCTCCCAAGAAGGCACATGAAGTCCCAGGGCAGCCCAGCCTATTGGAAGGTGAGGTAAAAGGGCCTGGGAGTGGCTTGGGTCAGGGAGTGCTGATTTCTGCACAGCCAGCTGAGATCTTGAGGGAACAACCCCCCCCGCTCCCCCCCACCCCCCCGTCCCCCGCTTCCCCCGCCGTGACTTTAGGGATTGTTCAGGCTTCTGAAGAGATTAGCAGAGTATGGCATTCCTGGCTGCAGGCCAGCTCCAGAAAAGCCCAGAAAGATGTAAGGAGAGGGGTGGTGCCAGCAGGAAGCATAGGGAGCTTAGAGGCTCAGGGAGGAATTAGGCCGGTGCTGCTCAGTCCGTGATAAGATCTCCTCCTTTTGAAGGGTCTGTAGATGGTAATAACGACCCACTGTCTGTGTACGGACCCTGTGCTGGGCCCTGCGGACACAGCCATGAGTATCAGGCTCCGGCTGCCACGGGGCTTACAGTCTGCTGGAAGAAACAGCCAATAAAGGATAAAGCAGAACAAGAAGTGATGGGGAGGGGTCCTCCCAGGGCAAGTGACATTTGAAGAGAGACTAGAGTGAATGAAGGAAGCTAACCACACAAAGTCTGCCTGCGAAGGTGCAGCCGGTGGAGGGAAGGGTCAAGGGCAAGCTTGAGGCCGAGTGAGCTGGTGTCCAGGCATTGGTGGAAGATGGTTGGAGAGGAAGGTAGGCAGGAGCTGGCAGCCTGGAGCCCTTCTGGGCTCGTGGCCAGAGTCCAGGTCTTACTTTGTGTGTGATGGGGAGTGAACGAGGGTTTCGAATAGGGTAGGAAAATACTACCATTTCTACTTTTTCAACACCACTGTGGTTGGTGCAAGAAGGCTAGATCTTTAGGGGCAATAGTGATGCAGGGAGATGAGACTAGTTGTCCAGGTAAAAGAAGAAAATGGCCCAGACTAGTGTTGGTGCAAATGGAGAAGTGTGCATAGAGGTGGGGGGGAGCACTTTTTGGAGTTCGAGACACCAGGATCTGCCGACATGAGCTTTCAGGAAGTAGGAGACTCAAGGATAACTCCCCGGCTTCTGGGTGAGCTTTGAGCATCTGGGCGAGCAGGGGCCCGTGGTCTGAGATGAGAAGCCTGGGAGAGCGGCAGAATTTGGTACCACAGTGGGGACAGTGCTGACATTCGGCACTAGCTGGATGGCAACGGGGAGGGAGGCCAGAGGGCCGTGATGTCCTCCTGACTCCCGGCTGTGTGTATGTTGGTCCCTCAGAAACTGTGGCAGCAGAGCATCTCGGAAAAAGTCAGGATGCCGGAGTGTGTTGGGTGCTTCTGGTACCCTTCGGAAAGGCCTGCAAAGAGACAAGCCCAGGCTGAACGTGCTGACCCATCGTCATCATCAGAAGGAAAAGTCACTCCCGTGTGCAGCCCCCTCCCTTCAGTTACTGGGAAATTTCTATTTCTGGCTTATGAACTCCAAACATCTAGGCAGCCCTGTACGGATCTCCCACCTCTTCCTCAAAGCAGTGAGCGGCGGGGAAGCCCATGCTGAGTGCTAACGAAAGCAGGGACAGGAAGTTTAGAGAACCATCAAGAAAGAGGCCCACATGAGGCGGGGTCAGCTAGAGGCTGCAAGAGGCACAGAAGCAGGGAGGGAGGGTGAATGTGAAGAAGAGGAGAGAAGTCAGAGCATGAGCGAGCTGCTCGAGGCCAAGTAGCTGGAGAGGTACCAGGGGCAGGGGTGCACAGGACCCTAGAGCTGGGGAGCAACCCCCATCAGGAGTGTTGGAGTCCTTGACTTTGAAAGCTGGAAGATCCTTTGGGGGCCAGGTGGCCGGCTCCATCCACAGAAAAAGGAGCTGGTCTTCAGGGAGAAAAATGGGAAAGAAAAGGAGAAACCCAAAGGCCTAGTGTCCAAGCTTCAAAAGCCACAGAAAGGCAGTGAGCAGCTCTGCGCTGGCTGAACTCAGAAAGCCCCAGTCCTGTGTTTCTCTTATCTCCATTTGGTAAATGTCTGGCCCCCGCCATGCGCCGTCATTCCGCCTGTTTGGGGAGATATAATCAGAGTCTCCTGGGCTGACATCTGCCCCCCACACACACATGCCTTTTCCCTCATTCCAACTCCGCCCCCGTCACTTGTTCCCAGGCACATCCATGCAGACCAACCCATGTCCACGCGCTGCAGGGAGAGGAAGGGGGTTCACTTCCTGAGGGGTAGCTTGGATGCGCCTTGGGGGCGGGAGAATGGTCAGGAGGGGAGGCGGGCTGACGCAGCTTCTCCAAGCCACGCAAGGATCCAAAGAAAACACAGCTGGAGGTGGGGGGCGGGAGGGGGAGGCCAGGCTACACATGTTGACATCTTGGGCAGGAATCCAACTTGGTGTCCTGTGGTCGGTGGAGCCTGTGTTTACTTGCTTGGACCAGTTAGTTCCTCCCACAGACCTCGGTCTGCCGGTCTACAAAACAGGGGCAATGATAGCTATCTCCAGGAATTGCTGTGAGGATTAAATGGGGCCATTTAAAAAGAGTCACAAGTGAGTGGAGTGGTTAAGAGCAGGGGCTCTGGAGCCAGACTGACTCGAGCTGGTTCCTTAACCTCTCTGGGTCTCTACTTCCTCATCTGTAAAATGGGTTGATGATACCTGTCTTGTAGAACGTTACGAGTTTTAAGGGAGTTAATATCTGGAAAGCACGTTTTGTTTGTTGAACTAGTTAATACTAATGACCAGAGACATTTATTGAGCCCTTTAGTGTGCCAAGTACTAGGCTCAGCTTTTTATATACTTTTTTTTTTTCTGAGAGAGAAAGAGTGCACGCTCATGAGCCAAGGAGGGGCAGAGGGACAAGCAAACCTCCCACCTCCCGGCCCATCGGGGAGCCTGACGAGGGATGCCATCCCAGGACCCTGAGATCGTGACCTGAGCCAAAGTCAGATGCTTCACTGACTGAGCCACCCAGGGGCCCCATATACTTTTTTAAAGAAAGATTTATTTATTTTAGAGAGAGACAGTGAGTGGGGGGGAAGGGGCAGAGGGACAGAAAGAGAATCCTGAAGTAGACTCCCCACTCAGCGTGGAGCCAGACGTGGGGCTCGATCCCAGGACCCCGAGATGGTGACCGGAGCGGAAATCAAGAGGCGGCAGCTTAACCGAAGGAGCCGCCCAGGTGCCCCCGCACGGTACATACTTTATTTAAAATCTCACTACCGCCGAGAGAGGTAGGCAGGTACTAGATCATCCCCATCTTACAGATGTGGAAACTGAGGCTCTTAAAGAGATTTACTTTTTAATTTACTCTAGAACAGGGGTTGGCAAACTAGAGCCCATGGGCCGAATCCAGAGAGCGGTCTGTCCCTGTGTCTTGTTTATAGTTGCCGTGGCGGAGTCCGAACCGCTGTGACAGCGACCACAGTGCCAGCACAGCCTAAAACATGTGCTATCTTATCTGACCTTCGACAGGAACAGCTCTCTGACCTCTGCTCCAGAAAATGACAGGAGCCGGAATTGAACCTGGTCTGTCTGATTCCAAAGCTAATTAAATAACGCTTTGCTCTCCTCGTGGTTTAACACTATCGCTGTGCTGCGTGCACAGCAGGGGCTAGAAAAGCATTTCTGTCCGATCCCTTTGAGGGCCGGAAAGTCCCCCCTTCCCTCTTCAAAGCTGGGAGTGAAAGTGGAAAGGGATTCGGGCCTTCTGGTCTCTTCATCCTTCAAGTCAAGTGTTGAGGACTCGGGGAGGTTGCCAAAGACCCCCTCCCGGGGGGGGGGGGCACCCAACTGCCAGTGTCACCGAAGTGTGAGGGCTGGGGGCACACGCTTCAGGAGAAAGGGGAAACCCATGGGACGGAGACGGTCGGGCTGCCAGGGCAAGTCCCTGGATTCAAGGTCAGTGAGTCCCTCTTGTCCCCCAGCCCAGGGCTGTGTTTAGGTTCAGGCGGGCTGAGACAAACATGGGGCAGGAGTCCCTAAAGAATCCGGGGTGCTATAGGTGTCACCTGTCCCCCAGACACACCTGAGGGCTCCAAGCCAGTTTAGCCACTCAGCAAACAGGCGGGACCTGGGCACTGGGAATAAGTGGGGAACCAGATCCCAGCTCTCAGGGACACAGACCATGTCTCCATTTACCCATACTTCGGTAAACCGATATTAACTAGTCACAAGATCTATAAAGCAAATAGGCCAGGCTGATGGGACTGAGTAACTGCCAGCTAGGCAGGGAAGTCCTCTCTGAGAAAGTGCCGTGGAAGCTGGGACCAGCATGACGAGGGGCGAGCTGTGGGAAGATCATGTGGAAAGGCATTCCAAGCAGAGGGAACAGCAGGTGCAAAGGCCAGTGTGGCCGGAGCAGAATAAAGGAGGGTGACAGAGGGTGGGTGACGAGACAAGGGTACGCGTGTAGCGTGCCTGGAAGTCGGGGCACGGAGGCAGGAGTTTATTCTGAGTGTCATGGAAAAAGCCCTAGATGCTAACAAAGGACGCTGATGATTATAGCTGACATTTTCTGAGCCCTTACTAAATCCCAGGTGCTTGTCCAGTCCTTTACATGCATTAACTCTTTTAATCCTCACAAGCAATCCAGATGTGGAAACAGGCCCAGAGAGGTTAAACCACTGGCCCAAGACCACACAGCTACATTTAAGGCTCACCGGGGCTGCTGTGGGGACAGTGACGTGCAGGAGACAGAATCTCCCACAGGAGATCCCAGTGATACAAAGAGGGAGCTTGCATGTCAGTCAAGAAAGTGAGAAGAGGGGTGCCTGGGTGGCTCAGTCGGTGAAGCGTCTGTCTTCGGCTTAGGTCATGACCCCAGGGTCCTGGGATCCAGCCCCATGATGGGCTCCCTCTCCCTCTGCCTGCTGCTCCCCCTGCTTGTGCTCTCTCTGTGTCAAATAAATAAATGAAATCTTAAAAAAAAAAAAAAAAGGAAAGTGAGAAGAAAGAAAACTAACATCTGCCAGGTTTTCTGCTTGAGCCAGGCTCCAGGAAGAGTGAGGGCTACTAGAGTTCAAAGACATTAAGGCACTTCCTCCTCTGGATATCCTTAGCTCTTCCTTCCTCTCCTACACCCTTTCTGTCTCGTGTGCTTGTGGTGCGTGCCCCTAATCTTAATAGCCAGTATTTATTTGGCGCTAGCGGTGTGCCGTGTACTGTGCTCAGCACAAGCAGGAGGCGCATTTAATTTATTCTTGCAACAACCTCGTTGTTTCTGTTTTAGGAAGAGGAAACTAAGTCTCAGAGCTGCTTCAGTAAGGGGTCCAAGAATTGGACAAATTCCAAGAATTCGAATCCTGGTCTGTCAGACTCGAGAGTCTAAGCACTAACTACGGGGCTATAAACACCACCTCCCACCCTTGCACAGTTCGTGGGTTTTCCAGTAGTAGCTGTCTGGTGGTCTTTACTTCTGGTTTCCCACTAGGATGGGTCCATACTAGTGCCAACCTCATAGGTTAAGAAGATTAAATAAGTTCCTCTAGATCTAGGGTGACTAACCGTCCTGGTTTGCCTGGGACTGAGGGAGTTCCCTGGAAGGGAGACATTCACTTTCAAAGCTAGGAAGGTTGTGGGAAAATCAGGACATGTTGGCATGCCTACCCGGAAGAGTGCTTAGTGCTACATACGTGTTCACTCACCTTTATCACTTTTCCTTTCCTCTTTCATCCATTGACAACAAAAAAGGGTAGCAAGCACCTACTCTGTGCCGGTCCCAGGAGCTGGGAACACACTGCAGGCGGTAGAGGGAGATACTGTGCAGAGAACCTAGCTTCAAAGGTTCACACACACACACAAGGTCTACAGTCCCTGGGAACACCAACCCTGCCTCTGGGGTGACTCCAGCAGTCTGTGCCCTGTCCCCCTGGGTGGGCAGCACTTGTTTGGACCCCAGTGGGAGAGGTCTCCGGGGCCTGTTAGATCCCTAGGTAGTGACATAGAGACATTTGGTGGTGGATGGGGTGGGGGTGGGGGGGTGGAGTCCCCTGGTGAAGTCTGCCAAGAAGAGGTCTTGATGATTGTGGGTGGAAAGGAAGGAAGAAAATGTGCCTTGGGCGTTGATTTTGTGGGTGGTCCCAAGTATCCCGTACATTTTGCTGGATGACGAAACTGAGGCACAGTGACCCAAGTGAAGTGACTTGCTCAGGATCATACAAGAAGACATGGGCATTTGGAATTTAAACCAAGGTCCCAGAGAAGCAAGGACTGTTGGGATTGGGCGGGCCAATTCCTGCACTTCCCTCCCTCCTTCCCGGCTTGGGTCCCCCACTTGTCTTGACAGCGGCCCGGCCTGTCACGGGGCTCTGTACAGCCCTCTCCACCCTCCCGGCCGCCAGCGTTCCGCCCCGTCCCCTCCCAGCCCCCGAGGGAGGAGGGGAGAGCGGGAGCGAGGAGGGGGGTCGGAGAGGCCCGGCATTATAAAGGCGGCTGGAACAGCACTGCCCGCCAGACCCCGCCGCCCGGATCCCCTGCGCAGCCCGCCGCCCCTCGTGACCGCACCGACCCCCAGCTCCGCCGCAGTGAGTTGGGGCGCGTCCCCATCCACCCCCAGGCCCTCGCTGAGCCGCATGGTCTGCTGAACCCGGGGTGGGGAAGAGATCCCATGAAGGAGGGCGCTGATATGGGGGGTATCAGGCCGAACCCCGATGGCAGGGATTTAGGACCCGGCGGAGCCGGGAGACCGGGGAGCCCGAGGTCGGGCCGGCAGTCCCCTCTACTCCCCCGGCGCGGGGCCTGGGAGACCGCGAGCCACCCCCCAGGAATGCGTGTGCAGCCGTTTCCATGGTAACAGGCAAGCCGCGCCCGCCCTCTGCTAAAGGAAAGGGGGGGTGGGCGCTGGTCCCTGGGAGGTCCAAACTCGTCACGCGGCGGGTGCACGGGGGGGGGGGGGAGAGGATGTCCCCTCCCCTTCCCCCGTGTCCCAAATCCTCTGAGAACCAGAGCGCGAGTCGCATCGCTTCTCTGAGCCTCAGTTTTCGCATCTGCCAAATGGAGGCAATATAATTGGTTCCAAGTTCCCTGAAGAGCTGTTTCGAGGGTAAGGATCCGGCCAGTCCCTCTTCTGGTTGGACAACCGGGGAGTGGGTTTTGGCGGCCCTGATGACTCCAGCGACCCCACCCCACCCCAGGCCCGCTCGCTATGGCCCTCCTCGGGGCCCTCCTCCTAGCGCTTCTGGCAGGCGCTCATGCGGAGCTCCCCGGCTGCAAGATCCGCGTCACCTCCCACGCGCTGGAGCTGGGTAAGGGGCGGGGCCGGGTGAGGGCCGATGAGGGAGGGCTCGCCCCGGCAGTGGGCGCAGGACCTAAGGGTCTCGCTGCTACCTCAGTGAAGAAGGAAGGCCTGCGCTTTCTGGAACAAGAGCTGGAGACCATCACCATTCCGGACCTGCGGGGGAGGGAGGGCCACTTCTACTACAACATCTCGGAGTAAGCGGGGGACCCGGGGGGCGGGGCCTCGGACTCCGGGGGCGGGGCCCAAGGCCTGGGACGCAGAGTGGGTGGGGCAGGGGCGTGGTCACTTGAGGAGGCGGGACTCAAGAAACAGGATGGGGCGGAGAAAATAAAGGCCAAGCCCCCCAACGTAGGCGGGACCAAGAACCGCAAAGCCGAAGCCTTGGGGGCTGCGGCGTGGCCAAAGAGCACCGGAGAGGGGGAGTCAGGAAACTTGCCAAAGGATGAGAGTGGGGTCTAGGGCCCGGGGTGGAGCTAAAGGGAGAGGTCCCGGAAACAAGAGACAAGAACCTTCCTTGGGACGATGGGGATAGGAGAAATGGGATATGCAGCTCAGCTGAGAGAGACAAAATCAAAGGATTCCGTTAAAAGACCAGGTCAAGCAACTACAGGGCGTGGGAGGGAAGGGAGTGCGAGCAATAAGGCATCTAAAGAAGGGGTGAAGCTCACTTTTACCACCTGGGTCAGGAGAAGCTGATCTCTGAGCTGGCCAAGTCCAGGCTGGACACTTTAGGGAAAGTGAGAGAATTCATTCCATCCACCTCAGCTTCCCCAGGCCTGGACTGGGAGAGGAGGGAATGAGTTTCTTGTGGTTTCGTGGGACCCCCTCTTCGTGGTCCTGAAACTAATCCTGAGGCTTCCCGCAGGGTGAAGGTCACGGAGCTGCAGCTGACGTCTTCTGAGCTCCATTTCCAGCCAGAGCAGGAGCTGGTGCTACAAATCAGCAACGCGTCCTTGGGGCTGCGCTTCCGGAGGCAGCTTCTCTACTGGTTCTTGTGAGGACCTGGCAGGGTGGATCAGAAGGGCCGGGATGCCTTGGGGCTGTGGGCAATCCTTTAGCCTTCCTGTGCCTCAATTTCTTCATCTGTGCAACAGGGACAAGCAGACCCCCTTCATAAGGGTTTGATAGGGTTTGGTAGAATGTCTAGTAAACCGCGGAAGTGGAGTCTTATTAAGAGGTATCATGACATATGAGCAGGGAGGTGGTGGAGGCGCCCTTAAGCTGGACATTGACTGCCCCACACCCCCTCGCAGCTATGATGGGGGCTATATCAACGCCTCTGCCGAGGGTGTGTCCATCCGCACTGCTCTGCAGCTCTCCCGGGATGCCACTGGCCGTATCAAAGTGTCCAACGTCTCCTGCCAGGCCTTGGTCTCCAGAATGCACGCAGCCTTCGGGGGAACCTTCAAGTAAGCCTGATCTCCAACCCAGGGCACCCCCCTTTGAGCCTTACTGCCTAGTGCAATGCAAAGTGCACAGACTTGGGAGCCAAGCCTACTGGGTCCAACTCTCAGCACCCTCATTTCCCTGCTGTGTGACCTTGGGCGAGTCACTGAAGCTCTGTGCCTCAGTTTCTTCATTGGTAAGATGAAGATGATAATAGCAACTATTTTATAAGATGTTGTGAAGACTACTTGTTAATATATGTAAAAATATTTAGAACAGTACCTGGCATGTTAGTGGCTAGCTTCCTGGATAAGAGTAATTGTGAAGATCAGTATGCACAGTTGGGCATGAACTGAGTTCTCAATAACTACTACTAATAAAAACAATAGCATAATTTCAGATTTGGGGCTGAGAAGGGGACTCTCAAAGAGTTCTCAAAGAGAGTGGGAGAGAAAAGATGGTGGATTTATCATCTGGTGTTGGCATACTGTCAAGTTTTTATTTACTCAACAAATAACGTATATGCCAGTCCTTGAGGATTCATAAAGGAACTCAGAGCCTAGTCGAAGGGACAAAACATTTGTTATTGAGGCTTTGAGGGAGGAACTGAGTACTCCAGGGGTTCAGAAGAGGGTAATCAGGGAAGACTGCCTGGAAGAGGAAGCATCTGAGCCCATACAGAGGGAAATATAGGACAGGCACACTGAAGGTGGAAGGGAGGGCATGAGTAAGCAGCTGATGGTGGGAATGCTTACGGCAGGTTTAAAGAACTAGGGGTAAATTCATGAGGCTGGTGGGGGGCAGGGGTTAGGAGAGGTCTAGAGAATAAGGCTAGAGAAGGGATTTGGAAACCCTCCATTAAAGAGCTGGTAATACAGGTCAAAGTTGAGCCACCTCCTCCCATCTCTCTGGCTAGTGATTTCTCCTGGACCTGGATTGGGGCAGGGCAGAGTCTGGGCTCACGTGGTCTCTCCCCTCCTTGCAGGAAGGTGTATGAGTTCCTCTCCACATTCATCACCTCGGGGATGCGCTTCCTCCTGAACCAGCAGGTACAGCACTAGTGTGTGTGTGGGTGCCCTCCTCTCTTTGGAAGGCCCTGACTCTAGACCCCACCTCGCAGATCTGCCCCGTGCTTTACCACGCAGGGATGGTGCTCCTTAATTCCCTCCTGGACACTGTGCCTGGTGAGTTGGCGCTGGCTGGGAGGGGAGCTCCGGGCCATGCCTGGGACTGGACAGGGGGTGAGGAGGGGGCTGGGTGTGCAGCTGCCAGGCAGGCCTTCAGAGTAGGCCCCTGCCATGCCCTGGCTTCAAATAGGGCCTCTGCTGCCGACTGGCCATGCGGCCCTAGGTAAGTACTCACTTCTCTCTGGGCCCTGGTGTCTTCGCTTGGCTGGCGATGCCTCCTTGTGGGGGTTGTTGGGAGGAGTAACTGAGTGATGATTATCAAGGTCCTCAATGTGGGCTTGCTGATCATTGGAACCCTGTCTGTATTCATCCCCTGCACTTAATAGGTGTTCAGCTAATACAAATTCCCTTTTCCTTTTTTTTTAATTTTAATTTTAATTTTTTTTATTTTTTGAAAAAAAAATTTTTTTTTAATTCCCTTTTCCTAAGCTGTGACCTCTGCCTGCTGTGAGGTAGAGATCATCACGCCCCACGCACAGGGCGTGGGGAACAATGAGGGAAGGGAATCCCTTGCCATCTTCTTTTTTTTTTTTTAAGATTTTATTTATTTATTTGACAGAGAGAGAAAGCACAAGCAAGCAGAGTGGCAGGCAGAGGCAGAGGGAGAAACAGGCTCCCTGCTGAGCAAGGAGCCCGATGTGGGACTTGATCCCAGGACCCTGGGATCATGACCTGAGCCGAAGGCAGCCGCTTAACCAACTGAGCCACCCAGGCGTCCCCCCTTGCCATCTTCTTTAGTGATCTCATGAAGCCCTTGTCACAGGGGTGGCGATGGCAGTAGGAGTCGCCATTAATATTGCCGAGCACTGAGTGCTTCCCACGTAAAACCGATTTGATCCCCACCACAACCCTATGAGGGAAGATCTATAATCACCACGTTGTGGATGAGAAACAGGCCCAGAAGGGTGAGAGCAGCTTGAGTGACTGCGCTCCTTCCCACAGTTCGCAGCTCTGTGGATGAGCTGGTTGGCATTGACTACTCCCTCCTGAAGGACCCCTTCGCTTCCGACAGCAATCTGGACATGGACTTCCGGGTGAGCTGCCTGGCTGCTGTGGCGGCTCTGACCTAACCAGACCTCCTCCTTGTCCCCCATGTTGCTTGTTTTGTCCTCCGAAGGCACAGCTCTGATGAGGCCACTCCACTGCTGAGTGGCCCCCCACGGCCTGCAGAATTCGGCTCAACTCCTGGGTCCGGCCCCACCTTTCTAACTTCACCCTGTTTCTCTGCACTCATTCTTTCCCCAATATGCCCCTTGCTTCCTACCTCAGGGCCTTTGCTCATGCGCTGCCTTCTCCACCTCCCCTGAAGCAGTTGGACATACAGCTCTATGCACAGAATCTATGTAACTGTAAACAGCAACTTTTCTCACTCCTGCTCTGCATCTTTCAAGGCCCACTCACATGCCACCTCCTCCCCGAGCCCTTTTCTGGGCGTCCCTTCTCTGGTCTAATGGGAGTGCTCCCTTGCAGAACTCCAGCTGCCCTCCTTTGAATGCCTTTTTAAGAGTTGTGCTAACAACGAGAGCACCTGGCGGGGTGTTGGTAGAGCATGCGACTCTGAATCTTGGGGTCATGAGTTCAAGCCCCATGTTGGGTGGAGAGATTACTTAAATAAATACAACCTAAAAGTTGTGCTAATGAGACCCCTAAATATAGCAGCTGGGTCCAACCCCCAGCATCCCTCACGGTGCCTGGCACTGGGCGTGGGAACATCTGGGTGCTGGGCCAGGCTGACCCCGAGCCCCCAACTGCAGGGGGCCTTCTTTCCTCTGGCTGAGGGGAACTGGAGCCTGCCCAACCGGGCGGTAGAGCCCCAGCTGCAGGAGGAGGAGCGGATGGTGTACGTGGCCTTCTCCGAGTTCTTCTTTGACTCTGCCATGGAGAGCTACTTCCAGGCAGGGGCCCTGCGGCTGTCACTGGTGGGGGACAAGGTATGCCGGGGTCTGTCTGAGGGATGGGAAAGAGGGGCCCTTTCTGAAACTCCCGATAACCCCGCCTCATCCCCCTTCCCCTCTCCAGGTGCCCCACGATCTGGATATGCTGCTGAGGGCCACCTACTTTGGGAGCATCGTCCTACTGGTGAGTGTTGGCGGGTGGTAGGGACGTGGCCAGGGTGGGCGGCCATACCGCCTGCGCACCAGCGAGGGGACGCCCCTGCGGCCACCGTGGAGTAGACAGAAGGCCTGACCTCCTGCCTGTGGCTAAGTTCTCTTATTTGTCAAGGTTGATTCCAAGTCTGTGAAGGGCCCTTGCTACTTCTTTATGAAGCTAGGAGGAAGGCAGGCTGAGAACCCCAGCTCTCTAAGTGTAGGGACTTTAACAAGGACCGATATATTATTTTTTAAGTTAAAGTTTATTTTTTTAATAATCTCTATGCCCATCGTGGGGCTCGAACTCATGACCCTCAAGATTAAACGTCGCATGCTCTACCGACTGAGCCAGCCAGGCGCCCCTGATGCATTTATTATTTTTGCTTATTATTTTCCCTCGTTTCATCGGGAGAGGGGTGGGAGGGCAAAATCTAAAAAGTATCTCAGTGATCATTAGAGGACTTGCCCTTAATCTCTTCTACACTATATAGCCTCCCAGGGCTGTTGTGAGGATTAGCTGAATCAATTCACGTAATGAAATCAGAGCAGCTCCACGTGCAGGGTAACTGCTCAGGAAACACTAGCTGCTGTCCCCACTGCTGTCATCCCCATCATCACCATCTACCTGATGGCCAAGCGCTGGAGGGGGCATGGACTCTCTGGCCAGACTGCCCAGGTCTGAATCCCAGGGTCTGCACCTGGAGGACTCCAGAACCTTGGACAAGTTACTTAACTTCTCTGTGCCTCAGTTTCCCTATCTCAAAGATGAGCATGATAATGCCTGCCTCACATGGTTATGATGAGATTTGAATGAGCTAACCTAGGCGAAGTATTGGTCGGCGCCTACACGAGAAAGAGCACAGCAGTTCAGAGAAGGACAATGTGGCAGAGGGCGGGGATATTTGATGCAAACACTGTCCCCGGGGAGTCTGGTTGGAGATGGATCCCCACTAGCAAGAACTTAGGAAAGCAAGAAAAGGACACATTCCATCCCTCGTGTCAGCAAAGGCACAGAGGCTGGACACAGTTCTGGAGGGTCTGGGAAGCCACACCAGTCCTTGTATTTGTGGGTCTGGGCTCCCAGCGGGCAGAGCCCAGCCCATGTCCCCTCCCGGGGCTCATACTCTGTCTCTAGAGCCCAGCGGTGATCGACTCCCCGCTGAAGCTGGAGCTGCGCGTCCTGGCCCCACCTCGCTGCACCATCAAGCCCTCGGGTAGCACGGTCTCCGTCACTGCCAGTGTCACCATCGCCCTGGTCCCGCCTGACCAGCCCGAGGTCCAGCTGTCCAGCATGATCATGGTGCGGCACCAGAGTGGGGGCTACTGAGGGCCAGGGAGGAGTGTGCTGCAGACCCTGTGGGTCAGTAACCCTTCCCCAACCCCCTTGCCTGCAGGACGCCCGTCTCAGCGCCAAGATGGCACTCCGGGGGAAGGCGCTGCGCACCCAGCTGGACCTGCGCCGGTAAGCAGCCAGCCAAGGTCTCGGGCAAGCACTTCACCTTGCTGAGCGTCCGTGCCTTCAGGATAATTGCACCTGCCCAACTGGGGAGCTAAAATCCACTCTGATCTATAGCCACTGGGGAGCTAGGGTCTTTGTTCATGCATAACAAATGCATTTTAATCAGGTGGAACTCTTCTGCATTGTCTTAGGGCCTAGAGGCAGACAGAAGAGATATTCTGAGGAGCGAACCGGGCCAGCAAGGTTAAGTGACATGCCCACAGTCGCACAGTCACACAGAGAAGAGCCTAACAGCAGAGGTTCGGGCAGAAACCTCAGCCCAACTTTTCTGATTTTGAGAAGAGTCACTTTACCTTCATTTTCTTCATGGACTAAATGGAGGGAAAAATAGCATCTACTCTGAGAGCCACAGGCAGCCAGGGGCTCCTACACAGCGAGGGCAAACATGCCACGGTCTGCAGAAAGTTCTACTGGACAGCACTGTCCCCGGGGTTAAACGAAACCCTGCAGGGTGGTGGTTAAGAGCCTAGATTCTAGAGGCAGCTTCTGCCCTCTACCAGCTGTGAAACCGCAGGCAAATTCCTTCCTCTCTCTGGGCTCGATGTGCCTTATGCACGAAGTGCAAATCGTTTCACAGTGCCTACTTCTTAGGGTTGTCAGGAGGAGGAAGTCAAGTTGGCATTTTAAAATATCTTACTATTTAACTTTTGTAACATGCTTCGTTCCTGGGAGGGAGTAAGCTCTGTAAGTTTCATTAAACAAACACAAAGCATCCGTGCCAGGCTGCCAGGCCGAGTCTGGTATACGGGAAGTGGTCAACGAATTTTAAGTAGCAAAGCTGGAGAAAAGGAACCACAGGCGGGAGAAAGGACGCCCCCCCCCCCCCCGGGGATGCACACCTGGTGGGTGCAGAAGCCCCAGACAGGTGTGGACGTGGGAGCATCTGAGGCTGAGACTCGGGGACTTCCGGTGGCCTGAGGAAGGGGCGCTTCCAGGCCTTGTGCCCACTGGACACTTCTTGCTCTCCTATAGGTTCCGAATCTACTCGAACCAGTCTGCTCTGGAGTCGCTGGCCGTGAGTTGGGGGTGGCGGAGGTGCCCAGGCCGGGTCGGGGCTGGGCCGCAAAGGCCCGTCGGCTTCCCGCTGCTTGCCCTGACGTCCTGCCCTCTCCCTCCCAGCTGATCCCGCTGCAGGCCCCTTTGAAGACCATGCTGCAGATTGGGGTGATGCCCATGCTCAATGGTAGGGCTGGGGGTCGGAGGGCAGGAGAGGGGAGGGGAGGGGAGCTGGGTGGACCCCCGGCTGAGCCAGCTGCTCCCGCCCTCAGAGCGGATGTGGCGAGGGGTGCAGATCCCACTACCCGAGGGCATCAACTTTGTGCGCGAGGTGGTGACGAACCATGCGGTGAGTAGGGGGCTGATGGAGGAGGGCAGAGCCTCCCCGCCACTGCTTCGCCACCTATCTAACTCTGCTACCTGACCCCAGCTCCTCCCTCATCGACGGCCCCTCCCATTTTAATCTTCCATGATCAGACTTCTCCAGCCCTCTGCACAGCTGTGCCCTCACCTTGTAAGCCTCTTCCCGATTCCACCCCCAATATCTACTCATCTTGAATGTCTGAGCTAAGAGGTCACCTCCTCCAGGAAGCCCTCCTTGACCTCCACAGACTGTGTTCCTGCAGCCTCTCTTTTACACCCCTTTGCGGGGAGCTAGAAGAATTTCTTTGCTGCTCCTCCTGTCCCACTAAACTGAGAACCCCTCAAGGCTAAGAACTCTGTCTCTATCTTGAAATTTTGGCCTCTGTGATGGAATGAACAGACTCCCCTCTTTGCCCCACTGCACAGGGCTTCCTCACCATCGGGGCCGACCTCCACTTTGCCAAAGGTCTGCGAGAGGTGATTGAGAAGAACCGGCCCGCCGACACCAGGGACCCCTGGGCATCCAGTGCCCCACCGCCCTCCACGACAGCTGCCTGAGTCCTCAAGCCCACCCTGGCAGGGGCATTCAGGACTCTGATGCCTCTCATCCCCTCCCCAGCACCCCCCCCATCCCGAGCCTATAGCGTCCTAACCCCCAGGGCCAGAGAGAAGACAGAGCTTTAAGCTGTACCCAATTTAATTCCATAATCAGTCAATCCATCGATTACAGTCCGTCCGCCCTCCCCAGGGGCTGTGCTGAGCTCTGCTGTCTTCCAGTGCATGAAGGGAGGGGCCAGGCCCCAGCGCAGTCAGGAATAAAGTGCTAACTCCCCCAGGCTGTCTACGTGAGGCCCTGGGGCCTGGTCTGGGAGGCAGAGGGCTGTGGAGGGGGCACTGGTGTGTGCGTGGGGGGGGGGGCAGTTCTGGAGGCAGGGACCTGCCCCACAGGGGCATTTTGCATAAAGGAGGACCTCCCTTCTAGCAGGAGGGGTGGGAGCGAGGGGCTGCATCAGGCAGAAGGGGGACTGGGCTCTGTCATTATGGCTGCATCAGGCAGAAAGGAGGACTGGGCTCCGTCAGTATGGCTGCTTATTCAGGAAGCGGGAGAACATGGTGAGGGCAGCCTGGGGCTTGTCGGTGGGGACCATGTGCCCAGCGCCCTAGGAGCAAAGCTCTGTGAGATCACCTTCCTGTATAACCCCTGCCCCTGGGTGCCCCCTCCATCCTACTGGATCCCTCCAGCCAGTGGCCTTCCTCTTCTCCCACCCCCGCCAGAAAACTTGCTCTTATGGGCCCAGACTAACCCAGCGTAAAAGGGAGCTGGAAGGAGGGGTCGGGTGGGTCTTGCCCCATCCCCTCCAGCCAAGCCAGCCCTCTCCAGGCCCAGGCTCTACCTTGATGGTGAGAAAGGCGATGTGGGAGAACTCCTTCACGAATCCAGCAATCTGCTCCCCACTGTCCCCGTAGTCCACTAACCAGGGCCGGCGCTGGACCTCCATCTGCCCCACCGGGAAAGACATAGCAGCCTGCTATCGTCCCATCATTTCTGCTCACAGCTGCCGGCAAGACCTCAGGGGCCCGGAACTCCCCCAGGTTTGCCCTGTCTGTCCGCCCAGAGCCCAGCTGCTAGGCACAGCCGCCCCATCCCTCCCCAGAGCCTGGATCCTTGTGCCTTACCTTCTGGTTGAGGGAGTCCACAAACCACTCATCCCCCATGAAATTGCAAGCCATGTCCACATCTCCGTTGTAGAGCAGGATCCGATATTTCTGGAGTCAGGCAGGAGAGAGAATGGGGGGTCTGGCGTGAGCACAGGCCCTAGCCCTTCCCTAGTTCAACCCCTACGCCTTCAGGGAATTCAAGGGGCCAAGCTAAATGGCATGAAGCAGGAAACACTCAGGTTTTCTGACTGTTTTCTACATGTCCAGTGCTCTACTAAATGCTTTGCCTATGAAGGTAGATACTACTTTAACCCCATTTTACAGAGAGGAAAACCAAGTCTCAAGATAGAAGAAACCTGCCCGGGGTCACATGGCTAGTAAAGGAACTTGCACAGTCGATCTGACGCTAGAGCTCATGCTCTAACCACTGTAGGTACAGAACCTGGCCCTCACTGGCTGTCGGGGTCTCCTAGATGATCTCGGACAAGGCTCTCTCCCACCCTGGCCCTCCATTTGCTTGTCTGTAACACATTCTCCCAGCTCTTCTCCAACTAAGGTCTCCTTGGCCGACGCAGACCCCCCCCCCCAGCCTCCTACCACAGAGTGGCATGGGGTGGGGGACAAAGCCATGTTCAAATCGTGACCCTGTCAATCACTGGGCTTCGTTTCTCGGAGTTTCAGCTTCCAGTGTCCGGAGCGGCACTCTGAAGGGGGCCCCCGCCTTACCGCACCGCCCCAGGGCCCCGAGGCTGCTGGCGGCCACCGCCATGCTGCCCCCCTTACCTGCGCGGTGAGCAGCTTCAGGTACTGGGCCTGCATGCTTTGGTAGAGACGGCGGTACTGTATGTTCACCAGGAAGCTGCGGGAGCACGTGGGCAGGCCCCAGGGAGACGAAGAGTCACAGGGCAGACCTCCCCTCCTATCCCCTCCCAGCTCGGAGCTCCAGCCCAAGGGGCAGAGTTGGGATTCAGTCCCCTCCTCGTGTCACGTCTCTAGGACTTAGTTGGACGAGGGGCTGCCACACAGCGGTCCTCAACTCACCCCCGTTTGGAAGCGTAGATAGGAACATTAAGTGACGGGTCTGCGTTCGGGATTTAGCGCAGAGGGGCCCACAGGTGTGAAAACCACAGCACGTAATGACAGGAGGGCAGGGGCGCTGGCCAATCAGAATGGACCTGAGTGGCACCTCCCCCCCTGCTGTGCCAGGCGTCACCTTGTTACTCACACGGGTCATAGGAGATCCGTGCAACTGGGGACTGGAGCGGAGCGGGGCTGGGGGAGAGGGTCTGCTGACTCACTACTGGGGAAGCAAACCACCATCTCACCAATGAACTGGTGAAACACCCATCAGCTGAAGGGTTAAACATCCTGCACAGCTCACTGCCACACCGAGGGCCTGAGGGCCACCCCTGAGAGACCCTGGCCGAGGGGTCCCTGGGAACCCGTCTGACACCCATGAGCCCCGAGAGCCTGCCGCCCCCAGGCCGCGGCTGGCCCCAGCGCCTCACTTGCACATGTCCCAGCGGGGCAGCTGCTCAGGGACATGGAGGGCCTTGCGCACGTAAGGGTTGTTGAGGTAGGTGGAGGCGGCCGTGGTGTTGGTGCAGGGCGGGTCCATGCGCATCCTGTCCCCAGAGCGCAGCAGCGCCTGGGGTCACAGACCAAAGGTCAGGGTCTTCGCCGCCCTGCCCCACCCCCACCAGAAGCAGCCCAGAGGCTTGCACACCTGATGCCATATCCGCTTGAGCGGCAGGCGAGTGAAGATGTTGCCCAAGTCCTGCAGCACGACAGCGTCCTTCTCGTACCTGCAAGCGAAGTGGGGGATGGGTGCCTTGGCCTCTGGGCGGGGCTGGGCCTGGCCCCCAGGGCACACCGCGGGGCCTACCTTAAATGGCCGGGCACACCCCCAGCACAGGGGGCGTAGAGGTTGTAAATGTTGAGGCCTGAGCTGCCCACGATGCGGGACACTTCCTGCAGCTGCAATGACACACCGAGCCACCCGAGCCACCCGTGTGTCACAGAAACCTGGTCTCCCCAGGATCTCACCAACACATCCCAAGATTCATCGGTCTCCTGCTTCACCTCTTGTTGTTACCCTTCCCGCACTTTTTTTTTACAGGTAGGGAAACTGAGGCTCAGTGGAAGAAATCTGCCAGCCTGGGGTCCAAACCCTGGTGGCACTACTTCCTAGCACTGTGACTTCAGGCGAGTGACTTTAACATTCTTGACCTCACTTTCCTCTTCTGGAAAATGTGGACAATACGATCTCCCTTAAAGGAGAATCTTGAAGATTAAATAATCTGCGTTGACCTCCGTCAGCCTGGCGCCTGGCACATAGTAGGTGTGGGAGATCCTTTCCCTCCCAGGGGTTACAGGATTTGCCCAGAAAGTCACAGGAAGTGGTGATGGGAACCCATCCCTAGAAGTCCCAGAAAACACCAAACTGCTGGAGGAGGCGGGACAGGAAAGCCAGAGGGGACAGGGTGCGGGAGTCCCCAAGGAGGGGATGTGGTCCTCTTGTCTGGGCTGGGGGTGTCAGGGGTGACAGAGGTCGGGGGCAGAACCTCACATTGGTCACGCATTCTGGGTCGGTGTTGTCGTAGAAATTACACTTGTTTTGAGAGCAGCAGTGGGTCTGGAGGGAAGACCAGAGCCTGTAGGAGATGCACGGAAGCGTTCAGGCCCAAGGCGGGCCTCCCACCCTCTCCCTCCAACCTCCCACCACCACCTGCCTCCCAGGCAACGAGGAAACGATCACAGGGGATGGTATGTAGGTTCCACACCTAGCTGCTCTGGGGCCATCCTGCAGGCCCTCCCCAGTCCCTTCAGGCACCTAACACTTCCAGCAATCCCAGCCCCCACCTCCTGCTCATAAACTGGGGTAGGGCCCGGAGGTATCATGTGCCTGGAGAGCAGACCTGAGATCTCATGACCAGCCCCACCCTGGAGATTGCCCAACCGCCCCCTCCCATACCTGTTCCCCAGAAGGCCATGGTAGTAGGCGAAATAGACCAGGGAGTTGTCATTCTGCTCATAGGAGGAGAGTCCGTTGCCCACAGCCAACCCCTGCGAAACACCCAGGGCATCCGGGTCATCTGGAGGGAGAGGAGGAGCCTCCCTGGACTACGCCCAGACCTCCAGCAATCCGGAAGCTGAAATCCAAGGTGGTTTGTGGGGAGGCCACGCAAAGTAAATGACAGAGCTGGCTGGCAGACCGGTGAGCTTCCCATCGTGGGAGGCATGTGAGCAGAGGTAGGCCAGCCAGTGGCAAGCGTGTTACAAAGGAGACCAGGTTAGACAGGGAAGATGGCCTGTCTGACCTCGATAACTGAAAGGCCATGACCATAAGCTGCCTCACTCCCCTCCCGCAGCGGCCCTGTACCTGCAGGTTCATGCTGGGATCCTGCATGACCAACACGGCCAGGGTGGGGATGTAAATGCCGGCATAGCTCTCTCCTGTCAGGAAAAGCTCATTGTCCTTGTACTCCGGGAAGAGACGGAAGAAATCCTTCAGGGCCTCAAAATTGCTCTGGGCGACCTAGGGAAAGCAGGATGGAGTGAATTGAAAGGTTCTGGCATTCAAGCTGGAGAGAACCGCGGAGACAACAACACCCACCCACTCTGAGCAAGAGGAAGTGGCTTCGCCAAGACCACACAGCATATGACAGAGCCAAAAACAGACTCCAAGGCCGTGTTCTTCTCTCCCGGCTACCCTTAGAGACCCCGGTTAGGCTGGGGCACGGGGCAGGCACTGGACTCACCTCGGTGTCGTTGGTGGCATAAGTCTTGTCATCAGAGTAAGAGAAGCCCACCCCAGCTGGGGACTCAAGGTACAACACATTGGCAATCTACATGGCAGGAGGAAACCAGCTGAAGAAGGCTCCCCAACCCATGCGAGTGCCCAGACACCCCCCACGGGACGCCCCGCTCCAGCTATACCAGATTCCAAGAATAGGGGTTGTACTCCAGTGTGGCACCATCTGGCTGCACCTGAGGAGGAGAGAGATGGCTGAGTGCCAAGGGCCACCGTGCTGGGCACGCCACACTCAGGCAAAACCCCCGTGAGGTATAGATGGCCAGACGAAGGAACTCACGCTCAGGAAAAGAGCACACTTGGGAACACCGCCAAGTCCTGTTCTCCCTCCTCCCCAGCCCCTTCCTTTAGGGATGGTCCCCCTTCGCTCCCCTTCCTGGTCAGGGGGGACACAGTGGCTTTCCACCCACCAGGAAGGGGCCGTGCTCCGTGAGGAAGCCATCGAGGGAGCTGCAGCCGGGCCCTCCGTTGAGCCAAAGCACCAGAGGGCTGCTCTTGGGATCCTTCTGCGATTCCACAAACCTGGGAGGGGAGGCAGAGCAGGGTGGGTGCAGGCGGAGGGACCCCTTCCAGCGCGCCCTGCTCCCAGGCTCCCCGGGGGGTCTTCGGGCCCTCCCCCAGCTCGCGCCCCGTCCCCTCCCGGTCCCGGAGGGAGGGCCGCAGACCAGTAGTGGAGGTGCTTGGAGCCGGAGCCACGGAGGTAGCCAGAGTACTGGCGGAAAGCCGGCTGCTTGGCCAACCCGGGCAGGCACTGGATCTCATCCAGGTCCGGCGCTGCCTGGCCCGGGGGCGCCCAGGGCAGGAGCAGAAGCAGCAGCAGCAGCCAAGGCGGCGACAGCGCGGCTCCGACCATCTGCGGCAGGAAGCGGGGCCGCCTGTTTCCGCGCTCCCTCGCTCCTCCGCGCTTCCGCGAGGCGGCCCCCCGTAGGAGCTGGCGGCGCGGCGGCCAGAGGAGTCCCCGGCCCGGCCCCAGCGCCCACCCGCCGCAGCGCCCCGGGCCGCGGGTCCCTTCCTGCCTCCCGGGGCGCCCTCACCTCCGCTCCCCCGCGTCCTCGGTCTCCAGGAGGGGCCCGGCCGCGGGAGGTCATGTGGAGTCGGAGTCACGTGGGTGCCGGAGTCACGTGACAGTCACCCTCCCAACGCCTCGCTAGTCCCCCGGGACCGGTGGCTCGCAGGCGGGGGCCTGCGCGGGGTCAGAGGCCGCGGTCCTCCCGGGTCGTCTCGCGCGCGCCAGCCATCAGATGACCCAGATGTGGGCGGCCAGGATGCTCCGGCCTTCCGGGGGCCCCGGTCCAGGCGGGATGGCTGAGCAAGCGGCGCTAGGACCCCAGGGCCGAGCCTCGGGGAAGGCAGTCGGGGGGATGGGAGGGTTACCTTACTTGGTGCCCCCGTGGTCACCCTCTGAGCACGCCTCCCAAAATAGCCCCCGGCACCCGCTGGCCTGTCTCGTGGCCGGGAGATGGCTGCTGTCTCCGACCCCGTGGACTTGGGTGCGGCCTGGAGATCCGCGCGCCCCGAGCCCCGTCCCACCCGCTTCCACCAGGTGCACGGTGCCAACATCCGCGTGGACCCCTCCGGGACGCGGGCCACACGCGTGGAGAGTTTCGCTCACGGCGTATGCTTCAGTCGCGAGCCGCTGGCCCCGGGCCAGGTATTCCTGGTCGAGATCGAGGAGAAAGAGCTGGGCTGGTGCGGGCACCTGCGCCTCGGCCTGACCGCGCTAGACCCCGCCACTCTGGCCGCAGTGCCCGAGTTTTCGCTACCCGACCTAGTCAGCCTCGGCCACACCTGGGTCTTCGCCATCACGCGCCATCACAACCGCGTGCCCCGGGAGGACCGCCCGGAGGCAGAGGCATTGGCCCCCAGCCGCCCCCCAGCCCTCCTGGTGGAACCGTATCTGTGCATCGAGCAGTTTCGCATTCCCCGCGACCGCCTGGTGGGTCGCAGCCGGCCCGGGCTCTACAGCCACCTCTTGGATCAGCTGTATGAGCTGAACGTGCTGCCTCCGACCGCGCGCCGCAGCCGCCTGGGCGTTCTTTTCTGCCCGCACCCGGACGGCACGGCCGACATGCACATCGTCATCAACGGCGAGGACATGGGCCCCAGCGCCCGGGGGCTGCCAGCCGCCCAGCCCCTCTACGCAGTGGTGGACGTGTTTGCCTCCACCAAGAGCGTGCGCCTGGTCCAGCTCGAGTATGGCTGTAGGTATCCCACCCCCTGAGCAGCGACCCCTCCTGGCCCAGTGCGGGGACAGGAACTTGCTAGGATTCCCAAGCCAGCTAGCAAGGCTTCGGTCTGTCCAGCATTAACTTAGAAGTTGGGGAATCTGACTTCAAATTCTTTTTTTTTTTTTTTTAAGATTTTATTTATTTATTTGGCAGAGAGAGAGAGATCACAAGTAGGCAGAGAGGCAGGCAGAGAGAGAGGGGGAAGCAGGCTCCCCGCTGAGCCCCGCTGAGTGGGGCTCGATCCCAACACCCTGAGATCACGACCCGAGCTGAAGGCAGAGGCTCCAACCCACTGAGCCACCCAGGCGCCCCTGACTTCAAATTCTGCCTCTGCTTGGGATCTTGGACAAGTCACTCCCTGTCTTTGGGCCTCCGTTTCACCATCTCAGCTGTGATCCATTAGGTTGCTTGCTTTGCCAGTGTTTTCTGTATTAACCTAGGGCAGAATCTAATGTTACCCCTGGGCTGCTTTGAAAATTGTGTGCTCTCTTATTAGACAAATGCTCCTGGATTTGGGCATACCCGTTGAATGGCATCATAGACTCCAGATAGAGAGCGTTTTGTGAGATCTGGTCCTTTATAGCCTTCTTAGGCCCTTTATTTATAACTCTGATCATTTTATGAATTCAGTGAACTAGAACCCACTCTTGTGTCAGACCTGTGCTGGAGGCTGGGCGTCCACAGGTGAGTCAGGCACTACCTGTGCCCCCGACAACTGCTAAGGGAGGGTTCAAAGAGAAAGAGGGCTGCAGCACTGTGTAGGTTTTGAAAGAGGTGCTATGACAACCACATGGACAGCCTGTGACGCAGTCTGGACCTGGAGAGCAGAAGGGACTTGCCCAAGTTAATGACAAAGGGAGAACCAGGACGTAGATCTTCTGGGTCTCAGCCTCAGATGCCCCTCCAGTTCAGTTTGCCCCTGACAGCCTTCTTTCCACAGTGCCGTCCCTGCAGACTCTGTGCCGCCTAGTCATCCAAAGGAGCGTGGTGCACCGGTTGGCCATTGATGGGCTCCACCTGCCGAAAGGACTTAAGGATTTCTGCAAGTACGAGTAAAGGCCTGCAGCCGCCCTGGAACAGGGCCACGGGAGCGTGTCCTGGCCCTGGAGCTGTGGCTGGTCTGAAACTGGCCATACTGCTCCCAGCCAGGCCTGGAAATAAACACAGCTGATGCTGACACCGATCACTGGAGGGTCTCCTTGCCCTGGAAGCCCGTGAGCGGACTCGTAGAAACGCTGGGGGTCAGCAGGTCAGAGCAAGACAGGGCATTTTCTTTTTATTTAGTTATTGAAGGTAGATGCTTAATGGACTGAGCCACCCAGGCGCCTCTAGACAGAGCATTAGAGACATCACCTAGACCAGTGGTTCCTAGCCTGGCTACTCATTAGGGTATTCTGGGATAAACTAAAGAGCTGATGCCCCGAACCCCAACTACAGAGATTCCCATTCCATTTGTTGGAGGATTAGACCTAGACGTTCTTTTGTAAAAGCTCCCCAGAGAGTCTAATGTACAGCCAGCATTGAGGAGCATTCCCCTAGAATATAGAGGTCTTGGCTTTGGCATATATTATAACCACTTGAGGGACTAATACTGCTAACTGGGTCTGACCTAGGCAATCGGATTTAACTGGTCTGGGATGAGGCTGGGCATCAGGATTTCTAAGCGCTCCCCAAAGAATTTAATGTCCATCCCAGTGTGACACCCAGTGCCCTGGACCAACGATTTCATTCTGCAGATGGGAAACCGAAGCCTAGAGATGGGAATGTATTCCAAAGTCACACAGCAAATGAATGAGTGCACAGCACTCCGTCTCTCATACTGCAGAGCACAAAGCACTCACTTCTTTATTTGTATCTCTGATCATTTGCTTCCATGACAGATAATCTCATTTAATGCTCATGACTTCTGGTGAGGGAGTGAGTAGTCATTACTTCCATTTTACAGAGGAGAATATCAAGGAACAAAACTCTCCGAGTGACTTGCCCAAGGTAGAGGTAAGAACCTAGAATGTCCAGTTCCTGGTCCAGCACTCTTTTAACCCCCTGCCGTTGTCATGTACGGGTTCTAGAATGAACAGGTCAGTGCTGTGAGGTGGGTTCCAGGTGTAAAGGGGAGGGACTATGAGGTGACGTTCTAGAGTGGTGGGAAGGGTAGGACAGGAGGCAGAGGACTGTTCCCTCACAAACAGGGGCTTTGGGGCAGCCATGTCCTATTTCATGTCTCCACAAACTCATCAAGGTCTTCTGTCTTCCAGCCAAGGTGAGAGAGGGGCTCCTGGAACTGGAGGGGGCACCACGACTTTCCCTGAGAACTTGTTTTCCTGGCTCTGGGGAGGTGGAGGTTCCGCTGGACATTTCTGGGCTGGCCCTGGAGTCAGTTCTCTGAAGAAAGCCATTCCAAAAGTCCTTGCCAGTAGCTACCTGCTCACTCACTCATTCATTCGACAAACACTTCTCCATTACTTACTCGGTATTGGGGACTAGGGGTGCGGGCATGAGTAAAACACCTAGTTCCCAACCACTAGACAGCCCTCTCGGGCTGGTCTTCATTGCTCCTGTTTCCAGTGCTCTGCTTCTATGCCCTGCCCCTCAGGGCCTCCCGAAAGGCACCAAGAATAACATTCCGTCTCGTTCCTGTCTCTACAGGTGGGGCTGCTTCTCCGGGCTCATCCCTTGGCCTCTATAGTCCTATAGAGCCAGTGGTGGTGGCCTGTGGTGGACTAGGCCCACTGAGCCAGAAAGCCGAGCAGCTTGCCCAGGCCTGGGGCCCGGCCCTGGCAGTGCCGGAAGCCAGGGGCTGCCCCGGGGGGGCTAGCTGGGAGACACTGCAGCGGAAGGAATATGGCCGATACAACCGCAGATTCCCCCACGCAAGGCAGCCGGAGAGCTTGGGCTGGGAGGATGGCTGCTCCAGAGGCAGAGCGCCCCACCTAGGTGGCCCCAGCAGGCCTGGGCCCCTGCTGCTGTGTGGGCTGACTCCAGGGGTCCTACCGATGCCCTCTGAGGCAGGGGGGAAGGAGGCCGGCTCCAAGCCTGACATCTGCATCCTTACCCTGGCCATGATGATCGCGGGCATCCCCACCGTGCCTGTCCCGGGCCTGCGGGAAGAGGACCTGATCCGGGCGGCTCAAGCTTTCATGATGGCCCATCCGGAGCCAGAGGGGGCCGTGGAGGGGGCGCGGTGGGAGCAGGCACGTGCCCACACAGCCTCTGGGCAAATGCCCCTCATGAGATCCAGGAGAGGCCAGCCTCCGGGCTCCTGCTTGTAGCTGGATGAAATAGCACCGAGCACATAGGGCGGCTTCTCTGTATGGTTTTTGGGCAGACAGAATTGGGAGTGCCTGTGACATGGATGGGGGTAGGGTGGTTGTTTGAACCACTCGGGTCAATGCAAGTCTTTCATCAGGGCCCAGACCCCAGGAACTTTCTCCAGGTGCCACTAAGTCAGGAGATAGGACTTCTCAGAGTAGTTACAATGAAAATTACCCGAGGTAGGGGGCCTGGCTTGGAGTGGAGGCCTCTTTTGTCTTGTTTCGGGATTTGATCAAGATTTGTGGTACAAAGTCCTAGGCAATGTGAATTTTCCTCTTGCCTGACATTTCCCAGCCAGCTGAGGGCCAGTGATGGGACCAGCGGCAAGGAAGGAAGATGAACAGTTATTTGCGCGCCCACAGGTCATGGGCAGGCTCTCCTTTAATCTCATCAGTGCTTTGAGGATCTCCATTTTTACAGATGAACAGAGTGAGCCTTTTGAGGGGTGACCTGCCTGATGTTCCAGAACTAGTAAAAGGTACAACCAGGCCTCAAAAATCAGGCAGAGAAAGAACTGGGATTTGCACGTAGTGGCAGACTCCGAAGTCTATTCTTTCCATGATATTTGCTCTGCTGTCTTCTAGAAGACACGAGACGAGGGCTGGAATAGGCAACATTTGACTTTAATGACCTCCCTGTGGGGGCCAGGGGACAAAGGCTGCGATCCAGCTCCTCTCCTCTATGGGTCAGGTGAGTCATCTAATGACTGGGGAAGCTGTTACCAAACCCCTGCCCTTGATCTCCACCCAGTGTCTTTTCCTGGAGCAGGGCCACCTGTTTCTAAGGCCCTTGAGCTACAAATGGTTTTTAACGTTTTGAAAAGGCTGCCAAACAAAACCAAACCAAGAATATACATCAGAGACTGTGGCCAGCAAAGTCTAAAATATTTACTGCCAGGCCCTTTACAGAAAAGGCCTACTGACTCCTGTCTTAGGAACTAGACACATTTTAGGTAACAGGCCGCGGTAGAATAGAAGACCCTTGTCCTTTCCTGGAAGGAAGGCCCCCGGAAGTACAATAGTGTAAGTGTGTGTTGTATGTGTAGGGGTGGATGTGAGCGGGTCTGTGTGTGTGAGCATCTCTGGGCATGGGGGGGTAATCAGAGTTGGACCTGCTCATAAGGGCCGATCCAGCTGTCGGCCAGCTCCCGCAGGGTGCTGTACCTCCGTTCAAACTCCTCCTGGCTGCAGTGCTGCAAGAGCTGACCCACCTCCTCGGTGAGGAGAGCCACGGCCAAGTGCTTATCCAGCGTCTCACTCCACTTGCTGCCCAGGATGTTGTCTAGACCGGCGGCACAGCCTGCTGTCCACTGGGCCGGCAGCATGTCGGGCTGGAGCACCTGGTGGCGGGCACTGAGCACGGCCAGGATGTGGCGGCAGGGCAGGTGGAAGGCCTGGTGAAAGTAGCAGCTGCAGCTGGCAGGGGGCTGGGGCTGCACCCGGTGGGTGTCCTCCAGGATCTGGACGTTCACCTTCTCCGAGCCGGAGCCGACGAGGTGCACAGATTTCTGGACCACAGCGAGCTCGCCCAGACAGAGCTGGGCTGCCGGCCCCGTGCAGATGGCATTGAGGGAGTGCTGGATGCGGGCTTCCACCAGCTGCTCCACTTTGGGGCTTTCGGGGCTGACATCTAAGGGGACGTGATTGTTCTGGGGACTCAGGCCCAGGCCGAAGCCCGCTTCGTCTCCCGCGTTCTGCTGCATGTATCGGAGCAGAGAGGCCATGCCTTGTTCCACACAGGGGGTGGTGCCGAAGAGCTGGCTGAGGACGCGGGTGGTGACCTCCAGGCCCCGGAAGTAGCGGCTGCTCTCAGCCCGGCTTCTCCAGCGGTGCGCCAGCCAGATGCGGTCATTGAGCAGCCAGTGGGAGTGGAGCTCGGGCAGCCGGGCCGGAGGGATGCAGCTGCTCAGGAGGCTGTACAGCTTCCTCAGGTTGCCTGCGGTGGCCGAGCACATCGTGCTCTGCAGGGCAGTGAGGAGCACCCTCTCCACGGGCTGTTCGAGGGACAGCTGAGAGAACTTGCCCTGGAGGAACTTACAGATGTGAAAGGCTGAGAGCAGGACCTCGGCTGCGGGGAACTCCATAGCGAGGGTGGGCAGCGGGAGGAAGTGGGGATCCACCAGGATGGTACAGACTCTCTCCCATGCTGGGTTGAACTTCTTGAACACCTGGAACATCTGGGCCAGGCCCTCAGCGTCCTCCTTGGCAGGAATGGCGAAGTAGACTGCCCGGGCCAGATGACCCTCCAGCTGTACCCGAGGTCCATCTACCAGGAAGGTATATAGCGCCTTGCCCGCTGGGTTATAGGTCCGGTGGATGAATAAGATCTCAGGGAAATGGGCAAAGACCCCTTGCATAAAGCAGCTCTGGTAGTTGAGGGTATCTAACTGCGTAGTCTTGCTAACCTGATACAGCAGCATAGGTGGGTTTGGGTCCTCAATCAAGAGCTCATTCAGCATTGTCAGGGCCATGGGGGAGATGGGAGGTGTCTAGATGCCAAGGTCAAACAAAATACTTTCTCTGCAAGGCTGCTGTCCAGGAGACTCTCAGGGTCTCAAGCTCCAACTAAGCTGAAGCTTGAGGCTGGAATGTAGTTCCCCGATCTTGTTCCAAAGATGCGCCTATGGAGAGGAACAGAATTTTAAGGAGACAGTAGGGGCTTGGCTCCTCAATTCTTCATCCAGATAATACTGCTTACTATGTATCAGCACTGTTCTGGGGGAGATGCGTGATAAACATGTAAACAGATAAAGAGATAACAGGCAATGAGGGTTGCATAGACCACAAAACTGGGCAACAGGTAGAGAGTAAGTTGGGAGAGGGAGAGAGATTTAGCTCAGGTGGCCAGGGAAGCTCTCTCTGGATGGGGAGAGAGGATGACATTAGAGCTGAGACCTAACTGATAAGCTGGCCATGGAAAGATTCAGGTCCCAGAGATTTAAGTGGGTGTGAAGGCTAGAGCTGCATATGGTCTCCCCCGCGCCTTAGATAGCATTTTAAATATTTGTTCAGCACTTTATATTTACAGATTACTGCTTGGCATCTATCCTTCCATTCGGTCCTAGTATAAGAGAACTGTAATTGCCCCCCAAAATGTATGATTCTGGGCAAGTCAGTGACTCCCTCTGAGCCTCAAGCCCTTGAACCACGAACAGGGGCTATCAAATGTGCTTGGCTTCTCCTGCTTCTCCATAAATCCCTCTATTAACTGCAGTGCTCTGTTTAAGTTTCCTCTATTTGGCCCCAAACCGGGTTACTGTCCCCATTTTACAGATGAGAAACTGAGGTTCAAAGAGGTTAAGTGACTTGCCCACCACTACTCCGTAAGTAGCTGGAAGCTGAGTCTTTGGCTCGGGATCCTGACTGCTTTCCACTGTACCTGAGGTCCAAACACCAGAGAGGGGACGCAGCCTCTGACCTCTCACCTCTAACCCGAGTGGGAGGATGTAGATGTCAGACGTTCCCATTCGGAGTCCGGCCGGAGCCAGAAGAGAAGTCAACCTCCCACCCCTTTGGGAGCTGTGTCATGGCTGACCGCGGTCATCTATTGCCTCACACCTCCACCCTTCAGAAATCACTCACCCACTGCCTGGCTCCGTCGCCATTTCTCCCTATTTGACCCTGCCTCTGACTCTGACTGACCTCTAGGCTCGCCAACCGCGGCACCGGCTTCGCTGTGACTCGGGCCAATGGCCTGGAGAGTTCGCGTTCGGTTTTGGGGGCCTAGACCAATCGTAGCCCGGCGACTTGTGGGCGGGTGCTGTTCCCAGGGTTACGAGGGGCTCGGCTGGCGGTGACCAATGAAAGCCCGAGGACACTAGCATCCCGGCGAGCCTGAGCCCTGAGGCTGGAACTCCGAAGCCCCGTGGGGTGGGGGGGTGGGGGGGGCGAGACTCTGGAAGGTCGTGTTACTATGGAAACTCCTCTGAGGCCGAAAATGAAAAAGGAAAATAAATAGCAGTGTTTTATGGATTTTTCTTTCCTTTCCGGTCTAATTCCAAAGCCCCCCCCCCCCCCCGGGGGAGTGGGGGTGGGAAAGGGTGGCTATGGGGTTGTACTGTCTTCCCCTTGATGGGGAAACTGGGGCCCAGGTCTCAGATTCTGACTTCTCCACCATCAGGGGCCCAGCCCTTAGAGTTGAGGAAATCCAGATCTCCTTGTGAGAGTTGAATCTTGTGTTGCCTAGCCCCACCTCCTCCCGTGTTTTACAGAAGAAACAGATCCAGAATGGCCCTGTGACTTGTTTGAGGTCATGGCAGACCAGTGCAGGAGCCAATACTGATTGCCACCTTTGACCTCGGTTCTCCTGAAGATGACATCTGGGAAAGCTGGGTAGCTCCCAGGTTTTAGGTGATCAAGACTACAAACTAGCAACAACAGAAATCCATGCTGGGGCTTAGAACTGGAAGGAAAATGTTCTGTTTATATAAATCTAGAGGGTAAATTGGGATTAGAACAGGCCAACACTTATCTTTACAGATGAGAAGCCAGGGGTCAAAGAAATTAGAAACCTGCCCACTGTCCCCCAGCAAATACAGGCAGTGGAATCTAGGGTTTAGGTTCCCCCCGTTCCGCATCGATTTGGCCTCCTCCTGCTAGAATTCTAGGCAGCCTGAAATCAGTGTTGCAGCCTTGGTTGGTAGGAAGAGGATGAAGTCGGTGGTGGACTGCTAAGTCTTTGAATTTAAGGCATCAGGTGCTTTGCACTCCACAACCCCCATTAGATTCCTTCCCTGTTCAAGCAGCACACATTTCCCCTGCTTATTTGATTTTATTAAAAAGAAAAAACACAACTTTATTTAATATGAATAAAAACAAGTACAAATAACAGAATCTTTGTAAAGAGCAGCAACAGCCAAAGGTCACCCTCTGTCCCTTCGTCCCTGAAAATAGGTCCTTTTACCGGGTATATTTTGTCTCACGCTATCCCGGGGCAGGAGTTCATCTCTCTAATGGGAGTAAGATCTGATCTCAGGAGTCAGGGCAGAAAGAGGGGTGACCTTTCAGCTCGGGGATAACTTTGGCCTTGACAATGAAGGAGGCTCCAGAGGAATGACAAAGGTAGGGCAGAAAAGGTGTGGATTCGAAGGACCGTCGCACAGTGGGGTTCCTCTTACCCCTGTTCTAACAATCTTCCTAGCCCTACTTAGGAAGACACTGGTGAAAATGCTGACCCCTAGCATGTCCTGCCCGCCTTGAGGGCTCAGACTTCCAAGGAGAGGGGTCTGTGGTCCAATGTGCCAGTGCAAGTGCTTCAGTGGTGAATTGTGGCTCCAGCGAGAGCGAGTCCCTCCCCTTCCTCTGGCTTTCCCCAGAGGAAAGGGAGGCGGCCCACATCCTCGAAGTCCTCTGGCTGCTGACTGGGCTCAGGCGGCTGGCAGGGGTCCGCCCAGATGTCCACAATCTTGCGCAGGGTGGAACAGCGCTCCTCCAGCTCTGGCCCCTCGCTCTGCATGAGCAGGTTTGCTAGCTCCCTGCTTAGGTCCTGAATCATGTCACTCCGACCTTGCTTCCCAGGCTGGCCTGTGTTTGGGACCATGACAGGGTCCCGGAGCTCCCCACTGGGCCCAAGCAGGTGCTGGTACTTCTTCTGCCACCGGTGGCACACCATGGCTTCTCCCACGGGCTTCTGGCTGGAGTGCAGCAGGGCCAAAATGTGCCGGCATGGCAGGTGGTACCAGCGTTGAAAGGAACAGCTGCAGCTACGGCCGTCTTTGCTCACCTGGTGAGAATCCTCTAGTAGCTGAATGTCCACCGAGGAGCCAGCCAGGTCAACCAGGTGTGTGGAGTTCTGTACCACCTCCCACTCGTTCTGGCACAGCTTATAGGCCATTTGGGAGCCACTGCCATGCAAGGCGTCTAGCATGCCGCCCTGGGAGGACTGCACCTGTGGCTGCTGCTCCAGCTGCACCCGCTGTGGGCCTGGCTTGGGCTCTTCCACGGCGAGCCTGGTGAGGCTCCCCCCACACACTCCGAACGCCTTCTTGGGCTTTGGTGGCACGCTGGTGGGCCGGGCTCTCTTTAACTTGGGGGGAGCCGTGGGCAAGTTCTTCAAGCCTTTGGTATTAAAGAAGTCTATATAATCCACAAAGCGGAGGATGCAGTCCAGCAGAGACTGCTGTTCCCGGAAGAGGCTGGACACCTTGCTGGTGACCAAATCTAGGCTGTCCATGTACGTGTTACACGCGTGCAGGCCTTTCCGCACATGCATGTACCAGAGCAGTTCACAGGAGAACCAGTGGGCCTGCAGGAAGCCGAAGAGCTGCTCGTCTAGTACGGCTTGGGACATCTGGCAGAGATTTTGCAGGCTGGCGTCAGAAGTGACAAACACGGCCTCCCGCAGGGCTTCCTTCATGAGCCTTTTAAAGGACGGATTTGCTGAACTCCGATGCAACTTCTTCTCCAGGAGCCGGGTGGTGTGGTAGATGGAGAGGAGGATACGCGCAGCAGGGAAGATCTCCTGCAGGATGGCTCGATGAGGGAAGGACGGGTCCACAAACACCACCTTGACCTTGGGCCAATCGGAGTTGAACTCCGTGAAGATACTCAGCATCTTGGCCACGGAGGTAGCTGTCTCGGCCTGAAGCACAGCAAAGTGTACCACGCGACCCTCTCGCTCCTTGTTCTCCACCAAGAAAGCATAAAGGATGTGGCCCCGGGCATTCTCTACCCGGTGTAGCAAGAGATTCTCTGGGAAGCGGATGAACAGATCGCTCATCTTGCTGCTCTGGAAGCTGAGCCGGTCCAGGTCTTGGCTGTTGCCCACGCTGAGAGAGGCCATGGAACCCTCATCCACCTTTAGAAAGTTCTTCATCACTTTCGCTATCTTGGCCAGGTCAGAAGGAGTGATGCCCTCCTGCTCTGGCTTTGAGGGTGCTCGGACCTTATCTAAGCAACATGACGGTTCAACGGGGGACCTCTCGACCAGGTCAAGGTCTTTCTTGATCGCAGACTGCTCAGGCTGAGGTTTCTGCAAGTACACTGTCTTTTGAGATTTGCCAGCAGTGTCTCTTCTAGGACCTGCAGTTTTGGAGTCAACATGGATATGCTGGGTGTTGAGTTCGCTGATAAACAGTCTATCCAGTTTCTCATTATATCGCAGGAGCAAGTACGCTGGGCACATGTCCGCCTCTGAGGTTCTCTTCCTGTTTGACTGAGTCCGAATACAGACAAATTTCACCTGCACATATCTAGGGAAGGTAGAGGTGACAGTGAGAAAGGTACTGCCTGCCCCTTTCTCTTATAAGACCCCAGGGACACCTGGGTGGCGCAGTCAGTTAAGTATCTATCTGCCTTTGGCTCAGGTCATGATCCCGGGGTCCTGGGATTGAGTCCCGCATCGGCCTCCTTGCTCAGTGGGGAGCCTGCTTCTCCCTCTTCTTGTGCTCTCTCTCTCTCAAATGAATAAAATCTTTAAAAAAAAAAAAAAAAGAGAGAAGACCCCGTAGGGATACAGTGGGTGATATGTGTCCCAGGGACCACGAGGCCGTGTAGGATGAAGGAAGGAAGACTGACATTCACGCTCCAATCCCAAAGTGTTCAACTCTTTTGTCAAGACCCTGTCCAACTAACACTGTGTTCATTTTCGTTTGCAGTTCTAAGCCCCACTCCTTTCATTCACCCTCTGTGGCCCATCTGTAGCTCCCAACGATTCAGTGTGAGGCAAGACACGAGGGAAACAGACAACAGGGAGCAGCAGATGGCCAGCTGGTTCCTCGCTGTTTAAAATGTCCCCTTCGTTCCTGCCTTTTGGAAACTACTACCTTTGCCTTCTCCTCCTCAGACAGTAAAGATACAAGTGGCCCTCTCTCACAGGAAACATCTCTAGTCACCTTTCTTTCACTTAAACAAAAATGTCCAAATCCTAAGAGAGCCTGAGAACCCCTGGGTCAGATGATCTTCAGGTCCCTGTCAGCTTTGCCATTCTAGGCTGAAAGTGAGGATTCAAAGGAGAGGGGTGATTAAATTGAAAATCTGCTCTTTTCCTACCCCCATTCAACCCATGTTTCGAGGCCAGATCAGGTCCCACCTTCTCCGGGAAGGCTTTGTGGATGCCTTCAACCCACAGTAACTGCTCCCTTCTCTGAATTCATAGCATTTATTTAACCTAAAAGGCTTGAAAGCTTCTCTGGGTGGCAGCAAACAGTGCAGACGCTGGAGGTTGACTGCCTGGATATTAATCAGGGCTCTACCACTCAGAACCTCCTTGACCTTGGGCAAGTCACTTTATCCCTCTGTGTGCAGTTTCTTGTCATAAAATGAGACTATCTTATTAAGATTGTTATGAGCATTCGGGGTGCCTGGCTGGCTCAGTTGGTAGACCGTGCAACTCTTGATCTTGGTGTTATGAGTTCGAGCCCCATGTTGGGTGTAGAGATTAGTTAAAAATAAAATCTTAAAAAAAAAAAAAAAGATTGTTATGAGGATTAAATAAGCCTCAGATGTAATATTTAGCCCAGAGCCTGGTTCAGCCTTTTATTTATGCTAAATAAAAGCCTGCTACTGTTATTACAACTCCTATGCCTTGTGACATTCTTTTGGGTGTTTATAAAGTACCTTTACAATTGGATGGGGCTGTCATCAAGACTGAGTTATTTCTCAGTGTATTCCGAGCACCTGACACAATGCTGTTCTTTTAACAGATGCTTATCAAAGATGTTCTGATGAATGATGCATAGACCACAGGTGGGACGGGTCACACCCCTGCCTCCTCAGGGAGTGTCCTAGCGACTAGGAGAGGGGGGACAAAATCTCAGCCCCTAGCATGATGTTACACAGCCTGGGCACCCCACTAACCCTTTTCCAAACACTCTAATCTAGCTGGTCCTGTCCGCCCACCCTATTGGGTAAGCTTAGAAAACAGGATGTGAGGCCTGCAATAACAGGGTGGAGTGATCCAGGGCTGAAAATGCCTGCACTTGTTTCGTGCACAGCGCGGGGGCGGCAACACTATCCCTAGCTCAGGCCAGGAAGGAGCCGGAGCAGCCCAATAGCATGGCAAGGCCAGTCGGTGGTGACTGAGGTGTGGCCTCTGCCTATCTCGGCAGCCTCCTTTCCCACCCCTCACCATCTTATTTTTTTGTGCCCTAGAAAGACAAACTGTCTACAGCTTCCTGGATTCACTATGCTGGGTCTCACCTCTCTGCCTTTGCTTGTGTTTGTCTCTGGAATGCCCTTCCCACCTGCCTTCATCTCAAAGCTTACTCATCCTTGACTACACGCAACCATCATCGTTTCTAGCAAGACTTCCCCAAGCCCATAGACTGGGCCCTACCCTTTTGCTGGCTCAACATCTTAGCTGAGCCCTAGCTCATCAAATTAGATTGACTTCATGTGCTCTCAGTGCATGTTTGTTAGGCTAGGCCAAAAAAAGACTGGTGAATGCCAACCAGAAAGGTCTTTCAAACCTTTCCTGGTTCCATTAATGACTGACTGTACCTCCCAGGGTAGAAACCTTGGCATTCTTTTTTAATTCCTCCTTTTCCACATCTATACCCGATATGTTTACAAGCCTTTTACATTCTTTCCTACCAGTACTGCATGTATTAAGGTATTATATGCCAGGCTATATTGAGCCCCTAACATGCACCATTTTATACTAGGAAAGGGGTTCTATTATCCTCATTTTGCAGATGGGGAAACAGGCTTAAAAATGTTCTTAAGGAAACAAATCTAGGATTTGAACTAAGCCTGCTTGGCTGCAGTCTGTGTAGTTAACCCTTATACTGCCTGTCCACTTTCAAAATCTCTCTCCTTTCTCGGCATACTCATTGTTACCCTTGTCACCTTGACCCTCAACACGCTAGTTGGGTTCAATAACTTCCTTAAAGATTTCTAAACATAACGTCCTTGTTGGCATCATGCATTTCGAACCTCATGGGTACTAGGTTGAAGCTGGTTTTTTTCCCTGCTTCATTTAATCTTTTTTATTGAGTTATAACCTACATACAGTGAAGTATACAAATCTTTTGTTAAGAACTTTGAGCACTGCAGTTATTTTAATCTGTACTTAGTTGTCTCATGGCTTAAGGCATCACTCCCTTGAAGACAGGCACAAGGTTTCACACCTTTCTGAATTTCCCTTACTGCTTATATCTGAGACTGCTCAACCAGGCTCTGGGGGAAGGGAGTCAGTCAGCCCTGCTTCCCATCCACTTTGTCGGTGTTTGCAGTCCCTACTGGACGGTGCTGCCAGTGAGAGCCCCACTCCCACAGCTAGCACACACCAGGTGCTCGAAGCTCGAGTACCAAATGAACGTTAAATGATTCACTGCAGAGCACAGGAAGTTCTCCTTGTAGAACATGAGGAGTATACTAGGAAGACCACTGGGAGAGTTCCGTCGGAATGCTCGGCTTCTGGTCCTAGCACTATTCCTTTTCCTAACTATGACTTCGAACAAGTCCTTCATTTAATTTCAAACATTTACCAAGTCCTGTTATGTACTCAACACTATACTAGTGGCTCACAGGGCTACACAGAATAATTAGATAGTCTTTACTCTCTAAGTCTAGTGAGCAGAGAGAGGCTCACATAGGTAGCCAGTGAAATCAAAATTAAGTGAATGGTTAAAGAGAGGTACAAGCAATATACTTATACCTGAACAAATAGTGATTCCCTCTCTGGGGACTGGTACAGATTAACTAAGGCTTTTGATTAATTTTACATAAGATTTGTGTCCTCGTGTGTAAATCACAACTTCAGCAATGAATAAGATTTTTATAGGTGGAGTAAAGCCATTTTAGACTATAACTTGAGTTAGGAACAAGACTCCGAGTCAGAAGATCTGAGTTTAAGTTCCAGCTCTACCATGTATTAGCTGTGTGAACCTGGACAAGTCATTTCACTTTCTGTAAGCCTCCAAATCCTTATCTGTAAATACAGAAATATCAAGAGTATTGGTCTATGAAAAGCCAGTACCTCATCCAAAACCCACCAGAACCACTAAAAGTGAATTCATCTAAAAGGTTGTGAGTGGATCTGTGAGTTGCTAACTCAACAACCCTTAGCCCCTTCTTCCTTCCTAACAGAAAGCCAACTTAATTTGGGTTGCCATTCCTCCCCCACATAGCTAAGTACTTCAGGGCTAGTCTAAGCCAATTAAGGTAATCTCATTAGGAATGGGCATGGATACTGGCCCACTTCTGGAGAAAGAAACATGATAGGAAATCTGCAGGAAACCAAGGAAGGCTTTTCCCTTTGGACATGACTCTGGCATTTGTGCCATGTGGGGAGCCTTCCTGCAGGCAAAACTGAGACCTGAGGATGGCAGAGTGGAAAGACATAAAAAGCCTGGGCTGTGGAAACAGTCACCTTCAAAGGCCCCCCTCTAGGCTTCTAAGAAATAAACCATTTTGAGTCAAAGTTTTCAGTTAATTGCAGCCAAAAACATCACCCAGAAACAACATATCATAGTAATAGTGGAAAAAAACATTTGAGTGGAACTTTATCTTAAAATAGGAGACTAAAATTGTGAAGTTCATACTATATTTAGGGGCGCATGGCTGGCTCAGTTGGAAGAGCATGCGTCTCTTGATCTCAGGGTTCAAGCCCCATGTTGGGTGTAGAGATCACTTAAATAAATAGTTTAAAAAATATAGGGACACCTGGGTGACTCAGTGTGGTAAGTGTCTGCCTTTGGCTAGGGTCGTGATCCCAGGGTTCTAGGATCAAGTCTCACACTAGGCTCCTTGCTCAGCGGGGAGCCTGCTTCTCCCTCTGCCTGCTGCTCCCCCTGCTTGTGCTCTCTGACAAATAAAATCTTTCAAAAATATATTATATTTAACAAAATGTAGGTTGTAATGGCAGCATATACCAATTCTTAAAATAATCAAAGCATGACTTATAGTGTCTACTGTTGGGTTTTTTTTTCCTGGAACATTCTCCCCAAACACTATGATACTTTATTTACTGTCTCACTTTTACAATATGGAAAGGTCAGTTTTAGGGAAACATTCCTGGGCTTTGTCAGGCTTCGCAAGGGCCTAATTTAATTCTTTGCTATGCATATCCTTTGTCGAACTCCTATCACATCTTCAGCCTTGTTGATTTCCTTTCTTCCCTAGTTCACAGGTGTCAGGCTGAGAGTGATGGAAGGGATTCTCAATCATTACTTTCAGAGACTTCGATAAGTCCTACAGCTCTTGGGAGATGTGTAATTTCAGTTTGCAATTAGTTTTATCTCCATTGTGTTATCCTGATGTTTACCACATCTACTGATTGGCCAGAAATTGAGTGCCAAAGATGTTAATGGGACTGGTAGGGATAAGCAGGACATTATTTAGTAGTGACTAATTTTATTAGTGGTTGGTTTATTAGCAAGAGTTTTGTATGACATCTGCTTTTCTACTGGGCCTTGTGACTATGGACACATGGAAAATGTAAACCCAGATAATAAGGGCCTCATTCAAAGGGTGTGATGAGGATTAAATAAAACAATGCAAGTAAAGTCCTTAGCAGAGTGTCTGGAATGCGGTCCAAAAAAATGTTGCGAAAAAGGTAGCTATTAAACTGAACAGCAATGGAGAGAGACAGGAGCCTACTTCACGGACTATTTGAAGAATATCAATCCCCAAAAAGATATAACAAAAAGAAAAACATAACAGCCATATAAAAATGAAAGGGGAAACTGGGCATAAAAATCAGAGAATCTCCCAGTGGAATGGACTTTTGGTGACTTAGTGATAATTCCCACAGCACATTTACCTCTCGAAGTACTGTGTCCAAGTATCACTTTCTAACATGTACTAGTTACAACTTCGGTGAGTACTTACAGAGGACCACATTTCTGCTCCTACATATATTTTGTTATTTACTCTTCACCACATCCACCTCATTTTGTAGAGGACGAAATGGTCAGAGAAATTAAGTCTTGCCCAAATGCTAGGGAAAAGCCTGTCTTTCGGACTCCTGAGCTCTCCCTTTTAACCACTGATGGGGTTCAAGGCAGGCTGCCCCAGAATTTGCCACTTTGGCATATGGATTATTTTGAGCTGAAAACAACCAAGGTCCAACAGACTCAAGAAGAGCTTTTCACCTCTCCCTTAACTGCCTAATGTAATTTAGACAGGGAGCCCATAAAGTACTTTGAGTTGGCCCCTGTGGACCGTGTTCAAATTTGAACTGACTTGCAATTTTTAAAAAGTGGAGATACTGACCCAAAGCCTGGATTTCTGCCTTCTGCCCCCCAATTCTGGCAACACCAGCTCTTCATTTTTACCTGGCAGCCATTAGCTGGAGTTGATTAGATAGGGCCTGCTCTCCATTTCGCCCCAGTCACACCTCTGTGGTCCCTGCTACAAAGACCTGGTGTCTGTTGTTATTTCATCATTCTTTCTCTTATGGTGAGATTAAAAGTTAAACTTTCTGGGGCACCTGGGTGGCTCAGTGGGTTAAAGCCTCTGCCAGGGTCCTGGGATCAAGCCCCACATCGGGCTCTCTGCTCAGTGAGGAGCCTGCTTTCCCTTCTCTCTCTGCCTGCCTCTGCCTACTTGTGATCTCTCTCTCTCTCTGTCAAGTAAATAAATAAAATCTTAAAAAAAAAAATAAAAATAAAAAAATAAAAGTTAAGCTTTCTTACGCTGGGCTGTTTCACCTGAGCCCTGAAGACAATGGAGTTGTCAACCCTTATCTTAGCCTCTCAGCCAGTTTTCTCAGCTGCCAAAAGGGAAAAATAGCATTTATTTATAATTCTCAATACAGCCCTGCGGGGTAAACATGCACACCACAGAGAAGGATGCCTGGGGCATGGGAAGTGTTTGAAAAACGGTTGTTAATCTCAGAAGCTCAAAAACCGTGTACAAAACTAACAGCGAATGAATGAGCAAACTAACCAACAACTGACCACGTTAATTGCTTTGTCAACCCTGATGAAGGAAATCATCCAGAAGACGTTTTTATCTATTTGTGAAGACAGTACTTTGTATGAGGGATACCGCGGTGCTCAAAGAATTGGGCAAATTGCAGTTATTGCAGGAATTCCGGGAAAGCTGTAATGGAGAGGAGTGAAGGGGAAGTGGGTGGTCAAAAAGCGATGCCTGGGGTCGCCTGGGTGGCTCAGTGGGTTAAAGGCCCTGCCTTCGGCTCAGGTCATGATCTCAGGGTCCTGGGATCGAGCCCCCGCATCGGGCTCCCTGCTCAGCAGGGAGCCTGCTTTCCCCCCCTCTCTCTGCCTGCCTCTCTGCCTACTTGTGATCTCTCTGTCAAATAAATAAATAAAATCTATTAAAAAAAAAAAAAAAAAAAAGCGATGTCTTCGAAGGTTTTGCTCTTTTCACCAGGCACAGGACAGGTGCTCAGTGCCTGTTGAATGCTCCAGACCAGGGCCCAGGGGCACTCCCTCCTCCTCCAGGCCTCCCTCCAGGGGACAGTCCGGCTTCCTCCCCACCCTCCTGCCCCGCCCCGCCCTTACAGGATGTCCTCGCGGATGGAGGTCCCATGGTTGAGGTTGTGGAAGCGGACGGAGACGCAGTCCCTGAGAATGAAGGAGCATCTGTTCTCCTTTTTGTAGGCGCTGAAGCACTCCTTGAAATCCTCGTAGGTCTTGAAGCAGCTGCCCAGCTCCATGGCTGCCCCCTCAGCCCACACCAGGGGCTGGTCCCAATCAATACCTGGGTTCAGAGGTCACACTATGAGGGCCTACAGGCTGACGTGTGTCCAGTATGCCTTAAGGGTCGGCCCCGACTGAGTGGCCTGTTATGGAGCTTAGGAGGAGCCCTAGGGCTGAGAGGGATATAAGGGTCTGGGGGCGTCTTTGCTATTTGACAGAGGAGAAACGACGCTCAGCCCTTATTCAGTCCCAGGTTCCGCCCCCTCACAGTCACACCCAATCACACACGGGATTCCCAGACTGGCAATCATTTTCTCCAATCGCCAGAGAAAGCTAGCCAGCCTCTCGCGAGGACTGTCAGGAGCACCGGCCAATCACAACTTGGATCCCGCTTTCTGGGGGTTGGCAGGGGATTTCCGGTTACTGGAGCAAGCTGCGGGAAGAAGCTTCGCGTTCAGTGCGGGTATCCTCTTGTCCGTCCAGCACAGTGTCCTGGCCGGCAGCAAGTGAACTCCATGTCGTCCCGGCAGGCTCCAGAGGACAAGCAGGGCGGCGGCGACCCCCCAGGGGACCTCCGCAGCGTCCTGGTTACCAGCGTGCTCAACCTTGAGCCGCTAGACGAGGATCTGTTCAGGTAGCCGGCCGCGTCTGGCTCACATCCCCCCCATTGGGACAGAGGCTTCTGATCTCGACTGCCGCCACCGCGTTGCCCCCTGCTGATAGCCCCCTGGACGAGGATGGGTTCTGCGCGGGATGCAGGCTCTGCCGCGATTGGGAGAGAACTTGTCCCTGACAGACCTGGCCTCGCTGCCCTAGCTTCCTCCCTCTGCGCGCCAGGTCTGCGCACCCCCGCCACTAGGAGGTCCTAGCAATCTGGGCATATAAAGTGGTGGCCTGAGATAGCCACCTCAGCAGTCTCCCTTGAGGAGTCAATGTCCCTGGGGGAGCCAGCCCAGAAAGGGTGGTGACTTGTCTAAGTGCACGCAGCTGATCAGGTTTAAAACTTATAAGCAGCTCCTTGCATATTCACTCTCCTTTTCTTCTTACATACCTCGTTCCCTCCACCACTTGGAGGGATCTAGTAGCTCACTGCTCTTTCTGAGGCCTGAGTCAGTTTCCTTCCAGATACCACTTAAATGCTTTCTGTAGCTAGGGATTTAATAGTTTCGGCCTTCAAGGTTCCTACTGGCTTTTCAGAAGCAATCTTAGGTGTTAACTTCCCTTCCCCCTACTTAATGAATTACAAATAACTTCCTGGAGGGCTACTTGGAATGCATTATATTAAAAACTGCTAACCTAGGGCTGGACTGGGCTGGGTTCCTCGGTAGGAAGCTGGAGTTTCACCTCTGGGGTCTTAGTTTCCTCATCTGTGTACTGAAGGGTTAGGTTTGAAGCCTGAGGGCTCTTAGAGTTCTAGATCTAGTTCTTGGAAGAACTGGACTGTCCAAGTTGAGAGGTGTGACAGGCTTTAATGTAGTCTGTCCCCAGTTCTTCGGGTTCGTCTTGGTCCCCTAACAGCCTTGAGAGGCTTCTGCCTTATCCTGGAAAACAGCAGTGGAGGAAACGCTGGACTTGGGGGCAAAAGATGCAGATACTGCTCAGGATTGGCAATATTTAAGTTGTGTGACCTTGCTCAAGTCACTTTCCCTCTCTGATTCCTGTTCTCTTTGTGTAAAATAAAGGGATCGGTTCCTTATCTTTAACCAAAGCCCACAGAAGGGTTGGGCAGTCTTGAAGGCCCTGAAGTTATATGTATGCTGTATGCAGAGTAAGGATATTTGCCTGGGAGAAGGGTTCATGGCTTTCACCAGATTTCAGGAGGATCCCAGAGAGATCCTGCCCTGTGGGCTCAATGATGGTTGCAGGATTTGGCCCTGTGTTTGACTTAAGTATTTCCTGCTTTCCTCTCACCCCACAGAGGAAGACATTACTGGGTACCCACAACCAAGCGGCTGTTTGGAGGTCAGATTGTGGGCCAGGCCCTGGTGGCTGCAGCCAAGTCTGTGAGTGAAGACGTCCATGTGCACTCCCTGCACTGCTACTTTGTGCGGGCAGGTAAACTGTCCCCTCCTTATCCCCAGCCCAACCCTGATGGCCCAGCAGCCACTTCTTACTGTACCTGGAGGGCTAACTGAGAAGGGGGAGGGGGAGGGAGGAAGGGGAGTGGGGGAGGGGGAGGGAGGCAGGACAGTGGTAGGCGGAGAGAAACTGTTAGTTGATTTACCTCTCGGGAGCCTGGAGGAACAAGACCTGGGGCCAAGAAGAGTGCTGGACCTCACACTTCCTGAGATCTCCAAGTGCTTGTTGATGTGAAAGTGTTGGAGTTCAGAGCAAATGGTCCAGAAAGAATTCTTGAGATGTCTTTGGTGCAAAAAGGTGGTTTTGTTTGTTCGTGTGTTTGTTTTTAAAGATTTATTTTTGGGGTGGGGGGTTGCCTGGGTGGCTCAGTGAGTTAAGCTGCTACCTTCAGCTCAGATCACGATCCCAGGATCCTGGGATCAAGGCCCACGATGGGCTCCCTGCTCAGTGGGGAGTCTACTTCTTCCTCTCCCTCTGCCCCCTGCCCTCCTTGTGCTCTCTCTCGCAAATGAAGAAATAAAATCTTAAAAAAAAAAAAAAAAAAAAAAGTGTGGGGCGGGGGTGGGGCAGAGGGAGAGGGAGAATCTCAAGCAGACTCTGGCATCCCTGAGATCCTGATCTGAGCAGAAATCAAGAGGTGAATGCTTAACCAACTGAGCCACCCAGGTGCCTCCAGAAAGGTGGTTTTACTAGAGCATGGGACAAGACCCATGGGCAGAAAGAGCTGCACTGGGGTTGTGATGAGTGACTGATTGATTATATACTTTTGAGTTGGGAGGGGGTTAGGGACAGCATAAGCCTCCAAGGTATGCCTCCAAAGTATTTTGGAAACCCTGAGGGGGGCTAGCTATTGTTAGGAAAAGGTCATTTATTACTGTCTAATAAAACCTTAGTCATGAGACTCTTCAGATGTCTATCAGTGGGCCATATGCTTGGAGAATGGTTGCCAACATGCATCTTGGGGGGTAGAGATAAAGGCAGTTTCCAGAGGAATCTCTATATGTTTAAAGAAGACTTACAGGGGTGGGGGTCTGGATAATGTTTAAGCTAAGATTGCCTCTTGTCCTTAGCAAAGTATTAACATTGAGGCAGCTGAGTTCCTAGAGGAATGTCCCTTTGCCTGTTCAAGGACTTGTCAGTGGGTTGTCAGTAGTAAGGAAATTTAATTTTTTCTTTTGCTTTTGTTTCCCACATCACTTGTTATGTGGAGTGAAATGACATAAGACTTTGTTGCTTAACTGCTCCCTGCACGTTTTTGTTCGTTCTCTACACACCTTCTGGTGCCAAGCACTGTACTGGATCCTCAGAGGGCCGCTGTCACCTCTGCTAGGAGTTCCACAGTAGGCAGCTTGGCTCGGAGAAGAGAGCACCATCCTGCAAATCAAGAGATCTTGGGTCTGGCTTCGGC
>CM052885.1:109593117-109610171 GCA_028534135.1 Potos flavus | reverse complement strand
AAAAACACAAAGACTGAGCGCAGAGCCTGGGGCCAGTGAAAGGAGGCTGGGTTCCAAGGAAGCCAGACGGACAGTGGCAGCTGGGCCGCCATCTTCCTCTATTTATAGACATTCCCAAGAAAAGCTCAGTGGAGCTAGGCCAGGCTACATAGGCCTCCCCCGGCCAGGCACAGGGCCAAGGGGCAGTGACACCAGGGGAGTCCAATTTGGACGTGAGCCCTGGAGCCACTAATGATTCCTTTGAAGCAGAGAGTTTGGAACCCTCAGCAATCATTTGTTCATTAATTTGTTCTTTCATTTATTCAGGAAAATAGATAAGGTCCAAATTTACCTATTCCCTTTAACCCTTTCAATCTCCATCCCCTTCCCTCCCCATCCTGCATGCTGCTGTGCTCTGGTCAGACCAAAACACAGCTCCAAACAACACCCTGTGTAGCCTCCAGGTCTTTGCACTTGCTGTTTTTTCTGCCAGGAACTCCCATCTACTCTCTCTTCGCCTGCCCACTTCCCTGTCAACTTTCTCAGCTTTAGCTTCACTTCCTTGTGGTGCCCTGGCTGGTTCAGACAGTAGAGCATGCAACTCTTGATCTTGGTGTCATGGGTGTACATATATATGTATATATATTTACTTACTTATTTATATTTATATGAGTGTGTATATATTTAAATATATATTTATTATATATTATATAAGTATATCTATATTTATATAAATATTTCATATATATGTATATATTTCATATATATTTAAATATATAAATATAAAATAGCTATAATTTATATATAATGTGTAACATATATAAATATATATATTAAAAAATATATACAAATATATATTTAAAGGGGCACCTGGCTGGCTCAATCAGTGGAGCATGTGACTCTTGATCTCCAGGTCATAAGTTTGAGCCCCACGTTGGGTGTAGAGATTACTTGAAAAAAAATACAAATCAAAAATAACATCGCTTCCTTTTCCTCCCCTACTAAAGCCAAGGGAGTCCAAGGCAGTCTCCAGTAGTTTCTTCAGTCACAGCCCTGAGCATGTCACATGTCATGGCCTGCTCTGAGTTCCACGGACCAAAGACCATTACTTGTCCATCACTGCATTCCCAAGCACCCAGCACTTAGTACGCACTCAATAAATATCATGTTCCTTTTTTTTAAGAGTATTTATTTACTTATTTATTTGACAGAGAGAAAGAGATCACAAGTAGGCAGAGAGGCAGGCAGAGAGAGAGGGGGAAGCAGGCTCCCCGCTGAGCAGAGAGCCTGATGTGGGGCCTGATCCCAGGACCTCGAGATCACGACCCGAGCTGAAGGCAGAGGCCCAACCCACTGAGCCACCCAGGTCCCCAATATCATGTTCTTTATATGAATAACTGGACCGTGTGGCATCTGGTTATGAGGAGGAAATTCCTAACTGTCGAGGTTGAATAATCACGGGAACGGGAAGCCTCCGGAGAGAATGAGCTTCCTGTTACTGAATGTATGCAACCAGGAATTTAATGACCATCTCTCAGGGCGGCTGTAGGGAGATAGTATACAGAATCCAAGGAGAGTGGAGAATACAAGACTTCAGGAGACCTAGTTCTAGTCCTATTTGTAAGACCCGAGGTAGGTCCCTTCCCCTCACTGAGCTTCAGACTTCGCTTCTGTAAAATACAAGTACCAGACCAGATTTCTGACACACCTGCTTTGTACCGAGACTTGTGAGACATAGGCCAAAATACGAGTTAATATTGTTTGGTGTTCAGTGAATGAGTGAGTGTTGAATGAATTAAGGAATGGAGTGTGTCTTTTTTTGCCCCCACACCCTACTGCTAAGCTGAATGAAGAGTAGCTAGAGCCTTGAAATTACACGGACTTGGCCATAAATCCCAGCTCCCCTATTTCCCAGCACTGGATTTTGGGGAAGTCAGTTTGCCTCTTCATCCTGAAAATGGACCATTATTATCCAGTAACAGCCCCCTCCCCCAAAGATGTGAGTGGGAGCTGTGACCCCACAGAAAACGCCTAGAACAGGATGTAGGTCACGGTGGAACCTCAGTGCATAGTGGAGCAGGGAGTGTGTTTCCCATTCAAAGCTACTTCCCCCACCTCTCTCTCCTGTACTTGTCACAAAGGCCAGGAAGGATCATCAGAGAGATCTTAGTTGTTCAATTGTGTAACCAACAATATCTGTCTTGCTAGGGGCCGAAAGCAAGGCCTTTTGACAGGAAGTGACAATAAATTCTTCCTGACCCACTGCTGCCCTCAGGGTAAAAGATAAAACACAGTCAGCCCTTCAGAGAAGCTGCTGAGATTACCAGGCCTTCTGTGTGGGAAAAGAACAGAATGAGGAACTCAGGAGAGGTAGGTTGCAAGGCGCCACGCTCAGAAACAACGGGCAAGCTGTGTGACTTTGGGAAAGTAACTCTGCCTTTCTGGATCTCACTTCCCCGTTTGCTACTTCCTATGTGTGAGGCTCCAATGAGATTGTAAGAACCTGTGAGCGCTGTAGAAACAATAATCACTACGTAATTGGTCAATCAAGTAATACTATTACTTGAACCTGTTTTACATAGGAGAAAACCGAGGCCCCAGGCTCAACGTCAGATTCCAACTGAGATAACAGGTCTTCTCTTGGCCTCAATTTTTTCACCGGAGAGATGGGCTTTCCACTGTGGCATGACTTTGGAAAGTTAGAACGCTGGATGGAGACTGTGGGATAGATTGGGGGCAGCCGGGACAGACTGGGTCTTCGGGACGGGTGGGAGGATTCGCGGAGGGTGTGAGCCCCTGCGGATTGGGTTCGATCCCGCAGGATGCTGGGGCTCGCCCAGGCCTACCCAGGATTCCCAAGTCCCTCCTGGAGCGAAGGGCCCGGGATTCCCGGGAGGCTCCGGGGAGCGGGCGGGGCCGGGGGCGGGGCGGCGGCAGGAAGCGGCCGGAACGGCGCTGGGAGCGGCCTGGGCCCGGCGAAGCCTGGCCGGCCTCGGTAAGCTGCCGGGGCTGCACCCCGGACCCTGGGGGACCGTGCGCCCCTGATCACACCGCGGGGCGCGGGAGGGAGAGACGCGCTAGCGGGCGAAAGAGACGAGAGGAGGGTCCCGGCCTCTCCCGGGAAGAGCGCGGCCCTAGGCTGCGGTGGCGGGGCAGAAAGGAGGGCGCGACGCCAGGCGACGCCCGGGGCTCGCAGGAACCCCCAACGGGCTGGGGCGGGGCCTTCGCGGCGCCCCGCCCTCCGCCGGCTGGGCCCCGCCCCTCCTCCCAGCGCGGGGCCGCGGGTCTCCCTCCCGCCCCCGCCGAGGCCCCAGAGTCGCGCTCCCCCCAGGGTGCCATGGCCTCCCGGCTCCTGCACCGGCTGCGGCACGCCCTGGCCGGCGACAACCCGGGGGAGGCGGCGACCGGTCCGGAGGCCGAGCAGTTCCCGGAGAGCTCGGAGCTGGAGGACGACGACGCCGAGGGCCTGTCCTCCCGCCTCAGCGGCACCCTTAGCTTCACCAGCGCTGAGGACGAAGAGGAGGAGGACGACGAGGACGACGGGGAGGTTGGCCCCGACTCGCTGCCCTCCGGGGACGGGGCGTCGGGAGAAGATGCAGGCGAGTTGCCGAAGACAGAGGCGGGAACCCTGGGGCTCGATTAGGCCTCCACCCCAGCAGATTCTTGGCTGTGCGACCTTGAGAGTCACAACACCTCTCTGAGCCAAGTTTTCCCTCGTGTCAAATGGGGGAAAACGTTCCCATCTCGGGGTTGCGGGGGGCATTAAATGTACAGGGTCTGGGACAGAAATCGTAATAATGTGCTAGCGATGTTTTGGGGGTGGAAGTATTTATTTAGAGCCCACTGTCTGCCAGGCACGGTGTTGGGCACCTGGCCCCTCTCTGGCGCTCGGTTTCCATTATGTCAAGTGGAGATAAAGCCTGTATCACCTGTCGGGAGGATGAGTGAGGTCACCACACATGGTTTATGTGAACCTTAGCCCCAGGCCCAATGATGTGACTGGTCGTGTGCCCTTGCAGATCGGAGCTCCCCACCTGATGGGCAGCGGGGCAGTCAGCCCCTGGCAAGGCAGTTGCAGGATTTCTGGAAGAAGTCCCGGAACACCCTGGTGCCCCAGCGGCTGCTCTTCGAGGTGACCAGTGCCAACGTGGTCAAGGACCCACCCTCCAAGTACGTGGTGAGTGAAGGTCCAGGAACCTCTGGGCTGTGAGTCTGGAAGTCTGGCCAAGAGAAAGTAGGGAAGACTCCCAACTTCCCAACTAGCTGTATAGTTATAAATGGCCAATCTATTTTAGGAATGGGGAAACTGAGGTCAGAAAGGGGATGTAATTTGATCAAGTCCTTAGGCAGATGACTTAGCTTTCTGAGGGATTATGGATCTGCCCCCCCATCCTGGTTTCGAGACTAAGAGAACTGCTGTGTGGGCCCCACCCCCCAGGTTTTGCAAACTGTAGCAAAATACAAGATATACAAGAAAGAATATTATCTGGGTCAGACCTGAGACCCAAGTTGCAATGGTTAGTGGTTAAAAAAATGGGTTTTGGATCCAGACCTTGATTCAGACCCCACTCATTATCAGCTGTTTGACCTTGGGTGAGTTGTGTAACCTTGATGACCCTATTTGCTCATCTGAGGAGTGGGAATAATGCAGAGGATTACTGAAGAAATTAAATCAGTGCACAGAGAGCCCTTAGCACTGTGCCTGGCATTATGAAGTGCTTGATAAAATGGTAGCTCTATTATTATGATTTAACTTTAGCTTGAAAATGTCTGGCATTTAGGACCCGTTGTGGCCTCCTTAAAGCCCAGGTCAATCAATCCCTGGGCAACCACACTGTACACAGTAATCTTGTTCTGAGGTTAGATCTAGGGGGTAAGTGGCAGTGAGATGAAGAGCAATGTGGGGGAAGGCCTTCGAGTCTGGTTTTGCCTATGGAAAGGAGAAACTGACATGGGAGAATGAGGTCTGCCAGATCCTGAAACCCAGCCTGACCTGGCCAGTCCTGGCAGACTCAGACTTCCCTCATCTTCACCACCCTCCTCCATTTCTGACTCAGCAGGCAAGGAGCCTGGAGCCCTGTCCCACATCTGGGCCTCCTCATTCCTTTCTGCTGCTGTGAGTAAACAAGGGCCACGCCTATGGGGTGACTGCTCCAATTTGAGCAGGGATTAACTCTGATGATCTAGTCTTAAGTGGCGAAAGTCCCAGCCAGGCCTCACGCACTGGGAAAGGGACCCTGAGGAACAGCCGGGGAGCAGGGAAGTACGGGGTGATTCTGGGAAGAGAATGATAAGATAGAGCAGGATGGCCAGATATGCTCTGGCCCATGTCTGGAGAGACAAGTCCCCTCCTCTGTTCCTGGGGGGTTGAAAGCCCTGGCTGTGGAATTAGGTGGGCCTGGGTTTGAATCCCAGCTGGACCATTTACCAGCTGTGTGACTTAGGAGAAGTCTTTGAGCCCTTTGCCTCTCGTGTAGCCTGCTTCCTCGGCTGTCAGAGTCAGGGGCTCCCTCCTCGCTGTGCTCCATAGTAAAGTGCCCAGCACAGCACATCGTGGCAGGGGCCAGTGCTCGGTTAATGGAGCTACGGTCATTATTACCCATCTTGGCAGGATATTACAAAGGTCAGATGAGATAATAGATATAAAATGTTTCCTTTTTGCCAAAAATTTAAAGTAAAAGCTACATGAGTATAAGGGGTCATTTTAGACAATGCTTCCTGAAGTGTATTTTGCAGGAAACTGGTTTCCTGGAATGTTGATAACTGTTCCTTTAAAAAAAAAAAAAAGTTTTTGCAGCCAATGTGTTTTGAGAATGCAGAACTGAACAGGAGTAAAATTTCTTTAAGGTTAAATCTTTTAATCCTTAGTATTAATGTCCACTGAATCTTTGAGAGAAGTATAAAATAGACCAGAGGTGGCTAAAATATTGGCAGTTTCACAGAACAAATTCAAGAGAAAAGTCCGGGTTTGGTGTTAGCGTGCCTTCAACATCTCATGCTTAACGACTCCCCCTTTTTAGACCTGGCGGGTCAGCATTAGTACAGGTGAGCCTGGATGCAGGTGCTCAGAGCCCGGGCAGCTTCATGGTCGTCTTCATCAGCGTTTCTCAAACATCCGTCATTCCAGGACCACCTCCGTGATTCTTGTCCTAGCTAAATGCTACTGCACCATTCCTTGCTTAACATTTTTCTTTAAGCAAACCTATTTTTTTTTCCCAAATAAGTTCAAAAGACTTCAGAGCACTACTGTGTGTGGAAAGCCTTGTTTGCCATAAAGAGAACCGTAAAAATTAATTAATTAAATACAATAAAAGCAGTGAAAATGAAACTGTGTCATTAAAACCCTGCATGAATGCTGTTGCCTGAAGGTCCTGACCTGAGATTCGCTTTCTAGGTCTTTTCTGAAAGGGGAGATGAGGAGATGCTGGACAAGTGCGTTTTGAAAACCAAACTGAGAGAGCTTCTCAACCTGTAGTCAGGATTCAAGGAGAACTGGGGGTGGGGGTGGGGGGAGTCACCTCCTGTCTCCGCTTCAGTGTTATTTACTCCAGTACAAGCCACCTAGAATCTCAGGACCAACATTTACTGACACGCATCCCACACGTGAGGGGACGCTGACCTAGGCCACCACTTCACTCACTAGAGAGGAAGGCAGACCCAAGGGGGGACTGCCTTGCCTGACGACACACCGCAGGGGAGTAGCTGATGGCGGGGGGCGGGGGGGGCGGGGTGAGCACCTGTGCCCCGATGCCCTCTTCTCAATGATCGCTACTTGGTCTATCTGAAGACCTCTCCTCCAGGTCTGCTTTGGAATAACCTGGCTAAGGATGTGGGCGCTCTGTGTCCAGAGCGGAACAAAGTCCAAGCTGGTCTTGAAGGTTGGTTCAGCGGCCCAAGAGACCGGCCTGGGTTTCAGCTCCCAGCTGGTTTACCGAGGGGCTGTCCGAAGAGCTAACCGCCCTATGGGAAGGGAGTGCTCCCTGGAAGGGCAAAAGGGGTGGCAGCTCCGGGCACTGAAGCTCATCTCTGTCTTTCTTTCCCCGTGCTGCCTTGGGCCTGGGTCATTTCAGACGAGCCTCAGGTAAGATGGGACTGGGCTCCCTGGCTGCCGCCCCAGCAGCTCCCACCCTCCTGGGCCCAGTCTCGGGGGCCAAGGGAAGAAGCGGGGGAACGCAGCTTGAGGTGTGGGTGCGGGGAGGGAAGGGGCGCGCGGACAACTCACACCTGCGCTCACCCCACCCTCCCTCCAGCTCTACACCCTCGCCGTGATGGGTCCAGGGCCACCGGATCGCCAGCCAGCCCAGATCTCTCGCCGCTACTCGGACTTTGAGCGGCTGCACCGAAACCTGCAGCGACAGTTCCGGGGCCCCATGGCTGCCATCTCATTCCCCCGGAAGCGCCTGCGCCGGAATTTTACCGCAGAGACCATCGCCCGCCGCAGCCGGGCCTTCGAGCAGTTTCTGAGCCACTTGCAGGCCATGCCGGAGCTGCGCCACGCCCCAGACCTGCAGGACTTCTTCGTGCTGCCCGAGCTGCGGCGGGCGCAGAGCCTCACCTGCACCGGCCTCTATCACGAGGCTCTGGCGCTCTGGGCCAACGCCTGGCAGCTACAGACCCAGCTAGGCACCCCCCTGGGCCCGGACCGCCCTCTGCTGACTCTGGCTGGGCTGGCTGTGTGCCACCAGGAGCTGGAGAACCCTGGGGAGGCCCGAGCGTGCTGTGAGAGGGCCTTGCAACTGCTGGGGGACAAGAACCCCCATCCTCTGTTGGCACCTTTTCTGGAAGCCCACGTCCGGCTCTCCTGGCGCCTGGGCCTGGACAAACGCCAATCAGAGGCCCGGCTCCAGGCCCTGCAGGAGGCAGGCTTGACCCCCACGCCACCCCCTAGTCTCAAAGAATTGCTCATCAAGGAGGTACTGGACTGACCTTGCCTAGATTTAAGGCCACTGTGCGGAAAGGCACCGCCCCGGGATGGGGGGTGGGCAAGGAGGACATGAATAGCAGTTGGGAAGCTGTAGGGGGTGCTGGGAACCCCTAGAAGTCCTACAGAGAATTTGTAGCAAACCAAGGAAATATGTTTCTTCTGTCGAGCTGCGCCCAGGACAGGCTTCGGCCGCGGTTGCCCTGGGGTGGTGTAGGGAGGAAGTCTGACGCAGCCTCTCCAGCTCAGGAGTGTCTGGGGACTATGCCCCAGGGTAGGTCAGTGTTCCCTCTTCCTCGGGAGTCCTGGAGTAGGGCTGCCGTCTGGCCCGGGGGAATTAAAGGCCAGCAGCTCCAGTGGTATTACTGTCTTTATTGGGTTTGGGGATAGAAGGCCCGGCCCTCGACTGTCAGGAGCTGGGGGGAGAAGGGGGACCCTTGAAGCCCCAGGCCAAGCCAGTCCCTCTGGCTACAGCTTGCTCTCTGAGTCCCCAGGCTTCACTCGGATCATGCCCTCCTGGGCACAGGACACAGCCAGGACGCCGTCCTGACGCCAGAGCCGCCCTTGGACCAGCCCCCGGGAGCCACCTGTGGGTGAGGGGAAGGGTGAGAACGGCCTTCTCTCTCCTTCAGAGCAGCCAGACATGCTTCTTGAAAAGCGTGCAGCCGCTCTGGCTGCCCCGTACAAGGGCACATCGAGCGTTGTGGCCTCTCCAATCTCTAAGTGCCCCTTTATGAGCCTATTAGGAATGGCCCCTGGGGGTAACTCCTGAGGGAATCCCACTTGACAGTTTGAAAGCACTTTCACATATCCACTGGCTTCCGCAAAAAGCTCACAGCGGGAAGAATTCTGAGGGCAGTCTCGGGTCAGTAGCTTGGCTAAGCAGATCCACCCCCGCTCCGGCCACTTGTAGGAAACCCCGCAGTTCCCTTTCTAATGAATCAAACTGGGTGCTCCAGGGCGGTAATTCACACACAGAAAAAACAAAACCAAAAAACCCCATCCTCACCCCTACCAGGAAGAAGGGGGTGGGGGAGCACCTGGGGCCATCGCATCTGGCCACCCTCCCTCCCGGCCTGGACACTCCCTTGCTAGCCTTGGGCCTGAGTGGAAGGTTCCAGAGGGAGCTGCCCGTCTCCCTTACACGGAGTAGAGCTCTCTTAGTTCTCCCAGTAGCCAAGTGAAGCAGGCCCATTTTCCAGATGAAGACACGGAAGTCCAGGGAGCCTCAGGCCCTCGGCCGTAAGGAGCTGGCCAAACCCGAACCCAGGGGCCCTAACTGCAAGGCTGCTGACCTGTGCTGCGACACTCTTGGTGCTGGGCGGTCCCCCTTCCCTGAAGAGAGACTCCCTTAAGTTCTGTCCCTGTTTTACAGAGCAAAGCTTTTCCTCATCTGAAGTGTACTTCCCTGGAGAGGAGCCCAGGGCTCTGAGACTAGACGGTGATGAACGAGTCTGGGCTTCTCTGCGCACCGCAGGTGTCCCAGTAGCGGAGCCCTTAGAGACTGCGGAGGGCCCCGACCCCCGGTCAGGTTGGTTAATCCGCGCTGTCGCTCAGGGAGCTGCTTAAAGAATAGTTTCCTGGATTTCATCCAAGACCTGCCGAGTGAGAATCTTGGGGGTGGAATCTGAGTATCCATCTTGAAAAAGCCCCCCCAACTGGCTGGCTGCCGTGCCACCACGTTCAGATACCACTGCTCTCGGGTGACCCTGTTTAGATGGGGAACCTGAGGCTCAGAGAGGAGCTGGGGCTGGTCCAGGACCACACAGAGAATCTGCAGCGCTTCTGGGCCGAGAACTGGGTCTCTTGATACTCCCTGCAGGCTACAGAATTTAAGCTGAGCAGGTATCTCCTTTTGAAGACAAAAAGCCAGAGACTGGGGGGCAGGAGAGGAAGCGACGGGCAGTGCCCCGCAGGATCGCCCGAGAAAGCAGGCTTCCTGCCCCCCTGCCCTCCCCCGCCCGCCTCCCGTCAGCCCCCTTGCCCCCGTGGCCCGGTACTCACCAGCCCAGGGGCTCTCGCACTCATACAGCATCCAGTGGTCCGCTCGGAAGGGGGCGTGGAACCACATGGAGTGGTCCAAGGAGACCATGGAGCGCACCTTGTGCCGACACTGGTGGGGCAGCATGGCCGTGCCCAGGAAGGCGTAGTCTGAGATGTAGGCGGCCACGCAGCAGTGCATCTTCATGTCGCCCTCCCCTGCAACGCAGGCAGGCCCGTCAGCCCCGGGCTCCTAGGCTTTACAGCTCAGGACCTGCGGTGAGGCGGGCAGAGGGGGGCTGCTGTGCCCAGATACGTAGAGTGTTCGCTGCTGCATAAGGGCACCTGGTCCAAGGTGTGTGTGTGTGTGTGTGTGTGTGTGTGTGTGTGTGTGAGAGAGAGAGAGAGAGGAAGAGAGAGACAGGTGACAGAGGAGGTAGGGCTGGGCAGAGGGCAGGGCTAAGTGAGGACTGAAATCCAGTCTTCACTCCCTAAATCTCGCACGCTCAGCCCTCTAAGGGGGTCTTGTGCACCGAGGCCGTATGGTTAGCAGGCGTCCTGGAGGAGAATCTCAGCAAGGTGCCTGGTCTTCCCCAGAAAGGGCCTCCATTAGGATTCTCATAGTCACCTCCCCCTCTGTCCCCATACAGGCAGCGGAGAGGGTCCTGGTGAGATGTTACTTCCCATCATGCTGACAAGGAAGCAGGCCCAGAGAGGGGAAGTAACACGCCCCGTGCCACAAAGGGCATAGGAGGTCCACGCCTAGTCCCCCGGAAGAGTGTTTTCTTCCAGTCCTTGTGGTCCTCTTACCAATACGGCCCCGGGCGCGCACCCAAAACATCTGTTTGGGCTCCATGCTCTCCAGCTGGCTCAGGGCAGATGGCTTTACCGGCTTGATCTCAATGGGCACGTCCTTGGCAGCAATTCGGTTCAGTCCCACTCGGTACTTCTCTTGGAGGTTGGGGTCCCTGAAAGTAAAAGGGAAAGGGAGAGCGTCTCCGAGCTGCCTCTGTGACCCCCTCATTCCTCCATGAGGACTCCGGACTTTTCCCCACAGCTCCCCTCCCGTCTGACAGAATCCTTTCTCTGCCACAGGAGCCCTGTGGCCTAGTGCAAGTGAGTAACCTCGCCGAGCCTCTCTTCCCATCTGCAAGATGTAGATGGTGACGGCGACCTACCTGCTAACACTGGAGTGGCAAGGCGGCCCCTAGCAGAGGCTCGCTTCCAAGCACTTCACACACACGACCTCGTCACGACAACCCTGTGGGACAGTGCTGTCCTCACAGCTGTGGGAGAACTGACCTGAAATAAGCACCGGGAGTTCAAGGAGCTTGCTCGGGACGTGGACCCGGGCAGTCTGGCTCCGTGGTTCGGGCTTTGACCCACTTCGCTATTCTCCACTTTCAGGAAGCGGGCTGCGCAACTCGGACCGACCAACCAAACTCTAAGCAATTGGGAGGACCGCGTTCCCGGTGGGGGGCGTGGGGAGCCCATCTCCAGGGGAGCCCCTCTGCCCTGGCAACAACCACCCTGAGCACTCCTCACCGGGGTTTCCATTTTCAGCCCCACCCCCTAGGGCACCGTCCCACGGACCTCATGTGGCGGTGGGACGGTCTACCTGCACCTCCCACTAGGAAGCCGCTAGCCACATGTGGCTCCTGAGTGCTTGGAGTGTCGCTCACGTGACGACAGAACTGTTCGTTCTATTTAATGTTACCTTAATAGAGCCCTTGTGGCTAGTGGCTTCCTGGTGGGATAGCACAGCTCTCGATTTAGGGACCTCTAAGAACAATGTCCTCCTTTCAGCGAACATCTGGGAGCGCTGACAGCAGACCAAGCCCTGTGCTCACTCCTCTCTGTCGCTGGCGCTAGAACTACAATTCACTGAGCCGTCACGGAGTTACTTCTGATCTCTTACCTCACTTAATCCTCATAACAGCTTTGTGAGGCAGGAATTATGATTAGCGCCTTTGTACCTGCGAGCAGAGGCTCAGAGTGGGAAAGCAACTTGCCCAAACTCACACAGCTAGCAGAAGCAGAGCCTACATTTGAACCTGGGCCTTCACCAAAAGATCACACCCATATCTATCCCATCAGTGCTCTGCCACCTCCCCAGCAGGCAGCACAGGCCAGGGGAGCTCTCCTCGGGATCCAGCCGAGAAGTAGGCAGGACAGACATGAGCATTCCCAATTTTTAGACGAAGCAGGACTCTGAGAGGCTGGGGAGCCGGGCAAAGTCACACAGCAAGGGAGCACTAACAGAGGCACAGACCTGGCCAGAATTCATGTTTCAGGACCCAGAGCTCTCTCCCCTGCCCCAGCATGTTCCCAACTTTATTAACTGTGATCCAAGAGAGAAAAGTATTTCACCAGGTGATATTCATTAAGGCAAAGGCAGCAGGGACCGTCACCCACGCCAGGCATTACCCCCTAGGCTGCTGGATCATGAGCGATCCCAGAGGAGCAGAGGGACCACTCAGGGACTGGAGAGGTATGTACCAAGTGATCACAGAAGTGTGTCCGTATTTTAACAACCAGGAAAGCTGTAACAGTACCTGAACCGGCCGAATCAGCTCTGCACTTACATCACGACCCAACACACTCGCCCATGTGCACAGACACACACAACTGAAGCTCAAGTTTCAGGAAAGGGGCTGACCCTAACTACACGAAATACGCTCCAACATCTGTATTATTTTAAATCCCGGTCAGGACCCACTAAGGGATTCCATGGCCCACTCCCAGGTGACAACTGCAGGCGTCCTGGGGCCTCCGGCTCTCTCACCTTAAATACTGGTCGATGAGGGCCTCGTGGTCCAGCAGCTCTTCGTGCGGGGGCACGCTGGGCATAGAGAACTGGTGTTGCACCGGGCTGGGCTGGGCCTGCTGGAAGGAGGCCTGGCAGATGAAAATGGGCCTGCCGTGCTGCACGGCCTTCACGGAGCGCACCGAGAAGCTCATCCCCGTCCGCGTCCGCTCCACCTGGTACAGCACCGGCACCTTGGGGTCCCCTGCGGCGGGCACAAGTGACACGGTGAGTCCGAGAGAGCCCCATATGGGCGGGTCGTCATAACCACGGCTGGACAGACACCTCCGCTACTCATTCTCTATTCCTGTTCTGCTCGCTAGCCCCTGACCGAGGCCTGCTACGGCCCGGGGACTAGGGATGCGGCGAGGCTAGCAGAGCTTGTCCTTGGGTGCTCCAGGACAAGCGAGCGCCTCTCCCGCCACAGCCCGGAGCAGGGGGACATTCCCTGCATTCAAATCCTGGCCCAGCCACTCGCTAGCCATGCGGCCTTGGGAAAATCTCTGAGCAGTTTACCCATCTGTAAAATAGGGATCATCAGTGCTTATCCCTTTCAGGATCTTAAGGAGAATTCAATCAGCCAAAGTCGTAAAGTGTTTAGAATAACGTCCAGCACACAGTCAAGTGCTCCAGGTGTTTGTGAAAGAAAATAATCCCAGCTTTTGTCTGGTTTCATCTGTGACTGGGATCTTGTCATGAGTCTAGGGCTAATCTTCTAGAGCAGAGGGCAGCAACTCTGGCCTGCGCCTTTTTGTTTGTTTGCTCGCTTTAGAACCAGCAAGAGCTATTTATTCAGAGTTTAGTATAGCAAGGGAGTCAGTCGCCATCACTTACATTTGGCAGAAACTCAAAGGCAGGCAGAGGAGCGGGAAAGCATTACAGTGAAAAAAGACTGACTCGCTGCTGGCGTGGGGAGTCTGCAGGGAAGCGAACTAGAAGCAGGCAGTCTCTGTGATTGGGTAGGTCTGCATATTTGGCTTTCTCTGGTTGGTCCGAAGTTGGAAGTGGGGATAAAAATTAGGGAAGCCATCAGCTATTAGTCAAGTCTTTGGTATTTGGGGCTGATTGTTAACAGGGGCTATGGCCTGACTTCCTACAAGTCGATGTGGAGACAGTAGGTTGGCTTCCTGTGCTGCTTGCTGCCAACTGTGCATCAGAATTCTATTATTTTTTTAAGATTGATTGATTGATTGATTGATTGGGGGGCGGCAGGCAGAGGGAGAGAGTCTTCAAGCAGACTTCCCGCTGAATGCAGAGCCCAGCTCGGGGCTTGATCTCACGACAGATGAGATCATGACCTGAGCCAAAACCGAGTCAGACACATACTGACTGAGCCACCCGGGCAGCCCAGAGTTCTATTTTTATGTATGGTCTGGCCATTATCTGTTTGAGTATTCATTCTCTCAGGAAAAGCCTGCTGTCAGTCAGTCACTTGATCCTAGATGCAGTCACTTGGCCCTTCTCTTTTGGGTGTCTGCATCCCCAGGGTAGGATGGAAGCCACTGGCCCTGGGTTGAGGCCTATTAGCTAGCCCTCAAAAAACCAGTCAGGAGGGTTTTTAGGAGGAGACAGTCTTCTTGGTATCCCTGAAGTCCTCGAGTGTCTGATTCAGGCTGATGTTGGAGAACTCTGGTACCTTGGCAGTGAGACATCTTGGGGATGATTTTCAACATTCAGATGAAAGAAGCAGGTCTCAACAGTGTGCTTCCTCCACCATCATCCAAATGGGGAGCCAACCAGGCACCGGAGGTTCATTTAACAGCAAAAAATATCACCATCCAGGGACGCCTGGGTGGCTCAGTTGGTTAGGCGACTGACTGCCTTCGGCTCAGGTCATGATCCCAGAGTCCTCGGATCGAGTCCCGCATCAGGCTCCCGGCTCCATGGGGAGTAGTCTGCTTCTCTCTCTGACTTTCTCCCCTCTCATGTTCACTCTCACTCTCTCTCTCTCAAATAAATAAATAAAATCTTAAATAAATATATAATTTATATTTTATTTAATTTAATCTTATTATAAATTTAATTTAAAAATTTTAAATAAATAAATAATATTATTTAATTTAATATTATATATATATCACCATCCAAAGCTGGCTGGTTTGCTCAGCAACATGCTGGCCGTCATTGCCAAAGGGGCATTTTTATCACAATGGGGGCCCCTCAAGGTCTTTAGGCCTTTAGGAAGGGCTTCCCAAGAGTCCAGATCCTGGAAATAGTTACATGTGTGATCTGATTTCAAGGGCTGGCAAGGAACCCTCCTTTCCCTACCAACAAACTTAAAAAAGGAAATAAAAATGGGGTGGCCGGGAGGCTCAGTCACTTAAGCATCTGCCTTCGGCTCAGGTCATGATCTCAGAATCCTGGGATTGAGCCCCACGTTAGGCTTGCTGCTCAGCAGGCAGAGAGCCTGCTTCTCTCTCTCCCTCTGCTTCTCCCCCTGCTCGTGCTCACTCTCTCAAATAAATAAAATCTTAAAAAAAAAAAAAGAAAGAAAGAAAAGAGGCTCTAGTCTAATACTTAGGCTATAGCTAAAACATAGTACTTCCAGTTACTAGTGATATACCTTTTGGTGTGAATGAGTTCCAGACCTATTCTTGGACATTTTTTGGGAACAGAGCAGGTAGGCCCTGGAATATATTGAAGGAAGGGAGCAAACAGTTGTGGAGTGACTGTTGGGTGCCACGTGGCATCAGAAACTAAGGCAGGTTGGGGTACCTGGATGGCTCAGTTGGTTAAGCCTCCAACTGGGTTTCGGCTCAGATCATGATCTCAGGGTCCTGAGATCGAGCACCCCCCTCACCCCCCCAATATTAGGCTCCGCACTCAGCTCAGCGGGGAGCCTTCTTGAGAATTCTCTCCCTTTGCCCCTCCTCCTACCCAGCAGGCTCTCTAAAATAAATAAATCTTTAAAAAAAAAGACACTGGGGCACCTGGGTGGCTCAGTGGGTTAAGCCTCTGCCTTCGGCTTGGGTCATGATCTCAGGGTCCTGGGATCGAGCCCCGCATCGGGTTCTCTGCTCAGCAGGGAGCCTGCTTCCCCCTCTCTCTCTGCCTGCCTCTCTGCCTACTTATGATCTCTCTCTCTGTCAAATAAATAAATAAAAATCTTTAAAAAAAAAGAAAGACACTAAGTCAGGTTTTCTCAAGTGAGTCTCACAATAGCTATGCAAAGGTTTTTTTCCCCATTGAATAGATGAGGAAATTGATGCTATTAATAACACTTTTTAACTACACACAAGCCCGTTTTTTTACATATTGTCTGTTGCTTTTGCCCTCAAAACCTAAAATATTTTTTTTCAAGGAGGCTCCAGGCCCAATGTGGGGCTTGAACTCATGACCCTGAGATCAAGAGTCGCATGCTCCACTGACTGAGCCAGCCAGGTGCTCCAAAACATATACTATTTTTTATCTGGCCCTTTGCAGAATAATGTTTGATGACTCTATACTCTTGATTTGCCAAGCTCTATACCTATCTTAAGTCAGATGACTTCTGTACTACATTCTTCTTTATCTGTAGAGCAATACCTGAAAAAAAAAATTAAACTATCATCCTGTCCTGGATTTTTAGAAAAAGAATTGATATGATAAATAGCCAAGGACAACCACCATGATATATGATAAATAGCCAAGGACCACTCCCATCCCGGCATCTTCTATTTAAAAATATGGAAACATCATCATTGGACCCAGTAGGAGGTCACATCTCACACTTGTAAGAAGCTTCCCTTTTTGCCTTGCTGCCAGGAAGCTCAGAACGAACTTTATAAAACTGTAACGATATGCCTTAGCCTAGTTTTTTTTAACACAATCATTTCTCCCAAATCCTATTACTACTAGTCTCCTGTCCCCTGACTTCTATTTTAATAGTCCTGTACTAGCTGCCAATTATTCAATATATATTGATAAGCTGCAGCTTTTTAAGAAGCAGGTAGGGACACAAATGATTGATGATTATTTTGAAATAGTAGTGTGGGCATGCCTCATTTCACGCTGCCCCTGGGTGGAGACTTTCCAAGGAAAAGGATCCTTCCCCCAAAACCTGGTAGCTCTCCCAAGGTTTGGAATTACCTCCCAAGAGTAAAAGAGAAAAGCAAAGGAGGAGGGCAGAGTGTGGAGCTTGGAGACACACGCTCAGGTTTAAATCCCAGTGCTGGGGGCTCAGTGGGTTAAGCCTCTGCCCTTGGCTCAGGTCATGATCTCAGGGTCCTGGGATCGAGCCCTGCATCGGGCTCTCTGCTCAGCGGGGAGCCTGCTTCCCCCTCTCTCTCTGCCTGCCTCTCTGCCTACTTGTGATCTCTCTCTCTCTCTGTCAAATAAACAAATAAAATCTTAAAAAAAATAAAATTAAGATAAAAAATAAATAAATCT
>CM052885.1:109562008-109592617 GCA_028534135.1 Potos flavus | reverse complement strand
TAGCAGCGACAGGATCTGGACCCTGGGTTTCGGACTTCAAGGCTTGTGCTCTTCACCGCCTGCCATGCTGCTTCACTTTTCTCCAATCCGATTGTCCTTACCCATCTTGGAGCCAGCATGTTTCTTGGGCAGGGGCTCCCTAAGGCAGTGGAGCAGGGCGGGTTCTCCTCCCAAGAATCTAGGACATCAAGGCCTGCCACCTGCTCGGAGGCTTAAATTTCTCTGCAAGGGCCCTTGGCTAAATTAGGTAATGGGCTAGGACTCTGGGATGGGGGCGGAGGGAGGAGGCGCTCGCTGACCCCAGGATCTGATTGGCCAGGGCAACTAGTCCTGGGGAGCAGGGAGGTGGGAGGAGAGGGTGCCCCTACAAATCCGAGGGGCTGGAGCAGGCCAGGGCATCTTTAGGTGGTGGAGCGCTGAGGAGGTGACCTGCAGCAGAGGAGGAGGCCCTGGGACTAGCAACCATGGTAAGGACAAGAAGGGACTTCATCCCTTTGCTTGCTGAAACACTTCTGGACCTCTTCCGGGCCAGATCTGGGGGCTCTGTAGTTCAGTAATTGGACGTCTGAAGATGGAACATGAAGTCTCCTGGAGCCCAGATGTCTAGGAGGAAGCCTGGGAAGAAGGCCTTGGACTTCTCTGGCGGGGGAGTGGGGGGATTGGGGTATCCCGGGGATTCCTGACTCCCTGCAGACCTGAGGCTTCAGCAGAGTTGGTCACGGAGCCGTGAGGGGCTCCTAGCTTGTCTCCCTCATGATGGGGGGGGACCCTGAGGGCCAGAGTGAGTCACCTAGCAAGCCTGTGGCAGGGGTGGGCTAAAAGCCTTGCCAAACTCTCCTGAAGACTCCTCTGGAAGAAGGGCGGCCTGCAGGGTCTCAAGCCAGCTAAGGTGCAGGATCCCAAGAGCTCTGAGGGTGAGGAGAAGGGGCAGAAGATGATAGACCAAGGTTAGAGAGACCCCGGCCTCCCAGAGAGGGGTCCTAATCTGGAGCTATCAGTTCCCTACTTCACTTCAAGGGGTAACTAGACCCTGGAGGACAGCTGCTGTTGCCCATGCCAGGCTAAAAATAGCCGATCCTCTTGCATGGGCAAGGAGGAGGGAGGAGGAGAGGGCAAGGAGGAGGGCAGCGGCCAGCGGGCAGACGAGTGCCTTGGCCACCTCAGCCCCCCCTCCCCACCAGCCTCAGTCCAAAGCCCCATAGCCAGATTGCCTGGGTTGGATGTAGCCGGACTCCCTCCCCCCAAATCTTATTTTCACCTCCACAAGGCCCCCATCATATTCTACCCAGCACCAGTAGTATTTACTCCAATGGCTCAATGGTAAGAAAGAAGCTTAAAATCTCCATCTCCGAAAAGTTCTTGGAGGGGAGGCATGATGTGTCTGAGTCTTCTTGGTCTCAGTGCCCAGTCTCTGGCCGGACACCTAGCCGGTACTCAATGACTTTGCTTTGCATTATTATTTATTTGAGAACAAACATGTATTGAGTCCTTATTACAGAGCCAGGCTCTGCTGGGAGCTAAGGAAAACGGGGAGAGGACGCTGGAATCGTGCTGGCACTGTCCAAAACCCTTTCACATCCCTGATGTCCTCTCATCCCTGGAAAGCTGCTGAGAAGAGATAGGGTAGAATAAGTGACTTGCACGAGGTTAGTGGGGGGATTCCTGACTTGACATCTGATTAGCAAGGTTGAAGACCTTGGGCATAATCTGTGTTTCCTCCCTAGTTCTCAAAACTGGGGTCAGGTAGCTGTGGGAGCATGCAAAAGGTGTTGCTGGTTTGGAATCATTTTTCTGGAAGACCAAAGGGCACTGACAGAAGGAGTTTGAAGAGAATGGGGTTAAGGCAAGAATGAGCTCTGGGGCCACCCCTTGACTCTGACTCTGTGTCTTCTGCAGACAGACCAGCAGGCCGAGGCCCGGTCCTACCTCAGCGAGGAGATGATCGCTGGTGAGCGCAGGGGTGCGGGTGGGAGGGCTGGCTGCCGGGTGGAGGTGTGCCAGGGCAAGGTTTGGTGTCCGGGCAGGGTGGGAGAGAAGGTGTGAGGCTGACAGTCCAGCCGGGCCCACCTCAGTCCTCTGCCTCTTTCAGAGTTCAAGGCCGCCTTCGACATGTTTGACGCTGATGGTGGCGGGGACATCAGCGTCAAGGAGTTGGGCACGGTGATGAGGATGCTGGGCCAGACACCCACCAAAGAGGAGCTGGACGCCATCATCGAGGAGGTGGACGAGGACGGTGAGCAGGTGGTCCTCTGAGGCAGGGCTGCGACGGTGGCAGGCGAGGTGGGCAAGCAGGGGTGAGGCTCACCGGCCACCTGCTCCCCTCAGGCAGCGGCACCATCGACTTCGAGGAGTTCCTGGTCATGATGGTGCGCCAGATGAAAGAGGATGCGAAGGGGAAGAGCGAGGAGGAGCTGGCCGAGTGTTTCCGCATCTTCGACAGGTGCCCTGGGGGCCCGGGCGCTGGTTGAGTCTCGCCGCAGGGCGCTTCACTTCTCCGCGGGGCGGGAGGGGGCGTCGCCAGGGCCAGCGCGGGTCACCCCTCCCTGCCCTGAGTCCCACCCTGTCCCTTCGCCCCCAGGAACGCAGACGGCTACATCGATGCGGAGGAGCTGGCTGAAATTTTCAGGGCCTCTGGGGAGCACGTGACAGACGAGGAGATCGAATCCCTCATGAAAGACGGCGACAAGAACAACGACGGCCGCATCGACTTCGACGGTGAGGGCCGCGGGGGCGCGGCGGGGGGCGGAGCCACGCGGGAACGCCCGGGGCGTGGCCGCCACGCACGCGGCCGTCGGTGGCTTTGTGGGCGGGGTGGGGAGCTGTCGGCGGTTTCGTGCAATTCATGCTTCCCCTCTCCGTCCCCGCAGAGTTCCTGAAGATGATGGAAGGCGTGCAGTAAAAGTCGCCCTCGCCTCCGCCCAGACCGCGCGTCCCTCGGGCGAGGGCGGTGTCACCCCCCCCCCCACCCCCGCTCAGTCCCGTTCTCCGCCCCGGGAGGGAGGCGCGGCCCCTGCTGGCTCCGTGTCCAGAGGGAATAAAAGCAGACACTGCGAAGCGCGTAGCCTGAGTGAGAGGAGGAGCGGGGCAGTGGGTGTGAGGGCCCCCCTGACTGGGGCGCCACCCGAGCGCCCTCGGGGCTCCGAGGAGGGGGAACCCGAGCTGCGAGACGCCCCGAGGCGCAGGAGCCCAGGGCCGCGGCGACGAGCCGGGCGGGTTCCCGGCAGCTGGAGCTGGGCGTGGACAGCTCGGCCGACGAGGCTGCGGAGGCGCCTGGCGCTGGAGGAGAGAGGCCGGGGGGCTTGGAGCTGTCGGGGCGAGGGTGCGGGGGATGGCGGGTAGGGTGAGGGAGCGGCAGGAGGCCGAGGTGAGGCCCCTTTCCTTCCCCACCGTCCTTCCTTTCTGGAGCCTTTGGGTCTTGGGTGCAGGCTACCGGGCTGGGGATGGGAAAGTGAGCATCGTCGTATCCATCCGTTCCAGGCGGCATTCATTCCTGCTTGAGTTCTACTTCGTCTCTTCTGAGGGCTTCTGGGTGCTCCATACTGCAGATGGGACGGGAGGGTGGGGGCGCACAGCCGGGAAGGAGTTTCTGACGTCATCATCTCCACACGGGATCCCTGCCTCCAGCTCCCGCCGATGCGCTCTACACAGGGCCCATTAGCATGATCTAGCTAAAAGAAATCTGACCTCGCTGCTCCCCTGTTGAAAGACCTTCAAGGCTCCCCTTTGCTTCTAGAATCAAGTCCAAATTCCTTTCCTCTCCTTCCACTCTCGGGTTCCAGCCACACTGGGCGATCTGTCGCTCCTGCTCTGGACAGTGGGGCTGCACTTTCAAGCCTTTGGGTTTTTGCTCATGCTGTTCTCCTTCCTTGGAATGCCCTTCCTCCTCTAATGAGCCTGGCAAATTTTTCAAGTAAGCTCAGATACCATCTCAAAGACGCCAAGACCTAGCTCAGATACTCTCTTCTCCCTTGATCCCTGCTCCCACTGGCTGAGTGAGCGCTCTGGCTTCCAGAGCTCTTTGCACACAACTCAGTTCTAGCAGGCTTCCGGTCCAAGTGGTGATTTCTCTTTTAGAGTTCGAATCCTCACTGCCGGTGACAAACCACTCTGTGTTTCAGTTTCCTATTCTGTAAAATGGGTTTGAGGACAGTACCTACTTCGTAGGGTTGTGAGAACAAGTTAGTGTGTGCCGTGCAGAGTACTTAGAGTGTGGCGCATACTAAGTGCTTAATGCTATTTTTAATATCACTACTATCACCTCGGAACATTGGCCTGTCCTGTTATTCACTGCCACAGTCCTCCCTCTCCAGCTCCTTTGTGTTCTCGGGTCCCCTTTCCAACCCATTCATGTTCCCCAGTGTACATCTCCAGCCGGGATCATCACTAGGACTGCTTCCTGTGTGCTGGGCCCCGTGCCTTGCAGGCTGGGTTCACTCGTCCACAAAACCCTTGGGGCAGTCGGATGCTGTTCTCCCCATTTTACAGAGGAGGACATGAAGGCAGAGCGAGGTGACATAGCCGCCAGGCATGCGGACATTTGGTGGAAACAAGAGCAAGGCTCATAACCGTGGCCTCGTCTACCTGTTGACAGTTCTGCCTGCGAGTCCTGAGTCCTTGAGACTGGTCCTGCCCTACACGGAGAAATCCCGCTCACCTTCCATCTTGTTCTCCAGCGCTCGCTTACCTCAGAGATGGCACCCTGAGGGGTGGGTCCAAGTCAGGAGTTCCGGAGCCCCCTCGCCCCCTGTAATTGACTCTGCCCGGCTCCTTTCTTTCTAGCCCCTTGCCCTTTTCTGCCCTTTTCTCCCTCCTCTCTGAGCCCACTCGGTGTTGTGACTCGGGCCGCCGCCATGGCTCGCTAGGTTGCTGAGAACAGTAGTTAACCTCCCTGCCACTCGGTCCCTAAGTGGCAGCCAGAAGCAGCTTTCTGAAACCAAATCTGATCACATCCCTGCCCTACTCAAGGCTTCATTAGCTGCCTCAAGGTAAAGCCCCCGCATTTTAATTAAGGGGCTTTAACTGAAAGGCCTTACAAGCCCTATGTGATCTGATTTCCATGCTACTTTGCCAGTATTCCATACCCCTGAACTTCTCCATACCCCATCTCCTTCTCCAGACAGCCCTCCTTGACCTTCCTGGTCTTCGTTAGGTACCCCACCTCTGAGCTTTCATAACATGTGAGTCTAGCAGCCGACATTTATTACCCGACATGCCGGGCACTATTCCAAGATGGGCACTATCCCATCTAGCCTATGAGGTAGCTACTGGTATTTCCATTTTACAGAGAGGTTAAGTCTAAGTGTGTGCAAGTAACATGGGGGTGGTGTGGGGACTGCTGGGTCTGAGCTCTTCACCACCCTTCTGTATGGCACTTACTCTACCCCCCTCACATGCCTGTCTGCCCCCCGAACTTCGGCCTCTTGAGGACAGGACTGTGTCCGTCCCCCTGCTTTATCCCCAGCCCCAAGCATAGGGCTTTTACTTTGTAGGCACTCAGTAATTGTAGGGGGTGCTTGGGAACAATGATACCTTCTAATACTGCCTGTACTAGGCTTCTTTTTGTTGCAAGTGCTGGAACCTAAAGTAAACAGGCTTTGAAGGGATTTACTGGCTTTTGCAACTGGGATGCTAAGACACACTGGCTGGAGGCCAGAGTCTCAATGTCACCTCCATCTCCTAGCTACTCGTCTCTGCTCAGCTTTCTTCCATCTGCAGCTGCACCAGCTGCACCAGCTGCCCAGACTCCCTCCTCTTTTAGCAACCCTGTTAGTAAAATAATTTTACTTTCTCCCAGGAATTAATTCCAGGGAACACTCTGATTAGTTCTGAACTACAGTCAGTCCCTGGGATTGACACAAGGCAGGCCACATGGCCATCCTGGACCGGGGAGGGGGGTCGGGCAAACACTTCGATCAAAGACCACGTGGAGAGGCTTCCGAAGGCAGGCCCTCTTCTTAGACATCCTCTGGCCGGGGCTTTTCAACGTTGAGAGGGCATCAGAATACTGGAGAGCGTGTTGGGACCAAGACTCTGTGTTTCCACCAAGTTGCAGATGAAAGGTGGGAGGGTTCTACACCTTTGACTTCAAGAGAAATGCAGGACCTCAGGCCCCACCCAGACAGACTAAATCAGTTTGCATTTGAGGTAGCCCTCTGGCAGATTTATCTGCACCTTGGATTGGGCAGCCCTGCTCCAAGCCCCCAGGGGAGAGCTAACAGCACTGCGAGAGAGGAGGACCCGAGCCCTGAGAGGAGGACCTGGGCTGAGGACATCCAAACCCGATCCCAGACCCACGATGCCACTTCTCACCTGCCTGCCGCCGCTGCTCATGGGGGCACAGGGCAGGAAAGGAGCCTGGGCTGGCAGGAGCAAGAGGAAGGCGAGAGCCTTCCTGATGCCCTCCACTACGGTCTCTTCCCCCTCCCCCTGGGCCTGCACCCCCAGCTGCTGGCAGAGCTGGCTAGGTCGGGTGAGGCTGAGACTTGGGCTGTGTTGGACGGCACCTGGCTGCTGTCGTCGGTGCATCCTGCAGATCTTGCCGGACCTGGACCAGGGCCATCACCCTAGCCTGCTCTTCCCCCTGCCTGCCCCTGCGGGGACCCGACTGGTCAGCACAGGAGTTTCCTCTCAGGGGCTCAAGGCTGGGGTCTGCGGCAGGCCAGCGTTAGGAGGGCCTCGGGGCTGGGGGCCTGGGCCAGTGGGGGCAGCAGCCAGAGGGCTCACTGGTGGAGATGAGGAGGTGAACGTACTCCCTGGGAGTGTGGAGCCATTCATGGGGGGCGCTGGGCTAAAGGGTGAGTCGCGCTGTCCTGGGGTCTCTGGCAGGGAAGAGGGGGTCTGGAGGTCTCCCAGACCCTGGCCCTGCTGTACGGTGACCCGAGTGCCTTCTTCCTCTATCCCAGGACCAGAACACCCCGTCAGAGAGCAGGCGGCTGGTCCTCCCCTCCCAAGCCCCCGCTGTGCGCCCGTGTGTGCATATATACTTTCTACAGCTATAGCTGTTTTGCTCCAAGGTCTGGTTCAGCCTCATCCGTAACTCAGCTGAGACAGCTCCAATACCCACTGTCGTTCCTGGTGCACGGCACAACCAGATGGAAAGGCATTTTGTAACACTGTCTTCTAGAAGAGGAGACAGATGCAGTCGTAAAATGACTAAGGTCATAAGGGGAAGAATCCTCATCACCCTCGTGCTCACCCGCTCCGCCGGTCAGCTGCCTCCAGGCCCTGGGGAGAGGAGCAGGACAAGAGCCGGGATCCTGCCCCACCGACCCTGAGCACTTCCATCCTTGGGGTAACGACAAGGCAACTTGTAAAAAAAATCCAATGTATTTATTTAATATATTCATCACAAGGGCTCAACCAGAGACTTAATTTAAAAAACAGAAACAAAACAAAAATGACACCACAGTTTAAGATTAAGATACTAGATAGAAATGAAGAAAAAGACACACTGTCTAAGGAGAAAATAAAAAGACAACACAAGGAGAGAGGCTGGACAGTCAGGGATCTTGGCTGGAGACCTGCTTTGAGTAGGTTTCTTGCAGATACTTCTTAAAGGCTGGAAGAGAACAGGCAGGTCTCAGGGAGTGGTGGGGACAAGGGTTACGGTGGGCAAGGGGGCAGACAAGGATATAAAGGTGGGACAAATCTGGGGAGCTGGGGAGAATTCTCCTTCTGTTGGTTGCCTGGTCAGGTCTCCTGGATGGGATTGGCGACCCCAGGGACGCTGGGGAGGTGACTGGGGGTCTTAGTGAGCAAGTCATTTACACAAAGTTTGCTTTCTACTTCAAAAGCCCCTCAACCTACATTAATGTAGAAAGTTCGTTTTCTGATTTTACAGCAAACGGGCAAATCGGAAATACCGAGGCAGAGGCAGAACTGGGTTATCTGGGTTGACACCCACCCCAACCCAGTCCTTGGGATGCAATCCCAAGTCACCAGCATCCTTCTGTTTGAGGGAGACCTTGAAGGCTGGGGGGGGGGGGATCACCCGGTGCCCGAGAAGGATGGAGGACCCACCTGTGGGGTTTTTCCAGAGCTCGGCAGCGTGTGTGTTCAAAGGACTATCAATGTTTGGTTCTGTGGATGGACAGAGAGAGAGAATGGTCAGTAGGAGGAGAAGAGGCTGGCCAGGGCTGGGTTCCCAGGCTCAGGGAGGGGCTGGTCTCAGAAGTCACCTCCTAGCAGGCTCTGGATGGACAGCAGGATGGTCCTGACATCATACAGGGCTGACCACTTGTCCTTCAGGATATCCAAGCAGATGTTCCCCTGCGTGTCCACGTTGGGGTGGTAGCAGGGGGTGAGGAACTTCACCGTGGGCGCGTTGTAAGGGTAGCCACTGGGGAACTCCAGGGACAGCTTATACCTCAGGTCTTCGTACACCTGGCAGCGGAGAAACAGAGGTGGGGGTAAGCCTCCCACCCTGAGACTCATGTACCAACCCAAGCCCCAGTAAGGGGCTTTCAAGGACTTCTGAGTTTGTCCGGGATTTGACAAAAGACAAAGTGTTACACTGGCTCTGGTACTTTCTCTCCAGCTGGGAGGGACATCAGTGACCCTTTGGTATCAACTGGCATCCTGAGGACCACCGTGGCTGTGCTTTGGTCAGCCACGACATTAGCTGCTGACACGTAAAAATTAGGATATTTTAGACACACACCGGAATGTGTTTTTTTAGAAAGATTTCATTTTTAAGTAATCTCTACACCCAATGTGGGGCTTGAACATACGACCCCGAAATCAAGAGTCGCACATTCACTGACGGAGCCCGCCACGCGCGCCTGGGTTTCTGACTCATCTTAAACCAGATGTGCGGCAATGGGAAGCTGCCGTCCTGAGACCTGTGCCCTTCCATCGGCCAAAGTCCTCGGGTACGCTCCACACTCCTTTCTGTCTGGCCCCCTACAGACATCTAAGATGGCAAGGCCTGCTTTAACCCCAGCCTCTCACTGTACAGAGGCAGAGACCAGGGCCACAGGCTCGGAGCACAAGAACAGAACACGGAAGTGTCCTGCCAGGCTTGAAGCTGACCTGCACTTGGTTTTCACCTCTGGCCTCTCCCCAGACCCAGCAAAGTCACACTCACCTACCTCGACCCTACACTTACTGTGCCAGCCGCTCCATGGATGGTCCCCACCCACTTGAAAAGGTTGTCTGATTCAGGGAAGGCAGAAATTCCTTTGTCACCAGACATCTGGGGAAAAAAACAACACCTGCTGGGCTGCAGAGTACACTTTTGGGGGTCGGTGGGTGAAATCCTTCTCCTTAAGCTCATCAAATTTTGATCCAAAATTTGGACCAGATCGATAGGCTTTTTTTGAGGAAGTGATTCAATTCTTGGGGCTGAACCTGCCCCTTTGGGGAGGAGTACTGGGTGTGTTAAGGAGGGAAGGGTTATGCAGAAAACATAAGCAGCCTGTACTCCCAATCTTGTTGGATACTGGGAATTCAGTTCGTCATGGTAGTTTGTGCTGGTTACATACAAAGCCTAAAGAAGATTCACAGACTAGGGAGAGATACGATATCAGCATTGAAGGATGTGAGTCAGATAATCAGGGTTAAAGTAGACAAGGTCATCTAGGGAAAATTACTTGAAAATATGACAGGTGTATTTCCTAGCAATAGTAAGGGGAGAGTTGGGTGTGGGTAAATCTCAGGGCAGGAAAGTAGGGCCAGGCAGCGTAGAGAGAAGGCCTTGCAGGGCTTCAGGGAATTGTATTTTAGGGAAATTCATTCATGGTGACGGTGGGGGTGGGTGGGACCTGGAGTAGACACTGCTGGAAAGAAAGGTGTAGGTGCTGTCTATTGACTTCTTCCCAGAAGAGAGGAAAGTGGACTCATCTTTTCATCCCCTGTGCTGTTAAGTGAGTGGGAGGTGGAGGGTGGATCAGTTGGCTTGGGGGTCTGGGCAGGTAGTCACTCACCATGAGGGTCATCAGCTCCTGCTGTAGCCTGCAACATAAGCGTTGGGAGTCACCTGGGAGTGTGGGCGGCCCAGGGCTCCCCACGGTGCTTCTTTTCTCACCCCAATGTCTCTGGAGGAGCTGTCATGGAGGCTTCCCCTGCCCTGAGGCCAGGCTCGGCTGGGGCACACTCACCCCCATTTCAACCGGAGAGGCCTAGTGAGTCCTCACCCTTCCTAATTCCAGGCTCCGGCAGGACGGTTCGGCCTTGTTCTTAAGCCCCTCGGCTTCTCTGACGTCTCTCTCCCTGTGCCGGATCCCAGTTTCTCCCCACTTCCGTCTCCACTCCTCCCCCACATCGCCGAGCCACCGAGGGTCCCAGGCACTCAAATCTTGGCTCACCCGCGGAGGATCATGGCAGCGTGCCTCCCCCTTCTGTCCGCCTTCCGGGGGCCCTCTAAGGGGAGCCCGAGCTCCCTGCGTGCCCTCCCGTCCCCGCACGTCTACCCACCCCAGAAGGAGGTGGGGGCCCGGAAGTCCGAGCTCTAGACGCCGAAGCCCAGGGCGTGTCGGGCCCGGCCAATGTTACTCCGCACTCCTCACCTCTTGCCCACGGGGCCACGGGCGGCGCCCCCGCTGGGCTCGGCTCCTTTGCGGGCGGCGGCGACGCTGGCGGCAGCTGGGTCGCGGTTCTGGGAGGCCATCCGGGCGGCGCGAGGAGGGAGACAGGAACTCGGAGAGCACCACTGCAACTGCAGGGCCGGGGGCCCGCCCGCCCGCGTTTGAATTGTAACCCTCCAGCAGCACCGGCCAATCAGCGGCTCGCTTGGGTTTGATCCAGCCAATGCGGCGCGCCAGAGTGCTCTGTCACCGCGCAACTGCTGCGCCCACCCACCAGCGCACCAGCATTGGGCGGCGGGAATCGGCTTCTGAAGGGCGATTGGCGGAGGAGGCTGTCATTAACTAACAAATCTGCAGCGGATTGGTGGCCTTTGGAAAACGCCGACCATTAAAGGGCCAAGAAAAAGTCCACGTGGGACGAGCCCCTTGGGGTTCCAGGCCTGGCTACCCGAGGGTACTCCCGGCGCGTGCAGCCGGGATCCCTACTCCCAGTGGGAGGGAGGGCTCGGGTCTAGTTACGTCGGGACCCTTCCCTCAACCCGGAAACCCCTACTCCTCCACACGTTTTAATGTCCCGGACACCTGTGTTAGGGACCTGTCTGAAAATTCACGGGAGGGGAACGATGGCCAGGGCAGGACGCTGTTGGAAACGAGCAGGCTCCTGCACGGCCTCTCCAACGGTTTGCCGTGTGACCTCTGACACGGGCGAGTAAAACGAGCGTAATAAAAGCCTCTCCGCATTTTTCTTCCGGTCTGTAGTCAACCCCCACGGTGCCAGCCAACACATTCTGCCACTTCTATACCTTAAAGGATGAAGAAATAAGAAACAGGGAAGGTTCGCAGGGTACACGGTGTTCCCAGCTTTGTCTCCTAAAGCAGATCTGCACGGGGCAGAGGGACCTTAACTGCCTGCAATAGAGGAAGGGTACCTGGTTCTTCTTTCCTACACCCACTTCTAGATGGCTTGGCATTTTGTCAGCCCCTGCAACAGACCGTACAGCTAGCTCACTGTCTGCGTTTATTACAAACTGTTTAATTGCTTCTTAACCCGATAACTTTAGAAATCTAGAACCACGTGCCAGTGTGGGGGTGCTCTGTAGTGAGTCACTACAGACTAGCCCAGGCACAGCTTAATGCCGCTCAGATCCAGCCAGGAGCAGTCCCAGCAGTGGCCTCAGCCGTGTGGGTGACAGGGCCTTGGAAGAGGGCTGCCAAGTGCAGCCAGGGGACTTGGCTCCGGTCAGGTCTGTGGAGGTGCTTCAGCAGCACGATGCTCGTTCTCTGTCCGTAGTGTCTCCATGTACTTTCTCATCTTCTCCACCATCCAGGAGGGTAGCACAAAGGATTTCAACTCCTCCAACTTCAGGTCCAGGCATCCTCTGGAACAGACATTGAGGAGAGTTGAAGCAAGGGAGGGTGGAGGCCCAAGCGCACCCCAAGGGGCTACTGCGGGGGGTGGGGCAGGGTACAGACGACTGGTTTCACCTGTAGTCATCACTGGCCGCGAGGTCCCGGATGTCCTCCTCGATGAGGAGGTAGGCCTGGGGCAGGAGCAAAGAAGAGTGATCATTGCCTCTGATACATTTCAACTCAACACCACTTCATTAAACATGTGCTTAATGTAAAGGCTGGAAGGGAGAGGGGCCTCATTTACAGTTTAAGAGGGGAGAGTGAGTAGGGAGAGACTGGAGAATAGCTCTCTGAGACAAGCTTTCACTCAAACAAAAACTTGATGGGTTAGGGAGCTGGGACGGGTGACTTACAGCCTTCTCCTCTTTAAAAAAGGACTCTGCGGTGGCTTAAAATGAAATGGCAAGAGAGCTAGCGAAACACACATGGAAACAGGGAATCAGGAGGAGGAAGCTGTACGTTAACTCCGGAACTGAGATGATTTGGTTTTGAACTTCGTGGCAAAAGAGCAAACATGAGAAGCTGCACCGCTGTCTCCTACCGGGGGCCAGCGGCACGGCTGCGGCATAGCTGTGGCATGGTGTCATGGCTGCGGGGGAGAGCCCTCTCGTGTGCTTACCACACAGGGGCTGCTGTTCGTCACATGGAAAAGTCTTCCGTGGGAGACAGTTCTTTCTAGTCTTAGGGTCAGGACTGTGTGTCCCCTGAGTAATCTGTCATCTCATGAGCACTGTGAACTCTGGAACCAATGAGATGTCCTTGAGAAGGGCCTAGAGTTAAATCTGCAAAAACCCATGGAAGTGTGCTAGTCTCCCAAGTCAGCTACTAAAAATACACCCCTTTTAAAGCTACTCTTGGTCATGGGTTAACGTTAGATCCTGTCTTTCCTTTTTCCCATCTATTTCTTATTTACATAATGTTGCATTTTATCTATCAGTGGTAAGCTCCCTGAAATCTTCTGAAACAGGATGTAGGAATAAGTAGAGTAGTAAAACAGAAGATAGTTCCCTTGTCAGGAAGGAGAAGGCACACTGGTTTGCAAGGCCCCTGAATTCTAACAGGTGCAGTCCCGTGGTGGGACTGAGTCCTCAGGTAGGGGACACTGCGTGTGACGGACAAAGCCCTGCTACCATGCAACCATGGTCTTCCCAAGGTCGTTGCTTGATGAGCTAAGAACTCTTTAAGCAGAGGTGATTCTGGAAGGGCGTGGCAAACAGGTTTCACTGCGTGTGCTAACTCCTACTGGCAGGAGGTACTCCCTGGAGCACTGTGTTGGGGGAAGAGCCTACAGCTGTGTCTGGTGGAAGAGGCTGTGATCCATGAGAGCCATCTGTCAATGGGCAGACGAGGGAAAAGTAGTGTTCCGTGTGTCTTGCACCTGCAATGCTTATGCACAGCTAATATAATCTGAATATGAGGGATGATGTGGGAGGGAGTGAGGGAGTGGTGTGTGGGAAGGGAACCCAGGGAGTAAGTCCGGTCCTCAGCGGGAAGGAATGGGCCCTCTCCACCCTGGCAAGTCTCCCCCTTTCCACATTCATCAGGCTCTGAGAGTCTCAGACATGGAGGGAAGCTGCCACCAACAGCCAGACCCATGGCCCCTGGGTGGGTGGGTCTCTGACAGGGCACATGTGGACAGTGCTTACCATCTTCCCCCCTGTTGCCCGCATATGATGCTGCTCAGCCAGCCAGTGCTTATCCTGGGGGTCAGCTGCATACTGGAAGGGATGAAGTCACAGACGTTAGCCTAGTGGGAGGAACTTTCCTCATCTGGTCCTAGAGCATCTCTCGGCCCCTGAGCATCTCTCACCAAGACCTCGTCCCAGCCCGGTGCATGCAGAGGGCTCGCCAACCTCTTCACAGCAAGCGGAGCTGAGCCCAGGGGGTCAGGGCACAGGACCCAAATTCCAGAGATTTAGCATGCTTCCTACCCCTTCTTTTCCCAAAGCACAGCACTCTGGCAAATGGTCAGACTGGTTACTATTATTCTAGACCTCTCATCTTTTTCGAAAAATGACCTGAGGTAGTTTGCCACACATGTGAAATGTTATGTGGTAACCATATTCCTGAAACAAAAATCAGGACGGGTCATGCTCTGGGGGAGGCAGAATAGCACCGTGGAACTTCATTTTGGAATTAGGTTTAAATTCTGGTCCCTGCCTTTTAGTACATGGTATCAACCTGGGCAGCAATTTCCTTGAGACTCAGTTTCTTCATCTGTGAAACCAACAGTATTAATACTCAGGAGCTTGTTAAGGATAAATGAGATAGTGCATAAAAAGTGGTAAAGATAGTATCTGACACACAGCAAGTGCTGAATAAAGGAAGGTTTTAGAAAATAAGTAGGGCATTTGAAATAGAGACAAAGCTGAGAAATCTGTATGGTTACTACCCTTTAAGTGTAAGTTATTATTTCACTTCCCAAGTAATATAAATATTAATAAAAAAATTTAAAAGTATGCACTCTCTAACCCAGTTTCAGTCCCACTTCCGGGGATTTATCCTGTGGAATCCCCCACAGATATACACAGGGATGTTTGGGGATAGCAGTGTTTGTAATAGCAAAACTGTTGGAAAAACATAAATATCCACTAAGGGGAGTAATGAACTAAATTATGGAATATCTGTTCTATGAATTCTACACAGCTGTTAAAAATAAAATGAGGGAGACTTAATTTAATAACATGGACAAAATCTTTAAGATATTATCCATAGATAGACAGTGGTCAGCCCACTTTTTCTGTAAAGGGCCAGCTAGCAAATATTTTGGGCTTTGCTGGCCACATACATCTTTGTCACATATCCTTCATTTTTATTTTTTTAACTGTTTTTACAGATTTTATTTTTAAGTAACCTCTACACCCAACTTGGGCCTTGAACTTACAACCCCGAGATCAAGAGTCACACGCTCCACTGACTGAGCCAGCCAGGAACTCCCATTTTTATTTTTTTAAATCACCCTTTAAAAGTATAAAAAACTTGAGTTGGACATAAACAGGCTCCTGGCTGGATCTGGCCCACAAGCCATACTTGGCCCTGTACTAGAATGTTAGCCCTGCGAGGGTAAGGAGTTTTGTGTGTCCATTTTGTTCACTGCTGTATCTCTAGCACTTTGAGAATGCTTAGCACTCAATAAATACGTGTTCAATGAATGAATGAATTTTTGGGTGAAAAAAATAATATCAGAGAACAATATATAGTCATATATGTATTATTGCTATTGACGTGTATAGTCAATAACATAAAAAAAATATCACCGAAGGACACACTCACACCCACATGTGTGCACAGGGAGGGCCTGGAGGATGCTGCTGCTGCTGCTGGCCTCGAGGGGAGGAGACTGAGTCAAGGGTGCAGGGGAACTTGGAGTTTTGTTCCCTAGTAGCTTCTGCATATTGGGTCTTTTTACAATAAGAATGGGTTTATATGTGATTTCTATAATAAAAAAAGCTAAAAAGGAAAAGAAAAATTTGAATAATGCCTTCAGGAGGACAGAAAAATGGGCAAAAGATACAAGAGGCAGTTTACAGAAGAAATAAATGGAGGCTAAATGAATGAAAAGATGCCTGTCTTCACTAACAGAGAATTAAAAGTAAAACAACAAAAACATCTTCCCTCCACTTCTTCGACTGGAAAGATCAGAGTGAAAGACTGTCCCCACTGGTAATGAGTGTGGGTTGGCAGTTTATTACAAACGGCAGACCGAAGAATTGGGAATGTGCTGGTAATCACGAACCTTTACAGAGCCCTGGCTATGTGCCAGCAGTGGGCTGGAGCTTTACTGCACTCTCCCCTAATTCTACCAATCCTGCGAGGTTGGACTATATCATTCTCTTTTCGTAGATAACAAAACAGGCTCAGAAATGGGAAGGAAAAATAAAGTAAGATAAAAACAGAGAGGAAGGCAAACCTTAAGAGACTCTTAACTCTAGGAAATGAACAGTGTTGCTGGAGGGAAGGGAGGAGGGGGGATAAGGTAACTGGGTGATGGGCATTAAGGAGGGCACCTGATGGAATGAGCATTGGGTGTTGCATGCAACTGATGAATCACTAAATTCTACCTCTGAAACTAATAATGCAGTATATGTTAACTAAACTGAATTAAAAAAAGAAAGAAAGAAAAAGAAATGTGAAGCCACTCGCCCAAAGTCACACGGCTACCAAGTAGTGGAACGAGGACTGAAACCATACTCTTAACCATTGTGCTACTGGAGTTCCAAGGAAATTCCAGAGCACATACACTTGGGGGGTGATGCAAGAAGGGTTTTGGAAGAGGCGGATCTTACAGAAGAGTCAGGCAGAGATATAAGCCAGAGGGGGAGGAAGGTCATCAGAGGGAACAGCAGGAGTGAAGACACTGAAAGGAAAATGAAGTAGCGAGTAGACCACACTGTCTAGGTGCTGAGGCTCTCAGGATATAAGACTGAAAAAGAAGAAGCAGGTCCGCCATTCAAAGAATCTGAACTTGCACAGAATGTAGTAGACAGAGCTGTAATTCTGGGACCCCGAGCCTTGTGTATGGGTGCAAAAACATGTCTTGAACACACACGAACTACTGTTTTTCTAATATATTTGGGTACTTTTGTGACTGAAAAATCACAAATTCATTTAAGGAGTGAATGCTATCATGCCCCCCCATTATTTTCTTAAATAGGAGAGACCTAAGTACCTCTCTTTGAAAAGGGTTAGAACTGCTGCCTTGCTCCAATCTCTTTATTTTATAGACAATTGAATAAGGTAATGGTTAAGAGCCCAGGCTTTGCTAGACAGACCCAGACTGGAATCCTACTCACCACTGCTAAGTACCTTTGGGCAAGTCACTTAGCCTTTCTTTACCTCTGTTTTTGTTTTTTTATGTTTTAATTTGTAAAAGAATGATAGCTATCTCTGTTTTTGTTTTTTTATGTTTAATTTGTAAAACAATGATAGCTATCTCTGTTTTAAAGAAGAGCTCCGGGAGATAATGTAAGTGCAGCACCTGAACCCTGTTTGGTCTGCAATAAGCATACAAGAAAAGTAGCTGTTATGGAAGGGCAGAATGTTCAGTGAATTACAAAAGGTAAAGGTTAAGGGCAGAAGGGTAACTAGAGCCCACAAGTCCTGACTCCCAGGTTAGTGTTTGTTCCAAGCTTCTCTGTGCCATCCAGAGCTCCCAGCGCGCACACTGCGATGGCCTGCCTGACTCCCAGCACTCACCTACCTTAAAGAGGTGCGGGTGCTTGATGTAGATTCTTCCTCTTGTGCCCCCCATCCCCAGGGCCCTGAAAAGGAACGGAGGAGTGGTAAGGATTCCAGTAGCTGTAGTCCTAGGGGTAAGCCCCCAAGCTGCCCCCTCCCTCAGCACCAAAGCTCTCGAACTTACTTGTTGGCTCGAGATCCCAACACAAAGGTGGTAGATTCATTCAGCCGGGCTGGGTCCCACTATGCAAAAGATAGAGAGGCTGGTGAGGGTGAGGTTTACCTGGTGGGCAGGATGGAAATACTCTTCTCCTGCCTTCTCCTATCACCGTCCTCATCCACTATTCTGAACAGCTGAATCAAGAAACCAAGTACTGACAATATGCTGGGCTAGATATTGGGGATAAAGAGATGAGTAAGATACGGTCTCTGCTCTCTGGGGGCCACAGACATTATGTGTAGATAATTATACCAGCATGAGACAGGCAGGGATACAGATGCTGGGTGTGAGGGATGCCACGGGGGAGGGCAACAGGAAGGCTCCCTTGCAGACGTGATTCTCAGGTTAATTCAGAGCCCTGGGTGTGCTTCCCCCGCCAACGGAGAAAGCCTGTTTTTGTTTTTACTGGAGGCTCAGGTGGCACATGACGGTTCACTAAATGGCTTCAGAGGTAGGGGCTAGAGGAGAGACCAAAAATAAACTGGGGTGGGAAAGAAAAACAACCAGGAGGAGGTAAGAGCTGGCTGGTTCCTTCTCAGGCTGATTTAGGGGAGGGAGGTGGTGCCTCTAAAGAGGAGGATGGATCCCTTCCTTCAACCCTTGGTAGAGGACAGAGAAAATGCAAAAGGCTGTTGCTTCAGCCCTCCCTGAGTCTCAAGTGTGCTGCTTTTAGGGGTTTGTACTTCATTCATTCTGTAAGCCATGGGGAGTCACTGAGGTTTCTAAATAGGGAGAGCCAGATTTGCTTTAAAGACCGCTCACTCGCCCACACATGGCTGATGGATTCGAAGTGGTAAGACTATAGGCAGGGAGTTTAGAAGTTGCTGTACTAAAGCATTTCTGAAAGAAGAGAAGGGGTCTGAGCTCGGATGGCAGTAAGGATGACAAGGAGGAAGAGAACTGTGATCTATGTGGGAAGTGGGATCAGCCAGGACTTGAGGGGATATAGACGGGAAGAGGGCATGATGACCGAGGTAGAGAACGTCAAAGAAGGTCTATGAGGAAAGATTCTGACTGCAGTTTTGGATAGGCTGAGTTTGAAATGCTACAGAAGTTCCAGGCAGGGAGGTCTAGCAGACGGTAGGAGACGTAAATTCTAAACCAGAAAGAGACCTGTGGGACAAAGAGGTATGGTGACTTCGGCCCACACTGGTCCCTGAAATCCTAAGAGTGAATGCTTGAGAGCACTCACAGAAACTTTACAAGCAGGAGTGGGCCAGTGAGACAATTCTGAGGGACGCCCATGTATATGCCTCACTGCTGAGGAAGAAGAACTCACGAGAGAGAGAAGGGATGTCTGGAGAGGAACACAAAGACCAGGGAAATGCAGGGTTATTGGCTTGAAGGGAGCAGAGTTGAAGACGAAAGGCATGGTCACTGGGGTGAGAGCAGAGAGGGCCAGTAACCCAGGACGTGGAACATTTCTACCAGACAGAGCCTCCACCAGGCCAGTGGAGCTTTCGCCTACCTTACTCGGCTTCCATTTGTGGTTTTATTTGAAGAAAGGATTCTATTGCTAAAAGAGCTTGCAAACAACTGTTCTGAAGCCAACAGAGGCTAATGGTTAAGAGCATAGCCTCTGGTGGCAATGGACCTTGGCTTTGAGACTCGGCTGGACCATTTAGCAGCTATGTGACTCTGAGCAGGTCTCTGAGCCTTAATTAAGTTCAAGGATATTAAATGTATATGATAACTACACTTAATACACTACGCCACAGAAGGGTAACAGAATCTATCTCAGAAGATTGTTATAAAGATTAAATGAGATGACATACGAAAGATTTAGGGCAGGGTCTGTCATAAGTTAAGCACCCCTAGTTCCAATCCCTGTTTAAGACCCTTCTGGGAGGCCAGAGGGGATGTTGGTACAGGGTGGGGTGGCTCTGAAATGGTGTGTGTCCCTCACACCCTAGCCCCTTCCCTCATGGTGGGCCCAGAACCTTGACTGGGTCTCCTGGGATAGCGGTCACTGCCATGCTCACATAATCATACCTTGGGGCCTTCTCGGCGAATTGGTTCACAGGATTTTGGTTTCCATCTGATTGGAAGGAGAGAAGAAAGGTGAATTCTCTGAGGTGAGGCCTAGGACTGGAACAGAGCCTGCTGGTGGTGGTGGGAGTTCCCCCCACAGTCTTGCTTTGGCCCTGGCGGTCTTTCCTCCTGGTTACCCGCTGGAGGAGGTACAAAGGCAAACGCCATTCTAGGACTGACTCTGAGACTACCTAGCCACGAGGGCAGGTCTAGGAAGCTCTCTGAGCTGTCATCTGTGAGAAGGAGGGAACGACAGCAACTGCCCCCAACCCTTCGCCCCCCATGTTTTCGAGCTGCGGAGCTGCCTCAGGGGGGAGACCACACCACAGTGTGACGGCCTTGCTGCTCTGTCTCCCTAAGCCAGTGGTTTCAGACTGTCCCCACTTTTCCCAACCAGACTGGTGCGGCTTTCTTGATCAGACTTCCACGTAAAGTCTTATTTGAAAAAAAGATTCTGTTGCTTCAGAAACCTTTGTAGTATAATTTTGCTCATTATTAGTTGGCTAACCATGGACAAAAATTCTCTGAGTCTGTTTCCTGATTTACAAAATTAACTATACTTTCACTAGAGGGTGGCTGTAAGGATTAGAAGGTAAAGTATGTAACATATTTAGAGCAGTTACAGCACGTTATGAGCATTAAATATGTACTAACAATAAAAACAGCTCTGGTATTTAATCAAGCTGGGCAGAACAGCTCTGGGGCAAAAGCAGGATAAAACAGTGTCCCTCTGCTGCCTCCCCCACCCCCCAACCAGACGAATCCTCCTCCACGGTGACTCAAACAGCAGGCTCTGATTTCGGCAGGTGATGAACTCTGGCCTCTCTCCTCCAGGCCCACCCCCTCCCCGATCTCCCCGCATGGCCAGCCCCTACTCACACCATGCCCGCGGCTGCCCGGTCATTTGACAGCATGTGTCCAGGAGGCCGTCCCTTCCTCTGCCAGAAAGAACAGCTGTCAGAGGCCCGACCCCGTGGGAAGTCCCACCCCACACCACTGGCAGGCCCAGGGTCACTTGGTGGAGATGGTTTTCCAAAGAGACCAAATGATGCTCGAGAGCAAACAGGGAGAGTTAACAGTCTCCAGGGGTCCTGCCTCTCGTGCTAGAAAGGCCCCACGATGCATGGAGGAAGCCCTCTATCTTCTGGAGTCGTGGGGCCTTTTCTCAGCCAGAAAACATGGAGATGAGTTACCTTTTTGGGGACGGGGCTTCCTCGATGGGCACATTCCTCTTCTGTCTGTCGGCCACGCTGGAGGACAATGGGAGAGAGGGGTCAGTGGAGAGCCAGTGGCTGGGATCGGCAGGTCCCCAGGGGCTGCTGAAGACACAGCCCTGGACTATCCCGTCCGGCCCCTCCCTGGGCTGGGCCTCACGAGCTTTCCCAGCATGATGCCATTTGGACCTGGTCCTACAAATAGGTCGTATGTGGAAGCTCCCTGGGCCCACAGAGTTCACCTGCCTCCCAGCCTTATCGGTCTCCCCCTGCAACACCCCAGACCCAGTGATTCTGACCTTTATCCCTGGAAGCTCATGGGTCAATCTGGGTATCACTTTTTCTCCATCGGAAAACAGTAGTTTAGCCTGAAAGGATAAGACCAAGTGTCAACAGTCACTATTTTGGTGCGTAACAGCTGGGTTAAAAATCCAGATTGTGTTGAAATGTTTTCATGATCAGTACAAAGGCATCCTGAGAGATGCATATACATAGATATCTTCTTTCTAAAAACTTAAGTACAGTTGACCCTTGAACAACGTGGATTTGAACTGCACAGGCCCACTTACACAGTTTTTTCTGATAAAAACAGTACAGTACCGCAAATGTATTTTCTCTTCCTTATGATTTTCTTAGTAACATTTTCTTTTCTCTAGTTTATTTCATTGCAAGTATACAACCTATAAATCATAGGACATACAAAATATGTGTTAATGAACTGTTGATGTTATTGGTAAGGTAGTTCTGGTCAATATAAGCTGTTAGTTTTTGGAGTCAAAAGTTTATATGTGGGGGCGCCTGGCTGGCTCAGCTGGTAGAGCATGCGACTCTTGATCTTGGGGTCATGAGTTTGTGCCCCATGTTGGGTGCAGAGCTTACTTTAAAAAAAAAAAAAAAAGTATATATGTGTGTTTTCCACTGCAGGAAGTTGGCGCCCCTCACTCCTGCCTTGTTCAAGGGTCAACTATAATTAATGATCATTGCTGAAAAATTAAAGATGAAACTATGCAAAAAATCCCCACACCAAACCTGAAATCTCTGTATCCACAAAGACTACTGTTAATATTTCTTTCCTTTTTTTTTTTAAAGGTTTTATTTATTTATTTGACAGAGAGGAAGAGACAGCAAGAGAGGGAACACAAGCAGGGGGAATGTGAGGGGGAGAAGCAGGCTTCCTGCTGACTTGAGCCGAAGGCAGATGCTTAAAGGATAGAGCCACCCAGGCGCCCCTATTGTTAATATTTCAATGTAAATTCTTCATTACTTTTTTCCATGTAAATATATACTATATTATTTTTCCTAACTAAATGCATTAACACAGTACATATTCCTCAATAAGCTGCTGCTTTTCGTTTAATAAATACTGAGCTCCCAGTATAGAGGTGCTGGGGACACAGCAGTAAACAGCGCATGCAAAGTCCCTGCTCTTGTGGAACTTATTATACTCTGCGGGCGCAGTTGGCTCCATAGCTCAGGGGTTAGAGCACTGGTCTTGTATACTCTGCGGGCAATCTGGATAATAAGCAAATAAACAAACATATAAACAAGGTAATTTCAGATTGTGATAAATGGCGTGGAGAAAAAACCCCAGGCAGATGTGACAGAATTAGCAGAGGGGAGGGCTGCTTTAAGTAGGTGGTCAGGAGAAGGAGAAGGAGAAGGAGGCAGCTATCAGAAGAGCTGAGGAGAAGTGTGTCGGCAGCAGGAGGAGTGCAAGAGCCCCAAAGTGGGAACAGACTCGGCTTGTTTGAAGAAAAAGATGGCCTGGCAAATAGTGGGCAGAGGAGAGAGGCATGAATGAGGAGCATGGCAAGGCAGGCAGGGTGCGGTAGGTTACGGGAAGAGTTGTGTTCTCTCACAAGAGAACGTGAGCAGCATTTGATGAACCTGAGCACTCCCCTGTTCTGGAAACTCTCTCCTAGTGGCTCCTGTGGCCACACTTCCCTGGTTTTCCTCCTACTTGTCTGGCCACTCTCTCTTAGCCTTCTTTGCTGGCTCATCTTCCTCAATGTGGTTCATTCTGTCTTCTTCCATTTGGTATTCTATCTGCTCTCATCCCGCTCGCAGCTTCAGTTAACATCTATAAATGGATGACACCGTAATTTTTTAAAAACTTGAATACAGTTGACACACCATGTTGACTCTATGATTTTTTTCTTTTCAGCTGTGGCCTCTCCTTTGAGCTTCAGATTTACACAACAGTCTGCCTGCTGTCTATTCGTGGAGGTCGGGCCCTAATTTGCTAAGTCCAATACTAGACTCATAAACCTCCAAACGTTGCAGTGAAGAGTGCACAAGTCTCCATGTGAAGTTATGCGCACGTTTTGCGATAACGTAATTCATACCTGTCTGGCTAACCACGGTGTAGGTTTTAGGAGAGCAGGAACCTTGCTTGTTCATTTGCCATCTGTTCCTTCGTTTCCTCCTTTACTGATGCACGCAATCATTCAGCGCACACTCAGTGTCCACATATTAAGAGTCCTATTCTAGGGCTGGGCAAACTGTAGTGAACAAGGTTAGACCTCAGTTCTTGTAAAGCTCAAGCTTTTAGTAGAGGTGGGGGTGGAAAGGGAGAAAATAAATTCACAAACTATTAATAATTTCAGATTGAAATCAGTGGTAGAAATCAACAAGGTGATAGAGATTAACTGGAGGTGGAGAAAAGAGTGAGAATGAGGAGCTACTTTATTTTTTTTTTAAAGATTTTGTTTATTTATTTATTTGTTAGAGAGAGCGAGCGAGCGCACAAGCAGGGGAGCAGCAGGAGGGGGGAGAAGCAGGCTCCCTACTGAGTAAGGAGCCCAATGAGGGACTTGATCCCAGAACCCAGGACCCTGGGATCATGACCTGAGCTGAAGGCAGATATTTAACCAACTAAGCCATCCCAGCATCCCTACTTTATTTTTAAAAAGATTTTATTTATTTGAGAGAGAGAGAGAGAGAGAGCAAGCACGAGCGAGGGAAGGGGCAGAGGGAGACAGAAAAGCAGATTCCCCGCTGAGCAGGCTCAATCCCAGGACTCTGAGATCATGACCTGAGCCGAAGGCAGATGCTTAACTGACCAGCCATCCAGGTTTCCCTTGGCTGGGGGGTACTTTAGATGAAGTGGCCAGGGAAGGCCTCTCTGATGAGGCAGTATTTGAGCTAAATCTGAAGAAAAGGAGGCAGCTATATAAAGAGTTAAGGACAGGGCATGCTGGGAAGTGAGAACGGCAAGTGCAAAGACCCTGAGCTCAGTGTACTGAAGAAGCAGAAAGGATTCCAGTACAGCTAGAAGAGAGCCAATGAAGGGGAGGTGGGAGGAGATGAAGTTAAAGAATCAGGCAGGAGCCAGTCCAGGTAGGGCTCTGTGGGTCACGTTAAGGCATCAAGGTTTTATTCTGCCTGCAGTGGGAAGTCACTGGGTTTGAAAGAGGAGAGTGACACAATCGGGATCATCTTTAAAAAGATGGGTCTGGCTGCCGTGAGAATGGATCGGAAGAAGGCAAGAGTGGAAGCAGCTCAGGGCTCAGATACACATCTGGGAATCAACAGCAGTCAAATTGGTTTCAAAGCCACAGGACTGGAGAGAATCCACTAGAACGAGAGTGAACCACAGAAGAGAAGGTGAGTTGGTCCAGGAGGCTGAGGAGGAGTGGATGCAAAGTCAAGGCACCAGAACCGAGAAAGGGGTGTTCCAAGAAACATGAAATGCAACAAATGCCACCAAGAAGCTGGGTAAACTGAGGACAGTTAGGGTCCACAGGATTTGATAACGTGGAGGTTACTGATGACCCTGATATAATAGGGGTTTCAGGAAAGTTGTGGGGACTGAATAAGGTGAGCAGAAGGTGACAAATGAACAGGAGGTGACAAAGAGGAGTCAGCGACGGCCCCCTTTCCCAAAGTGGAGCTGTAAAAGGGAACAGAGAAATAGTGTGGCAGCTGAAGGGGACCATGGGTTCCAGGGTGGTCTGTTTTTGCTCCTCATTGCATTCCCAGTGTCCCAGTGAATGAACGCACACGTGTAAAAACATATACAGGGAAATGAAGAAAATGCATCAAAATGTTAATAGAAGTTATTGCTGGTAGTGAGACTAGAAGAAATTTCAATTTTCTTCCTTATAATTTATACTGTCTAATTTTAATTTAAACCAGTGGCAGATAGCATTTACTGAGTCTTTGTTACTGATCTAAAAGCTTTAAGGGTATTACCACATTTAATCCTCACAACAATCCTATGAAGCAGCACCTCTACAGCCATTTTGCAGATGAGAAAACTGAGATTTAGTAAGGTGAGGTAACTCGCCTCAAGTCACACGGCTTGTCAGTGGTAAAGCCAGGACTCCTGGGGTGCCTGTGTGGCTCAGTTGGTTAGGCGACTGCCTTCAGCTCAGGTCATGATCCTGGAGTCCCGCATTAGGCTCTCTGCTCAGCGGGGAGTCTGCTTCTCCCTCTGACCCTCACCCCTCTCATGCTCGCTCTCTCTCAAATAAATAAAATCTTGAAAAAAAAAAGGCAGGACTTCTATCTGTACAGTATAAATAAAGAGAAAGCCTGCATTCTTAACTACCACGCCAAATTTTTCTTAATGGATGTGTATTAAATAAGTAATTAAATAAATAAAATGAACAAACAAAAACGATTACCATGCAAAAAGTCAAGCAAACAAAAAAATGCAAGGCATCAGGCTATAGATAAGATCAGCCATTTCTCCCTGAGAAATCACCAGAGGAGATTAGGGAGCATGACTGAGAAGGTCAATGTGGTGTCAGAAGTGCAAACAAATCAAGTCAACCCAAACAAACTAAAAGTCCTTCTCTAATTGTCTCATGTCCAATGTGAAGAATCTTTTCACGCAACAAGAAGTTCTGTGTGCAGTTCAGAAGAGGGGACTCCAAAGAACTTCAAGCTTCCTGGGCTGCCTGAAAGCCAGGCTCTGTTGTGAGGCAATTGTGTATTCTAATTATGAATAGAACTCCCATGTATTTAACATGTAGTATGTTCTTTGTTGCGATGCACACACGTGGTGCTGGTAGTGTATGAATATTTTCTCACTTAATCCTCACAGCAAACCACTGGTGCTGGGATTCTTACTCCCAATTTTAGGGATAAGGAAACTGAAGAAAAGAAAGGTCAAAAGACTTGTCTGAAGTTTCTTGATTCATCTGGTTTCCAGCTGAACTTTGGGCTTTCTACCTTCCTGTGCTCTGATCACACACCCTCTGTTCCACACTCCAGCTTCCCAGTCATATTGATACCGGCCAAGGGACTCCACGAGGTGGATGTGGGGACTCGGGAGACAGGAAAGGTGTACCCATCCATGGAGTACAGACCACGCCCCGTTCACTTTCATCTCATCCTTCCCGGGGACTCTTAAAGAGTTTCACACATTTCCCTTCCAATCTCCAGGGCAGATTCCCAAACCAATCTCCTTACGGCAGCCAGAGTGATCTCTCAAAATGCAAATCTCAGTAGGCAGCTCTTCTGCTTAAAACTCCACACCTGTAGTTTGGCTTGATTTGGCCCCTGCTTACCTTTCCAACCTTACCAAGTATCATCCTCTCCACCCTCTGAAAACCAGCAACCCTGGCTTCTTTCTGTCCCTTGGATGTACTCTGCTCCCTTTTGCCTCCAGGCTCTGGGCCTTCTAGTGTACTCTCTTCATTGCCTCCTATGCTCACAGCACTCAGAACAGTTCGTAATTCCAGATCTACTGAATGATAGCTGAAGTAACGTCAGGGATCTGGGGTAAGGACTGTGTCCATTTTGCATAGCGCAGTCGGGGCCTGGCACAGAAATGGCGCACAATATATATTAGCTGGAGAGGTAAATAAACTCAAGAAAGCATTCTGGGATGCAACTGAGACTGAACATTTATCAATTTAATCTTGATTCAGTTCAAACTTAGACGAACATTAGCAAACTGCCATGCTTGATTATCAGCAGATGTTACAACTGATCATAACATACTCCAGCCCCAGACTGCAGTAATGGACTGGCCTCCTAGGAGACTGGTTGACTTAAACGTAAGACCATGGGAAGCAGATCAGCTTTCACTGCACTAATGGATAGAGTTCTGCCCTCTCAAAAGCTGAGGCTCAGGCCCTGGTCTTGCTCTTTTCTGAGGCAGCGCCTATGCAGCTGGCCAGCCCACCTCCCGGGAGACACCATTCCCTCATCTCCTGAGAATCACCCTCCCAGGACTAAGTTCAAACCCGTCTCTGTGGCTCTGAGTGCGAAGAAATTTCCATCTCTGACAGCCAGTCACAGTTAAGCACAGAATCTGGGTGATGCTGACAATTCCTATTAATAAGAACAGCTGACACACGCGAACAGGTTCCCTTCTATTTTGGGAACACGGGCATTTTTAGACTTGATGTCATGCCTCCTGAGCACACCCCGCGAGGCAGGAAGGCAGAAAGGGTGATAGGCCCCACGGTACCAAAAGGGGCTGTGACTACTTGAAGAGTGAAGTCACCACTTGCAGAGGTGAGAGAGTCCTCAGCTATTCTAACTCTTGCTTGTTCTGAGCCGCAGTTTCTTCATCTGGAAACTGGGGATTACATTATGTCTTCTGGGGTGTCAATGAACTAACACACGTGGAAGCACGGATCCCGGTACCGGGTACGGAGGAGCCACGTCCCTTCTCTGTCAGCAGCAGCTCCAGGCCCTCTCTGGAGGCTGGCGGCTTATCAGGCATCCCCCCAGGTACCACGAATGAAGTGATCACACTTCTTAGTAGAGCCGTGAGGACTAAGCCTGGGCCTACGTCCCCGCATCTCTTGTCCCCTTGGGTCTCACCTGCTCCAGGCAGCTCCGACAGGCCTCCTGGATCAGCTGCTCCGCGTCCACCTCTTCCCCGACATTGTCTCTGACATTCAGTGCTGCCTTCTGGAAGAACTAGGGAGAAGTACAGCAGAGGACGGGGTTAGAAGACCTGCTAATTTGCAACAACTTGAAGGAAACGGAATATAAAAGAGAAGCTTTTATCTTCCTCTCATACAGAAGGGGATAGTGATTACGAATGTGGCTTTCAGAGCAGACAGATATAGAGTCAGATCCCAGGCTCTACTCCCCACTCTATCCTGTCTTTAGGAGGATCATAATCATGGAGGTGCCCAGAGGATGGCCATTACAGCATTAAGGTGTAAACAGACCAGAATCAAAGAATAACCTAAATGTCAATTATAGCTTAAATAAATCATGGCATATCCATACCAGGAAATAATATGTAAGTACTAAAAATTACAGTTAGGATGGTATAGGAGAGTATATCTTTGACATGAAAAGGCATTCATGATGTATTGCTTAGTGAAGGAAGGAAGGTATCAAACAGTTTTGTATAAAATGAGCCTATTTATTTAAAACAGCAAAATGCAAACACAGAAAGACAAAAGAACTGCAAGGATATATATTAAAGTAACAGTGATGACATTATAGATGATTTCTTTCTTTTTTTGCTTATCTATAGTATCTCAATTTTTATAATATACCTGTATTACTTCTGTAGAAGGAAAAAAGAATGCCAGTGCCCGCAGTGAATAGCCCAGGGCAGACCAAAAAAGATCCTGAGAGTAGAAGATCCTCACTGAATTCTGACCTTGCCCAATCCAAAAGAAATGTGTGCAATGGGCGGCATGAGACCTGACCAGGGCTCCAGGACACCCATAGTCCCAATCAGCTGGGGAAAGGGAAGGCAGAAGGTTCCTTCACTGTGGAAGAGGGAGAGTTAGAGCCTGAAAACACTGAGGGACGGGTGATGGGAGGTCCCAAATGAAGGCACTGGGAACACATACATAATAAGAGTCCAAGTTGTGTCTCCAGAAGACAACGTCATACAGAAAAATTCTGGTACCTACATACGGTGGGAGACAACTATGGGGACGTACTCTCTTCTCTTTCCTTTCTTTCCCTCTCTCTCTCTCTCTTTTTTTAAATTTTAAGTAGACTTCACGGCCCCCCAACCTGGGGCTTAAACTCATTACCCTGAGATTAAGAGTTGCATGCTCGGGGAGCCTGGGTGGCTTAGCTGGTTAAGTGCCCAACACTTGATTTCAGCTCAGGTCATGATCTCAGGTTGTGAGATTGAGTCCCACATTGGGCTCCCCACTCAGTGAGGAGTCTGCTTCTCTCTCTCCCTCTCCCTCTGCCCCTCCCCCCACTTGCATTTTCTCACTCTTTCTCAAATAAACAAATTAATCTAAAGGAAAAAAAAAAAAAAAAAGAGTTGCATGCTGTACTGACTGAGCCAGCCAGGCACTCCCCAAGGCCAAATGTCTGATATTGTTAACAGTCAACGAAGAAGAAGAACAAGAAGGTATGGATTAGAAACCTGATGAGGTGAAGAGGAAAATTCTTCAGGCGAAATTAAATGAATAGTCAGATGAGTTTCACTTTAAAACAAAAACCTTGGGGTGCCTGAGTGGCTCAGTTGGTTAAGTGTCTGCCTTAGGCTCCGGTCATGATCTCAGGTTCCTGGGATTGAGTCCTTTGTTGGGCTCCCTGCTCAGCGGGGAGTCTGCTTCTCCTCCCTCTGCCCTCCTCCCTCTCATGCTCGCTCTCTCTCAGATGAATCAATAAAATCTTAAAAAAACCAAAAACCAAAAAACAAAACCCCTAAGAACTGGAGATTAATACTGGTGTTCAATGTTGATTACTGGCTAAGTGAAAGCTAGCTAAAACAATCTGTATTCTTTACAGCCAGCCTGTGAGGTGGGCAGTGTAAGTGGACTCTGGACCTAAGAATGAAATCTGGTCCTGCATAAGGCAAATGCTGCTGAGATAAATACAAAATTGTATAAGCTTCTGGAGAGAAATTTTCTTGAGGAAAAAATATGTTTTCCTTTTCCTTTTTTTTTTAAAAAGACTTTATTCACTTGTTAGAGAGAGACAGGGAGCGTGTGCATGCAGGAATGGTAGGAAGGGGCAGAGGGAGAAGCAAACGCCACTGAGCAGGGAGCCCAACACTGGGCTCAATCCCTGGACCCCAAGATCATGACCTGAGCTGAAGTCAGACACCTAACCAACTGAGCTACCCAGGAGACCACTGAGGGATTTTAAATAGGGGAGTGACACCCTTAGATTTACACCTTTGAGGTCACTGGCATCTACAGGGAGGATGGGATGAAAGAGGGGAAGAGTAGTAGCAGTTGGGGATTATAGGAGGAGCCTGGGTAAGAGAAAAGGAAGGCGTGAACCAAGGGGTAGGTGAGGAAGAAGGGCATGACAGATTGTGAAGTGGAATGTACAGGACTCTGTGCCTGGACGGGGAAGATGAAGGAAAGGCAGAGTCCTTGGTTTCCGGTTTCTAAGTGAATGGTAGTCCCATTCAAACATCACAGGTCCCAAAATGAGCTCCTGATTCCCCCTGCTCGTTCCTGTCTTCCTCATATCAAGCCAGTGGCAATGCTGTTTTTATAGTTGCCCAGGGCAGATAACTGATGCGTTTCTTTCTCTTGTCCTTTTACCGGCACATCTGAATCATCAACAAAGCTTGCTGTTCCCGCTAAAACACACGTGGACTCTCACTCTCTCCCAACACCTCTACTGCTAACACTCAAGCCACCATCATCTCAAGACTAACTGGTCCTCCTGCAGGGTGATTCTCTGCACATCAGTCGGAGTGACCCTTTAAAAATATTCACATCAAGTACTCTGCTCAAAACTCTCCAAGGGCCTCTATTTCACTCACAGTAAACCCCAACATCCTTACCATGGCCTCAAAGGTTATGCATGAACTGGGCTCCTATTTCCTCTCTGATTACCTCTATTACCCTCCTCCTTGCTCAGTTGGCTCTAGCCACACTGGAGACTTTGTTGCTTTGACTGTGCCAAGCATACTCCTGCCTCAGGGCATTTGCCCTTGTTCCCTCTGCCTAGACTGCTTTCCCCTGATGTGTCCGCATAGCTTGTTTTTCCCTCCCTTTATTCAGGTCTCTGCTCACATGTGGCTTTCCTGAGCACAGTCTATGAAACAGCCTTACTGTTCCCCACTGGTCACTCTCTCCTTCTCTCTGGCGTTCCCTAATGTAGTACGTATCTGTTTAAAGAC
>CM052885.1:109543513-109561508 GCA_028534135.1 Potos flavus | reverse complement strand
CCTCTTTAGAGTCCTCAACCACAGAACCGATTGAATGTTAGGGATTTCAGGCACTGCTGAATCCATGATTCCCCCTCATTTTGTACATGAGTTCTGAGGCGGCAGTGATTCAACCAAGGTCACACACAGAGTTACAGAAGCTGAGTCTCCTCTTTCCTAGTCCAGTGTTCTTTCTTATGGCTGATGATCTCTTCAGCTCTGTGCAGTGGGAACCCCAAAGGTGCTGGGAAGTCAATACCCAGGACCAGCCTTACCTTGTTGTCATCTGTGAGCGCCGCCCCCTTCGCTGTACCTGCCGGTGCTTTATCATTATGTTCCAAGGGTTCTGTGGGGACCAAGGGAACAGATGTCACTGAGGCCCGCGACACTGGGGTAGAGGTGGAAGGTGAGTATGAAGTTAAACTTAGACACCCCTGTTTCTCAGGGAATTTCAGCGCCTCTTCTACCCTGGGGTAGGCGGGAGGGCGGCGGTTGAAAGGCCCTGCGGGGTGGAGGAACTGAGGAAAAGTTTCCTGCCTCGAAAGTCTCAAACCCACCTTTTCTGGGATGGCAGGAGGAAAGGAACCAGTGTTTACCGAGGGACTACTCTGGGGCAGCTGGTGTGCTGGGCGCTTTCTTCGCATTTACACCCCAACCCCGTAACAACTTTATGAGGCGGCACTAATCATCTCCATTTTACAGAAGAGGAAACTGGAGCTCAGGGGTTGACAGGACTGGCTCACGTCACCTAGCTAGGAGGGCGGCATCAGAATTTGAATCCAGGTCGTCGGGCTGCGAAAACGCCAACCCCCTGGGCAGCACCAGCCGCCGCGTTCTCTTGCCCGCGGGCCAGGGTCCCGGGAGCCCGAGGCCCAGCCGGCCCGAGCCCAGGCCCAGCCCCGGCCTCCCCGGGGGCGTCCTCACCGTGAGAACCAGCTGCCCCGCTGCGCCCGCGTCGCCTAGCTCGGGGCCGCCCCGCTCTGCCCCGCCGGGTCCCCGCGGCTGCTCGGCGTCGCCAGTGGCCCCCATGGCTCCCCCAGCCCCCACAACTTCAGTCCGACTCTGCCACCGGCCGGAAAGTAGCCCCGTGACGTCATTGGAGCGCGCAGCGCGCCGACCCGGAAGCGCGCCGCGGCGAGCTGCGGGGTTTCCATGGGAACCGCAAGGCCGCGTCTCGCTGGGATCCCGGACGCCTGCCGGCGCTGTGAGCGCGGAGGCCGCGGCTTTGTCTGGGGCGGGGCGCGGACTGTGGGTGTTTGGTCCGAGAGCTCTTTCCGTTGGGCCAAGGCCGGTGGAGAAGTGCGGGGCAGGAGGAGGAGGGGAGCAGAGCGGCGTCTGCAGTTCAGTCTTTGAAAGCCGTAGAGTGAGTCTAATGCGGGGACCCGAAACCCAACCCCAAGAGGGGTTCTGGCCCATGCCGCCCAGACACCCACCGGGTCCCTCTAGGCCTAGGCCCCAGGGGCTGCCTGTTGTGTATGAAAGCATCATAATGAGGGTTGGGTGGACTCCCCAAGCCCCAGGGAGCTGGGGTGCTCTCTCCAGACAGGTGATTCTGGGATGGGCAGGGGATGCAGGGGTTTAACAACTGTGGAGTTCCCCAGAGCTCCCCTTAGCTCTGGCTTAGAGGTAAGCTGTTCGTGAATAGAATTGGATCAATTTATGGGTAGTAGAGAAAGTTACTTTTACCAGGTCACAGTATGGGGTAGTAAAAAGTAGGAGTTTTCCAGGTAGAAAAATCTGACTTCAAATCCAGGATGGTATGGTGATTAAGAACACTGACTATGGAATTGGGCTGCCTGCCTTTGGTCTACCACCTCCTAACTGTATGATCTACGTTTCTTTCTGTGCCTCAGTTTCCCCATCTGTAGAGCAGGGATAATAGTACCTAATTCATAGGGTTGCAGTGAGGATTAAGTGAATTAATTCATATAAAGCACTTAAAACTGTGGCGCCAGTAAACCCTCAAGCAATGCTGTCTGTCGTTACTATTATTAAATTCAGGTAACCACTGCTTACTAGCTTTATGTTCTTTCTCAACCCCTCTGAACCAGTTTTATTACCTCTGCAAGATTATTGTGAGGATTAAAGTAAATAATACATATAAAGCACATGTTAAGTCATCAACAAATGTTAATTATATCCATGCTCCAATATCAACCTTAAAACAATAAGGCAACCCTTCGGCACCAAACTCTTTGGCTCTATTAAGGAGATTTTTACTTTAAGCCTTGAATTTCCTCTGCTCTTTAATCTTACTGGGCTAAGCAGTCTCAGTGGATACCATTAAATACCATGTCTGACCAAAGTCATAAGCAGGACAGATAAGTAAAACGAAATAGAGGAAGAGGAGATGAAGAAAGGGAGAATAGATGGTCTAGACTACTTGAGTCATAGCAACTTCTTTCGGGTTCTGTCAACTAGCCTTAACACAATCCGAAAATGACCTGTATGGGCTAGACCAAGATGTAGGTGCTTGGTGCATCTGTATTAGTTCTGAACAAACTCAAACATGGCTTTACTGTAGTTTTTTTCATGGTTTCTAAGTAGTCTGCTCCATTCTCTGTTTTCTAGGTTGCTAGGATGAACAGGAGCCACACTGCACTTTATTAGCTTTGGTTATTATTAAGTCACGTCTCTGGTCCTTCCCTCTGTCACTTTGGCTGCAGCCATGTCCTTCCAAAGCCCTTTAGGGCTCCCTTTGATCCTGTATCCACTGGCCATCCCTCCTTTTCCCCAACTACCGACCAGGTTCCTCCTCATTGTCCACGGCTGTTGTGTATATTCCATTACAGACTTTGATCACCGTCATCACATGTGCCCTTTGGGAGTGCCAGGAATTTTCCCACACACCAGCAACCGGTCACTTTTCTTCTTGTCAGGAGAAGACATCCTTGGGGAATATTGCGAAAGGGAAGACTCTGGGGCAGGGTTTAGGCCAGTCTCCTAGTCCTGCCCGTCCCTCGGTGGATGTCCTGGGCAAGGTGTACACCTCCGGCCTGGTCTGAGCGCTCATCTCAACTCTCGGCACCATCGTCATGCTGAGCTGCCTCTTCCTCCTGAAGGCACTTCTTGCTCTTGGGTCCCTGACATCCTGGGTGGCTGCAGGAGAGCTCGGTGAGCTATCATTTGGGATCCCTGGCTGACAGTAACAGAAAGTGACTGAGAAGAAGCCATCCCCTGCCTCTTCCTGGAGTGAGAGCCCTCATTTGTGGAGATGGTCATCTCTGTAGGACAGGACTGGATGCATAGATTCTCAGGACAGCCGGGGTAGGTCTTCCTGGCTTTCTTTACCCTCTCTGGACAAGGAGGTAGGCCTTCCAGTCTAGCTTACTAGAGGTTCTGGCTTTTCCCTAGAGCTCCTTAAATGGGAACAGGATCACCCCGACCTTTCCCTCTCTTTATCCGCAAAGTGGCCGGACATTCAGTAGCGGTGGGCGAGTATCAGGGGTTGTGTGTGGGGAGGGGACAGCGGTGGCAGGGCTATTTTGGATAGGAATGTTGGCAGAGGCTGAACATCCTTGAAGTGCGCTCGGCTTCCATTCCCCATTTCTTGAGGCTTGGCCAGTCACCCCAACCTCGTGGGATATCTTTTGCAGTGAAAGCGGGAGAATGCCCTCCTGATAAGCACCCATGCAGAGAGCTGTGCCAGGGGGATGAGTCGTGTCCTGCCGGGCAGAAGTGCTGCAGCACCGGCTGCAGTCGGGTCTGCCGAGGAGGCCTTCCAGAAGGTATGTTGGCTGGAGGGGCACAATCCAGGTGTGCTCTCTGACCTTGCCTCTGGGCTAGAAAGACCCGGAGAGCCTCCTACCTCCTCAATGGGCTCTGGAAGTGGAGCTTGCCTGCAGCATCTCTTCCCCCTTTGGGGGTTTCTTCTTTATAACCATGCAGACCCCAGATCTTTGTCCTCTATCAGGAAAGAACACACACTGATGATCTCTGCCTTTTATTTGCACTCAGGGCTCCCGTGAAGGCTGAGGGGCCAAACTGTGAGGGGAAGCCTGTTAGAGGTAGTGATCAAAAAGTAGCCCCCAGCCAGGGAGACTTTTCTTGCTGCAAATAAGCCGGAAGCAGCTCTTTGTAAGTGTTAAGCTTTTAAGCCATGATTTCCTCACCTGTTAAATGGGGATAATGGTTTGTATCTCTTGGGATGGTTGTGAGATCAAATGGGAGGTTCCTGGCACAAGGTGAACTCAGTAAATGTGAGCTCTTATCATTGCTATTGTCTTTGCTTTAGCACCAGGGTTGAGAGTCCTTTTTTTTTTTTTTTTTTTTTTCCTCCTTTTAGGGTTGAGAGTCCTAAAGAAGCTCAGGGCTTCCTTCCTTTAATTTTCCCTTTTGCTACACCTGTGGGTGCCCCTGGGCACTACTATCTCTCTCTGTCTCTTTTTTTGTGTGTGTGTGTGGCTGTCTCTCTTTTTCGCTACAGGGAGGAAAGGAGATTGTCCCAGGGCTGTTCGGAAACAATCCTGCTTCCAAAGGTGCATCACTGATGAGACTTGTCCAGGTACAAAGAAATGTTGCACGTTTGGCTGCAGCAAGCGCTGTGTGGTCCCAGTCTCTAAACCCAAGCCGGGTAAGAAACATTGCTCCGGGGGCCCACAGTCTCTTTGGCCTGCCTGCTCCTTTCCCAAATAAACCCACGCCATACTATTATTGTTTTTTCTTTACTCTGAGCAACAATAATTAAGTGACTGCCAAATTCTGAGAACTTTAAAAAAAAAACCAAAAAACCATAGACAAAGAGTACCCCAGCCAGAATGATCTGTGGCACGTGATCCAGGCAGACGGGGGAGGTTGCCAGCAGGGAGATCATGGCCTGTGGAACTTTCTGTTCTCGTGCTTGCCTCCGCCCCCGGCCCCTGAGAGGCCTCCAACAAGTATTAGAAATTGACGGTGTATCTCCTGTGGCTTGCTTCTTCTCATTTCCCTGTAGTTTCCAGATTTTATGGTTAATTTTGCTTGTTTGTGTTTCCAAATAGATTTTATTATCATACTGTTTCGCACTACCCCGCTCCCTGAAAATATGGAGGTTGCTTTTATTAGAGAGATGTTAGATGTATAAATTAATTTCAGGGGGGCACCTGGGTGGCTCAGTGGCTTAAGCGTCCGCCTTTGGCTCAGGTCATGATCTCAGGGTCCTGGGATCAAGCCCCACCGTCGGGATCCCTGCTCAGCAGGGAGTCTGCTTCTCCCTCTCCCTCTGCCCCTTTACCCACTCTTGCTCACTCTCACTCTTTCTCTCTCAAATTAATAAATAAAATCTTAAAAAAATTAATGTAGGGACAACTGACATTTTTATGTTGAATCTTTATGTCTTCCTATTGTCCAAGTGCATTTGGTGTATTTCAGGGCGTTTTATAGTTTTAAAATACTTCTTTGTTTGTTTTGTTTTGTTTTGTTTTTGTACCAGTTTTAAAATACTTCTTGATAAGTCGATGCTTAAGTTTTATTTTTTTTCTTCACTGTATTAAATGGGGTCTTACATCACGCCTTCCATCATGTTTTTTTAAAAAACTTTTGTTAACATATATTGTATTATTTGCTTCAGGGGTACAGGTCTGTGAATCATCAGTCTTACACAATTCACAGCACTCACCTGAAACCATTCTCTCTGAGTGCATGTGGCAGCTGTTCCAGTAGAAAAGCTTAGGTTTTGGTCATCAGAGAGGTGGGTTCAAGCCTGAGGCTCACCAGTTACCGGCCAGTGGGTTCCTGGTCAAGTGTCTTCTGCTTCCCTGAGCCACAATTCCCTTCTCTGTCAAATGGAAAAGAATAAGCCTTGGAAGTTGTTGCAAAGACTGAGAGTGTGTAAAGTGTTTAGCCCTCGGTAGACATTAGTCTCCTTCCTGTTGCCTGCTAAGGTGGGCTTCCTCAGGAGTGCGGTTGCTAACCAGCCCCTTTTATCAAGAACCAGGCTTGCTTTCTCCTCCCCTGACCTCTTCCTCTTGGACACCCTGGAACTCCCCAGCATGTGACCACTGCTTTCCTTTCGGCCGAAACTCCCCAGGTAGCGGCCCCTTCCGTGGACCCCGTGGGGCCGTCCGTGTCTGGCCTTGGCAGCTCTCTCGGGCGCCCTGCCCACAAGAGAGAATAGAGCGTTGTCCTCCTTGCCAGGACACTTGCGGCCCAGCTTTGGAACCAGAGCCTGGGAACCTGTGTCGGGCCTGTCACTCACTGCCAGCCTGTAGGGCCCAGCACAGTCTTCCAGTGTGTGAAGCTGATGGCCGAGTGACAGGGGCTGAGGGAGAGACTGGCACCCCCGCCCTTTGCGAGCGGCTCTGGGCCCTGGCCAGGCCAGACGGGGCTTCCTCTTCCCTCGGAGCCAGGCAGCCTGCAAAGGTGACCTACCTGCGGATCTCCCAGAGTGTACTTACTGGCGGAGGGCGGGTCCTGGTCCGGTGGGAGGCGGAACTGGCTGCACTTTTAGTAGGTAATGGCTTCCCCAGGGCTCCAGTCCCGGGCCGGGTCGCTCAGTGGGACTGGGTACTGTGCTCAGCGTCACAGGAGGCTGTCCTTCCTGGGCTCTGGGCTCCGAACAGTTCCTGCACTCTCCCTTGGCTCTGACATGGCCAGAGGTTTACCAGAGCCGGTGCCGGTCGGCTTGGTAAGGTGGAGGGACCGTCAAGCCGTCCGAGGGCGCAGGGCAGACACTGGGACCTGCCCCCTGAGACGGTTCTGATCTGAGCATGATGTGAACCCCGGCTTCTCTGCTTGCTGTGTGGCCTCTCTGGACCTCGCCTACGTCTCTGTAAAGTGGAGATGAGTGTATTTACCTCGAAGAGCGATAATGCCCTTTGGGCAGCTAGAACAGGATACCACGGACTGGGTGGCTTATAAATAACAGAAATTCATGTCTTACAATTCTGGAGGCCGAGAAGTCCAAGATTAAGGTACCGGCATATTCAGTGTCTGGTGAAAGCCAGCTTCCTGGTTCATAGACTGCCATGTCTTCTCCGAGACCTCACATGGTGGAAGGGGGCCGTGTGGACATTGTCCCCTTCATGGGGGCTCCCCTCTCACGACCTCATCACCTCCCAATGCCCCTGTCTCCTGAACCCGTCACACTGGGGGTCTATATCATAGACTTTGGAAGAAATGTATTTATTTATTATTTATTATTTTTTAAAGATTTTATTTATTTATTTGACAGAGAGAGAGCGAGAGAGGGAACACAAGCAGGGGGAGTGGGAGAAGGAGAAGCAGGCTCCCCACTGAGCAGGGAGCCCGATGTGGGGCTCGATCCCAGCACCCTGGGATCATGACCTGAGCTGAAGGCAGACGCTCAATGACTGAGCCACCCAGGCGTCCCAAGAAATGTATTTAAAAAGCCTTTAGAAAACCTGCCAGATAATGTTCAGCAGCTTGTGCTGTGATGCCTACACCTCTCTGTTCAGGTTCCCTCCCCGCCATCCCAGGTCTGACCTGTCTGTCCACTCCCTCATTTTCTCCCTCACTCACTATGTATTGAGCATTGAGCGTCTGCCCGGCTGGCATACGTGCGTCCCGTGGTGAGCAAGGCCACCGTGGTTGTCAGAGCTGGGAATTTGGGACCCAGTTCTGCCACCATTGACCTCAGGCCAGTCCTGCCCCTTTGCTGGATGTCTGGCCGGCCGTCTGTTGGCAAAAGGAGGTGTGATGGCTCAGAGGGCCCTTCTTGGCTTAAGAAGTTTCGAGATTTCACTTTTCTACCAGCACTGCTGTCCTTCCCTCAGATATAGTGGAAGGTTAGAGCTGCGGCAACAGTAACGCCGACGTCTGAGTATTTCCTGGGGGTCAACTTTTTATTCCACCTTTTTTGTGTGTGATAACTTGGGTCTTGGGATAGGGGCATATTTGCAGGGTGGGGATGACCATTCCCATTCTGACTGTCATTCCTGTTTCTCATCCTGATTCCTGGTTAGATAACTGTGAGGTGCCTGGAAACCATGTGGTATGAGGAACTGGGCTTCCCTAGTTTGGGAAAGCTGAGACAGTGAGAGGCAGAGGGTCCTGTCTGGGATGATGGTGCTAGCCATGTTTTCACAAGGTCTGTGGGCATAGGACAAGGACTGATGGATAGAACTTCTAGACAGCCAGATTTCAGTTGAGTATAAAGTGTAAAGATGGGGCGCCTGGGTGGCTCAGTTTGTTAAGTACCTGACTCTTGATTTTGGCTCAGGTCGTGGTCTCAGGGTCGTGAGATGGACCCCTGCATCAGGCTCTGTGCTCAGTGCAGAGTCTGCTTGAGATTCTCTCTCTCTCTTTCCCCCTCTGACCCTCGCTTGTGCTCGTTCTCCCTCTCTCTTTAAAATAAATATATAAATAAATCTTAAAAATTGTGAGGATGGCATAGTCTGGCTTGGAGGTTATCAGTTCCAGTGTTTGAGCTGAGCCGAGAGTATTTGGCAGGAATTCATGGAGGATGCAGTGGTGGCCATGGTGGGCACTGGTCAAAGGGCATGTGCTCTGACCCTCAGGGCTTTAGCCTGTTCCCCAAGAGTCCCTTCACTGCGTCTACTTTTTGACAAAACCCCAGGGACATCAAGGAAGCCTAGCCTGGAAGGGAGTAGAGGTTTGGTCTCTGTGCCTGGTCCTGGGGATGAGGGCAGAGAGTAGCAGAGTGCTCCTGGCATTGGTCACTTCGGGGCCAAGCTCAGCAAAATGGTGACATCTGGGAAGGGTGCTGCTCTCTTTAATCCCACGAGAAGTTATATTGCTAGGTTTTTCCCACGGGAGAAATTTTTTATGCCCAGCCTTCTCAATCGTGGGATGAAAGGCTTTATTCTCCGTTAAATAGATTTTAGTGTTTGTCAAGCAGGTGGGGAGGTGTGGAAAGGTCCATCTGGCAGTTAGCGTGACCGTGTTTTCTGGATAAAAAAGCAGATTCGATATGATCTGACAATGGCAGAAAGTCTTTGAAATAGGGGCTGTTCGGGAAAATCCTGTGATGCTGGGTTATTAGACCCTGACTGTTCAGTAGCACGTAGCCTCCTTGGAGGCCAACCCTGGCTTTTTTCCATCATGGCGGACTTCCCAGAGCCAGCCATAGGCAATTGTACTTACATGTCCCAACTTAGAGGTACCGGGCCAGTCCTGCTTTGGTTTTCTACAATGCTTTTAATAGCCTGTCACTTCTTTTCTCCACTTAAAGAACCTGAAATAAACACTGAGATGAATGAGTCATGGTGAGTCAGTTTGGTTTGGATGTGGCTTCCCAGGGTGTGCCCGCTCCAGGGGACCTGGCCCGGGGCCCGCGTGTTTTAAGGATGGTGTAGTAGAAAGAGTGCTTGCTTGCAAACCGAGAGGCTGAGTTTTGTCCTGCTTTGCCACTGACTCACTCTGTCGCTCTGGGCAAACCCCTTCTCTTCTCTGAGCGTCGTTATCTCCAGAGGGGTGGTGAAGGGGTACATTGCGGATGTGCTTGGCTGGATGCAACAGAAAATTAACCAAATAGGGGTTCGTTTTTCTCACGTAACAAGAAGTCCTGAAGTAGGGACCAGGGCTGGGGTGGTGGCCCCACGATGCTGACAAGAATGAGGTTATTATTTTTTTTCCTTCTCCTTTGCATTTCTTGGCTTCGTCCTCGTACTCGTTACCTCATGGTTGAAAGAAGACTGCTCTACCTCCCTGTGTTAGGTCTGTCTTTGCGCTGGAAGAAAGAGAAGCCGGGGGGCTGTTTGAAAGGTGCAGTACCCGGATCGGGAATGCAAAAGTTTTCCCAGCTTATGTCTTAGTTTGTGGCCACTCCTAGTTACAAGGTAACTTGGGGAAGCAAAGCATTGCAGCTGGCTGGGCTCACTGCCTCTCCAAACACACTTGTGGTTTTATTAACAAGTGTTTCAGTTATCTACGGCTGCATAACAAATACTCCCCAAAGTTAGTGGGCAAAATAACAACAGTTGCCTCTTTCCCTCGGCTGTTTGGGTTGGCGAGGCTCAGCTGGGCTGCTCTTATGCCCACCCGGCGAAGCTAGGTCACTCATGCAGCTGCATGCAGCTGGGAGCCCAGCAGGGAACTTGAGGGTGGCTGGACCAGGCGGGATGCTTCTCTCCATCCAGCTTCTCTTTCTTTGGGGCATCTCATAATTCTGCATTTGAGCTCAAGCTTCTTCATGGCATAGTGGCTGGTTTCCAAGGGGCGGGGGTGTTTTGAGAGGACAAACCCTAACACACAAGTGCTTATCAAGCCTCTGCTCACATCACACTTGCTGGTGTCCTGTTGGTCAAAGCTAGACACACAGTCCAGCCCAGAGACAATATGGGAGACGTGGTTCCCTGGGGGCCACCACCATAGGGTGTCTATCATGGGAAGGAGGGAGGGAGAGTGAATATGGGGCTGGCCATAAGTCTGTTTGCCACAGTGGGCTAGACCTAGATAGTGTTTTCCAGACTGCGAGTTTTGAGATCACTTTATTTTATTTTTTAAAAGATTTTATTTATTTATTTGACAGAGAGAGAGATTACAAGTAGGCAGAGAGGCAGGCAGAGAGAGAGGGGGGAAGCAGGCTCCCTGCTGAGCAGAGAGCCCAATGCGGGGCTCCATCCCAGGACCCTGAGATCATGACCTGAGCCGGAGGCAGAGGCTTTAACCCACTGAGCCACCCAGGCGCCCCTTGAGATCACTTTAGTAGTTGGTGACCAGCATTAAAAAAAAAAAAAAAGAAATAGAAAGACTGTAAAGTACATAGGTATATGCACATAAATACATATTTTAAGCATGCATTCGGATTAACATACACAATGAAATATATAATTTTGCACTCAAGAATCACAATGAAAATAACCGGAAACACTGGGCCTAAACACCTCTGGGCCCCATGCTCTGATTCTGTGGCAGAGACTGGTGGCGAATGTCCTACTGACCCCCTTCCGTGCGAGGAGCTGTGTGACAGGGACGAGTCCTGTCCCCAGGGGCATAAGTGCTGTAGCACCGGCTGTGGCCACTCGTGCCGTGGAGACATTCAGGGAGGTATGTTGGCCCCTCGGGGAAGGGATCCGCGAGTTCCAGGGTGGGTTGGGGAGGGAGCCGTCTGTGGCCTTCTGGTCTTTCCCTTTCTGGGGGGAGTCAGAGTTCTCATCCCTCCTGTCCTCTTAGCCCCCAGCCCAAAGCCACCCTCCCTCCTGGGGCCCAGGGGCCCACGCTGGTGTCGAAAGAACTAGGGGAAGGCAGTGTGGCTTAGTAGGAAAAGTCCTGAGGCTGGAAGACGGGTAGTGTGGCTTCTGGTCTTGGTTCTGCTGCTGACTGGCTCTGTGACCTCGGGGGAGCAGACTCGTCCCGAGCCAGTTTCTTTGTCTGTAAGGTGAGGGAGTTGCCCAAGGTCATGGTTTTCTGACCAGATTCTTAGCAACATATCTGCAACAGATAAAAGCATTTCTGATCTGATTTCTTTGTTTCAACACACATATTTTTAAACAAATCCATAGTTTTGAATGCTCCTTTCGTATCAGGCACTGTAGAACTCTACTTCAGAATCATTGGCTCAGATGTTGTTTTTAGACAATGTGTAGATTCCCAGGCAGCGTTCAAGGTTCTGAAGACAGATTCTTGTCCTCATGTAGCTTATCAGGGAAGGTAGACAGATCAAGAATTGTAATGAATTCCGATGAGAGGAGCACAAAGCAGGGCACCACACCTTGTCTGGGGTGGCAGAGGAGGCCTCCCCGAGGAAGGGACACTGGGAGGCCCAGCCGTGGGGGAGGGAGTGGGGGGCTCCTTGGCACTCCAGCAGCCCCACCCAGAGAGGTATCAAACCGAGGGACCTCCAGGGAACTCTGTGGGATACCATTTGAAAACTGCTGGTCCAGATGCTCTCTTGGGGCCCCACTGATTTTCAGAGGCTCTAACTCCCAGGTTTCCCAGGCAGATCTTTGGTTAAGATCTGGTTACAGTCAGGGATGGATTCGTCTGGAGCCTCCGAGTGTCAGTTGCATCCGTAACTTAGAGTCAGTGGCGCCCACAGTCCTGTCTCTTTACCTGTGCCTGTTGATCCCGCAGGGCGGAGAGGTGATTGTCCACACATTCTGGTGGGCCTGTGCATTGTCAGCTGCATGATGGATGAGAACTGCCAGGCGGGGGAAAAGTGCTGCAAGTCAGGCTGTGGCCGCTTCTGTGTCCCGCCCCTTCTGCCCCTGGAACTGGCCACAAACCCCAACTGGACCCTCGGCGCTGATTCTGCCTTAGGTGAGTCACGACCAGCATCATTGATAAGAGCGCACTTAACTGTGTGTGGGGAGCACTGGCTTAGCTGCTGGGTAGGGGACTTCAGAGGATCAAGACAAAGTTCTTGCCCTGGAGAGTCTAGTGGGAGAGGAAGATCCAATGCCCCAGATGAGAAAACCCTTTATATAGACAGCATGGGCTTCTAGGCTCTGAGTGGGCGTGGCTCCTTGGGAAGGTCGTTCTGCCCAAAGTAGGATTGGATCTGGGCCCTAAAGGCGAGGCAGGATGTAACAAAGGGAGGCACAGAGAACATGCTGGACGGGTGGTGTGGTTGTTAACAAAGGCACAAAGGATGGAATGTGTGTGACCTATTTGGGGAGCTGGGCCGGGGTGGGGCGAGAGTGGGCTGTTTTGGTGCCAGGAGATATAAGGTTGTCATTTGAGTGAGTAGAGTCTTCACTGCCAGTTTGGACTGGATTGTCTGGGACACAGGGTGCCATTCAAGGCTTTGGGGAGCAATGCATGCCGAACTTCTCTAGGGTGGGGGGGGTGGAGCCAGGAGGGCACAAGTGTGACCTGCTGCTGCTTCTTTTTGCAGAGATCCCGGTGCCTTAGCTGTCCTGATTGGTCCTGAGCTGCTTTGGTGACGACAGGGGGGCTTGTTCTGGCTGCCAGGAGAGGGTGATGTCCTGAGGCTGTGACCCTCCCGGGGGCTCTCGTTGCCCTCTCTGCTCTGCTTCTGTTCCTGCTGCTGCCCTGAGCACGGGAAACAGAGTCACGGGTTTGGGCAATGGTGTGCGGTGCTGCTTTTCCCCAATAAAGACTGTGCTGACCTTCTTGTCTGTGCTGTTGGAGGGCCAGGAGGAGGCGAGAGAGCTAGGGGGTCTGAGCATGGCTGCAGGATTACGGGGTTGAAGGCAATCCATCCTGAGAACACTGAAAGTGGGCACTGCTCTGGTGGCGAGGGCAGAGGTGGGTGGGAGTCAGTCTCGGCTGACTTGCCACAGATGTGTCTCTCTCAAGCCTTGGGAGTCGGACCATCAGGCCTCTTCTTGGGCTGCTGACCCAAGATCAGAGAATGTGAGTTGGGGATGGAACTGGGGTGGGCAACTAGTTTACTATAGTTTCTTGGATGTCCCCACCTTGGATCTCCTTCCCTGGGGGGGCCAGCCCTTGGATCCAAGACAGGCAGTTTGTCCCCTTGAGGTCACTTTGCTGTAGGAAGGGGTCGTCTTCAGGTTCTCAGAATATAAAAAATTAAAAAAAAAAAAAAATTAAAAATGCATACAAAATGGACCACATTCTATATCCTGGAGAAATTTATGTCATCACATTATTCTTGTAATGGGACACCATGAAAATAGCTAATTTAACTAGTCTTCTCTTGGTGAACATTAATCCTTGTACATATAAATATTGGCCTACTTTTGCAGGTACATCTGGGGAAATTCTTTGTAGCAGAATTCTGGTTTCTCCAATAGAGCCTGACCCCCCAAAAAAGGCCCTCAATCAGTGTTTGTTGAGTGAATGAAAGGATGAATATAATTCCCAAGTCTGTCTGTTAGGAATTTGTTGAGCTTTGAGTATTAGAAAACCCAACTAACAGTGGCTTAGTCAATAAAGACATTTAATTTTCTCACATCAGAGTCTGGAGAGAGGCATCCACAGCACTACTGAGCAGACTCATTCCTTCTTTCCCCTCCAACCGTGGTCTGCTGGCTTTTGTCCTTGTGACGGTCCCCTCATTGGTGTGGGGCGGTTGCTGCAGCTCCGGACGTCACAGCAGGAAGGTCTGCGGAGAGGGTATTTATGAAAGGACCTTCACTTCAAATGGTCTCTCCTTTTAATGATGGAGACCATCTTCCCCAGAATTTCCCTTCCCTTCCCTTTCCCCTCCCCTTCCCTTCCCCTCGTCCACATTTCCCTCGTCCTCTCATTGGCTGGAAAAGCAAATGTCTGCAGACTGGAAGGGGAAAAATGTGACCGTCATAGATGGAACGTGCTTCATCCTTGAGGCTAAGAGAGGCGTCCACCTGGATTTAAAAATTGAGATTCTCTTAGCAAGGAAGGAGAGCACGATTTTCGGGGACGGAAGTAATGAACCATATGTGTTGTACTAGGTCAGAGGAAATATGGATTCAAAATTTGGACAGAAATTGCTAAGTAGGCAGGACTTTTATAACAAGAATGAATATTAATGCTCACCTTGAATACTGCAAAGATGTTTTTAGTAATTCCCAACTCTAATGGGAAAAGACAAGTTACAACTTAAAAAAAACCTCCCAGGGTGCCTGGGCGGCGCAGTCGGTTAAGTGTCCATCTCTTGATTTGGGCTCAGGTTATGATCTCGGGGTTATGAGATCGAGCCCCGTGTTGGGCTCTGAGTCTGCTCAAGACTCTCTCTCTCTGTGCCCCTCCCCCAATAAATAAATAACAATCTTTAAAATTAAAAAAAATTTCATCACTGCTGTCTTTTTGTGCCCTCTTTCCCTCTGTTTTCACACTGGCCTGTGAAATTCTGGTTTCTACTGGTTTGGAACACTCATCTCTTTGAGAAGACGTGTCCGCGTTTGATCTGAAGAGTGGCTGGTGTGAGCCTCGCATCGGCCATCCTAGGGACACTCAGGGCCCCAGGCTCATAGTGCAGGGAACTAGGAGGATCCCCCCTGTCAGTGTAATACGCTGCTGAACATTTTGGTAGGTTCCTTGTCTATTGTTTTGCTTATCGTGTTATTGTTTATTAAAAAAAAATCAAGATAATACACGGACACCATCTAAAAAGTCAATATGGAGAAGCCTTCAATGAAAACAGTAGTCCTGGGATCTTAAAATACCGTAGGGTGATTTTTTTGCTGGGGATGACGGTGAGACTGGAAAGGAAGGTGTGAGCCCCAGGGCAGCTCAGGCTGAGCACCAGGAGAGATGTCCCTTCCAGATCTTTCCTCCTCATCTGGGGCAGCCCACCCTGTCCACATGGGAGCAATGACATGGGGCAGGGGGAGGGGAAAGAATGAGAGAGAGAGAGAGAGAGAATGACCCAAAGGGCTGAATTTGACCTTGGGATTGTGTTGGAGTTGGAGGTCAAAGGTTGAGATGGGGCCAAATTCCGTGTCTCCCTTCCCCACCGTCCCCCGGGGGCCTTTCTAGGCCTCTTTTCCTACTGTTGCACCCTAAACCAAAGAAGCCATCAGAACCTTTCCTTCCTCAGTTTTAAGGCCATTTCAGCCTCAGGCCTGGGGGAGCAGATCTCAGTGGGCCCTGCTCCTATGGATGCCCTAACCTCGCACCCTGAAATTAGCTCTGACCAGACTGAAAAACCACACCCACACCCCTCCCCATCCTTAGCTTCCTGCTGGCTCCCCTTGGGGGTGAAATCTGAAACCAGGTTCTATACACAGAGGGCAAGGTGAGAGGGAGGAAAGAGAGCACTCCAGATCAGCAGGTGGCAGGTGTAATAAGCAAGGAAACTTACACACGATGCTTGTGCTGGGCTCCGGAAGCCAGCAGATCTCAGCGCCTGACCACCAGAACCTTAATAGTTTACAGAGAGACCTTTACGGGGCTCAGTCACATGCACCGGCCAGATGGTCTCAACAACTCAACAACGCCTCGATCCCCCAAGGCTACATCCTTGAAAATGGCTCCCACTGAGGGAATAGTGAGTGGCGGAACATTCCAAGGACAGAGGAGGGGGAGGAACCCCTGACTGCCCAGGGCCAGCTTGTAGGTCAAGTAGCAGTCATGTCCTCTCCATGACCTCCTCCGACCCTTCTGCACAGTGGGCAGGAATTTCCGGGGCTCTGATACTTACTAGCCCTCACGTGTGAGTCCTCTAAGACCTGTTCTTTGGCCAAAGTCAGTGGGTCTTGAGCTCTCCACTTCTCCATCCCTTTCCTTGACCATCAGGTGCTGGAGACCTGGTGGCGCCACCTCAGTGACATCGTGGGCTCTGCACCCTCTCCCGGCTGCTCTCCTGGATCTTTCTCTCTGCGGAGCATAATGTCATTGGTAAGTGGGATAGGTGGGGTGAGAGGGGTAAGAGATGCAACTCGTGCCCCTGGCAAGGGGGTGCTCTTGAGGGCTACCTTCCTTTTCCTACTCAAGTTAAGCCCTCTTGTCAAGGGGGTTGGTGCCTAGAAGGCCAGCTTCCTATAGATTCACAAGCATCGGAAAAGAATGAAGAAGCCCCCCAAAGAGTTAGCAGCTAACACTTACTAAGCACCGACTACGTCCCCGGTGCTGGGCTAGGAACTAGGCAGGCACAGCAGCCCTGGGAAGTCCTGTGTCTTTCACATGAGGAAACAGAACGTTTAACTTGCCCAAGGTCTCAGAGTGAGCTGCGGACTAGTTTGAACTCTGGTCTGTATGCTTCAACAGTTTTGGTATTCTACTTTCTCTCACTATAAAATGGAGGTAGACAAGTGGTTTGGGATCAACTGTGATATTTTTGGAAGTGAGGAAGAGGGACAGGCAGGGGAAACTCTTGAGTTCCAGTTGAGATTGGCTGTATGAGCTGGGGTGGGTCGGGCTGCTTCTCTCTCTGGAGGGAGAGAGAGAGAGAGAGAGAGAGGGAGGGAGAGAGAGATATATAGGGAGAGACAGGGAGAAAGAGAGATGGAGAGAGGAGGGAGAGGGAGGAAGGGAGAGGGAAACAGAGGGGGAAAGAAGGAGGGATGGGGAGGGAAAGAGAGGGAGGTGGGAAAGGGAGAGAGAGATAGGGAAAGAAAGGGAGAAAGAGACAGGGGGGAGAGGAGAGAGAAGGAGGGAGAGAGACAGGAAGGCAGAGAGAGGGAGCGATAGGGAGAGCCGGAGAAGGAGGGAGGAGGAGGGAGGGAGGGAGAAAGAGGGACAGGGAGGGAGGGAGAAAAAAAGAAAGAGAAGAGGACAGAGAGAGACAAACATCAGTTCCCCAAGAGTTAGTCCCTTCCAGTCCTGAAACTCTGTCCGGCAGAGCCCTGCCGGTCCCAGGTGGGAGAAGCTTGGCCCTGGATATCTGTGACCTATTCATACTCGCCCTTTCATGCTTTCTCATTCATATTCTGGTCGCTCTGCCATCCTGGTCTTACATACCGACCATCAGATAGCAGCTCTTGGATTGCTTTCTCCCAAGAGCGACCTGGGTCCCCGCTCCAGCCTGAACCAGGACCCCGTGCAACCAGCGCAGGGAAATGAAATGCAGTTTGTGAGGGTGGGGACAGAGCCCAGACCCTGAAGATGCGGTGCGGGTATTCAGCGAGGGCTCAAGGCCTATTTGGAGTGGTGGGAGCTCAGATGCTGGGCTCAGTTTGTGGGAACAACAATGGGCGGGGAGTTTTGAGTGGCAAGAACTCTTGGCTGGGTGCCTTTACTCTTAGAGCCACCAGAGGGCAGCAGAGATCTAAGTCATAGACCACTTCCCGGCCAGAGAAACGAAAGGTTCGATATTCTAGAAGCCTAGTTAAGGGAAAAGTTCAGTATTGTCTGAGCTCCTCCCAGCTTTTTCCAGTCCCTCTGAGAAAAAGTTACACAGCCGGCTCTGTACTCCAGATCCCTACTGAATTGCGCTTAATCAATGATAAGACCTAACATTATGCTCTCCCTTTTCATGCCTTGCGGAATGTCCCTGCCGTTTGGGTAACACTTACTTCGGGGACACGATCACGTTGTTTCAGCGTTTCTTGTACCAAGTCACAGGGCAAGTTCTTTGTGGAGCTCAAGGTCAGGAGAAAGTTTCCCTCTGGCCACGAGCCGTTCTGAGAACGGGCAGGGATTAACATACCTGCATCATCTCTGTTGCAGGCCCCGGGGAAACAGTGCTTTCCAGAGCCGATGTTCCATTTCTGCCTTGGCCACCAGGGAGCCAAGAGCTTGGGTTTTGCAGTGAGGCCTGGGTTTGAAT
>CM052885.1:109492580-109543013 GCA_028534135.1 Potos flavus | reverse complement strand
TCTCTTTTCTTTTTTATAAATCTGGCCAGGTGTTTATAGATCTTGTTAATTCTTTCAAAGAACCAGCTCCTAGTTTAGTTGATATGTTCTATTGTTTTTTGATTCCTATATCATTGATTTCTGCTCTAATCTTTATTATTTCTCTTCTTCTGCTGGATATAGGCTTTATTTGCTGTTCTTTTTCCAGCTCTTTTAGGTGTAAGTTTGGGTTGTGTATTTGGTACTTTTCTTGCTTCTTGAGGAAGGCCTGTATTGCTATATACTTCCCTCTTAGGACCACCTTTGCTGCATTCCAAAGGTTTGAACTGTTGTGTTTTCATTTTCGTTTGTTTCCATGTATTTTTAAAAATTCTTTCGTAATTTCCTTGATGTCTGGGTGGCTTAGTCGGTTAAGTGTCTGCCTTCAGCTCTGGTCGTGATCCTGGGGTCCTGGGATTGATTCCCAAATCAGGCTCCTTGCTCAGCAGGGAGCCTGCTTCTCCCTCTCCCTCTGCCTGTACCACGCCCTGACTGTGCTTACTCTCTTTCTCTGACAAATAAATAAATAAAATGTTAAAAAAATTCTTCTTTAATTTCCTGATTGACCCATTCATTCTTTAGTAGGATGTTCTTTTTTTTTTTTTTAAAGATTTTATTTATTTATTTGACAGAGAGATCACTAGTAGGCAGAGAGGCAGGCAGAGGGAGAGGGGGAAGCAGGCTCCCTGCTGAGCAGAGAGCCCGATGCGGGGCTCGATCCCAGGACCCTGAGATCATGACCTGAGCTGAAGGCAGAGGCTTTAACCTACTGAGCAACCCAGGTGCCCCTAGTAGGATGTTCTTTAACCTCCATGTATTTGTGGTCTTTCCAAATTTTTCTTGTGGTTGACTTCAAGCTTCATGGAATTGTGGTCTGAAAATATGCATGGTATGATCTCAATCTTTTTGTATTTGTTGAGGTCTGATATGACCCACTATGTGATCTATTCTGGAGAATGTTCCAGGTGCATTTAAAAAGAATGTAGGATGAAATGCTATGAATATGTCTGTTAAGTGCATCTGGTCCAGTGTGTCATTCAAAGCCATTGTTTCCTTATTGATTTTCTGCTTAGATAATCTGTCCATTACTGTGAGTGGGGTGCTAAAGTCTGCTACTATTATTGTATCATTATCAATGAGTTTCTTTCTGTTTGTTATTAATTGATTCATATATTTACCTGGTCCCAAGTTAGGAGCATAAATTTTTACAATTGTTAGATCTTCTTGTTGGATAGGCCCCTTTATTATGACCTAGTGTCCTTCTTCATCTCTTATGACAGTCCTTGCTTTAAAATATAGTTTGTCTGATATAAGTATGGCTACTCTGGCCTTCTTTTGATGTCTGTTAGCATGATAAATTGTTCTCCAACCCCTCACTTTCAATTTGGAGGTGTCATTGAGTCCAAATTGACTCTCTTTTAAGCAGCATATCGACTGGTCTTTTTTTTTTTTTTTTCTTCCATCCATTCTGATACACTGTGCCTATCAATTGGAGCATTTAGTCCATTTATATTCAGAGTAATTATTGAAAGATATGAATTTAGTGTCATTGTATTACCTATAAAGTCGCTGTTTCTGTAGATTGTCTCTGTTCCTTTCTGGTCTTTGTTATTTTTGGTCTCTCTTTCCACACAAGGGGTCCCCTTTAATATTTCTTGCAGGGCTGGTTTAGTATTTTACAAATTCCTTTAGTTTTTGTTTGTATTTTGAAACTCTTTATCTTGCCTTCTATTCTAAATGACAGTCTTGCTGGATAAAGTATTCTTGGCTTCATAGTTTTCCTATTTAGCATGTTGAATATATCCTGCCAGTCCTTTCTGGTCTGCCTGGTCTCTGTGGACAGGTCTGCTGCTGACCTTATGTGTCTACCCTTGTAGGTTAAGAACCTCTTGTCCAGAGCCGCTTTCAGAATTTTCTCTTTATCTTTGTAATTTGCGAGTTTCACTATAATATATTGAGGTATGACCTATTTTTATTGATTTTTTTATTTTTTATTTTTTTAAATTTTTTTTTATTTTTATTGATTTTGAGGGGATTTCTCTGTGCCTCTTGGAACTGAATGTCTGTTTCCTTGTCCTTATTAGGGAAGTTATAATTTGTTCAAATAAACTTTCTGTCCTTTTCCCCAGCTCTTCATCTTCTGGGACTCTTATAATATGCATCTTATTTCTCTTTATGGAATTTCTGAGTTCCCTAGGTCTACCTTTGTGGTCTCATAGTTTTCTTTCCTTCTTCTTTTAAGTTTCCTTATTCTCCATAATTTTATCTTCTATATCACAGATTTGCTCTTCTCCTTCGTTCATCCTCATTTTTATGGCACCACTTGGAACTGCATCTTGGTAATAGCATTTTTAAATTTTGGCCTGACTAGATTTTAGTTCTTTTATCTCTACAGTAAGGGAGTATCTGTTGCTTTCTATGTTTTTTGAAGCTCAGCTAGTATCTTTATAATCATTGTTTTAAATTCTAGTTCAGACATCTTACTTACATCCATATTGATTGAATCTCTGGCAGTGAGTACTATCTTCTCTTCTTTCTTTTGGGGTGAATTTTTCTGTCTCATCATTTTGTCCAGAAAAGAAAAGAACAAAAAAGAAAAAAGTGACAAAAACAACAATGACAACAACAACAACAACAAAAGAAAAAACCCTAGATCCTGGGTGTGTTTTGCTCTGCTTGTTAAAAGAACCTAGATCTAGGGATGCCTGGGTGGCTCAGTTGGTTAAGCAGCTGCCTTCAGCTCAGGTTATGATCCCGGCATTCCGGGATCAAGTCCCACATCAGGCTCCTTGCTCAGCAGGGAGCCTGCTTCCCCCTCTTTCTCTGCCTGCCTCTCTGCGTACTTGTGATCTCTCTCTGAAAAATAAATAAATAAAATCTTAAAAAAAAAAAGAACCTAGATCTCAAAATAAGAAAGAAAGAAAAAAAATATATATGAAAGAAAAACATATATATATATTTATATAACAATTATTTTATTTTATATAAAACAAAAAATATATACATATAGGTATATGTACATATATGTATATATACATATATAAAGATTATTTTATTATATATAAAATAAAATAAAATGCAATGAATGGAATAAAAAAATTAAAAAGTATGTGTAAAAATAAAAACAAAAAAATTGAAAAAATAAGAAAACTGAAAAAATAATACTAAAAGACTAAAGAATAAAAATACAAAGAATGCTATATACTGTTTTCCCCAAGAGCTAGTTTTGCAGCCCTCTATGATCAGTAAACTTAGTGCCAGCCATTTGTGCTGGTCTTCTGGGGGAAGGGCTTGCTGTGCTGATTCTGGGGTGGACTTGCCCTAGTGGAAAAGCACCTCCAGTGTGCAGGGAGGCAGGGCTCCGTGTAAGGGGCTCCAGACTCCACTAGGTGGCGCTGTTCTGCTCTCTGAAGGGTTTCCTCTCTGATGGGCGGGATGAATAGGGCCCGCCTACTCTCTAGCCCCACAGCTGAAAATGTACACCCACACTCTTGGGTGAGCCCTCACAGAAAAGCAATCAACTACTCTTGTCTCCCCAGTTTCTGTCAGAACTCTGTGTTTGCCACGCCTGTGACTTAGCTTTTTTTATTTTAGTCATACATCTGAGTTTCAAAACTCCAAAATTTAGGGGCTTCCTTGGCTCCAACCCGTGCTTTTCCTCCAGGGATGGGGGTGCTGGTGGAGAGGGTCTCACCACTCTTCTGCCTTCTGTTGGACACCCAGGAAAGCGATTGCAGGACTAGGACTGTGCAGTGGTTCACAGTTTATGGCAACACAGAGCAGAAAGCTGGCTCCTAGACTCCATGTTCTCAGCTGGCTTCCCCACTCCGATGCCTGGGAGGTCTGCTTGTGACTCTACGGATCCGGAGACCCTGCTATCCCACCTGGGAGTCGCCCTCGCTTTGCTAAGTGAGCACCTTTAAGGCAGGCACATCCCCCACTGTAGCAGACTTCTAAAAGTGCCGATTTTGCAAGCACTGAGGATCTCTTGAATGACAGGCAAACTTGTTCCACATTCGAAGATCTGCTGCACAAATTCCTTCTCTTTGGGGGCTCTTGGAAAGAGAAACCAAATCATTCTTAAACTACTTTTGATTCTCTGTCCTATATAATGGAATTTTTCCCTTTGAGTTTCTCTAGTGATCAGATATGACCTTGGGAAGAGACCAGACTCAGGACTGTAATCTTTTCATTCTGTCCTTGGTGCGTACTCCAGGACCTTGTTTTATGTTGTTATCTGTGTCCCCCTTTTACCAGGGATCATCCCCTCAAAATGTCTCACTTGAATTTAATGTGAAACACTTGTGGGTTTCTTGTGGATTGGTGTTCTGTGTTACTCCTTGGGTTTGTAGTTCTGTAGCAGTCTGCAAATGTATGGTGCTGTGCCATTTTACTGATGTTTATGGGCACTTGTGAATATTTTCCTTCAGCACCACAGACAGCACACACAAACGTTCCTCTTAGAGGTAACTTTAGGACTGAGTGAGAAACAAAACTTGGACAATCACTTGAGCACCCAGAAGAAATCTGAAAATCTGAGGCTAAAATGGACTTTGGGTAATAATTATCTTCAGAGAATATCTTACTTATAGTAATTCTTTGGAATACTCGACTGTAGTTCTGAAAGCGTTTTCAAGGAAATTACACTCAAGTCCTGTTTATGTAACACTGTGTTTCACATAGTCAGAGGGAGGAAAATCTCCAGAATCCATGAATGGGCACCAGATGGGTTGTACTCATGATTCCAGGCCTAGAAAAAAGTTTTCTGTGGATTCAGAATGGTCTGGGATACTAGACTTTGGCTCAATATTCAGAAGCTACCTTTTTCATTTGCTCCCTTTTACATAGGAGCTGTTCCTGAGTGAAGGGGTAGGGTCATATCTTGAACCTCTGCTTTCTTCCAGTTCCCAAGATGGCTCCAAGGCTCTGCCCAAAGTCCAGAGGGAGGGGTTGCCATTGTTGAGATTGACCTAGAATGCCCGTGTATAGATTTACCCTGGGCTACAGTGCCCCCTACTCTATATGGTCCTTAGAATACTGGTCTAGGCTGCTGATATTGCTGGACTCCTTTGTAAGGCTGGGTCCTTGATGAGAATATGAATAGGGCAGTCAGGGCAAAGGGGAATGACCCTCCATACTCTGACTATAGAAGTTCAGCTTGGTTCAAGATTTGCAGCTTCCAGGTGTAAAGTCACAATTTCTATATTGTGAGTACCTGGGCACTGGAGACATTTCCCTAGAATATGAACATTGTTGAGGGTTCAATGCTCACTGATTTGGGGCAGATGAAATAATTTAATGATGATAATTTTAGTGTCATTTGCATGGAAATCCACTGGGATCAGTGACAAAATACAGAAGCAAACTCAGCTTTGGCAGGTCATATCAAGGAGATATCAACAATGATTGCCTTTATACAGACTGACTCATTACATGGTTGGTGTCTTCAGAGAGGTCACTTGTGGTTTACATTGGAAGAATCTAGGATGGGAGAGATGAGTGAATTTAGACCAGGTCTGACATACAGGAATTTTTCAGTTAAAATTTTATATATCTAATTAGTATGAAAGGCAAATCTGGGCAAGGAAGTTAAGCAAGAATTCTGAATTTGAAAATCTTCCAGTAATAGTTCAATTTATTTACTCAGAATTGTTTTGGCATACTTTTGCATAAAGAATATTCCTTTTTCCTTGTTTCTTCATTCTGTAATGTTAAACATCTTTTCTTCAACCAGTTCTTTCTCTGTTAATAAATAAATGTAGTGATTGTTATGGTCTTTGGTAGAATCCACGGGTCCTTTACATCTCAACAGAACTTCAAACTGTTTTTAATTTCTATATCTATCCTGATCCATAAACCATCCATAAAATATTAGTGAGCAAATATAGTGCTATACTCCAAGGATATACAAATTAATAAATTGAGGTCTTTGCTCTTGAGCCTGACCTATTGTGTAGGCATTCACTATAGATACTGAACTATTCTGCCAACTCTCACTGCTCTTCTTTTAACTGTGCAACAATAAGGGTTGGATAGGATCTTAAAGACCTGAGGCCATCATGGTAGTAGTGAGATGCTGGGTGGAGAGCTGGGGGGTCTGGATGTATGTCCTACTTCTGAATGAGCTTGGCAAATCATCAACCGCTCTGGGCTTCAATTTTCACAATTATAAAAGGGTTTCATTGGACTAAATGACTGAGATGTTGAAATCTGTGCCCGTGACTGATTGTCCCCAACCCAAGTATAATCCCTTGTCCCATTGCTCAGTCTCCCTTGGCCTCTTACTTGCTTTTTCCTGAAAAAAAAAAAAAAAAAGAAAAACAACCACCAGGGTTTCTAGTATTTGGTGTCATTGGGGGTGGGGTAAGGAGCTGAGAGACTTACTTTTCAGGAATACAATATTTTTCACAGATATATTTTTGTTTAAAGTTGTTTCTGTTGCCTCCACATCCAGAGAAGACGAAGGGCTCGCACAGAAATGTCAGGGTGTTGTAGTAGAATCTGGTGTAAACGGACTTACAGGTGCCAAATACCGGAGGATAGTTGCAGATTTCTGGGCATGAGAATCCTGGAGTCAGGTTTTCTTTTCTACTACTAAGTGGGCATTCTTTTCCTCATGGATCCGGATGACTGATGGCCATCAGCCCATGTGAGTCTACTGATACTTTTTCATTGGGAGAGTTCCTTCAGCATAAATTTACTATATAAGTAATATGGGGCAATGATTTAGACTCTGGCTTGGCTCAGTGACTCAGATAAGTAATTGGAGGACAATAAGATAGCTCAACTAACCTAGAGCCAAAAGCAAGAGAGACCTGAGGCGTCTTGCCTCTCTTGCAGAATTTCATATTAAATATATCCCATTTCCTAACTCTCCATGGGCTTTCCCATGGCATTGGAAGTGAACATGTCATCTGCTCCCCCAAGGCCATAGGTCAGAGCCCTTACTTTGATTTTTACAGAGTCTTTGCAAACACACAAGCTAAACAGGTCTTTGGCTGTCTACATCGACTCCTGAAGGATAGGCTTAAAATGCTTAATTTGGCGGGAGATCTTCCTTTCCTCCACCAGTGTCTGTGTCGTCTTCCATCTAACCCCTCTTTTTACCTACCGTGCAGACTCACCTGGCTTCACTGAGACCATGGAGGTGGGGGGTCAGAGCAGGAACAATGATGGCCACGTTGGAGACAAAGAAGGAGTTAATGTCAGTCTTTCTCAAGTCCAACTACAGCCTTTACCCACAACTGGAAATCTACCATGCTTACTCTGAGTATTTCACACGTATTCATCATGATAAGTAGACATGAGTGCCCTAAGAGTGTGAATGATGGCCTGTACTTCTCTGCATCCGTGGAATGGAATTAGGTCTTGTACATATGTGTTAAGTAGAATTAAAGCTCTTCTAATACACCCCCCCCCAATAAAGGAGTTTCCTGGACACTCTTGACATTAACTAATTTTCATAACCTCACTCCTCTTCCTCTGAAATCCCTTCGAAAAAAATTAAGTTGATTCTGTTGTCTGTCTTCCTCCTTCTCCAATCCATAGACAGAATTGAATGAAACTTCTGGAATCAGATGCTTTGGAACCATATGGTTTGAGATAAAAGCAAGACTTCGTTTCTGCTTGTCACCCAGGCTGCCTAGACCACGTTTGCCTTCACAGGGTTCCCCTGGGCTGCCCTTCCTATTTTGCCTTACTTCCAAGATGTCCGCTTTCACACAGTTCTTTTCTGAGCTGTGCAGGAAACAGGATGCCTGAAAGCGTCTGGAGGGGCATGGACAAGATGAGGAGACACCAAGAAAAGAGGATCCATTCAGGCTTCATGGTGTTGCAGGCAGCAGATAGGAGAGTCCCGGACTGGGCTGACGTTATATCTTGAGGGTGGAGTTCCTTCTCTTGGGAGGAGTCGAACCCGTCTCTCTGATTTCATCCCCCCAGGGTCCAAGCCTGGGTTCTGGTGTGTCCAGAATCAGCCTAGTGAGCAGAACACTAAGTGCATGGGTACCCAACCATGAAGCATTGTAAGGTCATGGTTTGTCACAGCTCTACTGGTGAGCCTCAGCCTCACTCTCTTTTCTTCAGATCTAAGGGTCATGACTACTCCTGGCTCAGGGCATGAGCATTTCTATAACGAACAGTTATATATAAATTATTATCAGTGCCTTAATATATAAATGTAAAAATTTGAAAGTAAGTTAGTGTGGGCTCGAACCTAAGAAAATGGAACAAAAACAGCAAAATAAATATAAAGAAAGTAGACAAGATATTGATGAAGATAACAGTTGAAATTAATGAGTTAGCAAAGAGAAAATACAATTGTCAAATAAAATTAAAAGTTTGTACTTTGAAAACATCGTTAAAATAGACAGAACTTTGGCAAGAATGGCCAAGAGAGACAGAGAAGAAATAAGCATTTTCAATAATAGGATGTGAAAAGGATAGAACTCAAACCTGGAGGAGATGAAAAATTTGCTGGGAAATAGTTTGTATATTTTTATAGCTGAAAGCATAAACAATCCCCATAAAATGAAAGTACTCAAACTGACTGAATATACAGCAGAATGCCTGAATTCATTAATAAACATGCATGAAATTGAAGTAAATGCTGACTATATAAGTGAGATGACTATACTATAAATTCTACCAAACACTGGTCGGCAATTTTCTGTGTCTTTTAAACTGTTCTAGCAAAACTATTTAAAAATTACAGAAAATGAAAAGGTACAGGTCTTCCTGGACTTACTATGTTCTGATAAACCCATTATAAGTCAAAAATATTGTTGATCAAAAATGCATTTAATACACCTAATTATCAAACATTATAGCTTAGCCTAACCTACCTTAAATGTGTTCAGAATACTTAGATTAGCCTACAGTTGGGCAAAATCAACTAACCCAAAGCCTTATTTTTAAATAATAAAGTGTTTAATATTTCATGTAGTTTATTGAATACTGTACTGAGGGTGGAAACAAAATGGTTTTATGGGTGGACAACGGTGTCAAGTGCATGGGTTGTTGGCCCTTGGGATCGTGGTGGCCAACTGGGAGTTGTGCTCACAGCCCCTGGCCAGCCTAAGAGAGCTGTGGAATGTAGATGGCTAGTGCTGGCGGGAAAAGATCAAAATTCAAAATTCCAAGTATGGTTTCTATTGAATGTGTATTACTGTTGCACCATTGTAAAGTCAAAATATTATTAAGTCGAACCATCATAAAGTTGAAGACCATCTATATCTATCCCCATCATTTTCTTTATTGAATTACAGAAAGATTACTTCTCTCCTCAGTCCTACCCAATCTCCAATTTTTCTCCATATGCTTAGAAACCTATCTCTAACTATTAGTAGTATTCTTTGCTTCTTTAAAAGCTAGAATCACCTCTTTGAGGGCAAATTATGTTTTACCCATCTACTACCCATGCATGTCTCCCAACGGGAGAACAAATAAGTCAGTATATTTCATATAGGAAATGGAGTGCCAATTAATTCATCAAGTGGGTTTCATTAAGAGAATTTCTATGTTAGTTTATTTTTTTTTAAAGATTTTATTTATTTATTTGACACAGAGAGAGATCACAAGTAGGCAGAGAGGCAGGCAGAGAGAGAGGGGGAAGCAGGCTCCCTGCTGAGCAGAGAGCCCGATGCGGGGCTCGATCCCAGGACTCTGGGATCATGACCTAAGCTGAAGGCAGAGGCTTTAACCCACTGAGCCACCCAGGCGCCCCTCTATGTTAGTTTAAAAAAAAAACAAAGACATAATTGAAATCATCCTATGCAGGTGGATCTGGGACTTGGTTTTATCTCTTAACATTATATTGCTGAGCCTCTTAAATAGCTACATGGATTATATCAATGTATCATAACTTATTTCACTTTTTTGGTATTAATGGCCAGTTGGGTTGTTTTGGCTATTTAATTACAAATAATACTGTAATGAATATTCTTGTACATGGGTCTTTATGTATAATTATTTCTATGGCATAAATTTTTAGAGGTGGGCTTCTGGGTCAAAAGCATATACATTTAGGGGCACCTGGGTGGCTCAGTCGTTAAGCGTCTGCCTTCGGCTCAGGTCATGATCCCAGGGTCCTGGAATCGAGCCCCGCATCGGGCTCTCTGCTTGGTGGGAAGCCTGCTTCTCCCTCTCCCACTCCTCCTGCTTGTGTTTCCTCTCTCGCTGTCTCTCTCTGTCAAATAAATAAATAAAATCTTAAAAAAAAAAAATCATATACATTTAGAAATTTAGTAGATAGTGCCCGATTCACCATAGCCCTGATAACACTTATTTTTTGGTAAATCTAATGAGCGAAAAATGGCAGGCTACTGTTGTTTTAATTTAGATTTCCCAGGCTGCTAGTGGGGATGAGATTTATTATTAATATTTTGAATTTCCTTTTCTCACACTTTGGTAATTTTTATCTTGGGATATCTTTTTCTTACCAATTTACAAGAATATTTTATAAATTATGAGTCTTTTTAAACATCTTATTTTATTTTTTAAAATTTACTTATTTGACAAAGAGAAAGAGAGAGAGAGAAAGAGAGAGAATAAGCAGGGGGAACGGCAGAGGGAGAGGGAGAAGCAGATTCCTCGCTGAGCAGGGAGCCCAATGTGGGACTTGATCCTAGGACCCTGGGATCAGGTCAACTGACTGAGCCACCCAGGCACCTCATAAATTATGAGGCTTAATAGTTATATTTGCTGCAAATATTTTCTCCCAGGGCATTATTTTCCCTCTTATCCTCTTGTGGTTTCTTCAATCAAGTATTTTTTAATATTTATATAATTAAATCTGTTATTCATAAACTAATTTAGGGGGTGCCTGGGTGGCTCCCCCTAAATGGTGGTCGGTTAAGTGGCTGCATTCAGCTCAGGTCATGATCTCAGGGTCCTGGGATCGAGTCATATATCTGGCTCTCCACTCAGCCTGGTGCTCCCTCTCCCTCCCGCTCCACCCGCTTGTGCTCTCTCTCTCTCTCTCAAATAAATAAATAAAATCTTAACAAAACAAAACAGAACAAAGAAATTTAGGGGTTTCTGAGTTTTCTTAGAAAGTCCTCCATCAGCCCAAATCTAGAAAAACGTTTTTAAAAATACTTTCTTCTATTAGTTTATCATTTTATTTTTTAATATTTACAATCTTAATGTATTTGAAATTTATTTTTGTATGTGATGTGGGTTAGAGATCTAATTTTACCATCATATCAAATGAATAGCAAATTGTCCTATCATTTATTGAAGAATATGTCAAATTTCCCTTGATTTGAAATGTTAACTTCATCATATTCCCAATTATACTTGGATCTATTTCTGGATTTTCTATTTGATATATCTATGAATATTTTCGTATTTCTATACAAGCACTGCACTTTTTTTAAAAATATATTTTATTTATTCGTTTGTCAGAGAGAGAGTGTGAGCACAAGCATGGGGAGTGGCAGGCAGAGGGGGAACCAATGTGGGACTTGATCACAGGACCCTGGGATCATGATCTGAGCCGAAGGCAGACACTCAACCGCTTAACCGTCTGAGCCACCCAGGCATCCCTTGCACTGTTTTTTGCTTTTTAAAAATTGAGATATAATTTACATACTCTAAAATTCACAAATTTAAAGTGGTTTTTAATATATTCACAAAATTATCTAATTCCAGAACATTTTCATCACTCCAAAAAGAAACCCTATAACCTATTGTTCCAACATCTGGCAATCACTAATCTTTCTGTCTCTATAAATTTGCTTTTTTCTGTATATTTCACATAAACAGAATCATACAATCTGGGGCCTTTTGTGTCTGGCTCCTAACCTAGTGTCATAGTATTTTCCTCCTCCCTCCCTCCCTCCCTCCCTTCCTTCTGCTTTCTTCCTTCCTTCCTTCTCTCCCTCCCTCCCTCCTTCCTTCCTTCCTTCCTCCGTCTCTCCCTCCCTCCTTCCCTCTCTCCCTCCCTATGTCCCTCCCTCCTCACTTTCTCTTTTCTTCTTTCTTTTAGATATTTGAAATACGACTTTATTCTGCTTCTAAGTAAAAAAGAATGGGAGTGACAGAAACAAGACTTCACCCTTGAAGAGTGTGTTGTGGTTGGAGCAGTCTTATACTGGAAACTCAAGAAGGAAACAGCTGCATTCTAAAACAGCTAAACACGTGGGTCCAAAAAACAAAGGCACTTTTTTTAGCTGCCACGTTCACTCTGAAGCCCATTCATCTCCTTCAGCATCCTAAAGACAAAGTACGCGTTCTCTCAGCTCTGCATCACAGTGGCAGACAGCCTGCGCCCCTGACATCACAGTTTTCCTATAAAACCAGACATCCGATGTGGGGTTCTACCTTCACTTTCTCACAGGTCATCGTCCTCATTTGGGAAAGCAGCTGTCTGAGCAACCTTGAAATCATGCCCCTGTTGGAAAGGAAAAGCAGTGCATGTGAGTTGAAGAGTCAAGGGGTGGAATGTAGTGAATATTTTTGGTTTTGTCTGCTCAGCATTAATCCTCCCATTAAATGCCTCCGGTAATGGCATCCCAATTTTTCTTCACAGAACTGTCCCTCCACCTATAGGACTCCCAGCACCGGCGTTCTTTCCTTCCGGTGAGTGTGGGCAGGAACAACTCATGAGTGGGAGGATTGGGAGTTGTGAATATTTGGAAATCCAGGCTTTTCATCCGGATTTTGGTTCATATTGAACAAATCTTAATTTTATTCTCTTATTGTGCCAAGATATTTTCTTTTTGCTAAGGAAGTCAGTTATTGTTTTGTATTTGAGCATTATGAATGAGAAGGTATTTAAGAAGTCCAGTTTACGGGTTCCTGGCTGGCTCGGTTGGTACAGAATGTGACTGTTGATTTTGGGGTCATGAGTTCAAGCGCCACATTAGGCGTAGAGCTTACTTATTAAAAAAAAAAAGTCCAGCTTGCATGTATAACTGTTTCAATTCTGTTACATATTATGTCTGCACATCTTCATATGATTAATTATTATTAATAAATAAATAAATAAATTCTACCTGGCAATAAATCTAAGTAACCTCAATATAGATATAGGTGGGACATTCTTTAGGAAAAATGTTAAACTCATATTTAAAAATTTCTGATGACCTCTAAATGTGTTTGCATATTTGTGTTCTATTGGGTTCATCATGATCTTGCGCTACACTGGTAATGTGATCGATATACAATGACTTAGTTTCTCTGCTGTGCTAAGTCATGCATGGTAAGAGGGACCTAAATGAGACATGATTCCTTTTCTAAGGCTTTTGTAACGAAGTTGTATTAAGGACTTGAAACCTAGTCAATGAGTAGAGGCTAAGTGTCCGGTGTTGGCTGGAGTACATTCTCCACAGAGTGGAGAAAGGTCAGGGCCAGAGGTTAAAGTAAACAGAATCTGAAGATGGTAGTTTCATGTTTTCAACAGAGTCAACATCCTCGCTGCTCCAGGCTATCAACTCCTTATCTCTATTGAGACAAGGCTGATTACTGGCTGGGCTGAGAGGGAGAGGCCCTAGGCTGTGATGGAGAAAAAATATGTTCCAGAATGTCAAATGCCTTGAATTCTTCCCCTGTATGTTCAGAAGAAGGGCTATCTGATGACACTATTATTTAAATATTGGATTCCTGAAGTTCCTGTATGGTCATGTGCAAGCATGGGAGTGAATGCCCTGAACTGCGGGTCCCCAGGGAGAGGATAAAATGTTCCGTTTCAGTGTGTGGGGTCTAAGACATTAAGTGAAAATGCAACAGAGTAGAAAACAGTGAGGGTCATTAACTCCCTCCTTTGTCTAGTAAAATCCTGTGAAAGAAAGATACTTGAGAAAAGCTTGGAGTACCTAGTGAACCCATTAGAAGTCCATCAAAATAAGGAAGGGATCTACATTATGAGATGAGTATGAGAGGACCCCAAAGGCATAAGTACATTTTATGAGCAAGCACATTACACCATCAGCCCATGAAGTATACTCTTCTTGTTGGGTTGTGTTTGAAATCCACCCTTATGTCTTCTTCAGGAATTCCCAGGACCAGATGACTAATGGTGAAAAAATTGTCTGGTTTGCCCAATCCTTCCGTGATTACTGTTTTAGGACAACTGGAGATGAACTGCTTAGATGTTGACAGCTCCCGTGCCCTGAACGACAATGAGGAATGGGAATTTTCTCTGTGGACAGAACTTGGGGAGATATCCACCCTGTCCACTTTACCTAGAAACAAAGATAGACTAATTGATTGATTTGTGGACAGTTGTAACGGCCTGCCTGTGTTGCAAGGGTAGTGGAATAAGTAAGGTTAGAAAATTGGTGAGAACACGTTTTAGAGAAGGGAAAGGTAAATGGAATTTCATTATGATACTTTATCATTGGTGATAGTAATTTGGTCAATAAGTGGACCCGTAATGTGAGACTACTCATGCTCCAGGTAACTGTTCATTGAAGATGCTCAATATAGAAGATATTTCTGATAATAAAATGGGAGCAGATATATCACTTTGTAAATGTCATCATATTCTCATTTATTATTTTATTTATTTATTTATTTAATGTCATCATTTTCATGCTTGAGCAGCCCATCAGGTGGATCAATAGATTCATGGAAGTCACAGTCATAGTGTTAGACATGGAAGCTATGCATATATTTACCTGATGAGACTTCCAACTTCTAAATGTCCTATTTGCTGTGATACCAATTTATTACCATTCTACAATAGGACCAAATAGTAGGTCACTTGGGACATTTGTTACAGGTATACTGTTATAATAAACTCAGACTTTTTTATTGTGGTAAAATATACATAAGATTTACACTTTAACCACTTTTAAGTGTACAGTTCAGTGAATTAAGTCCTTTCGCACTGTCGTACGACCATCACTACCAACCATCTCTAGACGTTTTTCATCATCCCATTAGACTTGCTTTGTTCTCTTCCCCTTATATCTTTGTCAATACTAACCTTAACAGACTGAGTGAATGCCCTATAGACATCCTAGTGAATAATATTATATTGTTCCTGACTATTTTAGGAATCTATTTCCCAAAACACAAAGTAGAGAAATATATTAATGCCCATATATTCATTTACCTTATGTTTCCCATCTCTAGAGGAATGTTGCCTTGCTCAAAGTTTCCTCCTATACGTTCATCTCCTATCTTATGAGACCAAAAAGTGGGGGCAAAAACTAAGAAAAAAGACAATAAACGGAAACCACAAAATAAGATAGTATACATAAACCCAAATACAGGATGGCTAAAACAGCCATGCTGAACAAATAGTAAAAGAAGGAAATGTATCTATATTACTTTCAGATGAAATAGAATTCAAAAGGATTATCATATGGTTTCACTCTTATGTGGAATATAAGGAATAGTGCAGAAGACCATAGGGGAAGGGAGAGAAAACTGAATGGGAAGAAATCAGAGAGGGAGACAAACTGTGGGAGACTCTGGACCCCAGGAAACAAACCGAGGGTTGCAGAAGGGAGGGGGGTGGAGGGATGGGGTAACTAAGTGATAGGTATTAAGGAAGGCACGTGATGAGATGAGCACTGGGAGTTATACGCAACTAATGAATCATTGCACATTATATCAAAAACTCATGATGTACTATATGTTGGCTAATTGAACTTAACAAGAAACATTGAAAAAAGGAAAAAAAATAGAATTCAAGATTTAAAAAAATGCACTAACAAGGATGATGAGCCACATTACATCATAACAAAACAAATAATCTGGAAGAATGCAAAATAGACATCAACGTGTATGTTCCTAACCACATAGCCATAGATATGTAACAGGGAGAAACTTAGCATGTCTGACTCCATATTGCTTCTATTTCCCTTGCTACTGTGACCTAGAGCTAGGAAACTTTTGTTTCGTTCCACAGGTAGACTAGTTCCAGCTAAGAGTGGCAAAAACTGCTCTTTCCTCAGAATCTACCTCACTCAAGGAGTTAAAGAAGGGTGTACAGACATGACTAAACTATGTTTAAGATTTACAGGAACAGCATGATCAGATTCCTGTATACAAAGGTCAACTGGCCAAGGACAGAGAAGTGACATGACCTTCCTTAGGTGATACAGACGTCCGTCGTCTTTTTTTTTTTTTTTTTAATTTTTTTTAACATCTTAATTTAATTTTATTTTTTTCAGTGTTCCAAGATTCATTGTTCATGCATCACACCCAGAGCTCCATGCAATATGTGCCCTCCTTAATACCCACCACCAGGCTCACCCATCCCGCCACCTCCCTCCCCTCCAAAACCCTCAGTTTGTTTCTTAGAATCCAGTCTCTCATCTTTCGTCTCCCCCTCCTATTTACCCCAATTCACTTTTCCTTTTCTTCTCCTAATGTCCTCAATGTTATTCCTTATGTTCCACAAGTAAGTGAAACCATATGATAATTGACTTTCTCTGCTTAATTTATTTCACTCAGCATAATCTCCTCCAGTCCCGTCCATGTCTGTCACCTTTTGAATGTAAAACCCTCCCGCTTCTCCCTTCTGCTAACATAAAAGAAGCTCAGATTTCACGCTGAGGGGAGATGGGTCTTTAGGACAATAGTCCGCCATCTCCTTGGCTTGCTGGCTTTCTGAATAAGGTCATTTCCCCTGCCCCCAGCATCTCGCCTCTTGACATATGGGCCTTTCCTGCAGAGATTGGAAAGAGCTTAGATTCAGTTACAGATAAACAAAGAGGATACTGACAGAATTGGACCAATGGGCAATCTGAATCATAATGTAAGATTTTTAATATATCTTTACGGGAAACTAAAAGACTAATCAGACAAAAATTCTAAATAACGTGAACAGTTTTATTTTACATATATACATGGATCCCAAAATAGATAACGTAGGTTATTCTAATGATAATCAGATTGGAAGATAATGCAAACTCTTGTCTGAGCACCACACCCATATGTCGAACTATCTATTGAACGTATCCATTTATATGTTTTGGACGAGCCTTAAGCACATCCTGCCCCAAATCAAGCTCATGATTTTACACCCTTCCCTTGTCTCCTGCCAGGCCTTTCCTCCTCTCTTCTTGCGCGTATGTGAATGACACATCCACTTACTCAACCAGGCTTACCTGGGAGTCATCCATACCTCCCTCTATTGTACATCCCCATGATCCTGTCTGATGTAGGAAATGTTGGGGTTTGGAGCTAATGGCCAAGGAAGAATTCTTGAGATGTCTTTGGTTCAAAAAGGTGGTTTTATTAAAGCATGGGGCAGGATCCGTGTGCAGAAAGAGCTGTGCTTGGGTTGTGACCAGTGACTGATTATATACTTTCAAGTTGGGAGGGGGTTAGGGACAGCACAAAGCCTCCAAGGTATTTTGGAAACAAGGTTTCTAAGGTCTTGAGGGGGCTAGTTATTGTTAGGAAAAGGTTCTTTATTACCGTTTAGTAAAAGTCTCACTCATGAGACTTTTCCGATATATTATCAGCGGGCCATATGCTTAGAGGATGATTGCCAACATGTATCTTGGGGGACAGAGATAAAGGAAGCTTCCAAAGGGATTTTTATATGTTAAAATAGACTTGCAGGATCCTGGGGGGTCGGGCTAAGGTGGCCTCTTGCCCTTAGCAAAGTATTAACATCGAGGCAGCTGAGTTCCTTGAGGAATGTCCCTCTGCCTGTTTCAAGGACTTGTCAATGGGCTATAAGTAGTAAGGAAATTTAATTTTTCTTTTGCCTTTGTTTCCCACATCATTGTCTATTTATTTACAAAGCCTTTTAATTTTAGAGATGTCTCCACTGTGTTCACTTCTGCTCTGAACAAAAGATTCACAACAGCCATGTTTCACTTTAGAAAAAGAACGAAAACTATTATTATTATAGAAACAGAAAAAGAAAGGAATCTACCCATAGATGAAGGTAATAATAGGCAATAAATGAGAATAAGGCAAAGTTAAATCAAACCGGGTACTTATAACATTCAACGTCATTAGCTGGGGGAAGTCCCATGCAAACAGCCAGGCTGGAGTCCTGACTGAAAGGGCTGGGTGAAGCCTCCTCCCCTCAGGGGAGACTTCCAACTGACCATCCCATCGGGGCCATATTTATAGAGCAAATAACAGGGTCTGTAAACATTTGTTCACCCATGCGAAGTTTGGAGCAAGCTGCGGTTCTACGTTATCATGTTTTTATACATCAAGGAGGCTGGGCTATGTGCATCTGCCTCCCCTCCCAGATTCCATTCCTGGGGGCCAGCCCAGCCTGCGGCAGGAGCGGATGTGAGACAAGATTTGGGGTTCTTGGGGTCCAGAACTCAAGGGCCAGTTTCTGATCTAGAGGCCAGAAAATGTATTTTATTTTATTTTATTTTATTTTTAGAAAAGATTTTATTTATTTGAGAGAGAGCGAGAGAGAGAGAAAGCACATAAGCAGGCATAGAGGCAGGCAGAAGGAGAGGGAGAAGCAGACTTCCCACTGAACAGGGAGCCCGACGTGGGGTTCAATCCCAGGACCCTAGGGTCGTGATCTGAGCTGAAGGCAGACGCTTAACTGACTGAGCCACCCAAGTGCCCCTATTTTATTTTATTTAAAAAATTTTTTATTTAAATTCAATTATGGTAACATATACTGTATTATTAGTTTCGGAGGCAGAATTTATTGATTTATCAGTTGCAAATAACACCCAGTGCTCATTACATCAAGTGCCCTCCTTAATGCCCATCACCCAGTTACCCCATCCCCCAACCCACCTCCCCTCTAGCAACCTTCAGTTGGTTTCCCAGAGTTAAGAGTCTCTTATGGTTTGCCTCCCATCTTATTTTATTTTTCCCTCCCATCCCCTCTGTTCATCTGCTTTGTTTCTTAAATTCCACATAAGAGTACAATCATATGGTATTTGTTTTTCTTTGACTGACTTATTTCGCTTAGCATAATACACTCTAGTTCCATCCACATTGTTGCAAATGGCAAGATTTCATTCTTTTTGATGGCTGAGTAATATTTCAGTGTGTGTGTGTGTGTGTGTGTGTGTGTGTGCCGCGTCTTGTTTATCTATTCATCCGTTGATGGATATCTGAGATCTTTCCATAGTTTGGCTACTGTGGACATTGCTGCTAGAAACTTTGGGGTGCATGTGCCCCTTCGAATCAGTATGTTTGTATCCTTTGGATAATATCTAGTAGTTACTAGCTGGGCTTGACTATTAAATAACCAGGCTCCCAGGGTTATTCACATAGCATGAGTCTCACAGGTGGCATTTCTTAGCCTGCTCGTGTACCTGCCGGTCCAGTTGGACAGTTACGGGGACAAATCACAGAAACATCTATCCATATAGAACAACTTCTCTCATCGTTACCTATCCCTCTCCAGCCCATGCCGTGGTCATTCTGCTCTTGGATGTCTACCAGAGCTCTCAACCGTCACCCTATGACATGGACTGCCCGCCCGGCAGTGGCACTGTGCTCCTATGTTTTCTCTCAGGTGTGAAGCTGGGTTTCAAAACTCCAAATCTGAGGGACAACAGACCAGCACTGATCCTCTGGGGGAGTGTCTTCCTGAGCTGTGGCTGGTACTGGTTTGTCCCAGAAAAGCAGTTGCACAACTGTGCGAAGGTTTGGATTTTATGGTAAAGCATGCAAAAAGCTGGCATCCAGTTTAGCTGCCCTCAGCAGGGGTCTCTGCTTGTATGTTAATGAAGGGGGCCGTGCAATGGTGCCCATTGACTCTTTTGTACCCTGAGAGGCAGTGCCTCCTCTCCCAAACGCACTCCAAGAAAGGGAACTGTCTCTCCCAGCATGAGCCAGGGGACCCTCAGGGCGTGTTGTCTGCTCCCAGGCCTCTGCCCTCCCCCGCACGAGGACCACTACACCTGCCAGCCTCCGCCGGGCGACGGTGCAGACTTCTAAAACTTTAGTCTTTGAATTCTACTGCTTCTAAAAATTTGCAGTAATCAGCCCCTCTTGTTTTCCCAGTCAACGGTTTTGGGAAAATGCTTTTCTTGAGCAATCCCCTGCATGCTGCTTTCTCTCTCTCTCCACTCTCTATGATCCGGGCCCCCTCCCCTCCACAGCACCTGCGATTCTTTTGTCCCCCAAATCATACCACTGCACCTCCTACCTTCCACGATGTAGCCGCTTTTCTCCTTCTAGTTGTGTAGTTTGTTCTCTCGGTTCTCAGATTGATATCCTGGGTGTTCAGAATGATTTGATAATAGGGCCGCCCAGGTGTCCCTATTTACTTCCATTTGAATGCGCCATACTTTTGTGTTTCTTTGTATGCTTTGTGATTTCTTTTTGATGAAAACTGGACATTTGAACCTAATGTGGTAACTCTGGAAATCAGATTCTTTCTCTTTCCCAGGGTATGCTCTTTTATTTTGTTGTTGCTTTTGTGAGGTTTTATTTTTTAAAAAAATTTTTAAAAATTTTTAAATTTTATTTTTAAAAAATTTAAAAGATTTTATTTATTTATTTGACAGAGAGATAGAGAGTGCACAAGTAGGCAGAGCAGCAGGCAGAGGGAGAGGAAGAAATAGGCTCTCTGCTGAGCAGGGGGCCTGATGTGGGGCTGGATCCCAGGACCTTGGGATCATGACCTGAGCCAAAGGCAGCCACTTAATGGAAGGCAGCCGCTTAACTGACTGAGCCACCCAGGTGCCCCTATTTGTTTTCTTTTTGGATTGCTTAGGCTGTCTCGTACTGAGGAACAGACTTAAATGTAAACTAAAGGTATTCTCATATGTTTTTTTAGCCTTTTCCTGGGCATGCATGGTCACTTTTAATTTTCCCCATATAGTTGTTTTTGAATTTCCTAGTCTTTATTTTTTCATAAAGAGATTTTTAAAAAGATTTTATTTATTTATTTTAAAAGAGAGAGCACAAGCAGGGGGAGTGGCAGGCAGAGAGAGAGGCAGAGGGAGAAGCAGGCTCCCCGCTGAGCAGGGAGCCTGATGTGGGGCTCTATCCCAGGATCCTGAGATCATGACCTGAGCTGAAGGCAGAGGCTTAATCGGCTGAGTCGCCCAGGTGCCCCAGAATTTCCTCGTCTTTAATGTTTGGCTCCCAAAAGGAGAAAAAGAGGAAGATAAAGGGAGGGAAAAAGGGCACTGGCCCTTTAAACACTGGGAAATTACTTTAGCCTGGCGGGGAGGGGCTTGCAATAATAAGAGGAGGTGCTTCTTTGTGTGCATTCTGTGATGGGGGCATCGATCAGATTTGGGATCAGAGCATATATCCCTGACATTTGGAGGAGAGGATCCTTTTCTGCTTACCTGGCGGCTGCAAGCTGTGTTTAAGCTGCTCCAGGAAAATGTGCACAGCTGCCTGCCACACCCCTGAGGGTAGGGAATGTGTAGCTGCTTAGTGTGCTAAGAGCTGAAATTGATTGCAATTAATTGGGGTTACCCTCCAAGCCTTCCTCTGGAAGTCGCAAACCTCAATAGACTCCAGTCCTGAATATAGTTACATCAGACATACTCTGTCAGTGCCATTGTTGTCTAGGTGGGGAGGTCCTGGTGCTTCCTACTCTGTCATATTCCCCAACCTTAAATTTTCGTATTTTAGGATTTCCTTATTCTTTCCTAATATTTCAAAGGGCTCCTCGATCTAATCTACCGTCGCTAATTCATACTTTGGCTGTATCCTTTATATTTATCTCAGTTATTGTGTCATTTAGGTCCCCTCTTCTATTTTCCAAGTCCTATTATTTTTTACTGGTTCTCCTTTGTTAATATTATGTCGCTGCTTTAACATATCAATATCCACTCCTAACTAGTTGAGAATATTAATTATTTCATTTATCTCTTCAGTGAATTCTGGGTTATTTTATATTGGCTACTTGGCTTGTCGTTTCTCTTTGTTTAGGTGTTTGCGACAAATTTAGTTGTGATCATTTGTCCATGAAAATGTGAGCTGTTCTTGCTTTTATTGCATATGTTACCCTTGAAACTAAAAACTACCAGTTATTTTACCAGCAAAAGATGGGTTTATTGGGGAATAAAAGAGATTGCAGTCTGAACAAACAAGCTATGGTCGAACTGTAGGCAAGTTTGGGGAACAAAGGAGAGGTATGTTTTTATAAGGAGAAGAGGAGTAGGTTGGGAAGGCTCTTATAAACTAAAAGTCTATTGGAGTAAACTGGAAGTTCAAAGTATGGTGGCTTCTCATTGGCTGAACTGTTGCCCAGAGGGGTAAGGAAGTCGTTTTTTCCTGTGGTTGAGTAGTATCTACATGTAAGGTCAAGTTGGTCTCTTCCCCTTGGGTCTACAATTGACTAGGAGTGGTAGAGCTCCCCATCCTGATACCTCGCAATTCCATTTTAGTGATGTTTCCCATTACTGATTTTCATATGTATGTGGTAGATGGGTGGTTGGTGGGGGTAACTTGCATGTCTTTTGGTTGATTTAAAGTAGGTGGTGGAAAATTCCAGTCAAAACTCCACAATAATACAATCTGGGCTTGTTTAGACCCATTTGCTACTTCGTAAATAAGACTTTTCTTCTTTTTTCCCCTCTGCTCATGGAACGTACCTGCATTTCTGCCCTACGTGTGTTTTTTTCTTAGGTTTTTTTTTTTTCCTTAGGTTTTGCCATCCATCCATCAGTGTGTATAGGAAGAAGAAAAGTAATAAACTCTGTGTTTGCCTAGTCCAATTGCACCTGTTTTTATACATTTTTATGATAGCCGGGCTCTGGAACCACCAATTTGTTCTCAGTTGCACTTGTAGTATCTTGTAGATGTTACTGCTTTGGCTATGAGCAAACAATGATAGATCCAGATTTTTGTGGTGGGGAGAATAACACAACTCAAAAGCCTTCATCCAACTCGTTTTTTTTTACTGTTGGTAACCAGCAATCTGTCTCGGGCATCTCTTTCATTTTCTCACCAAGATAGCACTATCCTCTTTCATCAAAAAATTCTTAGTCTTGACTTTAGTTATTCATATCCATACATTTTTTTAAGAGGGTGCGAGAGCATGAATTGGGGGTGCGCAGAGGGAGAGGGAGAGGGAGAATCCTAGGCAGGCTCAGCACAGAGCCTGACTCGGGGCTTGAGCTCATAACACTGAGATCATGAGCTGAGCTGAGATCAAGAGTTGGGTGCTTAACTAACTGAGCCACCCAGGTGCCCCCATATACCTTCTTTTTACTTGTCTGGCTTTTCCAGGATTTGGCTGGAAGAGGAAGCAAACGGGCTGTGGGAATATATTATTTTATCCCTGAAAGACTGTTTATTTCTGGGACACCCAGCCCTGTGACTCACAACAGGAAAATCTCAGAACTTCCATTTACGTTAACCAGTCAGGCTAGCCTAATTGCTATTGTTTCAGGGTCCGCAGCATGTCTCCAGCAGCTGATTTGGTTTAAGAATAATTTATAATTGCCGGGTCTTCGCCAAAGTTGGAACATGCCAGAATTTGGGCTTCACCTGTTTAGAATAAACCCGGTTTGGATGATGGTCTGATCTTGAAGTAATCAGAGCTCTTGCAGAAAATGGTCTCAATTTAGGAGATTAGTGTTTCTATTCTTAAGATTGAGAAAAGACAGGCTTGCCTGTCTAGTTATAGGACCTCACTGGTTTATAATGCCTCTGATGTTGGCCCTAGTACCAAATGTCCAGGATGCATTTACAAGTGAGGGATTGGACTTGGTCAATAAGATAGACAGGGAAGGTATGCCAGAAAGGGAGGCTTGAATAAATTCAGAGATGAAATGCTTAGGCTGTGGTCCTATAGGTGGGAAGATCATGGCCGTGGTGAACTTTGTAGCATTATATTCAGACTTGGCAACTAGTGTTTGGGTGATTATTCTCTTGGTAGCTAAAACACAGTTATTTGGGTGATTATTCTCTTGGTAGCTAAAACATATTGAAAATGGATTGAAATGGAAGGTTGTTTTTCCAGAAAGACTGAGAACGGCCAAGTCAAATTTCAATGATTGAGGTACTAAACAATGTTTCAGTAACTACTTATTCAGAAGTCTAGTTAAACTAACTGGGCCTCCTGACTTTGCGGGCATGAATCAGGAAACATCACAAAGAAACATTTGTTATGAGTGCAAGGACATGTCATGTGAATGTGAGGTTCACTGCTCAGTTTGGTTTCAAGGACAAGAAGGAGCACTGGTTTGGTATGTTGGTTCTATGAACTAGCTCAACCTGGGAAGGGAGGTGATAGAAACCTATTCAGATCTAGCTTGTCATGCCTGAAACATTGTGTGCACATATGAGGAATGGCTCAGGGGTGAGGAGGCAGCTAAAAGATGGGACCAGCTGACATTCAACTCTGGTTAAGGCAGGGGGAGAGTAGGGAGAGTAGGGAGAGTAGGGAAGGCTGACACAATGTTGCTTTTATTTTAATGGTTATACAGTTATTTCTCAGCAAAGTGAAAACTCAAGTCAGGAAAATGGCAAACGGCTGGAAGTTTCCAGGATTATGGAAATATTACAAAGATTTAAAAATTGGTTTAAATTTTCTTAAAACTATGTTTCAGAATGGTGCATCAACCTAACCTTTTGGTTTTCTTCCCCTGTTTAAGCAAAAACAAACAAACAAACAAACAACAACAAAAAACGAATCTGTGTTAATAGATTTTGGAAAGTCTCCTTGGATTAATTTAAGTCATTTTTATCCCAGGGGAAGTGCAGAGATGCCATATCTTTCAATGTCCCTCCTGTTCCATTGATTAATCTCTTATTCTTTCATTCCCTTAAAACTTAGTCACTGTCTATTATGTGCCAGGCATTGCAAAAAATGCACTAGGGATATTAAATAAGTAAAGCAAAATTTCTGTTTTTGAATTACTCCCAAGGTCACTTTCCATCTCACTCTCCTGGAAATCAGCCATACAAAAGCCTTGTTAGCCTCCAAAGACCTTCTTCTAGTTCCAATGACTGGGAAATGGCCAAAGTGTGGGCTGAGAGCTTCGTTGTATAAAATGGCATGCTGCTATGGAGAGTTCACAGGTCTGGGATTATAAGGGTTGGGTTTGGGTGAACTTGTGCATGTAAAATGGTCAGGCCTTGGGTGACCATCAGATCTGGTTAGAAACTTTGCTATGTCATATAATGTGAACTTGGGCTAGTTACGTCTACTGGACTTGGTTTCTTCATCTGCCACTTTAATGATACAAATCTCTCTTAGGGTGATTTTAATTTTAAAGTATACCAATATATATAAATTTCTTAGTGCAGCACCTGGCACATGGTAATTATTCAATAAATGGTGACTATTTTTTTTTTTTTTTTTACTATTTTTTCTCTGGACTTTTGATTTCCCAGCTGAAAAATGACAAATGATCCTGAGATCCAACCCAACTATTAAGCTTTTTGATGAGGACAATCCTCCCTCTTCCCATCCCAAACCAGGGATCTTAGGATCTCAGAGCCTTCCCTTTTCCTCTCCCCCAAGGATCAAGGGCAAGATGGGATTCCTTACGTTATTTTGTATTCTTCGACACAGGCTATGTCACATTCTATTTTAAGCTTGTAGTTGTTAAGGTTGCCATTACATCCGGAGAAGATAAAACTTTGACATCTTTTGGAGGTTTGGTTGTAGAAATATCTAAAGTGAATTTCAAAGCAGCTGCCAACATCCATGTCCATTTTGCAGGGATCTGCATGAGAGTTTCCCATTGAGTTAGGGAGAATTAGTTAGGACTCAGCCAGAGATCTTGCCTTCCAGGGCCCTTAAAGATTCCTCGCGTTAGTTTGGAAATGGGTGGTAAGTAGTTGAGTGACTTGACCAAGGGCACACATTTTCTAAGGGGCCGGCTCAGAATTTGGGGTGTCTGACTCATAGTGCCACCTCCCCATGCTCCAGAAGCACTGAGCCCGTACACATTACCTGTGGAAGAAAGCTTCATTATCCTTCACATCTACATTGTGAGCTTCCGTAAATAGGGACCATGGGTTCAAGTGTTCTCTATGCACCCAGAACCCAGCTATTGAAAATGCCTCAGTTTGCTCAATTTCCAATCCCCCTTTACTCTCCTCTCAATACATATTCTTAAATGGTCTGGGATTTTCGAAATTTGTCATGAAACCCCTAATTCAAAATACTTCTGATCCTTTGGGACGCCTACAAAAGACAGCCCCACCTGGAAAGGACTGATTTGTACCATAGTTTGCTTTTTCTCATCAGACATCCACAAGAGCCCTAGAGTAAGTAATGCCCATAGTCAAAGGACTAAGAGTCGATGGGTATTAGCAGAAAAGGAGGACCTTCCTGGACCAGCTGGATATCACAGTTTTTTGGACGCTTTCTCCCTCATTCACAATTAGTCTTTGCATTTATTTTCTGCTTTAAGTTCATACCTTTGAGGTCTCCACATATCGTTTCAGCAAGTTTAGCAACACCACCCATTAATGGGGTAGTCAGCAAGAGGAAGGTGAAGAGCCCTAGGAGAAATCCCAACTCAGCAGACTTCATGATGCAGCAAGCAGGAGGCAGGAGAGTCTTGGTATCAACTGATGTTATATTTTGGGCTTGATAGTTGAGATGGCTGTGTCCACTCACCCCAAGGGCCAGGACTGGGCATTACTAGGCACTGAGTTGAACAAGGAATGCTTGGGTACCCAGCCATGAAGCTGAAGGTCGCAGGCCAGTTAAACTCCTGATAGTGAGTTCCATGTTCATCTAAAAACCATAGAAATGAAAGGATCAGAACTTCTCACATAAGTTTAATGATGGAGGATAGAATGATTAAAGAATTAAAAAGGGATTGCTTCCTTTCCTCTCTTCAACAACAAGGAAGACACTGATCTTGGTGAAATAGGAAGAATGTAATAAGAACAATAGTAGTAATGATAGTAACTAACCTCTGTGGTACTTCCTTCATGCTAAGCATTATTATCTATCCATCTGCATAATATCATTCAATTTCAAAAAGAGCACATGCATGAGTTAGGTGCAATTATCAACATCACAGATGGAGAAACTGAGGTTGAGGTTAAGTTTTATGTGCAAGGTCATCCATCTATTATGTAGTGGAATCAAGATTTGAACTCACTATACTATATTGCCTAGGAATATAGGATACCTTAGTTTTGATTTCTTGTAAGACTTTTGAAATTTTGGCTTTCACATTTAAACTCTTAAACTACCTGAAGTTGATTATTTTTGGTTAAGTATGAAATAATGGTCCAACTCAATTTTTCAATGGCTTCAGACCCATTTATTGACGAAGTCTTCTTTTATCCAGTTATATAATAACTTCTCTTATATATGTGGGATTATTTCTGAGATTTTTGTTTCACTCTACTGTATATTCCTGCTCCAAAGCCCTTCTTAATTACTTGAATTTTGTATTATCTTAGGACTTTGCATATTCACATACATTTTAGGGTCAGTTTGTCAAGTTCTTCAAAAGACCCATCTTGGAGATTGATTTTAGTTGCATTGGATTTATAGGTCAATTTGAGGAAAATGACATCTTTACAATATTATCTTAGTTATATACAATAGTTACCCATCTGTATTGGTTTTCTTTTTTTTTAATTTTTAAATTTTAAATATTTATATATTTATTTATTTATTTATTTATTTTGTATTGGTTTTCTTAATATCTTCCAAGAAAGGCTTAAAACATTTCCCAAACAGGTCTTATAATCTTATTTATATTTTTGGTATTATTTTTTTTAATTTTTATTTTTTAATTTTTAATTTTAATTTTTTAATTTTTTAATTTTTTTCCCAATTACTTTTTTTAAATTTTATTTTATTTATTTATTTGACAGCGAGAGAGAGATCACAAGCAGGCAGAGAGGCAGGCAGAGAAACAGGGGGAAGCAGGCTCCCTGCCGAGCAGAGAGCCCGATGTGGGGCTCGATCCCAGGACCCTGAGATCATGACCCGAGTCAAAGGCAGAGGCCTAACCCACTGAGCCACTCAGGTGCCCCCAATTACTTTTATTTCATTTTTTCAGTGTTCCAAGATTTTTGGTATTATTTTAAGTGGCATCTTTAAACATTATATTTCTTTTTATTTGTTTCCGATATATAAAAATGTGATTTATGTTCTATATTAATCTTATGTCTAGCTTAAGCATTTCCTTAATGAGTAGTGATGTTGAACACCTTTTTATGTACTTGTTGGCTATTCATATGTCTCTTAGAAAATTGTCCATCCAAGTCCTTTGCTCATTTAAAAATCAGAGTATTTGGCTTTTTTCCCTCTCAATGAGTTGTATGAGTTCCTTATAAATTTTGGACATTAACTCCTTACCAGATGTATAGTTTGCAAATATATTCTCTCAATCCATAGATTATTTTTTCATTTTGCGACTGCTTCCTTTGCTCGCAGAAGCTTTTTCATTTGATGTAGTCTTACTCGTTTATGCTTGCTTTTGCTGCTTGTGCTTTTAGTGTCTCATCCAAAAAATTATTGCCAAAGACTAATATCAAGGAGCTTTTTCCTATGCTTCTCTTCTACGAGATTTACAGTGTCAGGTCTTATGTTTAAGTCCATATCCATTTCAAATTAATTTTCATGAGTGGTGTAAGATAGAGGTCCAGTTTCATTATTTTGCATGTGGATATGTAGTTTTCCCAGCATCATTTATTGAAGAGACTATCCGTTTCCCACTGTGTATTCTTGGTTCCCTTGTCAGGTATTAGTTGACCGTATACACATATGTTTATTTTTGGACTTTTGGTTCAGTTTCATTGGTCTATGGGTCTGTTTTTATGCAAGTACAATAATATTTTGATTACTGTAGCTTTCCCCCCCAATTAACTAACATATAGTGTATTATTACTTTCAGGGTAGAGTTTAGTGATTCATCAGTTGCAGAAGCACCCAGCCCTCACTGCATCACGTGCCCTCCTTAATGTCCATCCCCCTGTTGCCCCTCCCCCCACTTCCCTTCCAGCAACCCTCAGGTTGTTTCCTAGAGTTCAGAGTCTCTTATGGATTCCCGTAGCTTTTAAATGTGGTCCATATATTCAATGGAATATTACTCGGCCATCAGAAAGGATGAATACCCAACATTTGTATCAACATGGGTGGAACTGGAGGAGATTATGCTAAGTGAATTAAGTCAAGCAGAGAAATATAATTATATGGTTTCCCTTACTTGTGGAACATAAGGAATAGCATGGAGGACATTAGGAGAAGGAAGGGAAAACTGAAGCAGGGGGAATCAGAGGGAGAGATGAACCATGAGAGACTGTGGACTATGGGAAACAAACTGAGGGTTTCGGGGGGTGGGTGGGTTAGCCCAGTGATGGGTATTAAGGGGGGTGCGGATTTCATGGAGCACTGGGTGTTATACGCAAACAATGAATCACGGAACACTGCATCAAAAACTAATGACGTACTGTATGATGACGAACATAACATAATAAAAAAAAATGTAGTTTGAAATCAGGAAATGTGATACCTCCAGCTTTGTTTATCTTTCTCAAGTTGCTTTGTTTATTTAGGGTCTTTTGTGGTCCATATAAATTTTAGGATTTTTTTTTTCTATTTTTGTGAAAAACGTCATTGGAAGTTAATAAGGATTGCATGGAATCTATAACTCGCTTTGGGTAGTTGAAGGGAAAACCACACTCCTCCTGTGTGCCATTTACTCTCCAGACTCTACAATAACGATACAACCTCACTTCTGAGATCAGATGTGTGTGTATGTGTGTGTGTGTTCCCACACATCAAGCAATTCTGCAACACCAGCTGGGTGCCTTATAATTTAGCTAAATTCTGACACTATTTACCTGGAAATATCATCAGATCCTACAGATTGAGGGCTCAGTCTCACCAGACTGTACTCCCTTTACCCCCATCAGATACTAAGGGCAAGTCCAGGCTGTTACCCAGGCTTCTGACCAACCAGCTATAGGTTGGGGGCTCCCACGACCCCTTCCTTGGGTTTGAGTAATTTGTTACAGCAGTTCACAGAATTCAGGAATGGTTTATTTACTGTGTTACTGATTGGTTATAAAAGGATATAACGGGTTTCATGGAGCTTGAAACCTGTACAATTTAGGGAATCTTATTTTAGAAAAATAATGCAGTGCAATGATGCAAAAACTACGGATACAAAGTTAGCTATGTAAGTCAATATTTATTTGGAAGGACAAAAATTTTCCTTTCCCTTTTCAATCCAGTCCCTGGATTGAGCCCCACCTCGGGCTCCCTGCTCAGTGGGGAGTCTGCTCCTTCCTCTCCCTCTACCCCTTCCCCTGCTCCTCCTCTCTCTCTCTCTCTCTATCAAATAAAGAAATAAAATCTCAAAAGAAAAAAAAATGATAACAAATCAAAAGCTTACAAAAGCTTATAAATACATCAAACATCATGAATCCTAGAAAAATAACATTCCATTACTATTATTTAAAATATTTTTTAATACCATTTTCCTATATTTTCTGGCTGATTATTCTTTGGTCACCTCTTCTCATGACAGTGATTTTTTATTTTTCATTTTTTTAAAAGATTTTATTTATTTGACAGAGAGAGAGACAGCAAGAGAAGGAATACAAGCAGGGGGAGTGGGAGAGGGAGAAGCAGGCTTCCAGTCTAGCAGGGAGCCCGATGTGGGGTTTGATCCCAATACCCCGGGACCATGACCTGAGCCGAAGGCAGACGCCTAACGACTGAGCCACTCAGGTGCCCCTATATTTTATTTCTAGAGCGAGAACAGAAAGATAGTTCAGTCTTTGCTCTAGCATGGTTGATAACAATCTTAAAGTTACAGTCCTGGAGAGCTAATGCACAGCATAGTGATTATAGTCAACAATGCTGTATTATAATCTTCAAAGTTGCTAAGAGACTAGATTGTAACCATCCTTTTTTTTTTTTTTTAAAGATTTTATTTATTTATTTGACAGAGAGATCACAAGTAGGCAGAGAGGCAGGCAGAGAGAGAGGGGGAAGCAGGCTCCCTGCTGAGCGGAGAGCCCGATGCGGGGCTCGATCCCAGGACCCTGACATCATGACCTGAGCCGAAGGCAGAGGCTTTAACCCACTGAGCCACCCAGGCGCCCCTAGACTGTAACATTTTTACCACAAAAAAGAAATAACAATTATGTGACTCGATAGAGGTGTTAGCTAATGCTATAATGGTAATCATATTGCAATATATAAATGTATCAAAACACAATGGAAACCTTAAACTTGCACAATGTCATATCTCAGTTATAGCTCAATTAAAAAATTAAGTTATTGACATTGAGAAAGATCCTTTCTAGATTTATAACAGTGGTAATGCCACATCTATAACTCTTCATAGTTTCTGGTTCCGGTGCTGCTGCACGCCCAGGACAAGCCCTTGGAGAATTCTAGCTTTTTGATCTTGATCTCCTGCACTCTCGTTGCAGCCTAATAACCTCTGCTCCAGCGCCACCCAGTCCTCACTGCCCTCACTGTGCCTGTCTTGGGTTCATGATGTGACCATGAAACCTTGAACCCTGGCTCCAAGCATGTTGCTGTGCCACATCTTATTGCTATTTCTTCTTGAGGTCAAATACGGGAGCATTTTGCTTGATGGGTGCAACCAAGGCAGATTGTCAGTGCGGGCTGCCCAGACATGAACACAGAATTAACTTAAGACCACTATTAGAGGGACCCCTGGGGGGCTCAGTCGTTAAGCGTCTGCCTTCGGCTCAGGCCATGATCCCAGGGTCCTGGGATCGAGCCCCGCATCGGGCTCCCTGCTCGGCGGGAAGCCTGCTTCTCCCTCTCCCACTCCTCCTGCTTGTGTTCTCTCTCTCTCGCTGTGTCTCTCTCTATCAAATAAATAAATAAAGTCTTAAAAAAAAAAGACCACTATTAGGATATGGCCCTGCAGCGCCCCACTCTTCTAGCCCCCACCCCAGGTTGGGACAGCGCTGTCCACGTCCGTGTTTGGATGCTGCTGCTCCTTCCTCCCCTCATCCTGAGAGAAGCGCGTCAGAGGCCTGGAGCTTAAGCTAGATGAGTTTCATGGTAAATTAGTCTTTTCTGCCAAACCAGAGATCTATTCATAAGTCAGATTTTGTTGGGGAAAGGGGTCTCAAATTTACTCCTCAATGCCTTCCTAAAAATGGACTAAGAAAAACAATATTGAGGAGGCCTGCAGGGAAAAGAAGATAATTAGCACATTTATTCTTCTGGATTCTTTAAACACGTCCATGGATTATGCCACGTAGGGCCTCCGAGGAACTGAACTGTGCATCGTCGTATGCTTCATAACCCTTCAGGAAGCAGCCCCAAGAAACTTCCTGGGATCTAACATGAGGCTGTCACGGAGAGGGCCGCTCACCTTCCCGCCCAGTGTTTCCTCTTCGAGGACATGTGCAGGAGCTTGTCTCTTTGGCCACTTGCTACCACGATTATTTCCACTGTTCCTGAGTATCTTTTTGGGCTAACTTTATGCCTACTCTAAAGGTTGTAACTGTGCCGCCCTGACTGTGCTGTTATTACAAAAGCTTAGAGCCCATTTTATGATATCTCCGAGCAAGTGTCTGTGACCCTGTAGTGTGCATTTGCTATGCTCGCCTCCTGCATAGTTCTACCCTACTTGATTATCCTTGTATCTTCTCTCCTCTATCTTCGTTACGTAGGCTAATTTTGTGTTTTTAATTTTTAAATTTTTATTTTTATTTTATTTACTTATTTATTTTTAAAGATTTTATTTACTTATTTGACAGAGAGAGAGAGGGAACAAAAGCAAGGGGAGTGGGAGAGGGAGAAGCAGGCTTCCCGCTGAGCAGGGAGCCCGACCCTGGGATCATAACCTTAGCTGAAGGCAGATGCTCAGCGACTGAGCCACCCAGGCGCCCCTAAATTTGTATTTTTAAAAGATTTTTATTTAGTTATTTGAGTGAGTGAGAGAGAGGGAGAGCATGTGTGCGATCAGAAGAGGTGGAGGGGGAGAGAGAGAGAGAAGCAGACTCTGTGCTGAGCAGGGAGCTCACTGTGGGGCTGGATCTCAGGACCCTGAGATCATGACCTGAGCCAAAATTGTCTAACATTCAACTGACTGAGCCACCCAGGTGCCCCTAAACTTTTTTTTTTTCCAAATATTTTATTTATATATTTCACAGAGAGAGCGAGCACAAGCAGGGAGAGTGGCAGGCAGAGGGAGAGGGAGAAGCAGGCTCCCCAAGGAGAAGGGAGGCTGATGTAGGGCTCAATCCCAGGACCCTGGGGTCATGACCTGAGCCGAAGGGAGATGCTTAAATGACTGAGCCACCCAGGCACCCCTAAATTTTTTTTTTTAATATTATGTATTATGAATCCTGGTAAGCTTTTGAAACAAGTTTGAATGCCAATAAATAAGACCATAAACTGATTTGAACCCGGGTCTTCATATTAAATTAAAAAAATTTTCAGGACACCATGCTGCTTTGAAGGTGTAAAGAACGGGATGCGGCTCTGGGGACACAAGGTCCCCTTGGTTCGTTAGCTGCTTGGCACATGCTGTCCTCCCTCAAGGGCTGAGAGCTAGTGAAGCGGGAAGGATAGGAACTAAATGCAAGAGGAGCCACCAAAAAATGAAGTCCCAGCCTGAAAGAATAATCTCAGCTCAGATAAAAGTTCTCCCGTCTTGTCCCAAAAGCATCAAGTAGGAGGTTCATCTGAGCTCTTCTGGGTGTTTTACTCACTGCTCCAGATTATGAGACTTGATGGTAAGAGCAGGACTGAGACCCCAGGAGGGATTAGATTCCTGCCCTAGGCTTTACCCTGAAAAAGAGTTAGAATATTGTGAGGCTAGACTCTAGGTTAGGATTTCCCAATGCCCTAAGAGGTATTCTTTCCCATAGTCAGAACCCATAATTTTGTTCTCAATTCAGGAAGGAGCTTCTAAAAAAATGACAAAAGATTGATGGAATGTAGAACCTATCTCTGACTTTACTGAGTGGACAGTATTCTGGAATGTGGTCCAGGGGAGTAACTTGGTACTTTGTGTTTGATCAAAGCTTAATAAACTTACTCCGGTTGATAGTGAGAATGGACATGCCAATAGTATAGACAAATCCACCTGAGTCAGGAAGCGTGTGCCCGGAGGGGGGACTACTGTGAAGCTAATGGAATCAGAGCTTCCTGGAATTGCCACCGTTTCCCTGGCCACTGCTCCTGGTACATCATCTTTCTTTCAGCATGAGCATTCCCAGGCGAGTCTTGAGGGCTTGGATATGAGAGAAGTGGCATTCTAAAACATGGCTGCACGAGTCCATGTTACAGATGGAGGACTTCTCCCTACTTGAGTACGGACACTATGTCGGAAGGGCTCTGAGAGCAAGGGTAGCGTACTCCTTGCTTTTGCATTAGATGTTGTGCCCAGTCCATTAAGGTCATTAAGACAAAACAAGACCCAAGATACTGTACTTTGACTCGACCAGTGCCACTTTCTTTCTCTGGCTATCAGTTATTCTAACTTTATTTTTTTTTATTTATTTTTTCTTTTCCTCAATAACATTTTATTTCATTTTTTTCCCCCAAACACTTTTATTTTATTCTAACTTTAAAAATACAGGGATTAGACCAAATAATTACACAGAATCCTTCTGGTTCTAAGGTTGTGGGAAGAAGGAATGTGAATTGTGTCTCTGTCCAACCGTGAGTTTGAGAGTAAAAAAGGAAATAAATCTGGGGTGGTGGGTAATAAAGACATATGATTAAAAGACAGTGGGAAACTGGGTAGAGAGAAGTATTTCAGCTGCTTGGTACTGCCGTGCTGGAGATGTGGGCCCAGACATGGTTGAACCTGGCCATGAAAAGCTTGATGCCTGTTTGTTGGTTCCGTGGACAGAAATGGGGACACAAATGTGATATTAGATGCAATGATGAAATCCCTTGCAGTCAAGGTGTCTGGGGCCAGCCTCTGGGGTTTGGGTTATTGTGGCCCTGATCTCCTTCCCAAACCCTGGTACACATACTTCTTTTTTTGAAATGCAAAGTATGAGTACATTGGATGCATTATGTATTTATAGTAATTGAGTGTATCTCTTTCTTGTAAGCCTTATCAGATCCATTATTATATATCTACTTTCATCCAATGGCCTCCCAGTGGATAAACTATACTTCTTCTATATTTTCTGGGTCTTTGACTTTAGACTTGATCTGTTGCTTGCTTTGGCCAAGGAATAGTATCAGGCTCGAAATTGCTTGCAGGGTTGGTTGGATTTCCCCTTTGAGTTCTGCATTTTACCATGAGAATCGTTTCTTGAGAAACTCTTGGTTTAAGAAGGAGGAGAGACACAGGATCAAAAGTGGACTCTACTCTCAGCCTGGATCCAAGCTCAGCCAAACCCAGTTTAGATTAGTCAGACATCTGTTTTCCCGCCGATATGTGTGAGAGAGAAATAAACTTTTATCGTTGCTGCCACTGAGATTTATGGTGGGAGATTGTTACTGAACAATGCTGACTAAAACACCCATGCAAAAAATTTAATGTAAGTATTATCTGCTCACGGCATCTAAAATATGAACATGGGAGATGGGAAATAACTAACATAAACACACGCCTATATAATACTAACGACATTTAGATTTATAAACATCCATGATACAGCAAAGAAGAGAAAATTATGGTTTTCTTTTTGGATCAGAAAGTGGTGGCTGATATTCATGACTTTTTCTTCACACTATTCGTCCACATTCCCTTTGCTTTCACCCAGCAATGCATCAGCTAGTTAGTGTTGTGTGTTTTTTTTAACCTAGAATGTTCCAAATCGTCATTTCTGAAGCATGTGAACTCTTTGCGGCTCTGTCTGTATCAGTTGTTGTAATCTTCTATTACGCCAGACCTAGACAATTCCTGCGTTCTAGCTCTCATTCCTGCCTCATTGCTGAGTAGCAGTCCTATTTCTCCTTGGTAATGGTAACTAATTGCAACAGCCAACAGGGAAACGACTCGATTTGTTCAGCGAAATAAGGAGCATGAAGTAGTTACTTGGCAATCTTACTCCATAACCCAGGTATGGTTTTGTGACATTTTTTTTTTTTTAAAGATTTTATTTATTTATTTGACAGAGGGAGATCACAAGTAGGTGGAGAGGCAGAGAGAGAGAGAGAGGAGGAAGCAGGCTCTCCGCTGAGCAGAGAGCCTGATGCGGGACTCGATCCCAGGACCCTGAGACCATGACCTGAGCGGAAGGCAGAGGCTTTAACCCACTGAGCCACCCAGGCGCCCGGTTTTGTGACATTTGATAGAGGAATTCTGCCCTGGCATACAAAACAACAACAACAACAACAACAACAACAACAACAACAACAAACCCCCCAAACCCTAAAGCGCCCCCAAACGAAACTGGCAGATCACAATTGCCATTGTTGGGGATGCTTTTGGAGGCTTAGAAGAAAGATTAGTGGTAAGATGAAGGGGAACTGGGAATCTTGGGTTGATGAGTCTTTGGAAGACTTTTAGTCTGTCCTTCCTCAAGGCATTTGCATAACCCATCCCTCTTAGTCCAAGGGGTGTTTTGGTTTCCAGACTGCAGCATTTCCTGATTAGATGAAGCACTCTGTGCTAATTTCTTCTATAACTGTCCCTGGCAACACACTCAAGATGTCCACAGCTGGCAGCCTTCTTGCTGAAGGTTTTACTAGATGTCTCAAGCTTGGCTACTTCTCTGTTATTTCCTTGGCTTACAAGAAGACTCAGGCTTCCTGAGTCTTTTTCAGACTCTGAGTCTTTTTCAGACTCTGGATGGGAAAAATCTCCCATCGCTTCTCACCACTTAGAAAGCAGTCTCTGTGCCTTTCAACCTCAGAGGATACACCTCAATCTCTTCCAAGCTCTCTTTCATGCCTGCTTGGACAGCAGCATGGGAGAGGATCTCCTATTCCTGCAGTTCAGCTGCACCCAGCATGGGGCTGGAATGTCAGTCATCCCTTCTTGCAGAAGGTTCAACTCACCTGTGAATGGTTGGTTCTGCCAAAGACCCTCACGGGGAAGGCTCGAGGGGAGCACAGCATTCCTTAGGTCTATGACCTAATATATATATAAATATATAAATATAATATATATATACATATATATATACATATATATATAAATTGTCTTTAAGAAAAATAATTTCTATTTTTAACATCTTGAGGAACCTCCATACTGTTGTCCAGAGTGGTTGTACCAGATTGCACTACTACCCCAAAGATACAGATGTAATAAAAAGAAGGGGCATATGCACCCCAGTGTTCATAGCAGCAATGTCCTCAATAGCTAAACTGTTGAAGGAGCTGAGATGCCCTTCAACAGACGAATGGATAAAGAGGATATGGTTCATATATACAATGGAATATTACCCAGCCATCAGAAAGAATGAATACCCACCATTTGCACTGACATGGATGGAACTGGAGGGGATTATACTAAGTGAAATAAGTCAAGCAGAGAAAGACAATTATATGGTTTCACTCATATGTGGAACATAAGGAATAGAGCAGAGGACCACAGGGAAAGGGAGGGAAAACTGAATGGGAAGAAACCAGAGAGGCAGACAAACCATGAGAGACTCTGGACTTTGGGAACCAAACTGAGGGTTACAGAAGGCAGGGGGGGGGGCACCTGGGTGGCTCAGTGGGTTAAAGCCTCTGCCCTCGGCTCAGGTCATGATCTCAAGGTCTTGGGATCGAGCCCCACATCGGGCTTTCTGCTCAGTGGGGAGCCTGCTTCCCCCTCTCTCTCTGCCTGCCTCTCTGCCTACTTGTGATCTCTCTCTCTCTCTGTCAAATAAATAAATAAAATCTTAAAAAAAAAAAAGAAGGGAGGCGGGTGTGGGGGTGATGAGGGACCACGTGATAGGTATCAAGGAGAGCATGTGTTGGGATGAGCCCTGGGTGTTATATGCAACTGGTGAATCATTGAACACTAAGAAAACAAACAAATAAAAAAATTTAAAAAAAAATTGAAAAGAAAAAATAAAAAAAAATAGAACGTTTAAAAAAAAAAGAAAAATAATTCATAAAATGAGGCTGAGTCCAGCCCCCAAACTAGTCATCTGATATCCGGGGCGTTATGGACTATGCAGTGAAGATTTTCTTTGTGAGAACAAGGCATCAAGTGTTAGGATTAGTCTACTCCTTGCCAGCTTCCTTCCCATCCCATTTGAAAAGTCAGAATTGTATCCTCACTATGTGCAGGGCATGGTGTTAGGTTCTAGGGTTCTGTGGCATAGAAGTCTGACACAGTTCCTGCTTTTATGAGATTCATTCTCTAGATAGAGAAAACACTCAATTAAATGATGATAGGACAATGCGATGAGAGTTCCTGTAAGGGCAAGATGCAGCACTTCGAAAGGACACAGAGTGGCCCATTCCATCTGGGGTGAATTGGTGAAGGTCCAACAGAGATTTTTATTTAATACGAGGCTTGAAGCATGAGTGGGAGCTCATTGGGAGAGTGGGAGAAGGGTATTCTGGCAGAGTGAAAAGCTAGAGTTTGAGCATAGAGGGACAGAGGGCATGGGGCCTTGGAGGGAGGCCAAGTTGAAAAAGGCAGCTTTCTATGTGTGAAGGTGAATGAGGAGTTATGAGGCCTGAGCTGGAAGCAAGGGCAAGAGTGTCAATGGGAAAATTCAGTGGAAGCAGGAAAATGTGAAGATCCTTTCGGCAGCACAGAAACTGACTGCCCAAGGTGGCAATCCCTTGGGAAGAAGGCATCCCAAGCCTTCTTGGGATGATAGCGGTATCATCTACTGGCTCCACCACTGGCTGCTTGGCTAATGCTGTGTATGTGACTTTAACTCTATGATCCTCAGTTTCCTTGTTTGTAAACTGGGTATTACGGTTGCTACGAGGGCCAGAGGAGGTGAAGCATGTCACGGCTAAAATGTTAGCTCACATTTAAAAAGTCGGAAGCCCTTCGCATTGCCCACCAGAGCCCAGGTTTTGCGGATGCTGGCACGGTGTGCCTGGGATGTTCTGTCTTCCTCTCTTACCGGGCTTCCCGGCCAGCACCAGGACCTCTAGAGCAGTCATGGCCAGTCGAGGGGAACCGTTCTGCAGAGGACAGGCTGCAGGATTGGGGAGAGCAAGCATTCTGATGTGTGGATCTAACAGATATTACAGCGAATGCGATACATCACAGGGCATGGTGGCGTGGTCCTAGCCGAGCCGACCAGAAGATAACAGCACGGGATGCCTGTTTCTGCAGAAAATGCACTCAGGTCTACCGCAGTGCTTTTCCGCTTGTCCAAGATGAAGTCTTGTGTCTCTGGGCAATGCTTTGAGATGAGGCTTGCTAAGGCTCATCTACCCGTAGCCATGCAACCCTGAAACTACAATAAAAATACCCTATATCGTCACACCAGCCACCTTCTGTTACCTTTTACCTGGATAGAACCCCTGGATTCTTCCTAGGAGCTCAGTATCTTCCCACTGCATGGACCATGGATTATGTGACAATGCTGATGCTCTGACGGGCGACCAGGGGGTGGCCTGAGCCGTTAATCGAGTACAAGGTGCAGAGGAAGTTAGCAGGGCTGACTCACCAGGGTCTGAACACGATGGTGCTCATGCACGTAAGCTCCTCCACCGACCTTCACTTGTCACCATTTATTGGACTCCTTTGTACAGGGTTAATAAAAAGACTGTCTAAGCTGAAATACCCCTTGGCAACTCTGATGACTTCAAAAGGACTGTTAGAAGACCCTAAGGTCCTCCTTTTTCCCCAGTCTGAAACCAAACCCACCAAATGATGAATTGTAACTTTGTTCTGTTTTGTTCTCTTGCTTTCTGTAACATTGGTAAAATAATAGAGCTGACCCCCCCCTTTTAAGGGGAAAAATCTGGAACCCGGAAAGAGTGAATTGCTGGCAGCCTCTAGCCTTTACAGAGCCTTTGCAATGATCAAGTTCTTCCGTTCCACGTGGCCTCATGTAATCCTCACAAAACCTGACGTACGGATGTTCTCTTCATCTCTCACATGAGGAAGCTGATGGTCTCGGAGCTGTGGAGTGAGCCGACCAAGGCCACACAGAGTGTGAAGGGCTCGGCTTGACTTCCCACCCGGGACATCATTAACCCGAAGCCCGGCAGAGCCTGTTCCTTGGCCCCGTGTTCCCCCCGGGCCAAGACTCTGCCTCCTCATGTTGCTCTGTGTGCCAGAACCCTCCTTGAACCACGTCTTGCTCCAGGGAATGAGGGAATAGCCTGGCGTGTGTGTGTGTGTGTGTGTGTGTGTGTGTGTGTGTGTGTGTAGTGGGGGAGGGTACAATTGGGGTGACAAAAGGCTATTCTGACATTGCCGGGATACCGGAGAGGCTAGAGGAGGAAAACTGGAAAATCCCACACTGAGAATGCCAGGCCAAACCCCAATACTTACAAAATGTTCTTGGAAACATGCATCAGTTGCCAGCCATGATGTTTCTTTGTTTTTAAATTTTTTAATTTAAATTCAATTTAGTTAGCATACACTGTGTTATTATTTTCAGGGGTAGAATTTAGTAATTCATCACTTGCATATAACACCCTGTGCTCATTACATCAAGTGCCCTCCTTAATGCCCATCACCCACACAATTACCCCATCCCCCCACCCACCTCCCCTCCAGCAACCCTCAGTTTGTTTCCTAGAGTTAAGAATCTCTTATGGTTTGCCTCCCTCTCTGTTTTTGCCTTATTTTATTTTTCCTTCCCTTCCCCTCTGTTCATCTGTTTGGTTTCGTAAATTCCACATATGAGCGAAATCCTGTGGTATTTATCTTCCTCTGACTGACTTATTTCACTTAGCATAATACTCTCTGGTTCTATCCATGTCATTGCAAATGAAAAGATTTCATTTGTTTTGATTGCTGAGTAATATTCCTGTGTGTGTGTGTGTGTGTGTGTGTGTGTGTGTGTGTGTATGTGTGTGTTATCCATTCATCTTTATCCATTCATCTGTCAATGGACATCTGGACTCTTTCCATAGTTTGGCTATTGTGGACATTGCTGTTATAAACATTGGGGTGCAGGCGCCCCTTCAAATTACTATGTTTGTATTCTTTGAATAAATACCTACTAGTGCAATTGCTGGGTCCTAGAGTAGTTCTACTAACTTTTTGAGGAACCTCCATACTGTTTTCCAGAGTGGCTACACCAGTTTGCATTCCCACTAACAGTATAAGAGGGTTCCCCTTTCTCTACATCCTCACCAACATTTGTTGTTTCCTGAGTTGTTAATTTTAGCCATTCTGACTAGTGTGAGGTGGTATCTCATTGTGGTTTTGATTTGTATTTCCCTGATGCTGAGTGATGTTGAGCATTTTATCGTGTGTCTGTTGGCCATTTGTATGTCTTCTTTGGAGAAATATCTGTTCATGTCTTCTGATTTCTTGAGTGGATTTTTTTGTTTGTTGGATGTTGAGTTTGATAAGTTCTTTTTTCTTTTTATTATGTTCAATTAGCCAACATATAGTACATCATTAGTTTTTGCTGTAGTGCTCCAAGATTCATTAGTTGCATATAACACCCAGTTCTTTACAGATTTTGGATACTAGCCCTTTATCTGATAAGACATCATGAATATCTTTTCCCATTTCAGAAGGTTGTCTTTTAGTTTTGTTGACTCTCTCCTATGCTGTGCAAAAGCTTTTTTTCCCTGATGAAGTCCTAATAGTTCATTTTTGCTTTTGTTTCTCTTGCCTTGGGAGACATGTCTAGCAAAAAGTTGCTGTGGCTGAGGTCAAAGAGGTTGCTGCCTGTGTTGTCCTCTACGATTTTGATGGCTTCCTGTCTCACATTTAGGTCTTTCATCCATTTTGAGTTTATTTTTGTGTATGATGTAGGAAAGTGATCCAGTTTCATTCTTCTGCATGTGGCTGTCCAATTTCCCTAACACCATTTGTTGAACACTGTCTTTTTTCCCAAATGGATATCCTTTCCTGCTTTGTCGAAGATTAGTTGACCATACAGTTGAGGGTCCATTTCTGGGTTCTCTGTTCTGTTCCATTGATCTACATGTCTCTTTTTGTGCCATTACCATACTGTCTTGATGATTACAGTTTTGTAATACAACTTGAAGTCTGGAATTGTGATGCCTCCAGTTTTGGTTTTCTTTTTCAACATTAATTTGGCTATTCAGGGTCTTTTCTGGTTCCATGCAAATTTTAGAAATGTTTGTTCCAGCTCTGTGAAAAATGCTGGTGGTATTTTGGTAGGGATTGCTTGCATGTGTAGATTGCTTTGGGTAGCATAGAAATTTTAACAGTCAATGAGCATGGAATGTTTTTCCATTTCTTTGAATCAGAGTACAGATCCCTTACCTCTTTGGTTAAGTTTATTCCTAGGTATCTTAGGGTTTTTGGTGCAATTGTAAGTGGGATCAACTCCTTGATTTCTCTTTCTTCTGCTTCATTGTTAATGTACAGAAACGCAGCAGACTTCTGTGTATTGATTCTATATCCCGCGACTTTGCTGAATCCCTGTATCAGTTCTAGCAATTTTTTGGTGGAGTCTTTTAGGTTTTCTACATAGAGTATCATGTTGTCTGCAAAGAGTGAGAGTTTGAATTCATCTGATTTGGATGCCTTTTCTTTATTTTTGTTGTCCAGTTGCTGAGGCTAGGATTTCCAGTACTATGTTGAACAACAGTAGTGAGAGTGGACATCCCTGTTGTGTTCCTGACCTTAGGGATGTAGGATGATATTTGCTGTGGATCTTTCGTATATGGCTTTTATGATAGTGAGGTATGTTCCCTCTGTCCCTACATCGTGGAGGGTTCTTATCAAGAAAGTCTGCCGTATTTCGTCAAATGCTTTTTCTGCATCTATTGAGAGGATCATACGGTTCTTGTCTTTTCTTTTATTAATGTGGAATATCCCATTGATTGATTTGTGGGTGTTGAACCACCTCTACAGCCCAGGAATAAGTCCCACTTGGTCCTGGTGAATAATCCCTTTAATGTACTCTTGGATCCTATTAGCTAGTATTTTGGTGAGAATTTTTGCATCCATGTTCATCAAGAATATTGGTCTGGAATTCTCCTTTTTAATGGGGTCTTTGTCTGTTTTTTTTTTGGATCAATGTAATTCTGGCCTCATAGAATGAGTTTGGAAGTTTTCCTCCATTTCTATTTTTTGGATCAGCTTCAGAAGAAAAGGTATTAATTCTTCTTTAAATGTTTGGTAGAGTTCACCCAGGAAGCTGTCTGGCCCTGGACTCTTTTTTGTTGGGAGATTTTTGATTACTGATTGAATTTCTTTGCTGGTTATGGGTCTGTTCAGGTTTTCTATTTCTTTCTGTTTCAGTTTTGGTAGTTTATATGTTTCTAGGAATTTATCCATTTCTTCCAGATTGCCTAATTTGTTGGCATACAATTGCTTATAATACTCTCTTATAATTATTTGTATTTCTTTGGTGTTGGTTGTGAGCTCTCCTCTTTCATTCATGATTTTATTTATTTGGGTCCTTTCTCTTTTCTTTTTGATGAGTCTGGCCAGGTGTTTATCAATCTTGTTAATTCTTTCAAAGAACCAGCTCCTACTTTTGTTGATCTGTTCTACTGCTTTTTGATTCCTATATCATTGATTTCTGCTCTAAAGTTTATGATTTCTCTTCTCCTTCTGGATTTAGGCTTTCTTTCCGGTTCTTTTTCCAACTCCTTTAGGTGTACGGTTAGGATGTGCCATGATATTTCTTATGTTCTTTTTCCTGGTTCTGTAGAAGAAAAATATTCTCAAATATTCTCTGGTGAAGTTTTGTTCTTAGAAAGACAATATTTAATTTTCCATTACTTCCCTCATTAAAACTAGACCATGAAGCTAAGTTTTCTTGCCATAGGGGAAGCAGAACCTCAAAGAACCAAGTGACAACCAAGAGTCATGCTTCTGCATTCCACTGCAGAGCCTTGAAAGGTGTGAAGTTTCATTGTAAAGGCCAGCGTCATAAGAGAGAAGTGGTTACCTAACCGCAAAATTTACTGAGTAATTACTATGTGGCACATAATGTCTTTAGAGTTTGCATGAGTTATCTATTTTCATGTCACTATTGTTGTTCCAGTCTTAAAAATGATGCTCAGAGATTGATTAACTTTTGAGGTCACTCAGCTAAGAAGTAGGAGAGCCAGGATTTGGGTCTAGGTATATGGCTCGGGGACCCTACTTCATCACTCTGTACCTTGTCTCGTATGTTGGCTATTGTGTTCAGGGCAGGTAATACAGCAGAGAACAAGAGTGTTTAGAAGGTCACTGGTTGAATCTCTTGCCTTGTGGGTCTTTGTACCAACCTTGCAAGGTTGGAATAAAGAATCCTCATCTTATGCATGAATCCTCATCTTATGCATGAGAAAGAAAGGCAAACATGGGGAATTGCCTTGCTTGAGGTTGTAGAAAGGCATAGCTGAAAGACAGAATTAGAAACCATATGTCTCATAGCTCTCTAATGCCCTTTCTCTCTTTCTCTGCTCTGGGAGCACTTCCATTCAGCAGATGTGGGGTCAGTGCTAATGCCTTGGCAGTTAACCAAAGCTTTGCTCAAGCGTAGGATCTCCAGAGCCCAGGAATACTGGGGGCCAAAGGATGGTATTTGGTGAAAGAGGGAAAGCAAAAACAAAACAGATTGGCTTTGGGATTTTGATGAGACTTGTGGTCTCAGATATAATGTCCCGGGCTTCAGGATAAAGGTGGATTCTGGGACAGGGCAGGGTCTGTGGATGGAAGGGTTTGTGGGTGTGCTCAGAGAGGCATATTTAGAGATTCACAGATGTGGTGATGAGAAGGATTAATTAATTTCAGAATGGAGGAAGGCTCTTTTAATCAGGGCAGTTAAGAAAATTATTCTTGGCAAAGAGAAGGAGAATGTTAGAAAAATAGATCCACTGTAGGGGCTAGTAAGAGACTCTTCTGTTGAGCTCCCCAAGGCAGCTGGGTCAGAACTAGGCACGTGAAGCCCCTTACCTGTCATGATTTACATTGATGTTTAATGAACAGACTATCCCACAGAAGGAAGAACAGCACTGAAGTCCATTTTGGCAATCTTCCTGCAATGTACAGAATTGAGTACAGTTTCCAGGATCTGATCTGCAGGGTGGGGGTTCCAAGATATTCTCTGGAACACAGAACAGGAAAGAGAAGGATCTAAACAACAGACTGGAGTGACATTCGGAACTCCAAAAGCCCAGGTAACTGCCAGAAAACCAGCCACCCTGATCTTCCTCCTGTGGTCACAGGGCGGTGGAGTCAGATTTTGTCCTCAGCCGCTGCCTTTCTCCGAGTTCTTGGTGGGGAAAACTGAGGCTTGGGTATCTGACTGGAGACAGAGGTCGGCAGAACCCTGTACCCATTGGTGATTCACCATCCTCGCAGATCAGATACTCATAGACTGTAGTAGGGTCCAGTTCAAGGGAATGAACAGTGTGTGGTGAGCAAGAGAGAGGTGTGTGGGTGCATTTGCACGGACTCATTGTGTGGTCCCAAGCAAGTTGTACAACCTCTCACTAACAACTCAGTTTATCCTAGGATTGACCTAACATGTGCTATTTGCGTGTAGGAAAAATGAGGTGGAAGTGAGATTTTGGGAAAGGATGAAGTGCATTTCAGTACACTGAAGATACTGGCACCCAAATCACAAATGAGTTCTGGGGTGACTTATTTCATGGGGTTGAGGGTGGGTATTTTGGAATGGGGTGCAAAGATTGGCTTCTCTTTCTTCCCAGGTCTCTTCTGATAAGGAAGCCAGAGCGTCAGGATCCCCCCACTTTCTACGAGTAGAGAAGAATAAGCATCTTCATGCTAGCATCTCAATCTCCCCCATCCTTCAGTACTTGGGTCCAAGTCAACACCACCTCCGCTAGGACATCCTGCCGCAGGGCTCCAGCTCACAACCTTCTCTCTGTTCCTGAACTCCAAGGCATTAAGGATACGTACACTTAGCCCCTTCATCGAAGCCCAGCCAGGCCCTATTTTTTGTACCTTGCGACTTGCCCTTTCTTTGGGGCAAATGCCACAGGTGGAGCATTCTGTAAGCCCCTGTTGACTTACTGCTTTGCAAGTATTTGCAATTAGAAGGGGCTCCATAGGATATCATACTGGCCTGGAGGGAACAAATGATTAATGAAATTGGGGCTATAATTGTAACAGCAAATAGCACCAGAGAAAAAAGCCAAGGCCCAAGCTGGTGACAATATGGCAGAGACCAGTACGCAGCATTCACTCTTGTCTCCCAGTCATCCCATGGGTCACTAGATTGGTACAAGAAATTAGAACTGGTCCCCACTTTGGGGAGGAGCTTGGGGATCCATGGAACAGTGCAAGGAGGGGGTCCGTGAGCCAGGGATCTCAGAGAGGTGGGTCTTTTCAAGTTTTGCCTCCTTTTCTGGGTATGTGATTCCAATCTTACTCACAAAGACTTACCAGTTTTGCAGGAGCCCTTTTTGCGTTTCTCTTCAAACTTTAATCCTTCGTTTTCCAAATTAATCCTGCCCTCATTCTCTTGCATCTCACTTGGCCTCCCTCAGTCTTACAAACCTGTGTGCTTTTCTGAGACCCTTAAAACAGGAACTTGCCTCCCTAGACTCCTGAGATAGTACACGCTTCCCTCTTCTGAGCCCTCACTATTCTGAGTTTGCTCTCCCCATAGAAGAATGTAGGTGCGATGGATAATAGTTCATTTCCCATTTGGTATTGGTCAAGGTCAACATGACTGTGGTGGGCTCTCGTTAGGTTGAGCTGGGCCATGGTGGCCGCTGAGATGGACTCTATACTTTGCCACTGATGTTAGTCGCTGGTAATTGTGCAGGTACCTCTGAAAGTTTAAAATGTGGAGTAAAAGGTGAGACTTTCTTTCCTTCTCTCCCAAACATTCTCCAAGGCTTAGATTATGTACGCTCCAGGTTGAGTTCTATCAACTTAATTTTCCTCTCTTTTTTTTTTTAAAAAAGACTCATCTATTTATTTGAGAGAGAGAGAGAGATAAAGAGAGAGAGAGAGAATGGGGAGGAGCAGAGGGAGAAAGAATCTCAAGCAAACTCCCTGCTGACCATAGAGCCCGATGCGGGGCTCAATCTCACGGGCAGATCACGACCTGAGCCGAAACCAAGGGTCAGATGCTTTACCGACTGAGCCACCCAGGCCCCCCTCCTCTCTGTTTTATTGGTTGAAAAGTTGGCGCGAGCCTCCGTGAAGAAACTAGGGCAGCAAGAATACACTGGATGATGAGGCTGATAACATTTACAGTAGTTAATTCTTATCGAGCGTTCGTCATGGTCCATTAAGAGTGCTCTGTGCGTACATGCATTATCTCAGTTTCTGCCCCCAACTGCCCCAGTGTCATTATATCCATTGCAAAGATAAAATCTGAGGCCCAGACACTTTGTCCGAGACCACTCGGTAAGCACAAAGCAGGGATTCAAACCTGGATCTTACTGACAATAAGACTTGGACCCTTGAACGTGATACTGTATTTTTTTCACCGTGTTTATCCTCAGCCCTCAGATCTTCTCGCCTCTACAAATGCTGCTTCCCTCCCCGGAGCCCAGACCCAGCACCTACTCATCACATGTTCCTTGGGACTTCCAGGCACCTGCTGTGGGGTTAAGTAAATCAACAGAAGGAGCTGGAGAAGCAACACGGGCTTCATCTGCTGGCAGGGCAGATGGGTAAGTCCTGGCTGAGGACTGCCGGGTTTGACCCGGCACAGCTCAGAGGAGGAGAGAGGGAAGGAGGGCAAAGTAGAGGCATGCTGTGACCAGCCTTGCACCTGTGTATTCTAATGACAGATATCCAAGTACCTCCCAACCACGCCCACCCCAGGGTCAGGTAGCATTTTCAAATCTACGCCCTTCTCATGCCCTAATGTTGTCCTTGTTATGCCTTGCCACTGTCTAGGTCTTGTTAATGTCCTTTCGCAAAATTTTAGTAATTTTTCCCATGTAGAGTTCTGGCATGTCTTTGTTATATTTATTCCTAGAGGCTTGGACTTTTAAAATAAAATTGTAAGGAGTGGGTAACTTTTTCGTTATTTCTTTCTGTTTGTTGCTAATGTAGAGAAATGACTTTTATGTACTGATCTGTTACTAGCTACCTTGCTAAATTCTCCCATCGCTCATTTTAATTTCTTGATGTGTTCCTTGTAGTGTTCTGGGTAGTCAATCGTCATCTGTAAATTATGACAGTGGTATTTTTTCTCTTCAAACTTTATGCCATTTTAAATGCCTCCTTGTGTAGGCCAGGCCCTCCATACATTACTGTATAGAAGTGAAGATGTGTATATTTTTGTCTGGTACCTGATTTAAAATGAAAGCTTCTTAAATTTCCCCTTTTAGGATAGTGTCTGTTTTAGGTTTCTCATAAACATCTTTAATCAAGTTTAGAAGTTTTCATTCTTGACATCAAGAAAATTTTCCTTAATTTATGTGAGATTATATCTATATCTTTAACCCACTGAGCCACCCAGGCGCCCCAAGATTCTGCATTTCTAACAAGCTCCCAGATGGCGCTGTTGCTGCTGTTTTGTTTGTTCATTTTGATTTTTAGATTACTGTCCTTATGTTATTTCATTTAAAAAAACACAATTTTTTAAAAGTTCCCAAAGAGTCATGCTCACTTATTAAAAAAAAAAAAATCAAAGCTGGGCTGCCTGGCTGTCTCAGTCGGTTAAGCAGCTGCCTTCAGCTCACATCATGATCCCAGGGTCCTGGGATCAAGTCCTGCATCGGGCTCCTCACTCGGTGGGAAGCCTGCTTCTCCCTCTGCCCGCCGTTCCCCGTGCTTGTGCGCTCTCTCTCTGGCAAGGAAAGAAATAAAATCTTTAAAAAAAAAAATCAAAGCTCTGAAGCCTGTCTACAAATTTGGCATGTGTGTCATGGCCGGATCCTTGGAGTATCACCTGCACATTACAGACGGACGGGGCAATCAGGGATTTGAGAGGAGGTTGTAGAGCGATGTCGGAGAGTGTGACCGTAAGCCATTCCGCCATTATCAGAACCAGAATTCTCCAAATGGTCACTTAGAAAACATGACTTTCTATTTTGAAAAGAAATATATATATATATATTTTTTTTCCAGCTTTATTAAGATATACTTGATATATTTCGGAATTTTTTTCAAGCTGGATAAGTTTATGTGTATAATATATGTAATTATATGTATAAAATATGTAATATGTTGCTTTCTAGCCTTATTAAGATATAACTGACATAACATTGTATAAATTTAAGGTGTACAATGTGTTGGTTTGATATGCTTGCATACTGTAAAATAATCTAACACCTGCATCACGTCGTATAATTATCATTTCTTATTTGTGGTGAGAACACAGAAGTACTACTCTCTTAGCAAGTTTATTTTTTCTTTTTTAAAGATTTTATTTATTTGAGAGTGAGAGAGAGCAAGAGAGAGAGAAGGAGCAGGGGGAGGGGCAGAGGGAGAAGGAGAAGCAGACTCCCCAGTGAATGGGGAGCCCAATGTGGGGCTCGATCCTGGGACTCCAGGATCATGACCTGAGCCAAACGCAGATGCTTAACCAACTAAGCCACCCAGGTGCCCTCTCTTAGCAACTTTCAAGTAGGTAATACAGTGTTGTTACCTATAAGTACCATGCTGTATGTTAGACAGCCAGAGTCTACTGATCTTACGATTGGAAGTTTATACCCTTTGCCAACATTTCCCCATTCCCCAATCTCCAGCCAGTGGTAACCATCATTCTACTCCCTGTTTCTAACAGTTCAGCATTTTAGTTTCCATAAAGAGGGGACATCATACAATATTTTTCCTTTTCTGTCTGACATTTTACTTATCACGATGCCCATGTTTTATCCAGGTTGTCAAAAACGGCAGGATTTCCTTCCTTCTTAGGGCTGAATGATATCTATATCTTCACCTATTCATCCCTTGCTGGACTGAGGTGGTTTTTATATCTTCCTACAAAAACAATGCTTTCTTCTTTTCTGTAAACTATTTTGTAATTAGAATATAAAAATATTACATCTTTCAGGGAAAAATTCTCTTTGCAAAGGAGGGGATTAGTCATGCGAGAGCAGGAATCCTCTGCAGAAGCCCAGGTCCCACGGAGAACAGGCCGTGGTAAGGGCAGGCAGAGGGGAGGACACAGGGCTCCTTGTTTGGCCAGGGGAAGCAGGGAGGAGCCCAGGATAACCGCCCAGCTCCCCAGGGAAGTCTGTGCCAGACTGAGAGCTGTCCACTCCGGCCGGAGGCATGCGGACCCAGGCTCTGCTTCTCCTCCCGCTCCTCTGTGAGCTGCTGCTGCAGGCCCAGGGAGGGCACCGGAAACCCAAGGCAATGCAAAGTAGGTGATGGACTAGGGAACAGGGAGGGGAGGGGGCCAGGAGGGGCTGTGTCCCTTCCGAGGAGGACCTGGGTATTGGAACCTTGCAGCGCATCCTGCTCAGACCGCAGCACTACGAAGACTCTGGGTCCTCCCGAACCACAGTCCTCTGGCCCCTTTCCCCAGGCCTGGGAACAGTGATGGGGGTGGAGGGGAACCTACGTCTTTTGCTTCTCCATTCCAAATACCCAGACACCAATGCTACATACAGGAGTGAAAGGTGCATCACGGCTGAGAATCACATGGGGAAACCAAACAGCTATGCTTAGATTTCTGCACATATGTGTTGTGTTACATCCACAA
>CM052885.1:109476418-109492080 GCA_028534135.1 Potos flavus | reverse complement strand
GGTCGGTCGAGTGGAGGAGTGGGGAGCCCTGCAAGGCCTTGACTCTCATGGAGGCAGAGGAGGGAGCAAACGTAAATTCTGCCATGACCTGGGTGTCCAAAAAGCCAAGTCCCAGCCTGTGGAGAATTGTTGATCAGGCTGGTCTGTCTGACAAACACGCGGCCTCACGGTTGTCATGGCTTCTGCAGTCATTGTTCTCGTTTCATGCTCCTGCCACGCTCCTTGCAAATTCCCTCTTCCCAACCCCTCAGCTTGATCATCAGAAGTAGCTTTCTCACGTGTAGAGACTCAGCACATACCTTCACTCTCTTACTCCCGACTACATCATCTCCCTGCCCCTGTGACATAGTAGAGCTTGAAGAGACTTTGGTCACTGGCTCTCCCACAGGACATCATGCTGCTCTTTTAGGTCATTTACACTGTGCTCACTGGCCATGGGGAAATAGTAGGCATCCTAACTGCTTTACCATGTGTGTGCCAGGGCGGAGGAGGTACACTTGTTGATATCCAGGACTTTCCATATTGGTGAATTTCCAGAGATCCAGTGGCCTGGGGCTGATGGGGACAGTCTTTGAGACAGAAGACAAGTTTCTGCACCTTGTATTGCTTACCATTTAGAAAGACACAATGCGTGGTGGGCCTCTTTGGATTTTGGAGATAACCTCAGCCCCTTTTGGGCATTCTCCTTTCATCTATTTCCTTGGGGACTGTAAGGCTACTAGTTTTCAGTGAGGCTCGGATTACAAGAAGACTCTGCTGTAAGCCCAGGATGCGTTGAGAGTTGCCGGCCAGCTGGGTCTTAGCACCCGCCATATGCATTTTCCTAAATGTGTCTTTGGTAGATTAGGATGCTGGATAGAACCATTTCATGTTCAAGTAGGAGAATCACAGAACACACTCTTGGATTATTGAGGTCAGGCCTTGCCCCCTTCTGTTGGTGGGTGCTTTCCATTTGAGAAGCAGCTCTTTACTTGTTAGTGGACCTGGGTAAAAGATTGCATGCCTGACCGTGGGACATGGAGTCACTCCACAACTGGAATTTTCCATCAGAAATTGGGAGTTATCTGATCTACGACGTCTTAAAATGGGATGTGCATAGAGGCAGTCCCTTGCCAAATGGAAATGGTATAAATGAGAATGGCCCAGTCAGACCATTTCTTCGGGAAATAAGTAACCTGTATAATCTATAAATTAGTGTTTGGGCCCTAAGGACTCGCTGATATCTCCTCTTTCTTCATTCTTGCCCGTTGCCACTAAGTCCCCAAGAAGGGCTTCCCTTTCCACGTCACCATGCATTCCCGAAGAAATGGTGTCTTCCCATGTCTGCCTGTTTGGGTCCCTCCTACTTTCCATTCCCTTCCTTATGATTTCTCAGGAACCAGAGATCTAATCTACCCGGCATCAGCCTTGCCCTCGGTATTCCTCCATTCATTTTCAGACTTTCGTTTTGTGAGGGTGATTTTACCTGTGTTCTCTGCTAAACCCTCTGCTCCCATCTCTTCACTCCCATGCAGTCTCTGCAGTTTGTGTATGTCTCTGCTGTTATCCTTAAAAATAAAGCCGTCAGCTATTTTACCAGCAAAAATAGGTTAATCTGGGAATAGCAGAGAATTGCAATTCAGGACAAACAAGCTTTGGCAGAACCAAAGGCAAGTCCAGAGATCAAAGGAGGGAATGCTCCTTTATAGAGGAAAGTGGGAATTAACTGGTAGTTCCAAGTGGAATGGCTTTTCATTGGCTGGGTTGTGATAGTCTCTTATTGGCTGGGCTATTGCCAGGGGAGGAGGAAAACCTTTCTTTCTCTTGCTGTGACTGCAAAGTAGTAAGTGGCTAAGGTAGGATCCACTGGCCAGGAACATTTCCTGTTGGGGCTGCAATTGAGGACGAGTAGTGTGGTATGAGAGCGCCCCCTGGTGGCCTCCCAACTCCCTTTCAGTGAGGTTTTCCTTTATGAATTTTCACACTGCATGTCGATGGACCACAAGAGTACTGATCCAAATCGGCTGGATTTGAGCATTTTATTTTTTTGCTCACAGGTTGTTTTCACCCATTTTGAGTTTATTTTTGCATATGATATAGTAAAGTGGTCCAGTTTCATTCTTCTGCATGTGGCTGTCCAATTTTCCCAACACCATTTGTTGAAGTCTTTTTTCCATTGGATATTCTTTCCTGCTCAAAGATTAGTTGACCACAGAGTTCTGGGTCCATTTCTGGATTTTCTATTCTGTTCTATTTTTTGTGCCAGTACCATACTGTCTTGATGATTACAGCTTTGTAATACAGCTTCAAGTCTGGAATTGTGAAGCCTCCAGCTTTGGTTTTCTTTTTCAACATTCCTCTGGCTATTTGAGGTCTTTTCTGGTTCTATGCAAATTTTAGAATTGTTTGTTCCAGCTCTGTGAAAAATGCTGATGGTACTGCCATACTGTTTTCTACAGAGGCTGCGCCATTGTATGCATGTTCAATGTTCATTCCCATCGACAGCGTAGGAGGTTCCGTTTCTCCACATCCTTGCTAATACTTGTTTTTTTGCTTTTTATTTTTATAGTAGCCATCCTAATGGGTGTGAGATGGTATCTCACTGAGGTTTTGGCTTGCATTTCTGAGATGATTAGTAATGTGGAGCATCTGTCCGTGTGCTCATTGGCCATTTGCACATCTTCTCGGGAGAAATATCCATTCTAGTCTCTATTTTTAAATCTAGTTGTTTGGTTTTTTTTGGTGTTGAGTTTTAGGAGCTCTGTCTATATTCTGGATATTAATTCTTTGTCAGATGTATGGTTTACAAATTTTACTCCCATTTTATGGATAGTCTTTTTACTCTGTTGATAGGGTCTTTTGATGCACAAAATTTTTAAATTTTTAATATGCCTATTTTTTTAACCTGTGTCTTTTCTGCTGTATCCAAGGAATCACTGCTAAATCCAATGTCATGAAGATTTTCCCTGTGTTTTCCTCTAAGAGTTTTGTAGTTTTAGTTCTTACATTTATGTCTTTGATCCATTTTTTATGTTATGTTAGTCACCATACAGTACATCATTAGTTTTTGATGGAGTGTTCAGTGATTCATTATTTTCGTATAACACCCAGTGCCCATCACAACATGTGCCCTCCTTAATACCCATCACTGGGCTCACCCATCCCCCCATCCCCTCCCCTCTGAAACCCTCAGTTTATTTCCCAGGGTCCATAGTCTTTCATGGTTCTTCTCCCCCCTGGTTTCCCCCGCTTCAGTTTTCCCTTCCTTCTCCTAATATCCTCCATGCTATTCCTTACGTTCCACAAGGAAGTGAAACCATATGATAATTGTCTTTCTCTGCTTGACTTATTTCATGTAGCATAATCCCCTCCAGTTCCATCCATGTCGAGGCAAATGGTGGGTGTTCATCCTTTCTGATGGCTGAGTAATATTCCATTGTATATATGGACCACGTCTTCTTTATCCATTCGTCTGTTGAAGGGCATTTCAGCTCCTTCCATAGTTTGGCTATCGTGGACATTGCTGCTATGAACACTGGGGTGCATATGGCCCTTCTTTTCACTACATCTGCATCTTTGAGGTAAATACCCGGTAGTGCAATTGCTGGGTCATAGGGCAGCTCTCTTTTTAACTTTTTGAGGAACCTCCACACTGTTTTCCAAAGTGGCTGTACCGACTTGCATTCCCACCAACAGTGTAAGAGGGTTCCCCTTTCTCCACATCCTCTCCAGTAAAGTGAATGATTCTTGACATTTCATTGGGTAAGTGTTTCTTTTGTTTATTTAACAAATATAGCAGGACTTCTATGCCAGACATTGGCTCTAAATGCTTAATCGATAATTACTCATGGAACCCTCACAACAACTTTATGAAGAAAGTGCTCTTATTATCCCCACTTAGCATATGAGGAAGTTGAGGCACAGAGAGGGTTAGTGACTTGCCCAAAGTAAGTGAGAGCTAGGATTTAGATCCAGGTTAAGTCTGTCTCTTAAATCTCTATGTTATGTGGCCTTTTGAAAGCTCTTTTGGTAGACCTCTCTCTTCTTTTTTTCCCCAAGATTTTATTTATTTGACAGAAAGAGAGACAGTGAGAGAGCGAACACAAGCGGGGCAAGTGGGAGAGGGAGAAGCAGGCTTCCCGCCGAGCAGGGAACCCAATACGGGGCTCCGGGGCTCGATCCCAGGACCCTGGCATCATGATCTGAGCCGAAGGAAGACGCTTAACAACTGAGCCACGCAGGCGCCCCAGACCTCTCTTCTTATCAGCACAAAAGCCACAAGACATTAGTGATAAGGTAGTGTAGGCTGATGCTAGCAATGGGGAAATTAGTATCAAAGATGGATGGGGCTTTCCAAAAGTCTTCACACAGATGCTGGAGAAAAATAGATACGTAAATCCTCTCCCACCTCCACAATCACCCAGACTTCGAGAAATGTATATGTTAGTGGAGGGGAGTCTCCTGCAATTCCACAGTGTTCTGTTTCTGTCTCTATTCCCTGCCTCAAAAAGAAGAAAGGAAGTACTCTTTGAATAGGAATTCGGTGATAATGTTCTGAATGTACCCAGCTTATGGCCTGGGGCAGAATACACAGATCTGCCACAGTCAGAACCATGATTACATTCCGAGTCTTTGAAATCTGTTCTGTCCGTGATCTGCCCTGTGCAGGGGCTCTGTGGTTCCCAGAAGCCAGGAAGAAGATCCACCAGCCAAATAATTACCAGCTCTTCCAACTCGAATATCTTCAGAGGTAGGTAGAGGGCAAAGTCCTGGGCTAGAAGTGGGAACCGGCGAACACTTTTTTGTGGCTTGGTTGGATGAATTCCGTACCCAAATCATGCCTCCAGACCATGCCAACACTATCTCTGTATGGAAGAGATTCTTGTCTTTGTTGTTCAAATGGAGAAACCAAGGGGCGCTTGGGTGGCTCAGTGGATTAAGCATCTGCCTGTGGCTCAGGTCATGATCTCGGGGTCCTGGGACTGAGCCCCGTGACAGGCTCCCCACTCAGTAAGGAGTCCACCCCTCCCCTCTTCCTCTTCCCCTCTCCCCCAGTCGTGTGCGCTCTCTCTCAAATAAATAAATAAAATCTTAAAAAAATGGAGTGAGAGAGAGAGAGAGAGAGAGAAAGATGATGTCGATGAACACTGTGTCCCTTCATGTGTGATATCCTGAGAAGGACACTATGTATTGCCTACATAGTATTCCCGCTGAGAATGTATAACCTGAGTCTAATCATGAAGACATTTCAGAGAAACCACAAAATGAGGAATGTTTAACTAAAAAAAAAAGTGTGGCTGTATTCCTCAGAAATTTCAACGTCATAAGAGACGAAGGATGTTATTGGGCGAATTTATAAAATGGAAAACTGATGATAGCTTAGATAAATATATAAAAGTATATTTTACCAATGTTAAATTTAATGAAATTGATTAATTGTCCTATGGTCATGTAAGAGAATGTCCCTATTATAATACTCACCGGGGCGCCTGGGTGGCTCAGTGGGTTAAAGCCTCTGCCTTCGGGTCAGGTCATGATCTCAGGGTCCTGGAATCGAGCCCCGCATTGGGCTCTCTGCTCAGTGGGGAGCCTGCTTCCCCCTCTCTCTCTGCCTGCCTCTCTGCCTACTTGTGATCTCTCTCTCTGTCAAATAAATAAATAAAATCTTTAAAAAAAATACTCACTGAAATATTATTCTTAAATAAGGGCCATGATATATGATATTTACTCTCAAGTTGTTCAGAAAAAATACAATATATAAATATGACATATATATGTAAGAGGGAGGAGGGGAGAGAAAGAGGAGGTAACTATGGACAAATTCTTAAAATAGGTGATTCTGAGAAAATGGTATACAGATGCTCTTTGTACTATTCTTACTCTTGTAACTTTAAAGTTATTTCCAAAGAATAGTTCTTAAAAAGTAAAAGGCAACTCATCTAATTGGTCCACATGCCTCAAATTTTATTTTCCTCTTTTATAATTTTTCACATATGCCAAAGAAGAGAATTAGTTAGCCCTTCTAAAGAGTTTTGCACCTTCGGAAACATCTCTATATATTGTGTCTATTTTTGGGCATTTGAAGAGATTTCGACCAATGGAGGTAGGTTATTTTCTGCTTTGTTAAAAATGCGGAAGTAAAAATAAAGATTTTGAGGGAAAATTGATCACTTGCTGGGAAAGAGACAATTAATCTCCTGTGACTATATAATTCATAGTGTCCAGACTTCTTTTGTCTTTGTAAATGTTTTTTTAAATTAATTTTATTTTATTTTTTCAGTGTTCCAAGATTCATTGTTCGTGTACCACATCCAGTGCTCCATGCAATACGTGCCCTCCTCAGTACCCACCACCAGGCTCACCCAACCCCCCACTTCCCTCCCCTCCAAAATCCTGTTTGTTTCTCAGAGTCCACAGTCTCTCGTGGTTTGCCTCCCCCTCCGATTTCCCCCAATTCACCCTTCCTTTCCTTCTCCCAATGTCCTCCATGTTTTTCCTTATGCTCCACATGTAAGTGAAACCATATGATAATTGACTCTCTCTGCTTAATTTATTTCACTCAGCATAATCTCTTCCAGTCCCGTCCATGTTGATACAAAAGTTGGGTATTCATCTCTTCTGATGGAGGCATAATATTCCATTGTATATATGGACCATATCTTCTTGATCCATTCATCTGTTGAAAGGCATCTTGGCTCTTTCCACTTTGGTGATTATGGCCATTGCTGCTATGACCATCGGCATACATATAGCCCTTCTTTTCACTGCATCTGTATCTTTCGGGTAAATACCCAGTAGTGCAATTGCAGGGTCATAGGGTAGCTCTATTTTTAATTTCTTTTTTTTTTTTTTTTAAGATTTTATTTACTTATTTGACAGAGAGAGACACAGCGAGAGAGGGAACACAAGCAGGGGGAGTGAGAGAGGGAGAAGCAGGCTTCCCGCTGAGCAGAGAGCCTGATACGGGGCTCGATTCCAGGACCTTGGGATCATGACCTGAGCTGAAGGCAGACTCTTAATGACTGAGCCACCCAGGCGCCCATCTATTTTTAATTTCTTAAGGAGTCTCCACACCATTTTCCAAAGTGGCTGCACCAACTTGCATTCCCACCATCAGTAAATGTTTTGATAAAAATATCTATCCTTCTGTTTGGCCTCAGGAGTGTGAAGCACCAGGCTGGGAGGGAGAGAGAAGTGAGGAGAGGACTAAGGATTTGGGGGGAACAGTAGGTAACCTCTTCTTCAGAACCCTGACTCGCATCACCAGTGAGCTGCCTAAAATCACAGCTAGCACTTATTTTACATATTCTGTGTTCCAGGTCCTAGACCCTCTCTTCTCTTTCCTCCTTCACACTGATGTCCCTCTAGTAATATGTATTTCTTTTATGTATCTTGTTTATTTTCTGTCCCCTGTACTAGAATGTAAGCTTTACAAGGGCAGAGATTTTTTGTAATTTTGTTTATTACTGCATCCTCAGCGCTTGGAAGAGTGGCTAGTAGTTCCTAAATGTAAGTATTTGTGGGATGAATAAATTTAGGACAGATGAGTGAAATTTGGGCCCCCACTCACTCACCAGAATTAATTTCAAATAGGTTAAATAGTTGTTGTTGTTTTTTTTTAAAGAAAAGACCACAATGAAGTTAATGAGATTAACATTCAGGCCTCCAGAGAAGAAAAGAGTTTGATCCTAATAATAACAACAATAATGGGCATTTATTTTGCATATTCTGTGCGCCAGACCCTATGCTCGGTGCTTCATGGACTCAGCATTTGCAATGTGGATTCTAACTTTGCTTCAATGTTACAGGTGGGGGAAACTGAGGCTCTGAGAAGTTAGGTGGTAGACCACTCCCAAAATCTAAATTAAGCTCAATGCATTGGGGTTGGGTTTCAAGCCCAGGTTTCTGGGACTCCAATGCTCATGTTTTGTTATCTGTCCTATATGATATTGACAGTCTTCAGTGTAGTAACAAGTGGGAGAGAATTTCTTTTTTTATGGTGAGACAGGATGTGCATCCTATTGGCAGAATACACCAATTTTAATGGAGAAGAAAACTGGCAACAACTCTGTGGGATTTGAAATAGGTAGTAGCCTTTACTCAGGACTTCTATACATTTGTGCTCTGAAGCTAATAACAGATTTAATTGAATTTTAGTTGCAAGATCGTTCTTATTGACTTTTTTGTAACGAAGAGAAATTATAAATTTTCAGATGTCTTATGATCAATGGGAAAATATGAATGATACGTGTGACTAGTCTATTGGGAAAATATTCACAGGGAGTGTTATTGATAATCTGTTGAAAAGCTTGTCCTTTGTCTCATTTAAATTTACTCATTAAAGCACCTTCTTTTCTTTTTAAAGATTTTATTTATTTATTTATTTATTTATTTTTTAAAGATTTATTTATTTATTATTTTATTTATTATTTATTTTTTAAAGATTTATTTATTTATTGACACAGAGAAAGAGATCACAAGTAGGCAGAGAGGCAGGCAGAGGAAGAGGGGGAGCCCAATGAGGGGCTCAATCAAGTAGTATGGTGACTAACATAACGCAATTAAAAAAAAGAAAGTGGAGGAGGGAGAAGAGATGATGAGATCAGGACAGCTCTTTCCGGAAGGAGGATAGTCCCTTTGTGCTTTGTGCTTTCTGGGCTTAGTATTGCTTAAAGTTGACTCTGTTGTGGCTGGTTTCATGGATTCTTTGAGTCTTCCCCCACCCCCAGCTGATGGAGGTTTCTTACCCATGGTTGTCCTGATATGGCTGAACCCACCTCCTGACACCTTTCCCAGACCCTCAGCATCTGGCCACTCTCTACTTCCTTCTGCTGAGGCCCGTGGCCTTCCCAGGCAGCCGGCCTGACAGGATTCTAGTGCAAACCCACGCTGGCTTTCTTGCATGCATTGCCTTATCAAATGCCATAGCGGAGGCTATAGCCTCCTGTCGCCATATGTCCCTTCAGCCAACCTCCTACCCTTTGTTTCTCTGGTATGACTCAGACATCTGCCTATGTCTCCACAACCTTGGGGCACATATAAAGCTCTATGCGAGGTGTTCTTAAAGCCTTTCTAGTGACTTGGAATTTAAAAAGCGCAGCATTCTTTAAAAACAAGAGAAATAGATGACCAAAAAGTGGTCGGTGACTCTTAAAATCCTGACTTGTTTTAGACATGGAAAATGGCCAAGTACTTGATGTATTTTTTGCAGGTGATTTTTGAGCAGATTTTCTTTAAACTTCCAGATGATTTGTCTCACAAGCTCATTTTAAGGGCTATCCAAAGGTCTTGGCCAAAACTCTAATTTTAATATCATGTTATACATTTTTATTTTTATTTTTTAGAGAAAGAGAGAGTGAGGGCATGCAAGCTGGTGGGTGGGGGAGTGGTAGAGGGAGAGAGAGAGAGAGAATCTTAAGCAGGCTCCAAGCTCAGCACAGAGCCCGGCATAAGGCTCAATCTCATGACCCCGAGATCATGACCTGAGCAGAAATCAAGAGTCAGATGCTTAACTGGCTGAGACTCAGGAACCTTGAATATCATGTTACACATTTTTATTTTTTATTATTTATTTATTTATTTATTTTTAAAAAAGATTTTATTTATTTGACAGAGAAAGAGCACACGCAGAGGGAGAGGGAGAAGCAGACTCCCTGATCAGCAGGGAGCCCGATGAGGGGCTCGATCCCAGGACCCCAGGATCATGACCTGAGCTGAAAGCAGCCACTTAACCGACTGAGCCACCCAGGCGCCCCATGTTACACATTTTTAAATAAAAAGTCAAGATATAGACAGCAAGGAGATGGGTATTAAGGAGGGCACGGATTGCATGGGGCACTGGGTGTTATATGCAAACAATGAATCATGGAACACTGCATCAAAAACTAATGACGTATGGTATGGTGACGAACATAACATAATAAAAAAATTATTAAAAAAGATATAGACAGCAAGTCTGATATGATTTCAGTTTTATGTGCACATATAGAAGATAGAATAACATACACCAACACAGTGGAGTTACTAGAAATACTTTATTGTCTTCTTTGTACTTTTCTGTGGAGGAGATTGGAGGGGCGAGGAACCATGAGAGACTGTGAACTCAGAGCAACGGACTGAGGGTTTTGGAGGGGAGGGGGGTGGGAGGATGGGCGAGCCTGGTGGTGGGTATGGAGGAGGGCACGTATTGCATGGAGCACTGGGTGTGGTGCATGAACAATGAATCTTGTAACACTGAAAAAATAAAATAAAAGTATTGGGGAAAAAAAGAATTTTTGTCAGCTGGATTTGAATTATCTTTTCATCAAGAGAAGGCAACACATTTTTAAAATAATTTTTTTTTTCTATAAAAGGAAGGCAGGAAGTGTGAGACGCAGAGAAACTTTTTAGCAAAGCCAGTGTTCAGCTTTGGTGTGTGTGTGCCTGTCGTTGAGGGGGTGGGGCCAAAGAGGAATAAGTAGACAAAGAGTAAAGAAATTCTGTAAGCAATTCTGCTTGCTTCATGACTCTGTTTATATCTCTCGATTTCCAGCAGCAATTGGAAAGGGAAAAAACATCCTGACAGTATATATTCAGACACATATGGTCAGCATCATGGAACTCTGGAAACCTCAACTCATGACATTCCTCTGTATAGTGCTACCTTCTGTGCTGGGACTGATGAAGGAAAAACACAGCTGTAGGTGATTAGCCTGGGGGCGGGGGTACTGTGGGAGGAGGGTACTGTGCTTGTCCCTGGACAAGCGAAGGGGTATTGTGTCTGGCACATCTGACTCAGGACTCAGGACCCACTTTCCCTGGGTCACCTATTAGAGATTCAGAGTCTTTTTTTATGCACAGAGATCTAAGAAATGTCCAAGTGGAGGTTCTTTGATGCTTCCTCTTCTAATCTTGAAAGTGGCAATGGGTACCTGCCACCTTTTATATACATCTCATAAGTTATAAGGATATATGATTTTATATCATATATCCTATATATCCTATATATATCCTATATATCATATATATATCCTATATATCATATATCAGGGTAACATATCTTTCCGTACTTCCAGAAGCTCTGTGTCTTAGCTCTGTGTGCTTTGAAGAGCACTATAGGGGGATTTCTTAATATATACCCTTAGTTTCATCTTAATTTATTTTATTTCTTTACAAATTAAAGATGCATTGAAAAATAAACCAATGAGGAGAAATGAGAGGTCCAGAGCAGGGCCATCCCAGGCTGGGAGCAGACAAGCCTGACCACCATCAAGCCTAGCCCTTGTCCTGCCCCAGCCAGTTTATACCCTTAGTTTCAGTGACAGATATTTCAGAATGTGAAAAGATAGAAAAGAGACATAAGCTGTGTCTCTAGCGGGGCAAAGTTGAGGGCCATATGATGAGAAAATGGAATCAGTGGAGGGTGCCAAGAAAATGGGTGAGAGAGAGAATTTGGTGAGAAGCTGTTCTTAAAGGCAGGGTCAAGAAGAAAGAGAAGAAGGGAGAGAATCTGTTCCTTATTCTCCCTGGTGTGGCTTCCCACACTAGGAAGTAGGTATGGTAATGAGGCTAGAGGCTGCCTTGGGCCCTGAGGGCTCCTGTTACAGAAACATAGATTTTATAGGAGGACACAAGAGTGTGTGGGGGGGAGGTATGCTGAATGCTATCTCCAGGAAGCTTGGTGAGGGCCCAGAGGCCTGTGGGAGCAGAGAAGGCAGAGATCTGTGAAGATGTAATGAGGAGGCTCTCAGTACAGGGATTTTCTCGTAAGGCAGATGGATGGGGTGGGACTTGGTGGGGCTTGGATTTCTGGAGGGGCTGTTAAGCTTATGAAGGACTTCTCTTCCCACCTTGGTTATGTGGCCCCTGTCAGCCTCTTTCCATCTCATGTCCGTTACAGGGGATGAAATGTTCATTGAAGAATGCTGGGGAGAGCCAAGTGTCTTTGAATGTACCAGGAAGTGTTCTAGAGCCCTTAAATGTGTAAGCAAAAATTATACATGCTGCTGGACCTATTGTGGAAACATCTGTTGGAAAAATAAAGTGAGTTGGGAGGTGTGCTTGGGCGTGGGTCTTTACTGATTCTCAGATGCTGTTATTCATAAACAGAAGACTGAGGCACCTCAAATCCTAGGCACAAAAATAGTGGAAGACAATGTCCCCTAAGCCTGGACAGTAGTTCACTGGCGAATAAACCAAGACACCAGCTTAGGGCACTTTACTGCTTTCATTATATAATCAATGCCTATGTTGTCCTCATTTTATTACTCCATTGTTTGCTCTTTTGCCAATTTTTGTCCAAATTTCTAACCATTTCCTCCATAGTCAGAGCTTTCAGTGAACCCTTTTGGCCCAGTGAGGCCCCAAATTTCTACATTTCTCTGTTCAATGAACCAAACCCACCTCCCCACCGCAGAGGTATACAATTCTTGGCATTACATAAAGTACTCAAGTCCCAGGGTCTGGTGGGGATGTGTGATATTAAGCTTGGAAATGAATGCTTGTTCCTCAGAGTTCCCTTAGCCTCTGAGTATATAACATTTCTGTCTTGCAGGAAATCTTTGCATGAGGTTTAAACCCTAACCTCCCAGCAGGACATCAGTCCGTTCACACTGAGGGCTGGGCAAGAGCAAATTCTTGACAAATAAACTCGTTTATCAGCAGTGGATTTTGGTTTTTTCAACTCCCTTCCACTATCTTTGATTACCCTATTATACCCCCAAATTGTTCCCATCCTACAGGCTACATAGCTTCTAACTCTTGCTTCTTCATTTGATTACCTTAGAACTGATAGGCTAATCTCATGGTTTTCAGTGAATAGAAGTTTATTTTTAGTACGTCATTTTAATGTGGGTAATTAGCAAGTAGCTCTTTCATTTGGTTTTTCAGAGAGCAGGTCTCTGGTAAATTTGTTTCTCACAGGGTATGGGTAAATTTTTTTTTTAGAGAGAGAGAGAGAGAAAGTGTGCATGAACAGGGGGGAGGGGAGGAGGGAGAGGGAGAGAGAGAATCCCATGCAGGCCTCATGCCCAGCTCAGAGCTGGACATGGGGGCTTGATCTCATGATGCTGAGATCATGATCTGAGCCAAAATCAAGAGCTGGACACTTAACTGACTGAGCCACCCAGGCACTCCTGGGTAAAAATTCTAAAACGACTTTATATGTATATAAGATGTATATAAATTTGTATATAAGATTGGACAAGTAAGTAAATAACTGGGGATGATAGAAGCCATGTTTCTAACTGTAAGAGAAAAGAAGTTACAAATAAGCAAAATGGAAGGCTAGAATGAGCCGTGGGGGTAATGGATTCGAGTCAGAGACATCAATATGAACCCACATTCAGCTCAATATATACACAGAGAGACAGATGCAAAAGTAAAATAGACACAATATGTATACACGGATTAGTTACACATGGTGTATATTTCTTGGCTATACCTGGAAGCAGTGATACGACAGTAGTAATAAACACACGAGGAGTCCAGATCTTGGCTTTTATTACCATTCTCCAATACATGGGCTAAGGCTTCTTGGAGAAATGGCTGATTCTAGAACTAGGCTTAGAAAATACAAGATGAGACTAAGTATCTTTTAGGTTCAGAAAGTAAGGAAATGCTGTAAAGTCAAAGAATGGGAAACAGGAGCCAACCCTGAAGAGTTCCCAATGGCCAAAGCCTAGAACAATTTGAGCATAAAACTGTCCCTGCTAGTCTATTAAAACAAGATGTTACAAAGTTAATGGAAAAATATTAGACGACTTCAATGTAAATCTACTATTAAAGAAAACAGAACAAATGAAAACTGAAACATTTCTGCAGAAAAAAAAAATTGTCCCACCGGAAACACCTTGTCAGGGAGAAGGGTAATACAGCACCTGCAACTTTAATTAAATAAATATCTGTAAACAAAGATTTTAACAGATGAGAAAAAATACCTTGAATCGGAAATGTAAAAACTAGCACATAAGTGGGCAAAAATCCAAGAAGACATGAAATAAGAGGTGGACAGAACAAAAACAACAACAAAAAAAAATCAAAGAAAAAGTTAAAGGTCATCTCTGAAATAAAGATTGTTACAAGATTTCGAGACAGAATAAATTCAACTGAACTACAAGAGGCATTGAAAAAGAATGAAAGAAGACAATATCAACTAAGGAATCATTGAATGTTATATAAAAAACGAATGATGTACTATACCTTGGCTAATTGAATTTAAATTTAAAGAAAAAAGACAATTTTCGCTTTTGTTCCCTTTGCCTTTGGAGACATGTCCTGAAAGAAGTTGCTGTGGCCGATGTCGAAGAGGTTACTGCCTATGTTCTCCTCTAGGATTTTGATAGATTACTGCCTCATGTTGAGGTCTTTTATCCATTTTGAGTTTATCTTTGTGTATGGTATAAGAGAATGGTCAAGTTTCATTCTTCTATATATAGCTGTCCAATTTTCCCAGCACCATTTATTGAAGAGACTGTCTTTTTTCCGCTGGATATTTTTTCCTTCTTTGTTGAAAGGAAGGGTGAACTGGGGGAAATCGGAGGGGGAGATGAAACATGAGAGACTGTAGACTCTGAGAAACAAACTGAGGCTTTTGGAGGGGACGGGGGTGGGGGGTTGGGTGAGCCTGGTGGTGGGTATTGAGGAGGGCACAGAATGCATGGAGCACTGGGTGTGGTGCATGAACAATGCATCTTGGAACACTGAAAAAATAAAATTAAAAAAAAAAGAAAAAGAAGACAAGAGATCACAAATAAAATGCAATAAGTAAAAACAATGAGAGAAAGATTAATAAAGAAGATGGATAAAGGAAATCTAAATAAATAAATATAATTGGAGTTTTCAAAAAACCCCCAATATTACCAATATTAAAAACTAGAAAGCATTCCATCAATAAAAGAAACCTGAATCCACATAAAAAGGGACTGCCATATACCCAGCAGCAGTGACTCAGAATAGACTCAGAAATCAGATGCGTGATGTCCTCTCACATAGATTGTTCTATCTTCTCACACCCACTCACTAATGCTTTCAGGAAGTGAACCCTTCCCAAGCTAAGACACTGGACAGACACTATACTCACTGATGAGTATATACTCCTAGAGAATGTAATTTTAATGGTGGGATTTTAGGTTTAGAAACAACTGCCTCAGGATAGAGCCTTCCTTGAATCCTGCATGTCATGCCCATATGCCCATTCTAATTATATTTGAGCTGATGGGCATTTCTTGATGGTAGATCTTGCACTCAGCACCTAAAGCTAACTTCGATAGTTCCTTAATTAGGCACCCTGGGTTTGTCATGACAGAGACTACCACCAGAGGCGGTGGTGGGACACACCTTGTGGGTGAAGGCATCAGTATGGATCCACTTGTGTGCATGGGGGCACCCCAAGGATGGAAATGAGGCAGGAGTTGACCATTATCATGGTGTATGAGATGCAGAAGATACTTCTAGAATCCTCCCATCTGCACTGACATAGAGAAGGAGAACAGCTAGAGCATGAGATGAGAACAATGACTGCAGAAGCCATGACAACCGTGAGGCCGCGTGTTTGTCAGACAGACCAGCCTGATCAACAATTCTCCACAGGCTGGGACTTGGCTTTTTGGACACCCAGGTCATGGCAGAATTTACGTTTGCTCCCTCCTCTGCCTCCATGAGAGTCAAGGCCTTGCAGGGCTCCCCACTCCTCCACTCGACCGACC
>CM052885.1:109461552-109475918 GCA_028534135.1 Potos flavus | reverse complement strand
AAATCAACTAATGAATCATTGAAAATTATATCAAAAACTAATGATGTACTATACCTTAGCTAATTGAATTTAAATAAAAAAATAAAAATAAATAAATATTAAAATTAATAAATAAGTAAATAAAAATACTATATGATCTAGCAAAAAAAAAATTTGAAATCAAACTGATCACAGTGGAATTATTGAGGAGGGCACGTATTGCATGGAGCACTGGGTGTGGTACATAAACAATGAATCTTGTAACACTGAAAAAATAAAATAAAAGTATTTGGGGATAAAAAAAAAGAAAATAGAAAATATTTTGAATTGAAAAAATGAATATGACATTTCAAAACATACATATAGAATGATGTCCAATAAGAGGCAACATATGAGACCTCAGCCTGTCCCCCAACAAAGATCAATAGTTATATAGCTGTCCAGGAACAAAAACAGTTATTTTGAATGTTGTAAGACTCTGGGTTTTGCTTACACAAAATGGAGAAGGCTGATACCGCGTTTTCAAAAGTAATTGAAATGGTTAGGTTTAGGCTGAAAAGTTCAACCTGTCTTAGGTGGGATGTGTTCCAGTATCAGTTTAGGCTTTCAAAGCCTCTGCTTTTCATTTAGTGCCTCCCGGCATATGCACCACCACGTGGCTGGGACCTACGAGGTGGTGTATTTGTTGGTTCATTTCTCAAAGTATGTGAGCTAGGATCCCATGCATGCATGCACAGCTTGGAGGGAACCCAGCAATAAATAACTGTGTGCGTTTGCTTTCTCAAGTTCTTCCCTCAGTGATCTCCCCAGTGCCTTCTGTTTCCCTCCGGCTCCAAACAGCTTAGGCTTTGTAATTCTCTTAGAATTACAGCTGCCCCAACAGAGGAAAGGATTTCCCTTCTCTCAGAGTCTTTGCTCCTTCCAATCCTGATTCCAGTTGCTGCCCATCACTACTATAGATTTTCTTAGGGACCAGGACACAGAAGAATGAACGGGTGCCTCGCAGGCTCAGGTGGTAAAACATGCAACTCTTGATCTCACAGTCGTGAGTTTGAGCCCCAGGTTGGGTGTAGAGATTACTTAAAAATAAAATCTTTAAAAGAAGGAGGAGGAGGAAGAGAAGGAAGAGGAGGAGGAAGGGGAAGAACTAGGAGAAAGAGAAGAAACCAGGGGATTTCTGCAACTCTTCTGGGTATTACAAGTTCCCTTTTCTATGCCTCAAGCCACAGTTAGAGGGTTTCTCCTGACCTTCTCTCTGTCCATGCCCTAGTGCTTATTTTTAGGTTGGCCAGGGGATACCAGCGGGGAAATATCCCAGTAGTCTCATCACCAACAACGTGGTGCTTGAATTCTATCCTTCTTTTCCATCTGCCGGTTAGTACTAACTTTCCAGTTTTTATAGCTGTATTCAGTGGGACAGGCGAGGAACCAGAAACAGGGAATAGTATTTGTCCCTGGAAGTGGGCTCGCTTTTCCTTCTAATTAGGTCTTTAGTGTGGAAGTTTGTGTTAATCTAATCAGGAGCCAGGCTAGTTTGAGGTTTATGGGTGGTTTTTTGCTGTGGTTACCTCTAGTGTACCATGAATTTGGGGAGAAAATCTACAAGAGAGTGTGGACTCCCCCACCCCACATTTGCAATTCCAGGGGCTTCATTTTCTTCTGCCAGTGCACACTCAGCCTCTAGCAATTTGCTGACTACCTAGCTGGAATGCCCTTCCTGGCGCCTGGCTGGCTGTCTCCTAGGTAATCAATGCTTGCGCCTTCTCTCTCCCCTCAGGTGCCCATCTTCCCCTAGATACTGTGCTGGTTGGTTGCCCTGTGATCTCAGCGCTCTGGTGAGTTCAAGAAAAATTGTGCAGCTTTGTTTTCAGTGCAAGTTTGGGAGGTTTATTCAGCTTTCTACATCGCTGAGCAGAAATCAAAAGTCTCTTTTGTGTTTTGATTATTTGTAATCGTGGGAAAATACATATAACATAAAGTTAACCATCCAGACTTTTTTTTTTTTTTTTTTTTTTTTAGAAGCGGTGGCAGAGGGAGAGGGAGAGAGAGGGAATCTTAAGCAGGCTCCATGCCCAGCACAGAGTCAAAAGCAAGGCTCAATTTCACAACCCTGAAATCATGACCTGAGCCAAAGTCAAGAGTAGGACACTTAACTGACTGAGCCACCTGAGCACCCCAACCGTCCTAACTATTCTTAAGTACACAGTTCAGTGGCATTATGTCCAGTCACGTGGTTGTGCAACCGTCACCACCAGCCATCTGCAGAACTCTTTTCATCTTGTAAAAGTGAAACTCTGTATCCATTAAACAACAGCTCCCCATCTCTCTCCCCCCAGACCCCGGAACTCACCTTCCTCCTGTCTTTATGAATTGGACTTGTCTAGGAACCTCACAGGTGGAAACATAGAGTATTTGGTTCTGGCGACTGGCTTATTTCACTTAGCTTGGGTCCTCAAGGTTCATCCATGTTGTAGCCTGTGGGAGAATTTCCTTCATTTTAAAGGCTGAATAATATTCCCTTCTACATATATTCCACATCGCCTTTATCCTTTCAGTAGAGTGGGAAAAAAGATTCCTCCAAACATTCATCACTTACAAGCTAGCTTCCCCCACATAACAGTGGAGCAGAAATCAGCACATGTGTGAAGCCTGAAAAACCTAAAGGCATGGCTTGAATTCCAAATAGTCTGAGTGGTTTGGGTCATATGTGAAACAAGCGGATTTTGAAAATGCTCCGTTAAACACAGGATTCCAAGAAATTCTGCAGATAAAGTGCCATGAAAGAGAAGTTTCCATTAAAGATAAGAGCTCATAAGAAAAATATTCACACAGAGTTTAAGAAAACAAGAAAAGATGAAAAAAGTCAAGAGAAGCAACAGAGATCCACAGAGTCTTTAGATACTGGAATAACTGTAGACAGAGCACAAAATAAAAGTGCTTAGTGGATAAAGGGAAAGGAAAGGGAATAAAAGGTGGCAATAATAGGTCAGGTAAAGTGAAAGAGAACATAAATATCATCGGAATATCAGGGGGCCTGGCTGGATCAGTCGGTGGGCCGTGTGACTCTTGATCTTGCAGTCGTGAGTTCAAGCCCATGTTGAGTGTAGAGATCACTTAAAAATAAAATCTTAAATTGTATGTAAAGAATACATAAAAGTAAAACCTTTTTTAAAATCACCAGAATATTGAAAAGGTACCAAGTAGAATACCTAGAAATAAAATGTATAACTGAAGTAAAAAGCAAAAAGTAATTGCTTGACTCACCAAGGATTACTCAAGAGTAGCAACAAAAGCCTAAAGACAGTAGTAATATATATTTTTTTGTTCTTTTGATCGATATTTTTGTAGTAATGTATTTTTAACATACTGGCAGAAAACTGTTAATCTAGTTCTGAACACCTAGTGAAACCTTCTTTGTATTTTAAAAAAATCGCTCAGCTTTCTTGAGGTAGACTGACAAAAATTGTATAGATTGAAGATGGATGTTATAAATTTTGATATAGGTACATATTGTGAAACCATAATCAAGCTGGTTAACACATTCATCACCTGACGAAGTCACCTCTTTTATTTTATTTTATTTTACTTTATTTTATTTTATTTTATTTTATTTTATTTTATTTTATTTTATTTTAAGAGAGAGATCACAAGTAGGCAGAGAGGCAGGCAGAGAGAGAGGGGGAAGCAGGCTCCCCGCTGAGCAGAGAGCCCGATGGGAGGCTCGAGCCCAGGACCCTGAGATCATGACCTGAGCTGAAGGCAGAGGATTTAACCCGCTGAGCCACCCAGGCGCCCTAGTCACCTCTTTTTTTATGTGTGGTGAAAACACTTAACATCTACTCTCTTAGAAAATTTCAAGTACACACACAGTATTATTACTTATATCACTATGCTACACATTGGATCCCCAGAACTTACCCATGTTATAACTGGAGGCTTGTCCCCTTTGACCAGCACCTTCCATTTCGCACACACACACCCCCGGTCCCTGGCATCCACTAATCTACACCCTGCTTCTATGAGTTCAACTTTTTGAGATTCCACATGTAAGTGAGATTGTGCAGTATTTGCCTTTTGGTGTCTGGCTTCTTTCCCTCCCTTCCTTCCTCCCTTCCTCCCTTCCTCCCTTCCTCCCTTCCTCCCTTCCTCCCTTCCTTCCTTCCTTCCTTCCTCTTTCTTTCTTTCCTTCTTTCTTCTTTCTTTCAATTATTATATTACATTAGTCACCATACAGTACATCATTAGTTTTTGATGTAGTGTTCCATGATTCATTGTTTGCGAATAACACCCAGTGCTCCGTGCAATATGAGCCCTCCTTAATACCCATCACCAGCCTCACCCATCCCCCCACAAAATCCTCAGTTTGATTCTCAGAGTCCATAGTCTCATCTATGAGGCTAGTTCATCTCCCCTTCTGATATCCCCCTCTTCAGTTTCCCCTTCCTTCTCCTAATGTCCTCCATGTTATTCCTTATGTTCCACAAATAAGTGAAACCATAGGATAATTGTTTTTCTCTGTTTGACATTTCAGTTAGCATAATCTCCTCCAGTTTCATCCATGTTGATGCAAATGTTGGGTATTCATCCTTTCTGATGGCTGAGTGATATTCCATTGTATATATGGACCACATCTTCTTTATCCATTAGTCTGGTGAAGGGTATCTTGGCTCCTTCCACAGTTTGGCTATTGTGGACATTGTTGCTATGAACATTGGGGTGCATATGGCCCTTCTTTGCACTACATCTGTATCTTTGGGGTAAATACCCAGTAGTGCAATTGCTGGGTCATAGGGTAGCTCTATTTCACTTAGCATAATATCCTCCAGATTCATCCATGTTGCTACAAATGACAGGATTTTTTTAAGGCTGAATAATATTCATATATATCACATTTTCTTAATCCATTCACCCATCCACTGGCACTTAGATGGTTTCCATATCTTGGTCATCATGAATAATGCTACAGTGAACATGGGGGTGCAGATATCTCTTCAAGATATTGTTTTAATTTCTTTTGGATATAGGATACCCAGAAGTGGGATTGCTGGGTCATATAGTAGTTCTGTTTCTGATTTTTGAGGAACCTCCAGGCTGTTTTCCATAGTGACTGCACCAATTTAAATTCCCACCAAACACACACAAGAGTCCCCTTTTCTCCACATCCTTGCCAACACGTGTTATCTTGAGGCCATTTTAACAAGATATCTCATTGTAGTTTTGTTTTTCATTTCCCTGATGATCAGTGATGTTGAGCATCTTTTCATATAATTGTTGGCTACTTGTATGTTTTCTTTTGAGGAATTTCTATTCAAGTCCTTTGTCCATTTATTAATGGTTGTTTGTTTTCTTGATATTGAGTTATTTGATAAACAAATTTGCAAAAATGGAATCTGCAAATAATAAGGATAGATTATAGAAAACTCAAAATAAGATTGTAGAAATGAACCCAAATATGTCATTCAAGCCTATACATGTCAATTAATTGTAATTAATTTACAATTTAAAATTTAAAATGTAGATTGACATTGTTTGAAAAATAAAACACAAGTGCATGGGAAGTTGAAAGAAAAATGAGGGGGAAAGTCGAGGCTAATGCAAACTAAAAAGAGATGGTATAGTTAGATTAATATCAGGCAATACAGAGCTAGAAGATGACTTTATTTTAGGGATAGAAAAGGGGTCACCGTATAATGATAAAAGATTCCATTCACCAGAAATTCTTTCTATTTACCTAAATCAATAAAATCTAGATATATTAAACAAACACTGATGGAATTACAGGCATAAATTGAGAAGTCCTTGTACTGAGAGCCCTCAACATACCTTTCCGAATTACTGATAGGTCAAAGAGACAAAAAATTAGAAAGATTTAAGATATTTAAAGAACACACAGTGGAGAGATGCGGAGCTCGGCATGCCACACTTAGAGAGTTTCAGTATCAGAATGTCAATCACTGGATAGGAGTTATGTAAAAGACATCTACTTACTCTGCCTAAGCTTAGGGCAAGTGTATGAAAGAGACCCATGGAGCTATTTGTCCTCCTCGAGGTCTGCCCAGTGACTGAGGCTAAAGGCACGTTCTTGGTTGAGTAGCCAAGCAGAAGACCTGCCAAGCCATTGGGAAGAGGAAAATGTGAGGGAGGAGCTCTCAGCCATGGAAACAGGACCTGAGGCTGGGTGTGCTCCTGGCATGGGGTGGGAGTGGAGGGAGCAGCAGGGGGTCATGGGATGTAGTAGAATCATAGTGGGGCCTTACCTGTAGTTTCCCAAAATTGTAACCTGGAAATTCACACTGTTTCCCCAGCTCCTGACCATCTGTAGACCTTTTGATTGCAAAATGCTCCTCTGTTTACTGCAAAGAGCAACTTCTGCCATGCGGGGACGCTGGGCAAAGAGGTAGGTTCTATGATGGGGTTCTGGGGAAACTTCTGAGTTTCAGGAGCTGAGGAACCCACTGGGTTTGAAACATAATCAAATAGACAGTTGGGATATAGGAAAAAATCCCCACCATCATTTTAAGTGACTTAGCTTCTTAGGGTCCCAGAAATTTAAGCAAATTATTTTAATCTCTTAAAATTTCTTGCAATTGTACCACTACACATGCATTAGCACGTATTGCATGGAGCACTGGGTGTGGCGCATAAACAATGAATCTTGGAACACAAAAAATAAAATTAAATTAAAAAAAGAATGACTAAAATAATACATTTATAATCCTAAATGCTAGCCAGTATGTGAAGCAAGTGAAACTCTCATATATTACTAGTAGAAATGCAAAATGGTACAGCCATTTTGGAAAACATTTTGGCGGTTTCTTATAAACATATACTTATCACAACTAGCTATCCTACTCCCTGGTATTTACCCAAGAGAACTGACAATATATGGTCATATGAAAACCTGTATGAATTCCTCATATCAGAGAGATCATATAATTGTCTTCCTCCGATTGACTTATTTCACATAGCATAATACCCTCTAGTTCCACCCACGTTGTTGCAAATGGCAAGATTTCACTTTTTTGATGGCTGCATAGTATTTCAGTGTGTGTGTGTGTGTGTGTGTGTGTGTGTGTGTGTGTGTGTGTATCTCACATCTTCTTTATCCATTCATTTGTTGTTGGGACTGGGGAGGGAGACAAACCATAAGAGACTCTTAATCTCAGGGAACAAACTGAGGGTTGCTGGAAGGGGAGGAGGGTAAGGGTGGCTGGGTTATGGACATTGAAGAGGGTATGTGCTATGGTGAGTGCTATGAATTGTGTAAGACTGATGATTCACAGACCTGTACCTCTGAAACAAATAATACGTTATATGTTAATTTAAAAAAACTGTATGAAAATGTTTGTGGGGTGTTTACTCATAATCCCCCACTACTGGAAACAACCCAAGTGTCCATAACTAGTGAATGGATAAACAACCTATGGTAATTCATAAGATGAGCCCTAAATCAGCAATAAGAAAGTCCAGACAACACACAACAACATGAAAAAATCTCAAATGCACTATGCAAAAATGTTGTAAATGCTAATATTGTTAAAACTGCTACATGACTTTTAAAAGTAAATCCTAAAAGTTAGGATGGCCAAAATACCATCCTAACTTGATACCCACAATCATTCATTTCATTTTAAAACACTTCTCATTCTCCTTGAATTTATATTTCCATTCCTATTACCCCACAGACTCTTAATCTAATGCAATATAATCTTATGCTCAAGAGTCTTTTTTTTTAAATTTTTCCTTCATTTTTGAGAGTATTTTAATCACAACCTTTTCATACTGCTATGCAATAAAAACGTGTATAGATTGAAATTTTTATTTTTCATTTACTGGGACCATAACTCTCTAGGAATAAAAGGTTTTCCTGGGGGTTGATTTTTCATTCCATTTGTTATTTAAATAACATAATAATAATGGATATGTGAGTAAATACATTGAAATTATTGATTAACAAAATTTTATTGATAAACAAACTTCTATGAGTAATGTATCTCTTAGTGATAAGTAGGTGCTGGGGACCAAAAGGAGTTTTGTTATAGGTATGTCACTTGGTTCTTTGAACTTCTAGTATAGTGCCCCAAATCACATAATACTCTATAATAAAAAATTATTTTTAATGATCTAAGTTAAATATTAATAAACATCTTGATTAGCCCCCTCTCCATTTTTATAAAGGCATAGAATTGGAAACCTTATACTTGAAAAGAATTTGTTTCTTAGTAATTAGGATACTGATCACAAATCACAAGTGGTTTTCTTAATTTCTGGAAAGTTTACCAAAAAGTCTTTACCAATATTTACCAAATGATCAATAATGTTCTTAATTATACCCAGTGTTCTTTTATTTAGACACCTATTTAATCTGATACACTCTGTAAATATTGGAAAGTTTGAATACTATTAACTTTGATAGATCTGTGATAGTATATATTTTATAAAGTGCTGAAATGATGAATACCCAACTTTTGCATCAACATGGATGGGACTGGAGGAGATTATGCTGAGTGAAATAAATCAAGCAGAGAAAGTCAATTATCATATGGTTTCACTTACATGGACATAAGGAATAGCATGGAGGACGTTAGGAGAAGGAAGGGAAAAACGAAGGGGGGAAAACTGGAGGGGGAGATGAACCATGAGAGACTGTGGACTCAGAAACAAACGGAGGATTTTAGAGGGGAGGGAGGCTGGGGGATGGGTTGGCCTGGTGATGGGCATTAAGGAGGGCACATATTGCATGGAGCACTGGGCGTGATATATAAACAATGAATCTTGGAACACTACCTCAAAAACTAATGATGTACTCTATGGTGACTAATATAACATAAAAAAAAAATAAATAAATTTTAAAAAGTGCTTGTATCTTATCGCATGCTTTAAATACATTTAAAAATTTTTTTGATGCCACAGATTTAACTCACTATATTTATGGAAAATGTTAAATGAATCAACTAATTGGCAAAGTCAGTCCTCAATTAGCCAAGTCAGACCACTTTCTCCCACAAAAAGACTGACTTCATTTTTCAATTGAAATGAATGTTTTCATACACATCCCTGTGGATATGTACCATCACTCTTGAGATTTCTAACTGTAGAAGAGGGGCTAAAGGCATAGCAATGTACTGTGATTTTGTCACCTGAATGAAACAAGTTAGTGACCCCTTAGTGTTTCCTACACACTTATTTTTTGCTTTGTTCTTGGGGAAGCATCCCCAAAAAAGGCATTTTCAAACTGTTCCTTTGTTTGGAACTCAGTTTTTATACTTTGGACACATGTAAGAGGTAGGTAAGGAATATGCTTCCATCTCCACCTTTTTTGGAAGCAGCTCAGGACTTTCTGAAAGATAGCTAGAAAAGGAGAAAGGCGGACTGCAGGCTCTTTTTCAGGCAGACCAACTTCAGGAAAAAGTAAGTGTGAAATTTAAGAACCAGGACATCATGACCTCAAGTCTGCCTGCCTGTGTACCCTCTGGAAAATCTTCCTGTGCCCTCTGGGGTATGGGTATGCCAGCATGCAGTATGGACAGGACTGAGTTGATCTCATTTTTCAAATGGGTAGACTGGGAAAGAAGTAGCCCAAAGTGACATGGTGAGTTAATGGTGGAATTTGGGCTTCAGTCAAAGTCTCTTCATTCCTGGCTCATTGTTGTTCCTACAAGACCCTTGCCTCTGCCTCCCAGGTCTGTCTCGGGCCCCAGGGCCACTGAGCCAGTCCCCCACACCCATTTGCCTGTTCCCCACAGGACCCAGGTTCTGTAGTCGCTTGCCCAAACAAATCCCCCTCCAGAATGAATTCACTCCGTTTTAAAGTTGCCCAGCTTAGGAAATAAAAATATAAGATGACCAACTAAATTTGAATGTTCGATAAACCCTGAAGCATTTTTAGTGTACTTATGGTCTTTATATTTCACGGGATATACTTCTATTAAAAATACTAACTGAGGACTCTGAGAAACTATCTGAGGGTTTTAGAGGGGAGGAGGTGGGGGGATGGGTTGGCCTGGTGGTGGGTATTAAGGAGGGCACATATTGCATGGAGCACTGGGTGTTGTACATAAACAATGAATCTTGGAACACTCCATCAAAAACTAATGATGTACTAACTTGCATCCCCACCAACAGTATAAGAGGGTTCCCCTTTCTCCATATCCTCTCCAAAACTTGTTGTTTACTGTCTTGTTGATTTTGGCCATTGTAACTGGTGTAAGATGGTATCTCAATGTGAAGCGTAAAGAATAACATGGAGGACATTAGGGGAAGGAAAGGAAAAGTGAATTGGGGGAAATTGGAGGGGGAGATGAACTATGAGAGACTGTGGACTCTGAGAAACAAACTGAGGGTTTTGGAAGGGAGGGGGTGGGGCAATGGGTGAGCTTCATGGTGGGTAATAAGGGGGGCATGTATTGCATGGAGCACTGGGTGTGGTGCATAGACAATGAATCTTGGAACACTGAAAAAATAAAATAAAAAGAAAAAAGAAAATTAAAAAAAGGAAAAAAGAAAAAAGAAAAAACTAATGATGTATTTGGTGGTAACTAACAACACAATAAAAAATAAATAAAAATAAAAATAAAAAATAATGTATCAGTATCGGTTCATCAATTGTAACTGATGTACCATATTTATGCAAGATGTTAGTAATAGGGAAACTGGATGAGGAGGGTCATATGAAAACTCTCTGTACTTTCTGCTCAAGTTTTCTTTATACTTAAAACTTCTCTAGATCAAAGTCTATTTATTTAAAAAAATTACTAACTGAATATCCTGTATTATATTTGGCAATCTGATTGATCTGCATCTTTCCTTGTACTCCCACCCCTGGAGCTCTGCTTCCTACTAATTGACTACCAGCTAATCTGATCAACTAATACTCAAGACTGGGTTAATAGGTGTAAAACTTCAAAAGAGTGATCCAATATAAAAATTTAAGACACCATCAGGCCCTGGCTAATCTTTTTGAGGAACAGAATAATGATACACACAGTTTTGTTTTGTTTTTACAGGAAATTCAAGAGCTAAAAAGATAATAGGTACCTTTTTTGGCATTCAGTTATCCACTTGTCTATTGACTAAAATATATTAAGCACTAATTAGGCTAGTCGCCATGCTTCCCACAATAGTTCTATTAATTCCCATGTCTATGAAGTAGGTGTGTTACTATTTCCTTAAGGAAAACTGAGGTGTGGGATGCCTGGCTGTTGGAAGAGCATGGGACTCTTGATCTTGTGCTTGTGAGTTCAAGCTCCACATTGGGTTTAGAGACTAGTTAAAACTAAAATCTTGAAAGAAAAAGAAGGCAGGAAGGAAGAAGGAAGGAAGAAAGGAAGGAAGGAAGACTTTGGCTCAGTGAAGTTCAGTGGCTGAGCCAAGACCACACAGCATGTAAGCGGGTGATCCACAACGTGAACTCAAGTCCAACTCCAAGCACTGTTTTTTGACCATTCCATGCCACTTCATGAATAATCTTCACCTGATCTCATATAATCCTCACAGTGACAGCAAAGCTGCCCAGTAGGTTGTATGGTTTCATTTTCCAGATGAGGAAACCGAGGCTCCAACATACAGCTACAGTGATAAGTCGCCAAGCCAGTACCAAGAATCAGTGTCACTCACTGGGTTTGGGGCCATAATTGTCATTACTAAACAGTTAGGCACTGTTGTAAAATTCGGGGAGGATACAGGATTAGAATTCTGGAGACAAAAATGAATAAATTTTCACAAATCTTTACTCTTAGGCAGCCACATAGTATGGTTACAGGAGATCTAGAAAAGACTCTACCCCTTTCCCAATGCTTGAAGTTCCACCAATAACATAGGTGCATTCCTGAGCATAACAATGTTCTCTCTCTCTCTCTCTCTCCGTCTCCCTTCCTTTCTGCCTCCATCCCTCTCTTTTTGTTTTCAAAATGCATTTACTCTGAGAGAGGTAACATGGCAAGGCATTATCAGTTCTTCACATCACAAAATTAAAAAGTACAAAATGACCAGGAAGAGACATGTGGAAATGGGAGTTGAATGAGTAGGGGAAGGTCATCTGCTCTGGGAGCATCAGAAGCTAGGCTTGGATAACACCAGAAAGAATACAAGGAATCCTTTTGTTAACCCAAGGTCATCTGGGATTTTTTTGCTCCTGGGGCTCTAAGATCCTGTGGGACATGCCCAGGCCCTCCTGAAAATCTTATACCATCACTTTCTTGTCATCAGTGGAGCAAGGAAAACGTGTTCATTCGTGTCTGGGGTTGCCTTGGGAATGACAGTGGGCTAACCAGCCCTGCAACTGTTCCAGACAAATCCCTGCGATCATTCATATATGACCTCTCATGTAGGAGCAAGACACTGGGCAAATGTCCTGGTGGGACACCATCCAGTACTGTAGCAGAATGTGGAGCCACTGGGAGGGTGCTGGGCCTGAAAGTCCTACCCTACTCTCCGCATGACCTCAGACAAATCCCTTACCCACTGTGCATCTCAGTTTCCTCATCTGTGAACTGAGAGAAGTGGTGGGCCATCTTCACAGTTCTCAGCACATGGTCTGTGTCTCTGTCTGACTTGTGCCTAATCCCCATGCCTCTTCTCATCTCACACAGGCACCTTCCTCTCCACAGTTCCACCTTCTCCTGGAGGAATGTAGCACTCCTGATTCTTCTCTCTCTCTCTTTGGAGGAGACCACTTCATCACCAATCAAGAGAATCAAACGTGAGTTCAGAGAAGCTGCAGCCACCCCTCCTTAGGAGGCCTTCCTGGACTGAGGGTCAGACAGGAGACAAAGACTTATGTTGTATGAGGTCACTTCCTCTGTGGCTTCAGAGAACTAGCCCAACTCACTTACCCTGGAAACTTCAAATTCTTCCCTCACTGTTCACTCCAAATTATTTCCCTAGCTTTACCTGATATGTGTCTTTTCCAAGTTTAATATTTTTAAAGTGAATCATTACTAGGCAGGAGCCCAAAGGCAGAGGACAGTGAGGAGGTGGTTGTACAAGTGGAGGAGAGAGATGGGATAACGTCAGGAGCTGACCTGGAAGTGGTGGCCAAGAGAGGAAGGCATAGGGCTTGGAGGGGGATTAGAAGGTAGAACTGGCCCAAGTCCATGACTGACAGGATGCTAGGGTGGAGGAGAGGGAGGAGTGGATCTCAGAGTTCTCCTGACAGCCTGGGGGCCTGTTGATGCCAAATATAAAGATGGGAGCAGAGAGGAGGCACTGCTGAGGCATAGAAGACGCTAAGTCTGATTTATACATGTGGGCATAGAGGTCTCTTGAGAAGCCCAGATGTATGTTCCCGGGTGGTTGAATACGTGCCTTCAGCTTAAAAGCGAGAAAAGTTCTGGAGGGAGGCATGGGAACCACGGTTAGCATGGTGGGAATGGATGCAGGAAGTGTGTGTCAGGGAATGACAGCAGAGAGCTGAGATACGAACTCGGGGGAGCATCCCCAGTAGCTGCAGAGGAATGCCCAGGGTGTGTGCATTTGGGGAGGAGACTGCAGAGACAAGGTTAGTAGTTGAGGAAGGCTGACTGGGAGGGGGGAGGATTCTAAGCGAGAGCTGAAGCTGACAGTGGGCAAGGAGTACAACGGCTAAACCAAAAAAAGTTTTACATGACTCAGAAGCAGAAGGGAGGCAGGACTCACTAGAGTCTACACTCATGAGGGGACATTTGTCTTTATAATCCCAAGATTTCTATGCCTTTTTACCTCTTTGGAGGGGTCCCTAATTGATTTGCTTTACTCTCTCTGTGCCCAAACCTAGAACAGTAGTTCCCAAGTAGCAGCCTCCATTATGGTGCCCAACTGCCTGCTTTTGTGTCACCGGAGGCACTTTTCAATGATGTACTACATATTGGCGAATTGGATTTAAATTTTAAAGAGAGAAAAAAATTTAAGTCCCTAGGCTTCACTTTCTAGAGATTCTGATTCAGGCCATGGTCTGTAGTTTCTAGAAGATGCACGGGTGTTTTCAATATACACTCCAAATCAGGAACCATAACTCTTCTTAGCCTCAGACATCCTTGGAGAGTGCATGAAGGGTGGTATGAAGGATAAGAAATAGAGCTGGAAAGTACAAAAAGTCTCAATGGCCAGTGTTCAGGGCTTCTGGAGTGAGTTATGGATTGGAGGTCCTAGACCCACCCCTCATTCACTGTATTTTTCCTATCTGACTTCATTTTTTTTTTTTTAACCTGGGAAATTAGGAGGGTGATACTAATGATCGATATGGTCTTTCCAATTCTGAACTCCTATAATTCCAAGACTCAGTAGTCTCCAAAAGGATCATGCTTCTCTGGTCAGAAGTGTGGGGCAGATGAATGGATGAAGAAGATGTGGTATATATATACAATGGAATACTATGCAGCCATCAAGAGAAATGAAATCTTGCCATTTGC
>CM052885.1:109450550-109461452 GCA_028534135.1 Potos flavus | reverse complement strand
AAAAAAAAAAAAAAAGTCTGGTGTGGTGTGTCAGGCTTTTCTGCTCAGGTTCTCAGCAGGCTGCATCCGGGGTTGCAGCCAAAAGCGCAGTTCCCATCTGGGACCCGGGGTTCTCATAGACACTAACTGGCTGTGGCAGAATCATGTCCTTGCACTTGTACCACTGAGGTTGCTTCCAGAGGTCACCTTCAGTCCAGGATACTAAGTTCTCTCTGTCCTCAAAGCTCCTAATACCATGTTGGGTTCCTCTCACACTTGGAATTTATCTTACCTCTTCTCTATCAGTCAGGGAGGAAACTCTTCATTTTAGGGTCTCAACAACTTAGATCTGGCTCAGTCAGGTAATCTCTATATTTTAAGGTCAATTAACTTAGGACTCTAATTCCATCTAGGAAATCCCTCATGGCCCACCTAAATACATGTGTGATTCAATAACCAGAGGATGGGCATCTCGGGGAGGCGACTTTAGAATTCTGCCTCCCACAAGCTCAGAAATTAGGAAGCTGTGTCTAGCCCTAAAAAGGGAGGAAGCCAAGCCATATCTGCCAAGCTCTTCCCGTGTGCCAGGCACTGAGATGAATGCATTATAGGCATCATCCTCCTTAATTCTTAGAAGCAGACTGTAAGGTAGAGATTGTAATTCTCATTTTATAGATGGGAAACGTTGGACTCCGGAGGAAGACTTTTTTTCCCCCAAGGTTATTTACCTAGTGGTGTTGGAGTCAGGCTCCCAAACCACGTGTGATACACTGCTCCTCCCATAGCCATTTTTGTTCTTTTTAGGGGTAACTGAGAAGTTGTATAGTGGAACTCAGGTTGGTCTTGATTTCATGAGGAGTCAAGAGCCCAAATCAGGCCTCATGACTCCTATACTCCTATTTTCATGATATTTCTACCACTCCTTACTAATTAATTTCCCCTATCAACTAAGACTCTGGAGGCAGAGGAATTGGGCATTCAGATATTACATTTCGAGAGGAGAGAGGAGCTCCTGGACTTAAGGTAAGGCTCTTGGTCCCTATCTAATTCCATGCTGTGAATCTGAGATACTTCCCCTTCAGATGACCTGAGCACAGATTCCTGATTCAGATCAATCGAAATGAGCTATGAGTGGTGCGAGGAAGACCCAGCTCCTAAATATAAGCAGAGGGAGAACTGAGGATGGAAGGCAGAAGAGACGGCTGATGGAATGTCACTACGCACCTTTGTCATGGGAGGGGAACTGAAACTCTCAAGGGATGTGAATTTGGACATTGCTTTCTTGCAGAGAAACCAGGAGTGTGCCCCCGAGAGAGGGTCCTCTGTGAGACTACAGTTGCAGACTTCTGCGCAACTGACTGGCAGTGCCTACACCACATGAAGTGCTGTTCATTCGCCTGTGGGAAAAAGTGCATGGATCCATTCGAAGGTAATAGCCCCCAGGCTGAGGGCACAGGTATCTTTTGGGGTGTTTTACTTCCTGCTCCATTCAGAGCTGGTTGAATGATTCCCTTGGATGGTAAGACAAAGAGGCCAGGGTTCATGCTTTTCTTGTTCTCGAATCAGATTCCCAACCCTCAAGTACAAACAATGAGTCTAGGCATGGTGGATGTCAACTGGAAAATATTGATGATAATCTTCTTTGATCCAACATTCAAACACTCACAAATAACTAATACTTGTTGCATGCTCACTAAGTGTCAAGAGACTATTGTTGGCACTGTGGTAAATACAAACCTCAGTCAGCTTGGATGCTGGGCTTGGTTTTGGACTCTTTGAGCTTCAAAGAGGTTTTCTGGTGGCTCAAAATATAGAGTATCTCATAGGAAATTCTGCATTATATATTACATAATATATATATGAATATGAATATATGTAACATATATACATATGAATATATATATTCATGCATTCTTGAATATATATTGAATATATATATATTTTGAATATATATATATATATTCATGCATTCTTGAGTGAATGAATACATACACATTCATGCATTCTCTCAAATATCTATTGTTAATGCCCTTTAGTCAAAGACCATCAGGGACACACCTATAGTTGAACAAGTTGGATTTATTACTCGTTGTAGTGAAGGAGAACATTCACTATAGACAACCTGAGGGATCTCAGTAAGAAGCTGTTGGAAAGAATCTACTGTTGGAAATCTGTTGGAAAGAATCTACCATAGGATTGAGGCTTTGATTAGGGAATTTGGGGAGTGGATTTCCTCTACTTTGGGTGTTGTCAGAAAGTAGGGCACTTTTATGATGATCTCAGGGAATCTTATCTACAGAGAGAGCAGGCTAGACTGAGAATAAAGTTGTAATATGTAGAGAAGCGTAAAGCACTCATAGGTGTTTGATATTTTGTGGGTTTCACAATACTGGTTTTTATCCTCCCTTTGTGATGGTCCCAGAGCAACTCTGTTTGATGTGGATGTCCTGTGACTTGTTTACGTCTGAGAGGGAATGACATGGCTCAGTTGTGAATATCAGATCAGCTTCCAGACATGAGAGGCTGATGTTTTTCCTTCTTCGTGTTTCATTCCTTCTACGTGCCAGGTGCTTTGTTAGGCACTTTCGATACAGTTGCAGAACAAATCTTGTCCTCCCAAAGCTCAGGGCCTTAGAGAACAAATATCAGTTCTGTATTTGTAGGAGAGCTAGGCTAGAACTTTTATTGACAGTGGTTCTCTCTATGACTTGTATTGTCATACAAGAACTGCGTAAAAGCTGAGAGCTTGACCCCTTCTCTTTTTTCCTACTCTTTATGTTCTTCCCTCTTTGCTTCCCACCTTCAGAACCCTGCATGCTACCCTCAGAGGAAGGAAGCTGCGACATTTCTGTCTTACGCTGGTATTTTGACTTTAAACTTCAGTCCTGCGAACGCTTTATCTATGGAGGCTGCTCTGGAAATGCCAACAACTTTGTCAGCATCGCAAACTGCAGAATGGCTTGCTCATCAGCTGGTAAGATTTATATCCCTGGCAATCCAAAGGATTAGTATATGCTCAGGCTTTGCTTTGGTTCAAGTCAACTCTGTCATTCACTGAATAGGTGGTCTTGGGTCAGTTGCCTGCTTCCCTGAGCTTCAGTATTCTTGTCTATAAAGGGGGAATAATAATAGTATTTACCTAATGGAGTTGTTGTGTCAGAAAAATGACTTAGTGCACATATCTATTGAGTAGTACCTGAGGACTCACCAAAGAAGGAAACATAAACAGGTCAGGTCTGGAATCACGTGAAGTCAGGATAGAGCACGGAGTAAGTGAAGAATAGAATGAAGTGAAGGTGAGAGCCGTGGATTAATTCCTACTATAATGACAAGCACCAATAATATTGGGAGACAGTGTCTTACAGAGGTAGGTGCCAGATAACCCAGATAAAACTCCTCCTTTTCCCATTTATTACAAATTTCTTCACCTCTTTGAGTTTCAGTTCCCTCCTCTGTAACACTGAAATAACAGCAAAGCTGTCATTGAGTTTTTGGTGGATTATATGTGATCAGGACACAAGGATTTGACACAAGAGTTGTTAAGTAGTGTGGGCTTGCTAAATGGTAGCACTCTAGGTGGTGACCATTGATGTTCAATTGCAGTACTGTGTGACTTACAAGGCAGCACTACAACTTTGATCTCAGAGTCTGGGAAGCAGACTGGATAGTGTATCATCACCTCCATTATACAGACAAGGAAATAGAGAAAGAGAGGTAAAGTTAGTTGCCCAAGGATTCACAGTGGGGCAGGAGTAGATCTGGAATTTTAATTCTGTAAGTCCAGTGAGCCTGAATAGAAAGGCGTTCTTGTGGTCTGACCCTTTGTGGAAGGCTTTAAGAAATCATGGCACTATGCATTAGACCTTGGCTCACTCTCAGAAGCAGCAGGAAGAAGAAGCCAGGGAAATGGACTTGGGTGGGATTGGGGGAAATTTATGTTTGGGCTAAGAAAGAATCTAACCATAGCTCTGAGAGTCAAACTCACTACACTCTGTCAGAGTCCGAGTTGAGCAAGAAGGAGAGGGAAGAGAAGGAGAAAGAGAAGGAGGAGGAAGAGAAGGAATAAGAGAAGAAAAGAAATACTTCCTGTCCTCATAAAATTTGTAATCAGATATAATGACAAGAGGAAACATGCACAAAATCCAAAAAAAAAATGATTTCAACACTATCTACGTCCTAGTGACCCACACAGTTGTAGCTCCAGTCTGAACGTGATGCCCAAACTCCAACTTCATACTCCACTCCTTCATCTCAATCTCACAGACACCTCACACTTCACTTGTCTAAAACAGAGGTGCTCTCCCACCTCAAATCTGCTCTGTCCCTAGTTCTCCCCATCTTGGTTGAAATAAACTTCTAAATCATCCTTGATGAATCCACATCAACATTCTCAATCCACATCTATTGAGTTAGGAAATAATTTTAGATCTACTTTAAAAATAGATCCAGAATCTGACCATGACTTACTGCATCTTCAGCTGCCACCCCAATCCGGGGAGATATCTTCTCACCTGGAGCTTCAAAAAACAAGCCTAACTCTCATTCTCCTACAACCCATGAGATGCTGAGGCATTCCATTCCACCATAGCCTACCAGAGGTAGTCACGTAGAGTGAACCAAGTCACAGAAAGAGATACTAATTTTATGAACATTGGGGTACATATGGCCCTTCTTTTCACTACATCTGTATCTTTGGGGTAAACACCCAGTAGTGCAATTGCAGGGTCATTGGGTAGCTCTATTTTTAATTTCTTCAGGAATCTCCACACTGTTTTCCAAAGTGGCTGCACCAACTTGCATTCCCACCAACAGTGTAAGTGGGTTCCCCTTTCTCCAATCCTCTCCAACACTTGTTGTCTCCTGTCCTGTAGACTTTGGCCATTCTAACTGGTGTAAGGTGGTATCTCAATGTGGTTTTGATTTGAATTTCCCTGATTGCTAGTGATGATGAACATTTTTTTCACGTGTTTGTTAGCAATTTGTATGTCTTCTTTGGAGAAGTGTCTGTATATGTCTTCTGCCCATTTTTTGATATGACTATCTGTTTTTTGGATCTTGGAACACTGAAAAAATAAAATTAAATTAAGATGTTAAAATTTTAATTAATTAATTAATTAATTTAAAAAGAGAGATACTAATTTTAAAGGGAAGGAAAAGGTGTTTGAAGGGTGTGAGATGGGTTGGGTTTGAGAGAACTCACATCTACTCTTGTTTTAGTCAAGAATGGACAGTGCCCACTCTTCCCTTTCAAGGACCGTATGGAATGTCCAGCTCCGTGTAAGAGTGACTTCGATTGCCCCCAAACTGCCAAATGTTGTGAATCCATGTGTGGCTTTGTTTGTGCCAAGGCCTGGACAGGTGAGAACTAGGGATATACCTCCCAACGTCTCTGGGGCGTATGCTAAGGATGCTGTGTTGTCCCATAGAATAAGGATACCCCTTTAGTTGTCTTTAGATATCTCTAGGGAATTTTTCCTTCTTTAATGCCCAATCACTGCTCTCATGTTGTCCTCCTAATTTCAGGAAACTATTGTACTAGTCTTCAAAGCCAACCATGCATAGTGTCATTCCCTATTTTTTTCCCCATGAGAACTTATTTATTCTGAGTTTCATTCTTCACTGACTGACAGGTGACAATATCCACTTACTCATCAAAAAAAAAAAAAAAAAAAAAAAAGATAACCGTTAGATACATTCCTAATAAGCCCTTCTATCTACATAGAACTTCACAACATGAAGCACATATTCACTTCCTGTCAGGTATGCTGGGGGAAAAGATGGGTAGCAAAATGCTGTTGGGGCAGAAGTGAACTCTGTAGCTAGCTTCTGAGGCTAGTGCTCATTTCCTCACATAATGCTGAGACAGTATGGTCTTGTCCCAGGGATTCTTAGTGTTTCATGGTGCATACAGCATGGTGTAGTGGAAGGAATCCAAGGCCTTTCAACTGACTTCAACTCTTCCACTTGTTTTCTGTATGGCCATAGACTACTCTCTTGCCCTTACATTATCCTCGACTTCTGCAATGTATAAAACAAAGAAGTTCTGGGTGCTCTCTAATACTCCTTCTACCTCTGGTACTCTGAGATTAGATAACCCAAATCCATTACTTCTGTGGGGGCTGGCAGGAATCCTATCAGATTGTCTATGTCAGAGATGGCAAGCCTTTTTGATACTCCTCAAATTATTAGCCACTGGAAGTTGATACTCTGCCTTCTGCACTCTATTTTTACTCTGGGGAGAAGGGTAAGAGGCTTAGTCAGAAGAAACCCCTGTTTAGAGTTCCCCAAGTTCTCCAAAACTATGATCAAGTATTTCAAGGTCAAATGTCTTATTTTATCCCATAAAGTCAAATCAGGTTTCTGCCCACACAAGCCCACGGTGTGTTCCAAGATTGATAGACCCAAGTGCCTTCAGGATCATGATTGCCCAGTGTCACAGAAGTGCTGTTCACATTGTGGACTGAAGTGCCTGGAACCTCAAGAATGAATAGTAAGTGGTAAATATCATCATTGATGTAATTAATGATGAGTAGGATAATAAAAACTATCAATTTTATCTTCTATCCAACTAACTTCCCAAATTGTCCTATGAAATATAACAATATTTACTGGGGTACTTCAATTGTATATATAATCTTATCATCTGAAAATGATGAAAAGTTTGACTCTGCCTTATTCCAATTTCGTGACTTACTTAGTTTCCTCATCTTTTTATATCCTGTAGACCTCTGAAATAATGTTAAAAATAAAAGCAATGACATTTATCCTTGTCTGGTTCTTTATTTTAAAGTCAGCGTCTCACCAGAGAGTCTCACAGTGCACAAATGAGATCTAATCAGGCCGAATTTAAAAATCCTATAACTGAGACGCAGTCTAAATTGGGTGCTCTAGTGTGGTGCATAAACAATGAATCTTGGAACACTGAAAAAATTAAATTAAATTAAAAAAATAATGTATGAAATGTTGGAGAGAATGTGGAGAAAGGGGAACCCTCTTCCACTGTTGGTGGAAATGCAAGTTGGTACAGCCACTTTGGAAAACAGTGTGGAGATTCCTGAAGAAATTAAAAATAGAGCTACCCTGTGGCCCTGCAATTGCACTACTGGGTATTTACCCCAAAGATAGAGATGTATTGCAAAGAAGGGCCACATGTACCCCAATGTTCATAGCAGCAATGGCCACCATCGCCAAACTGTGGAAAGAGCCAAGATGCCCTTCAAGAGACGAATGGATAAGGAAGATATGGTCCATATAGACAATGGAATATTATGCCTCCATCAGAAGAGATGAATACCCAACTTTTGTATCAACATGGACTGGACTAGAAGAGATTATGCTGAGTGAAGTAAGTCAAGCAGAGAGAGTTATCATATGGTTTTACTTATGTGTGGAACATAAGGAAAAACATGGAGGACGTTGGGAGAAGGAAAGGAAGGGTGAATCGTGGGAAAGTCGGAGGGGGAGATGAACCATGAGAGACTGTGGACTCTGAGAAACAAATTGAGGGTTTTAGAGGGGATGGGGATGCGGGGGTGGGTGAGCCTGGTGGTGGGTATTGAGGAGGGCATGTATTGCATGGAGCACTGGGTGTGGTGCATGAACAATGAGTCTTGGAACACCGAAAAAATAAAATAAAATTTAAAAAAATAATGTATGCAAAGTACATAGCATAGTTTCTGACACATGCTAAATGTTCAAAAAGAAAATAAACAAGGATTTTTGGAAAGTTACTATAAAAAAATCCTGAAACTGAGACTCAGTCTAAATTGGGTGCTCTACAGACAAACTCACAGTGCCTTGTTTTCTCCCATAATGGGGGAGGGATGTGTGTGGGGGGAAGTGAGCCTTGTGAAACATCGTGATAATGCAGAACCCTCATGTGCTATTGTGGAATTGCTCAAATTGGTACCCCTACACACCTGCACACACTTTTCCCCTTCTAATTTTGTATCAATATTTGAAAATGCAATGAAATAAAAGACAAAACTCACAGTGCCTTGTTTTCTCCCATAATGGGGGAGGGATGTGTGTGGGGGGAAGTGAGCCTTGTGAAACATCGTGATAATGCAGAACCCTCATTTGCTATTGTGGAATTGCTCAAATTGGTACCCCTACACACCTGCACACACTTTTCCCCTTCTAATTTTGTATCAATATTTGAAAATGCAATGAAATAAAAGATTTTAAGCACTTTAAAAAAATTGGTTGCTCTAGAGTGGTGCATAAACAACGAATCGTGGAACACTGAAAAAATAAAATTAAATTTAAAAAAAGAAAAAGAAAAAATAAATTGGGTGCTCTAATAGGCTAGCCTGAATGAGGCAGAAGAGAGAGTAAGTGATCTAGAAGACAAGTGGATGGAGAGAAAGGAAGTTGAGGAAAAGAGAGTAAAACAACTAATAGCCTATAAAGAGAAGTTTTAAGAAATTAATGATGCCATGAAATGTTCCAATGTCAGAATTACTGTGGTGCCTAAGGGTGAAGAGAGAAGGGGGGTGGGGCAGAAGGTACATTTGAAAAAATCATAGCTGAAGAGTCTACAAGAGATCAAAAGTTGCATGCTCTACCAAATGAGCTAGCCAGGTGCCCCCTATGATCTGTAATATTTTTAATAATATCTTCAATAATAATATTTTAATGATCTCCTCTATTCCTTGAAGGCTAGACAAAATTGCACTCCAAACCATCTAGGTAAGATTTCTTCTATAATGACATATTTATTTATTTTACTAGTTTTCATCATACATATTTTATAGACTGTATGGGCTCTCTAACTCTTCTTCTGTAAATTTTGGCATTTTATATGTTGGTAAAATTCATTCATTTTTTCTCCAATTTCAAATATATTACTTTAGAGTGGTATAAATAATTTTGTACATAATTCTTTTGATATCTTTAATTTTCATTCATATTTTCATTCATACTCATGTTTCCACCCCACCTCCACCTATCCACCAATTATTCCATCCATTTACTCACATACTCATCCACTCACCTAACCTCCATGGACAGGTTACCTTTATCTGTCTTTCCAAACATTCCTTCACTCATATATCTATCTACTTCCCCTTCTCACCCATCTTCTTTCTACCTATCCAGCTGTCTGTTTTATATCTTTCATATGCACATTCTCTCATGTCCATCAACATATTTCTCCATCATTTCTACATCCATCTGCTCTCCATCCACCTACCAATTTACTCATCTACCTTTTATCCAAAGAATTTCCATCAATAGACCCATTCATCCCATGACTAACCTATCTATCCTTATGTTCAATCCAACCCACTTCTTCCCCAGCCATTCACCCACCCATCCATGTTCATGCATTCATGCACCCAAATATCCATGATAGCCCCACCTATCCTTCTTCATATTCTTCAGACTATCTTCCCATTCAACATACTATGAGCTGCCCACATATTGAACTTGCTCATCCAGTGGTTTGTACTGAATGTTTATTCTGGGCCTATTAATGTTCTAAGCACTAGATTCTAAACACAGACCTGTTCAATGAAGCTCAGAGTTTATTTGGGGAAACAAACATGAAACTCAGTAATACACTTAGAGGCACAGAGAACAACATAGAAATCCAGAGACAGGACGTTTGAGCAAAGTGTCTTGGCCTAATTAACAAGCAGAAATTTCCAGGTGGAGACCATCTACCATGGTACCCCCTTGGAGTCCCTCACTCTGAACAGGGGATTGGTGCTGGAGCAGAAGTGTGGCTGAGATAGAGGGAGGGCACTATGATCATCAGTGAGAGGAGATAAGGGAAGCAGGGCAAAGATCCACATGGATCCTTGCTCAGCCTTCTTCAAGAAACTGGATGAGGGAAGGGGCCAAAAATGCCATTCATCCTAGGCCCCAAAGGCATAAATTTCATCTGACCTGCTTGGAAAGTGAGACCCTTGGGTGGGGCTGGAAATTAGGCAAGACAGAAGAGATAGAACGACCAGAAATTCTGAATTTTCATTTACATTCAAGAAAACTGAGAGAAGAATTCAGCCTTTTCTGGGGGCCCTGGGAACCATTTCGACATTTATAGACTCTGGGGGTTCTTTAGCCTCTGTCCCCACTACAGACATCACCTTCATCCCCTTGTATGCACTATTCCTCACTACCTTCAACTCCATAGTAAGATATTATATCTTTTTCTTTTATATTTTTTCTATATCTTTTTTCATTTTAGTATCTTATAATACTAATATTTGAACATTCCATAGTGACTTCTGACAAGAACTCACTCCATTTCCTTTTACCTTTATCTCTGACACTCACTCACTTGGTGACATTGAGTCAGTATCTGCACTCTTCTGGGCCTTATGACCCCTATGTGTAAGGTGAGGAAATAGGACTCATGCCCTCAGAGTCCTTTCACCCAGGTGGTTCAGCCTTGTGTGCTCTCCTGGATTGAGTTTGGGAAGGACACAGAATAGTGGGAGAGAACCACTCGAGACATCTTGGTTGTTCATTAGAAATTTATTCCCTGGTCCCGTTGTGGGGTCCACCTGGTTCCTCACTGGTGGGATGGGATTCTATAGTGAGAGTGCCTGATATTCAGCTTTTTCACTGTAACATAAGTGCCTGACATTGACATTAAGCTTTTGAGTGCTGAGGCATCCATTTCAAAGACATCCATCTCAAACAGATACATCCCCTGCTATATAACACAGATACTAACAACACAACTAGGATAAGGAACCAGCTGCCCTCACCAATGAAATTCTGCCTTTAGAAAGTCCTCAAGCAACCCAGATAACTGATCACTGGAGAGACCTTTCTTCTCCATTCCCACACCCTAATCCCCACTCTTATATGCTTTATATTCACCAATAGAGAGAACCCATGAAACTTTAGACATTCCACCCTTGGACCCAAATAAAGGGAGAGCCCCAAGTCTGCATTTCTCCCCCTCTCTCT
>CM052885.1:109433075-109450050 GCA_028534135.1 Potos flavus | reverse complement strand
TAAAACACGTGTCCAGATGTCTGCATTCATCTCCAGCGATGAGGCAGCTGAGGCATTTATGCATTAATTCCCATCCCCTCCTGGATGCCTGGGTCTATGAAAGCCCTTGCTCCTCCAGATTGCTTCCCACGCAAGCTGACGAGCTGTCAGGGAGCCAGAGAAAACCCACACCACAGAAGTAGAGACTCTGACACTTGAGATGGGAAGCTATCACTGTGCACTGGCCACAACAAGGAGCCAAAAACTAACACAAGCTACACTGCAGATGAACCTCCAAAGCATCAGGTGATGCAGAAAAAGCCAGACACGAGAGGTCCTATACTGTATGATTCCAGTTATGTAACATATGCAGAATACGAAGATCCATAGAAATAGAAAGTAGGTTACTGGTTGCCAGGGGCAGGATTAGGCTGGGGAAAATAGTGACTGCTAATAGGTAGAGGCTGTCCTTTTTTTTTTTTTTTTTTTTAGTTTTATTTCTTTAAGTGATCTCTATGCCAGAGGTGGGGCTCAAACTCCCGAGATCGAGTCATGTGGTCTTCCAACCGAGCCAGTCAGGTGCCCCTAAGGTTTTCTTCTGGAGTGATAAAAATTCTGTAGAACTAATAAAGTTCTGTAGAACTTCACACAACATTGTGAAGGCACTTAAAAGCCTCCAATCTGCCCACTTAAAAATGGCTCATCTTATCTGATATTAATTCTACTTCATTTTTTAAAATGATTAGAAAAAAAAAATGTGCACTAGATCTGTCTCTCCTGCAGCTGCAAATGAAATCAGAGGCAAGCCAAGAACATGTCTTATTAGCACTTCACACCCTAAGTTGGAAATTCCAGGGAAGAATCTTCATGCCCCATGGCTGCTGCTTCTGAGGTCATAACTGATATTTAGTATTTCCTCCTGCATCACCCATTCCAAATTGCACCCAAAGACAGAGGCTCTCCATTAGCTCTGGCATCCTCTCCTGCTTTCAAAGCACCATGATCTTGACAAACACTCTCTGAAGATTTGGTTCAACCTGGGATCACCTGGCTCCTCCAGACCACATGCTACTCATGGTAACATCTTTACCTTTTTTTTTTTTTTAACATCTTTACTTTTTGACGATGGTTAAGGAAAAGGGGTGGCCCGAAGAGATGAAAAAGGAGAAGGACAGAAAGGAAATGACGGGCAGGGAGAAAGAGACCCAGAGGGAGACTCACAGGAAAAGAGAAAAAGGCAGGCACAAAGTGAAAGGAGGAGGCACAGTGAGAAGGAAAATAAACAGTATGAGAAAAACAAGCAGACAGACAAATAGATGTATCCGGAGAAGTGTAAGATTGGAAAGGAGAGAACTGGAATATTCTTGACTCTAAACTCCCCCTGCATAATGGAAGATGTTGAAATTGAACATCCCCTTTTCTGAGGGAGTCTAGAAGTCCCAGACGAGCTTTGCCCCCTCTCCCTGGCTGACCAGAGAGCCAGAGAGCCTCTGTGAGCTGAGAAGTAGAAGCTGCCTGTCAAGGGCCCTTTCCCCCAGGGTCGGGGCTGTGGGTGTCAGCTACTCCCACTGATGGCCTCGGGGACTTGGCATTCCCCAGCAGAGGGAGTGTGGCAGTCTTGTCTTCAGTGACATGTGGCTGCTGTGCCAGGGCAGCCAAAGCTCAGAAGCAGGAGCTACTGAGGAGCAGTTCCTAATTTTGGTGCCACCAGCCAGGCCAGTAGCTCTTCAAATGGGGGTCTTGGGACTTCTTCCAGTCCTGGCACTCTTCATCCTCTTGGGGGGAGTCCAGGGACCTGAGCTGGTTGAGGGGTTCTTTGGCAGTAAGTATTGGGGACTAGGTCTGCCCAGAGGAGATATGGAAGTTGCTGGGAGGGAGGAACAAAGAATTCTAAGGATGAGGAACACCTCCCCTACTCAGCCTGGGGTCTTAGGTGGGAGAAAGGGAAATATCCGCAGTCTTTCTGTCAGACTCCTACCATCTAGTAAGATGCCTTCTGTGAGTGCAAGAACCTGAGTCTTTAGCAACAGACTCCCCACTATCGTTATGAGAGGGATTCCTTCTGGAGGTGCCTGGACCTGGAACTCACGAGATAGACTAAAGGTGCTGGGACCTTAAGGGTCTTTCCTGCAAGAAAGCTCCCTCGCCCTAGCACCACCCTTGGCAACTTCGAATCTTCCAGTTGCAGCCCCCAAAAACCTCCCCACACTCACACCACCGGAGGGTCCTTGCCTGTGGAGTATAGAATGGTCTCTTGAAGTCCCTCGGAATGCTGAGATATGAAGACCCCCTTAAGTAGCAGCTAAAATACACTGAGCCCTCAACAGTGAAGTCATACATTGTAGCTCTCAAATCCTGGCTCCTCTCCTTAGTAGCTGTGTGACCTTAGGGAAGTTCACATAACCTCCCTGTGCTCCAGATTCCTCTGTTTATAAAATGTGGATATTGATAGGACTCACCAATAGAAATGCCACAAGGATTCAGGAGAAGAGAACAAGTGCGTAGGAAGCACCTCGTTAATATTAATTATCATTATTATGCCCCAGGCTGCCTGACAATGGCTTCCAAGATTTGTCACCTAATCCTTAAAACAACTCTATAGGCAAATGAAGGAATCAAGGTCCAAAGATGATGCCTGCCATTCCAAGGGTGGCACAGAAATTCAAAAGCCCAGCCATCTGACTCCACAAATGGAGATCTCAGTCACCTGGAACAACTCTAGCACCCTCGCCCCCACACAGGAAACATCCAAATACAGGAAGGCCAAGAGACCAGAGTAGTCCTAGGGGAGAGCATCCTTCTCCCTGAAACCTCGTGAGTGGTGGGGGTGGGAGTATGGCTGTGTTTAGAGACTAGATGGGGAGTCATTACAAGGTTGGGAGTGGGGCCAGTGCTGTGAAAATCTGGAGTCATCTGAAGGTCACTAAGTCTTCTCTAACTCTGCAGTAGTGCCCTGGGCCTGGCAATGGAGGGTTCTGGCCTTCCTTTTTCCCTTTTTCCCCTCCCTCAGAGAGGTGTCCCCAAACCAGAGTACCATGCGGTTACAGAGAAATCGACCAGTGCGGGAAGAACAAACCATGCCCCAAGAAGATGAAGTGTTGCAATTTTAACTGTGCAAAGAAATGTTTAGACCTCAAAGAAGGTAACACACAAACCCCCTGAACTACCCAGTGCCTCCCTGCTGACCCCCACTCTCTGCCCATCAGCACTGGCAGTGTCGGACCTCTCCCCTGGTTCCCTGATGGCTGGTCTTTGACCAAGAATCTGGGTGCATCTTCTACTTGGACCCAAATCCTAGAAGCATTGGACTGGGGTGGGGTTTATTTCATTTCTGCCCCTATTCAGGTATGTGATGTGAGTAACAGTTTTTGCTTTATGGGCTTGAGTTTCCCCATTTGTAAGAAAGAAGTAGGCATTAGACCACATGGTTTCTTGGCTATTCTTCTGTGATCCTCTGAGGTGCCAAGTTCCCACTGAAGTCCCATCAAATGCCAGCATGGTGTCAGGTGATATGACAGCTATAAGAAACAGGCATACAATTTATAGTTCCTGGGTTTCCGCCCCCTCCCTCACCCAGGCTTCTCTGTCATATAAATCCAGGATGCCTTCCCTAACCATTTTTTACCTCTTCCACTCTTTCCTCTGTGCTTATATGACTAAACTCTAAAGAAGACCATCAAAGACCATTCATTCATTCATTTATTCAACAAATATTTACTGGTGCCCCGTTATACACACAATGGGTTCCGCTTGCTTAATATAGGCTGGGGGGGGGGGTGGGGGCAAGAAAGATTTTCTCAGGAAAAAGATCTGTGATTTAAGATCTGAAAGATGGGCAGTAAGTAGACAAAAATTGCAGGGAAGAGCTTTCCAGGCACAACTAATAGCATGTGCAAAGGCCCTGTGTGAGGAGACAGCATGCTCAGGCCTAGAAAGTCCAGAGACCAGAAAGTGAGCATGCCTGTGGTAAGAGAGAAAGATATCAGGATGGTGAGGCCACGTTAGATAGGCAAGGTTCTGACAAGGCAGAGTCTTGCTGGCCAGATTAAGGGGTCTGGTCTTGATCCTAAGAGCAACAGAATATCTAAGTTCAAATCCCTTGCCACCTATGTGACCTTAGGGAAGTTACTTAGCTTCTCTGAACTTCAGTTTCTATCATCTGCAAAATGAGGGCAATGAGAGGACCTCGCTCCTCAGGTTATATGTCAATATATATGTCAAGTGCTAAGAACTTTTTTTTTTTTTTAAAGATTTTTATTTATTTATTTGTCAGAGAGAGAGAGTACAAGCAGGTAGAGTGGCAGGCAGAGGCAGAGGGAGAAGCAGGCTCCCCGCCGAGCAAGGAGCCCGATGCGGGACTCGATCCCAGGACCCTGGGATCATGACCCGAGCCGAAGGCAGCCGCTTAACCGACTGAGCCAGCCAGGCGTCCCAAGTGCTAAGAACTTTAATAAATGCTGTCCATGTTGTGCTTCAGACTATGAGGTACTAAACAACTCTATTTGTACCTCATAGCACCATGCACAAAACAGTTGCCCATTAAGTATTTCTCGAAGTTCAGGATATGTTTGCTTTTGTACTGTGAAAATTCCTGAAGCATCCTCTCAGTGCCAGATTATCTGCTAGGAACTCATGTACCAAGATGACATAATGTGCAAACCTCGCTTTCTGATGGAGGAGTCAAAAAATACGAACAAATAATTATGTGGAAGTGATCAATGTGTGGGCAAGATTGAAAAGCAACAAAGAAAAGCAAACAGTGAAGAATGGAGCCAGGAGAGACATCATAGAAGAGTTTGATGTGTGGAGTGTTTTGAGGGATGAATAAGAGTACACCTCGTAAGCAAGAGAGGGGTGGACACTCTAGGCATGTGCAAAAGCATAGAGAAGTGTAACAGCATTATATTTTTTTAGCAAGTTCATGCTGCCCTAAAAATGTCATGCTCTTTCATTCTTCCAAGCCTTTGCACATGCCTGGAATATTCTCTAGCAAGGCAGGCACCCAAGCAATACTGCTCTGCCATCTCCTTGCAGACATATGCAGTTTGCCGATGAGTATTGGCCTCTGCCTGGCCAGCATTCCACGCTGGTGGTACAATAAGGAAAACAAAAGCTGCTCCAGATTCAACTATGGTGGTTGCAGTGGGAACAATAACAACTTCCAATCTAAAGCTGTCTGCAGGGCCATCTGCCCAGGAACATGTAAGCCTCGGGGGTCCCATCTCCCATGCTCACCTGCACAGGTGGGAGGGCTGGGTGTTGGTTGGCCCATTCCAGGAAGTTGGCAGGCCTGGGACTGATAGAACCAGTCCTCGCCGAGGAGTAAGTAGGGGATGCTTTGGGAAAGAGAAGGTGGGAAGAGAAGCAGTAGTCAAAGGGAAGGTGGCAAGTATGAGATGGATAGGGGTGCAGAACGAGTAAGCAGAAGGGGTCGAGTGTCCAAGACTATGTTAGAAGAAGCCCCATTGAACCAGCCCAGTGCTGGGCACCATGCACTCATCATCCAATCTCTTCATTTTCCTTTTTAAGGTGATTAGAGCCAGGACAACCACATGCTTTATTGACCAAACTGAGGAAGTTTTGAGAGTGAAAGGGGATGCCACTAATTATTACATTGGGACAATAGGTTTAAACTGGGACTTGACTGGAAAACCCAGAGCACACCAGCACCCTATGAGCCCCCAAAATCGCTTCACTTCTGGTTTCTCTTCCTGCAAAAAGATATAAAAATAACTCCATCTCTTTTGTTCCGTTAATTACAAGATTTGGTTCCTGAGATGAGTAGGGCCCAAGCATCTCATCCTTTTCTATTCTGCTATCTTGCAGAGTCACCATCTCCCTCAGTACGATAAAGAGAACTGGAACAACCTCCAGAATTTGGCTCATAATTCAGGGCTCTCTCCATGTGTGCCTGACTGATGCTTCATATCGGCTTCCTCTGGCCAAATCTCAGCTGCCAAGACATCGACTGTTCCAAAAACCAAACCCCAGGATTTGCTTACTCCCTTTTCTCCAGCTCAGCTTCTCTTCAAACATGATGCCCTTCGCCCTTGAACCCCTTCTCCGTGTCTGATCCTATCTCTTCACTCTCACGGTACCCGTGTATGCTTCAGAAGCCTCCAGTTTCCCTAATAAAGTGTTCTGTAGGTCTGATATTTCTGAGAATGAATAATTCACATCTACCCCCTCTGTGCAGCGTTTGTAGAACAAGAAATCATTGGGTCTTCCAGTGACACCCAAAGAAAGAGAAGAGTATGGAAATCCTGCAAATTGGAAACTCTGGTGATGCTGTGGCCCTTGTAAAATTGTCATGGAATTCTTAGAATGGAACCAAGTTTGCTCAAGTGAGGGACAATGAGGCTTGAACTCCATTAACTTCATGGAAGATCCATCTCCAAAAAGGCCGTGGGCTTATTTCCTGGACTTTCAATAAAGGATACACTCCCAGAGTCTAGCACAGACAGTACAAAATAGAAGATAACTGTGGGGGAGACATGAAAGGAGGAGATGGGTCAGCAAAGAAGAGATGCAGAGGAAGGGAGAAAAGAGAGGGGTGGAGGAGGAAAAGATACTGAATGATGGCACAGTTTTAAAGCAGGGACCTACAATTCTTTCACTCACTTCAGTCTAGTGGTAGAGGCCATGGAGTCCATGGCCCCTCCCTTTGAATCTCAGCAAACTGTAGGACTGCTTTGACTAGTAAAGCTAGATGAGGCTGTGTGACCTCCAAGGTTAAGCCAGAAAAAGTGCACTCCATCCTCTTATGATGCTTGTTTGGGGGGGGGGGTGCATGAGGCAGCTGCCATGTAAGAGGTCCAGTTACTCTGAGACAACTACGCTGGGGAGGCCCAAGCATGCGCTCTGGTCGACAGCCCCAGACAAGATCTACCTGAGAGCCAGGGTCAGTTGCCAGTCACGTGAATGAGCTTCCAACTCAGCAGAGCTTCGGATGACTGTGGCCCCAGCAGACATCTGACTGCAACCTGGTGAAGACCCCGGGAGAGAACCGCCGAGCTCATTCCCTCCCAAATTGCTCATCCATAAAATGGTGAGAAATAGAAAATGTTCTGGGAAATTTTATTCACAGCAATAGGTAAGTAATTGGAACAGATGGGAAAGAAGTAAAACGAAGAGGAGAGGCAAGAAGGGGAGGGATGGAGGAGAGGAAAGGCATAGAGAAGTCAAGGGGAAGGCAGGAAGCGGTCCCCAAAGGACTGGGCAAGATAAGAAGGTGCCAGGCTTAAAGAGGGAGCCCCAAAGCAGGAGGCTTGGCCACTACAACACACCGAAACCTGGATGTATCTTTCAAATGAGTTCATTGTCTGGTATAAGTTGAATCGAGAGGCCCTAAAGAAGTCTGGGATCCACATACTATTGAGTAAATCCTTTCCACTCCACGTCTCTGTTTATCTCTCTTTTTAAAAAGCTGGTTAAACTGATGAGTATTTCTGAAAATGCTGTTAGCAAACACCTACATTAGAATTACTTGGGGTGGGGAGGGGCTGTCTAAAATAGAGGTCCTCAAGGAGTTGCAGATGCCGCTGCCCCAGGGCGGCCTGCGCCACCCATCTACAGTCAACCTCACCATGTTCTTCAACATGACTATGGATGGCGAGCCCTTGGTTTGGGTCTCCTTCCAGCTGTTTGCAGACAAAGTTCCGAAGACAGCAGAGAACTTTAGCACCCTGAGCACTGGGGAGAAAGGATTTGACTGTAAAGGTTCCTGCTCTCATAGGATTATTCCAGGATTTATGTGCCAGTGTGGTGACGTCAGTTGCTATAATGGCACTGGTGACCAGTCCATCTATGGGGAGAAATTTGTTGATGAAAATTTCATCTCGAAGCACATGGGTCCTGGCATCTTATCCATGGCAAATGCTGGACCCAACACAATGGTTCCCAGTTTTTCATCTGCACTGCCAAGACTGAGTGGTTGGCTGAAAGCATGTGGTCTTTAGCAAGGTCAAAGAGGGCATGAATATTGTGGAAGCCATGGAGCACTTTGGGTCCAGGAATGGGAAGACCAGCAAGAAGATCACCATGGCTGACTGTGGACAAATGTAATAAATTTGACGTGTTTTATCTTAACTACCAGACCATTCCTTCTGTAGCTCAGTAGAGTATCCCTTCACTCCCAACTGCTTGAAATATCCAATAATCTTTGCGTTCTTGCAGTTCTATGGGTTCCATGTTTTCCTTACTTCCCTCCAAGTCTATTTGGATTTCAGAGTTAATTTGATTATGAAATAAAAACTAAACAACAACAACAAAATAAAAATAAAAGGTGGGTCATCCAGATCCCATAAACATGCATTTTTTATTTTATTTTTTTAAATTTTATTTTATTTTTTCAGTGTTACAAGATTCATTGTTTCTGCACAAGTACAGCCAAGTGATTTTAAAGTTTCAGGACCTGTGAATTGGATGATATCTAAGGGCCAATCCATCAGTGGGGAAAAAAACAATAAAGGCTTAAGAAGTCTATTGATGTCTGCTCCTTGTATAGAAGGAGATCAGGAGAAAATGTTAGAATCATTAAATGTGGGGAGGATCAGGAAAAGGTTGTGCAGAAGACCCCGAAGTCCTGCTAGTCTGGCAGTTTTGCAGAGTGATCATCTAGCCAAGTGGCCCCCATATTTGCATCTCCTTCATTTACACGGCTCTTGCCTCCACATATCTGTGAGAGTTAGTCTGTTTCCCAGGAAGCCTGTCTTTGTGCATCTTTATGAACCAAACCAAATTTACAACAAGTCATTACTTGTCTGCATCCTGTGGGAAGAGGGAAGTGGGAAGAGCACTTATCTGGGAATAAAAATATCCGATACAAATCCCAACTTTTCCCCTTGTTGAAGTATGACCTGGTTGGCACAGGGTAGGGTGGAGGGATGCTTCTCTTAGGACCTCAGTCTCCTATCCATATGATGAAGGTGATGGGTTAATAATGTCAAAGAGTACTTCTCAATTTGAGGAACTATGACAGCTCAGGAACCCAGCCAAATCTGGTAAGCACCTGATGCTTGTCTGTCCCATTAGTACCTCTCAGTCCTTGATTAATGTTGACATACATGAATGACTGGAACAAAATCATTCTGTCCTAGAGGGCAATGGATCAGAGCGGTCCTTGGAAATGGCCAGAATGTGCCTTGCAGTTTACAGATTCTGCTTACCTGCTGTCCTCAGGAATGAACTCAGAGCCCTAAGGGCTGAGCACAGAGAACCCTCTGCCTTATAACGACCTCAGTGGAAGATGTTGTGTTTCTTTGTTAACGATTTGCTCATTACTCTGCCCATTAGAACCCAGAGGACACCTCAAGTGGAATCTTCAAGTGTTACTCAGGGTGTCATACAGATCCAGGACTCGTCATCTTTCCTCTCCTTCTTATTCTCTCCTTGAAGCTGTTCCAGAGCCAAAAATGCCTAGAGGAAGCTGGAGATGGTTTTGAAACTGAGGGAATGCTGAGTTCCACAGTCCCAGTCACCCTCCTTTTTTTTAAACGCATGTACAAATGGAAGCTTCTAGTAGGAAATAGACCCGTCCAAGATCACATAGAAAATCAATAGCAAACTGGAGATAAAATCCAGGTTTGAAGGGTAACAAGGTGTCAGATTATATAGCCTAGTTGGAAATCAGGATGGATATAGTTATATATAATATAACTATTATAGCTATTTGTCAGTTGGTTTGTCAATATTCAGCATCTTAATTCCATTTTTTTTTAATGTTAGGTTAGTCACAATACAGTACGTTTTTGATGTAGTGTTCCATGATGCATTGTTTGCGTATAACACCCAGTGCTCCATGCAATACGTGCCCTCCTTAATACCCATCACTGGGCTAGCCCATTCCCCCCCTAACAATTGAAGAAGTCTCTACCAGGAGTCTTTCTTTTAAAGATTTTAATTATTTATTTGAGAGAGAGACAGAGAGAGCACAAGCAGGGAGGGGGCAGAGGCAGAGGGAGAAGCAGACTCCTCGCTGAGCAGGGAGCCCAATAAGGGGCTCAATCCCAGGACCCTGACATCATGACCGGAGCTGAAGACAGATGCTTAAGCAACTGAGCCACCCAGGTGCCCCAAGAGTCTTGATATGAGGTAAAACCAGCATTCTACTATAAAAGCTGAAAGAGCTAAACTCTATCACTCAATATTCAGTAAAGGATACAGAAACTACACTCAGTCTTTCAAACAGAGAGGATTTAATACTGAAAATTGACTATATGAGCATTGGTGGGGGTGGGGGATACATCTGTCACTCCTAGATTTGAGAGAATAAAATCTTTGGGGTTCGTAGACCTAGGAGTTCATAGAAGGGGCCCAGGCACAGCTGGTGCTCATACATCTGGCAGGACAGGGAGGTAGGGGCCATCTGGCTGCTACTCAGTCTTCTAAAATGCACTGTGACTGGTTTTCAGACTTCTGAGGGGAACCTGGCTCAAATGCTGCTGGGTTCACTGAGTCAGGAGATGCAGCCAGCTGGTGCTGGTTATCTGAGGAAGTGTAATTCATGTGGCTTGAAAAGTGCCAGAAGGATCTAGAGGACAGAGGTGTAACTGTGTTTTGCTGCTGGAGACATGGTAACCAGAGCCAGGAACAGGAAGGAAACTCCATGTCCCCTCATTTCACTTGTCAATTTCTTCTCAGTGCCTCCCATGCAGAGTCTAACTGGAACTGCTGGAAGTTTTGCTGCTAACAAAAGCATGAGGGAAAACTTAGTTTGCAGAGTCCCACTGGAATCATCACAGAGGAGAGTATGAAAGAATGAACTTGCAGCTGAGAGAAAGCTGGTAATTAGTAGCGTATGCATTCTCCCAGCCTCTCTTGCAGCTAGAAAGTAGGCACTTGACTTGGGCTCAATCAGACATTCCCACATTGAACAAACATTGAACTGGAAACTAGTAAGCAAAGAAGCAAGGCCAATGGGGAATTTATTCTGATAGCAACAGTGACAACAGACAACGTCATCCTGTTTCTGGGAGCAGTAGTAGCAGGGATGATGGTGATGGCATTGATGGGGCAAGACGGTACAAGTGTTCAGTGTTCTGTTGACTGTGGCCCCAACTTTGTAGCCTTCCTTGTTCCCAGCCATTCTCCTAGTTTTATTTTCTAGTCCTTCTGGTAATCCTGTGAACTACCCAAATTCTTAAAAAATAAATTTCCTTTCTGCTCAAAATAACCAGAACTGCATTTATGTCTAGAAACCCTGATGGATAGAGCAAGGATGGCACCTGGAGGGGATTTTGAGCCTAGAAGTCTGAACGAGCACAAGAAAAGTTTTCTCTTGGGGCATCTGGGTGGCTCAGTCAGTTGAGTGTCTGACTCTTGGTTTCGGCTCAGGTCATGATCTCGAGGTTGTGAGATTCAGCCCTGCCTTGGGCTCTGCGCTGGGCATGGAGCCTACTTAAGATTCTCTTCCTCTCCCTCTGCCCCTCCCCACTGCTTGTGCTCTCTCTCTCTCTCTCTCTCTCTCTCTCTCTCAAAAAAAGAAAAGAGAACTTTTTTCTTGCCAGAGAAGTTGCCATCCTTCTGTGATGTGGCCCAATGGAGTTTTTCTCCATGATTGGTTCCTGAAGCCTGTCATCATGTCATGGGCCCCATATTCCTCTAGGTTAAGTTTTGCCTTGAAAAGGGTGCCTTGTAGAACATGGATGTTCAGAAGTATGTAACACTGAGGTCATTTACTATCTGACTTTCTCATTGGAAGGATCTAGTCATTAGGAAGAACTGGAGCTTGAGTGAGAATCAGAGAGAACATTCTCTTCGAAATAACAGGGTAAAGCTAGAAAAGTTCCATGAAGAGTAGAAAAACTTTGGGCTTGAGGAACTGTTCAATAAAGCTGGCCCCAGCCCTTAGATTCTGTGCAACAATGAGTCACTCGGTCTGTTCCCTGGGCCCAGTTACCATACTTGCACCATTGGAAAAGACAAAGAAAGAATCTTCTCCCATAGGTTCACCTGAAGATCTCATCCTTCCCACCTCCAGTGACATCCAAAAAGACATTAGTGGTGGTAGTGATGGGAGAAGGGTAGATCTGTGCAGAGCCACAGAAGATCCAGTAAAACATACTGTAGACCACACACCTCCCAGGAAGGTCATTGTTCTACATCTGAGAACCTGAGGCTCCAGGTCCTTGTTCTACACCTTCCCCTCATCAAATGAGCTGTACTCCATGGCAACAACATATTGGGAAGGGAGAACTGAGCCTGTGAGAGTCAATTATCATATGGTCTCACTTACGTGTGGAGCATAAGGAAAAACATGGAGGACATTGTGAGAAGGAAAGGAAGGGTGACTTGGGGGAAATCGGAGGGGGAGATGAACCATGAGAGACTGTGGACTCTGAGCAACAAACTGAAGGTTTTGGAGGGGAGGGGGTGTGGGGTTGGGCGAGCCTGGTGGTGGGTATTGAGGAGGGCACGTATTGCACGGTGCACTGGGTGTGGTACATGAACAATGAATCTTGGAACACTGAAAAAATAAAATAAAATTATTTGAAATAAATAAATAAATTAAATAAATAAATAAATAAATAAAATTTCCACTTAGATTTCTCAAGAAATAAATTTATTCTTAAAGTGATCAACCTTATTTTTGCCCTCTGGATATTTATTTGGAACATAAATAAAGTAAAAATGGAAATCAACTCCTTTGGCATGTGAGTGTTTATGATAAATGTATTTGTTATATGTACAAGCACATCTTCTCTCTAAGCCCTGGTTCCCCTATTCTATAAAATGAGGATGGCAATAATATCTATTCCAAGGACTTTTTATGAGAATGTAACGAGACAAGGCAGAAAACTCCCTAACATATATCGTTAGTGCTCAAGTGAATTTAGTCTCCTTCCCTTTCTAGATAAGAGAAAGGTTCTCTTCTAGATAAGGGAAATGGAGGTTAGAATCTAAATGGAGAAACTTCATTCTTTCAAAATTCCACCCAATTTACTTCCCCCATTCCCATACCACTCAATCAATGGGTCTCAATCAAAAGTAATTTAATTAATTATTTACAAATACACACACATGTATGCACATATAATTGATGTGAGATTAGTAAAACCTCTTTGATAAGTATAAGAGCTGGATAACCAATAAGAAGTTCCTACTAGCTTCTCTAATGTGCATTTAATAAACCTTACACTGGCCCTCCATCTTCTGGAATTACAATAACCCTGCACCCAAGTCACCTGATAAAAGGCTAAGTCACTGAGTCACGGCCAAAGATCCCCCGGGACAACTTGGGTACAGAATGCCTGGTTTTCAAAGTCCAGTGCCTCCCACACTTACCCACAAAGCCTGTTCAGTCAAAAAAGTACAGGCACACCACACCTCATCAAGCACTACTCTCACTGCATGGAGTTTTTATCATGCTGCCAATGTTAGAAGTTTTTTAAATTAAAGTATTTATGTCTGTAACCTTTCTGCAGGGTTTCCTAACCTTGGCACTATTAACAATGAGGGACAGAAAATTCTGTGTGGTAGGGCTGTCCTGTACCTTGCAGGATGTTTAGTAGAATCCCCGGCCTTTACCAGTAGGTCCCTTCCCACTCCCAAGTTGTGATCATCGAAATTGTCTCTAGACATTGCCAAGTGTCCTGGGGAGAGGGGCATGTAGAATGAAAACTGCTCTTCGGTATAATGTGAGCCTGGTGGTGGGTATTGAGGAGGGCACGTATTGCATAGAACACTGGGTGTGGTGCATGAACAATGACTCTTGGAACACTGAAAAAATTAAATTAAAAAAAAACAAGCATTTTAATGTTAATTCTGAAACATCATTTGCAAGGATTTTCATCTTAAATAAAGTGACTTTACCATGCTAAAAAAAAAAACAACAAAAACCATTTCTCACTTCCAGGCCAGCTGTTCTAGAAGAGGGAGCACCCTGGTAAGCTCTCATCAAAGAGCACCCACAGGCAATCCTGCCTTTCCTCTGCCTGAATGGCAAATACCAGTCTGTGTGCACTCCCTGGGGGTCTCATTCTGCCATTATTTTGGTTTCTGATGAACTAATTCGACTACCTAAGAGAGCTAAGGAAAGAGATCCCAGGAACAATGCTGGTGGACCATCAAAGTACAAAAGATGAATAAGAGAGATGTTGATGTGGATGTGTATCTCCTCTTCACAGGAGATAAATGGGAAATAATGGTAGAGGAAGCAGTGAAGATCAGCAGGTGAGGAGAGAATTGACCAACTATTGTGTAAACTACATTTGGGAGAAGAAATGGGCAAAGAATGAATATCATAGCTTCAAGGGATTTAAAGAGAAGGAAGAGCTACAAGTAGTGAGAAAAATAGGTAACAAATGTCTATAGGGACCAAGCATGGTGCTGATCCAGTTAGCCCTCCATTTCCAAAAAAGCATCACGACCACCCCCCAACAAACACGCCTGCAAATGGCATGTGCCTGTGTGTGCATTTACAACGATTGAGACATTTGCCTATTTATTGAACACTTGATCCAGATTCTGGGAGTTAAGCCAAACCTACATAATTCATCTCAATTTTTTGAAAGATTTATTTATTTATTTGAGAGATAGAAAAAGAGAGAGAGAGCATGAGCGGGAGGGGCAGAGGGAGAGGGAGAGCTAATCCCAAGCAGACTCCATGCCAACTGTGGGGCCCCACATGGGGCTCAATCTCACAACCCTGAGATTGCAACCTGAGTCAAAACCAAGATTTGGACACTTAACCAACCGTGCCACCCAGGAGCCCCAATTCATCTCAATTTATATGTGAGAAAATTGAGGCTTGGAGAGGTTAAATAATTCACCCAAGGTCAAGGGCTCCTGAACTCAAAAGCACAACCTCAGACTTCAAATCCAAGGCTCATTAAATCCAACTAAAGCATGCCGGCTTTGTCTTCTGAAAAATCAAATCTCCGGAAGATCCAGGAAAGGAGTTGGGTGGTGAATGTGCTGCACCCTGGTGATTGGGGCATGTGTTTAGACAGATGATTCTCTAAACCAAACAAAGTTGGGCCCTCCTTCTACACTGTGCTTTTGACATTTCCATTCAAATATACTGAGTAAGTGATTAAGTAAGTAATCTTACTTCTCCAAGTAAGTGACTGTTTCTAACCTCTGGACAATGTATGTGTTGTTCCAAAATTCTCTGAAGTCCCCAGAGGGGTGGGAGACAGCACCTAAGACTATGCCTGGCACATTATGGGAACTCAGTAAGTATTTGTTGAATGAATGAATGATACAAGGGCTTTGGAGCTGGACAGACGAGGGTCCCAGTCCTAACTACGAAACTTGCTATCCATGTGACAAAGGTAGTTTAACTTCTCCTTGTCTATAAGATGGGTTCTAAGCCTTGTGGGAATCCTGTGTGAGTTCAAGGGAGGTAATGTGTGAAACGTATTTTATATGGTGCCTGGAAAGGTAAGGCACTCAACAAATTGGTAACTGTTGTTTTATTATTGTTAAAAGGGCTTCCATCTTGAAGTATAGTAAAATGACCTTGGATAAAATCAGATCAGATAAGACCAAAGGAGAAAGGCAGAGCTGTGCTTTGGCTGGACACTCTGTTCCAGGGGTAGCCCAGCCTTGTAAATAGCAGAGGTTGGGGATAAATTAGCTGAATGTGGGCCCAGGCTCCTCCCCTTTGGTCCCCCTTCTCCCTAAAATACCAATCCCAGACCGGGCCACAGGCTGGGTGGCAATGTGCAGCTCCAGGTCTCTCTCCTATTCCAAGAGCCTCAATCAGAATTAAAACAAAGTTGGTATGGAACGCTGGAGCTCCAAGCATAGCCTGGGAATAAGGCAGGGTGTCCAGCAGAACAGAGAGAGTGACTTATAGGATGGGGAGTCAATTCACCTCATCAGAAATAAGTCAAGCAGAGAGAGTCAATCATCATATGGTTTCACTTACGTGTGGAGCATAAGGAAAAACATGGAGGACATTGTGAGAGGGAAAGGAAGGGTGACTTGGGGGAAATCGGAGGGGGAGATGAACCATGAGAGACTGTGGACTCTGAGCAACAAACTGAAGGTTTTGGGGGGGGGGTGTGGGGTTGGGCGAGCCTGGTGGTGGGTATTGAGGAGGGCACGTATTGCATGGAGCACTGGGTGTGGTACATGAACAATGAATCTTGGAACACTGAAAAATTAAAATAAAAGTAATTGGGAAAAAATATATATATGTTCATCAAATATATGTGTACAACATGCCAGGCACTGTCCTACGTGCTGAAGCTAAATCAATGAGCAAAACAAAGCCCCTGCCTTTGTGGAATTCATATTCCAAAGGGAGAGAGTCAGACGATACATAACACACATAATACATGGTAAAAGAGCTAGAAAGAAAAGAAAACGTAGAACAGGGTAAGGGGGATTCAAGTCTGGGGTGGGCTGGTGGTGAGCAAGGTGAGACGGAGAAGGGTATGATAGGAGTCAAAATCTGAAGATGAAGGACTTAACCAAGTCAGACCTCCTTATAGGAAAAGGCTCCACTCTGGCCTTAAGCTTTAGCTTAAAATCTGCAAATGGATGTGGGAAGATGAAATACAGTATATCCAAGATTACTGAAAATGAGAGTTAGCACTAGTGTCCAAGATTTTTCAGCAGCCAGCAAAATTCCCTTTAAAAAAATCATATTATGCATGTGCTGTGATGAGCACTGGGTGTTATATGCAACTAATGAATCATTGAACACTACATCAAAACTACTGATGTATTATATGTTGTCTAACTGGATATAATTTTAAAAATCATATTATAATACATAATTATAAAAGTAATACCTACATTTTATACAAAATTCAAACGTACAAAAGTGTAAGGAAGAGAGTTAAAAATTGTCAGAACTGGCCTGGAGGAGCAAGATGGCGGAGGAGTAGGAGGCGGAGACAGTGTCTGATCCCAGAAGCTCAGCTAGATAGTTATCAAACCACTCTAAACACCTACAAACTTAGCAGGAGATAGAAGAGAAGATGAACAGCACCTCTAGGAACAGAAAATCGACCACTTTCCGGAAGGTAGGACGTGCGGAAAA
>CM052885.1:109318676-109432575 GCA_028534135.1 Potos flavus | reverse complement strand
TGCTTCCTGCCCACTCGGCCCCACCCCCACCCCAGCCCGCCCATCCCCCTTCTGCTTCCTTTTTCTCCAGGGCACTTTTCTCCTTTGAACATTCTACAGAATCTACTTGCTTATGTCTTTTTCTTCCGTTAGCCCATAAACCGCATCAGAGAGAAATTTTTGTCTGATTTGCTCACTCACGGAGCATCCTCAGTACCCAGGGCCGGGCACCGCTCACGACAGATGCTCAGCAGAGACTTGTGGAGGACGTGAAAGCAAAGAAATGGACAGAGACTGAACAGGGGTGTGCTTGCCCAGGCCCTCCTTTGCAACCACCTTTACAGCTAGACATCAGTGCGCTCCCCCTCCCACTGCTGCCCCCCACCCCCACCTACCTCAGAAGACAGGAGTGACACAGGACACCTTCCCGCAACCATTGTAGCAGCATTTCAACAAGCCGGGACACTGGCTGTCCACCTGGCACTGGTCCTGGCAGAGGCCGAGCTGGGGGAAGTCAGTGTTCACCTTGGGGCAGGAACCCTGCTTTTCTGGGGAGAAAATGGAGCAAGGGGAAGGGGCAGAGAGGATGCCGGGAGATGAGCGCTTGTCCACAACATGATCTCCCACCGCCCTCCCCCTGTGTCACAAACCGGCCTGTCAGCCTTGATCCCAGGGGTTCCTGGGGAGACCACCTGCAAACATCCCTCCTTCTCCTGCTCCCTCCATCCTTGATTTTGGAACCACCCAACACCACGGTGCTGGAAGAAGTAAAATCAAGACCTGCGCCCAGTCTGTGACAGTCTATTTACACACACACACTCACATGCACACTCACACACCCTATGCTCCACTTCCTGGGTCAAGGAGAAGGGAGCTGGGCTCAATTCCCAGGAGCCCCAAGAGCGAGCCCAGCCCAAGGTCAAACACAGGCAGAGAACTGGCTGATCAGCTCGACAGGACGGGAGTGGCTGCCTTCCCAGCACAGAGAAATCCATTCCCTTGAAAAGGGCAGGAGGGGGGCGCCTGGGTGGCTCAGTGGGTTAAAGCCTCTGCCTTTGGCTCAGGTCATGATCTCAGGGTCCTGGGATCGAGCCCCGCATCAGGCTCTCTGCTCAGCAGGGAGCCTGCTTCCCCCTCTCTCTCTCTGCCTGCCTCTCTGCCTACTTGTGATCTCTCTCTCTCTCTGTGTGTCAAATAAATAAGTAATCTTAAAAAAAATTTTTTTTTAATTAAAAAAATAAAATTAAAAAAGAAAAGGGCAGGAGGTCTGGACACTGGGCTTCCCTACGACAAAGAGGAATCAGAAACCATTTACTGACAAAACACACCACTGTGGATAGAGGGTCTACTCTCTACAGAGACATTTTCCATGTGTTATTTCATTTAACCCCCATGTCAGTCCCACAAAGTTTGGGATTATCATTCCCATTCTGACAATGAGAGAGGAGAGGCTCAGAGACGTAAAGCAAGTTGTTGAGGATCACACAGCTAGCAGATGGGCAGCTCTAAAATTCTAGTTCAGGAGGCCATCTGGCCCCAACCCTCTTCCTACCGCAGTCTGTCCACCTGAGACAAAGAAACAGCAAAGACTGCCCCTAACAGTAGGCATGCCTTCTGTCCCCCTCCACCTTACTCATCTGTCTGTCTTTCTGTTGGCCTGCCTCTGTCTTTCTTTCTCAATTCTCACCTCTCCTTCCGATCCTCCTCTCTCTGCTCCAGATTAGAAGGCTCCAGACCCAGCAGCTGCCCCTGATGGGCCAGTACCCCCTCTAGCTAAGTCTGAGGTCTCTAACTACAAACCGTCCCAGCCCCTACTGGCATCTTGGGAGAAATAACGGAGAGGGAGAATGCCTGGGGCTGTCTTCTGGCTAAGGACCAGTAATCACCACAGCTTGGTGCCCCAGGTCATATCCCCGCTTCTAGTCTTCAGTTCTTCCCTGTGAAAAATGAGAAGCTTGGATTTCCTGTGGTCTAAGGCCACTCCCTGCTCTGATGAGCGCCCCCATTACATGGGGGAGACAGCGAGCTCCAGCAAGGACCTTTTGTGGACCACCAGCGCTTTCCATAGTTCTCTCTCTCAAATCTTTAGAGTGGAGGCGATTTAAATACAGGAGGAGAGAAGGAGTGCTCAGGGAGGAGTCCTGATTTCCTTCAAACCAGCCTTCCAGAAGGGGCAAAAGTTGAAGCCCTTTGCTGCGACTCCTCCCCAACCAGGGAGTGACGGTGTGACCTTGGGCAGGAGCCTTTCTGTCTGACATTCACAACTACATCTTCAGGATGGGCTGGGCGTCTCCTTAACGTGTAAAGCCTCTTTCCGTCTGGACAGAGGAATCCGGGGAGTCTTGCTAGGCCAGGCGCTCCAAGTCCGTCCCCCAGAGCTGGGGGAGGCCCCACGGGAGGGACTCCGAGAGCGCTGGGCGCCCCAGGTCTTGGGACCCAGCCCGTTTGCCAGTCCCGGGCTTCCCCGTGGCTCCAACCCGCTGGGGAGGAAACTATGAACCGGGTGTCTTGACCTCCGGGAACACCGTCCCAGCTGCTGCTTGCCCGGAAGCCCGTCACGCACCAGGGAATGGAATCCAGCCAGGGCTGGGGGACCTCCCCCCCACCCCTCCACCTCCCGCTGAGCTTCAGCGACGCCTTTGTCTCCCCGGGGCCCCTCGAGGAAGCGCGCGGGGGATCTGGTTCCATCCTCTCGACTCTGCAGGGGTCCCTGGGGTGGGAGGGGCCCTCTTCCCCGATCCGGCGCTCTGCCTCCTCCAGCCCACCGCGCCGTTCCCCGCCCCTGCCCCGGGCGCCCCGGGGTTACCGTTGGGCAGGTGGCAGATGGTGGCGCAGCCAGCCTGGCAGCACTTGAGGTTGTCGGCGCATTGGGCGTCAGAGAGGCACTGCTGCGTGCAATTCAGGTCCGCCTGTAGCTGGGGGCACACGCCGGGCTTCTTCGCTTCTCCTCCTGGGAGGCGCACGGTCAGTGGGGCGCGGAGCCCCAGTCCCTGAGGACGCCCACCTCCTGCTCCCAGGGCTGCACATCTCAAACTCCAAGGAATTCTCAGTCTCTGGTCCTAGGTGACCCCCTTACAGCTTTCAGAGGGCCCCACCTCCAGGCCTGGGGGCCCCGATACCTGGACGTACAGGGGGTACCTAACCCTCATCCTGAGAGCCCTCGATCTTTAGGGGACCCTCGCACAGCTCAACATCCAGGAGCCTCCGTTGTCTAGGCAGAGGGTCCCCCCACTGGCCACGTTTAGCACAGAGCCTCTGCCCCAAATTTCAGAGTGGTCTTCCCCACCTCCAGCACACTGGACCCCACACCCTAAGCTCCAAGGGTCACCACCTTCAGGAACCAGGGAATCCTCAAATTTTAGTCTTCATGGGTCTCCCCACTTCCGCCCCAGGAATCCCCATTTCTTCAGCTCCCAGAGAGCCTACGTGCGCCTCAGCTGGGCCCCGTCCAGGCGCTCCTGGAACGGCCCCTTTGGGCCCCAGGTCTGTCCCCGCCCCGCTCACCTGGGACCCGGGGGAGGCCGAGCAGCAGCAGGCCGAGGAGGAGGACGACGGCGAATGGACCCGGGCGGCAGGCGGGCATGGTGCTGCGCCGGGGCGGGGTGCAGGTGTGAGCCGCCGCCCGGATGCGGGGATTTAACCACGCGCGCGGGGGGCGGGGGGTAGGGGTGGGGCCGCGGCCGCGGGGGGAGGGGGCTCAGCGGCCACCTCGGGCAGGCTGCCGCCTCAGGCCATTTCACAATCCTCGGGGATCAGGTGTCACTCTTGGCCCCGGTGGGAACCAGGAACCTGAGCAGCTTCCAGGCCTGGCGCAGCTCGACCAGCTGCAGCCGGACCCTTGTCCACTCCTCCCCTCCCTCCTCCCTCCTGGGGCCTGAGCGGAGGGCTGCGGAGGCCAGGGCTCGGCCCAGGACTCCCGGGTCTCCCTGTAATGCCCTGGGGAAGGAAGGACGGAGCCCACGGGGAGGCAAATAGAGCCTGGGGATGAAGTGGCTGGCCCTGGGGCAGCCAGATGAGAGCGCAGATCCGCGTTCAAGGATTCACGACGGAGGCCTCGTGTAGTCACACAGCACACAGTGGGGGCTATAGAAAAAGCAGTTATTATTAATAAATGAACCCATTTGATGCAAGAAACCCAGGCCCACGAAAGTGAAACACCTAACAGTCCCAAGCCATTTTGGATGTGTGTTTCTCTTTTCCTCTTTTCTCTTCTTCTTCTTTTTTTCTCCTCCTCTTCACACCAACGCTCTATCGGGGCTGACTGTGTGCCAGCCTCTGTGCGCACGGTCTCATGGAGTCTCACTGATCTTTCTAGAAACAGAGAGTTACTGTTATCATCAGCTGTATATGCCCGGTGAGCCAGACCGGAGGTTTAGACGCTTCTCCCAAGGTCCCAGGCCACGCTCTAGAGACAAGATTTTGAACCCACACCTCCTTCCTCCAAGCCCCCCCCTTTTTCTCCCCCATCCGTCATAAATATTCACTAGGTGCCTACTGCCTGACACCTATAGAGCAAGACAATTTGGGGGGGGTGAGTAGAGAAAGTAGTTAAAGGAGCCGTCTGGCACTGACCTTGGGGTGGTGGGGTTTGGGTGTGACTCCCATCTTCATTGTTCTCTAGCTGAGGAACCTTGAATAAATCACTTCTCTGTTCTGAGCTTCTGTTCTGCCATCCACAAAGATAATGATACAGGAATTGAGGGAGAACGAGAATGTAATGTTCCCGCCATGGAAAGGCTGTGTCCATATTGAGGGCTAGGTCCGCGGGATTGACATGGAACTCCAGCCCCGGTGCATGGCAGGTGGCAGATAAATGGCCGTGAGGGCTCCATAAATGGTGTCTACTGTCAGGATACACCGACGCCTTAGAATCCAGGCTGGCAATGCCAGAACAGACTTACCCAGGGCATTAGACAAGACCCTTCCTGCTCCAACAATCTGAGATTCTGTAAGCCCCAGGAGGTCTCGGCCACCGGAGGCTAGAGGGCATCTGGGGCGCTGCACACTGGGATGATAGGTGAGTAGGGCTTTGGTGACATGTGTGTATCAGGCCACTGTCCCCACAGATGACTCCTGATAAAAGAGGCTAAGAATGACTCCCCCAGGGACACCTGGGTGGCTCAGTCGGTTAAGCAGCTGCCTTCGGCTCAGGTCATGAGCTCAGAGTCCTGGGATCAAGCCCCACATGGAGCTCCCTGCTCAGCAGGGAACCTGCTTCTTCCTCTCCCTCTGCCCCTCCCCCTTGCTCCTGCTCTCTCTTCGATAAATAAATAAAATCTTAAAAAAAAAAAAAAAGGAAGAAAGAAAGAATGCCTCCCCCAACGTCCCATGCCAATCCTGGGGAATAGAGGGGTACTGCAGTTGGGAGGGGCAAGGTCTATTTACTCCAAGCTCAGAGAACAGTCAACAGCAGCGAGGCAGGATCCAGGTGGGGGACAGCACTGGCCATATTCCCGAAACTCAGTCCAAGGCATGCAGAGGACACTGACGAATAGCTAGTTTTAGCCTTTGGACCCAATTGACTACTGGACATTCAGCCTTGGGCACGACTTCCAGGACCTCCCAGCTCCCCAGTCAGGGAAACTGCCCAGCCACACCCCTCCCCAGGCTTCCCCGATTCCCCGCTGGTAGGCCCTCCCTTCTTGCAGGAATGCAGATTAGTCTGAGGCTAAGGGGATGGGGTGCAGCGGAAGATGGAGGAATTTCCTCTGCCAATGGCCGATGGCACGAAAAGATGTTTCACTTCTGTGATGCTAGCCCCTGTGCTAGGAACATTCATATATTTTCCCTTCTCCATGAAAAGTAAAAAAGGGCAGAGGCTTTAGAGCCAAACACATTCAGGTCTAAGTCAGCGATAGGCTACTTCCTGGTATTAAATAACAAAAGTTAAAGCCAGTACATCTTATTTATTTATTTATTTATTTATTTATTTATTTATTTATTAGCAAATACATTTTAAAGATCTAACTGGCTTTATTAATCGATTCATGAATCGGGCAGCACCCCATCTAGGGCAGCATCCTATCTAGGGGGTAGAGGGGAGCTCCAAAGGGCTACAGAAAAGCAAAGGTTTTTAGAGGTAGAGAAGGAGCAGAAGAAAGGAAATTATTAACAAAGACTATTGTTTTAAGCAAGGTCACCCTCCCGAGAGGAGCAGAAGGGGTCTATCAGTAAATTTCCTAGCGCTGACCAGGAAATCCCCATGTTGACTGGTAAAACATTATGTTTCTAGGGGGTTGAGGCTGCAGTCAGGTTAGGTATTAAGTCTTGGTTTACTGACTTGGGCCTGAACCTAAGTTAAGCCATTTTAGGGCCTGTGGTTTTCTTTTTGGCAATTACTCCCTTTTGATCAGACTCTCAGCTTAACCGAGAGAGAGAGAGAGAGAGAGAGAGAGAGAGAGAGATGCACAAAATGTAAGGCATTAGCATCACTTTAGCACTGATCTGTAGTGCTCACAGCTCCTGTTGACCCTTCCTTTCGAGATGTACACAGGTCATGATGTTTTTGCTTAATCCCTATGATATTCACCATGATAAGTTATGACTTCAGGTTCACATGCTTTAAAATGGTCATTTTTTTCGTTCCTTTTTTGAAGTTTCAGTGGGAGGGAGATCATTTGCATGGTGGTTAGTAGCTATGAACACACATTTAAAACTTTTGAGAGACTAGAACACAGCAGGAAGATTATTATGATTATTAGAAACAGGATAATTCCCAATATTTGGAGTGTGCTTCGAAGCTGTGGTCGCCAAGTCCCAAACCAATCAAAATTAAGTAAGTCAGGGCACCTGGGTGGCTCAGTCGGTTAAGTGTCTGCCTTCAGCTCAGGTCATGATCCCAGAGTCTTGGGATCGAGCCCCGCATCGGGCTCCCAGCTCAGCGGGAAACCTGCTTCTCCCTCTCCCTCTGTCCCTCTCCCTGCTCATTTTCTCTCTCTCTCAAATGAATAAATAAAATCTTAAAAAAAAAAAAAATGAGTCAAAGAAAGATCCTACTGAAGGAATCATTCTTTCGAGCCAAGTGGCTTGCTCAGTGATCTTACATAATTCAGTTTTGACTTCCTCAGAAGTGTTAATCCTGGGATCCCAGGTGGTGTTGGCCACAGCAGACGCATACTCATTCAGCTAAAAGATAATCAAGGGCTATTTTATTATCAAGAACAACTTTGGCCAGACAGTCTAAGGATCTTTTTTGGGCAACTGTTGCTTTGCAATTTCGAGAATTAGGAAGTTCCCGATCACAGCCTCACTTAACATCTCTCCTTAATCAGGGAGGTAGGAACCTGCCAAAAGGAGTGAGTCTTGAATCACGAAAGCCTCCTGGGAGATCCTTTGTAATTCACGATGTAAATTTCGGGAATGTCTTATTTTGCTTGAGAAAAGTTAAGGGCGCAGTTAGATTTTCCCCTAGCCTGAAATAAAAAGTGGTTTTAAATTCTAGTTGTTAACCCTCTTAGCAGTGGCCAAGGAGATACAGATGAGGGTGTTGTTTTCCAGGCCAGCGCCAGAGTAAAGGGAAGGAAAAGAAGGAGAGTGTCTTGTTTTAAAGTATGAAGTCGATCTGTCATCTTGGATGGAAGCCGTCTACCTGGGACTCAGCTACTTCTCTTCCTCGTCAACTGGACTTGGAGATCTCCAGCATCCGTAAGGGATCAGGTAGTGGGTGGGGCCTCCATTACCTGTGTGATGTGTCCCCGAGGCTTCTAGTTTTGCAGCAGTGTTCGTCCTCAGGAACACTTGGTAGGGTCCTTTCCAACGGGGCTCGAGGGCTGTCTTCCTCTGATGACACTTCTAGAATACCCAGTCACCGGGCTTTAGACTGCGACCAACAGGTTCCTTTGAATTGGGATCTGGAAAGCCTTCTCTAACCTATTGATGACAAGCTTGAACATAAGACTTTAGAAGCTTACAGTGGCTGGGCGTACTAGAATGAGACAAGGGATCAGCGGAAGGCTGTACACCGATGGAATTCCAAGAAGTCTGGGGGATATTCATGAGGCGTTGTATGATTCGTCCAGTGAAGTGGGAGCTTCAGTCACTGGAGATCATAGAGGATCTATCCCAAGTGAGAAACACATTTTTAACAGTTTTCTCCCCATGCCATGAAGGCATCAAGCTTGCAGCAGGGAAAAGCTCCAATCCATCCAGAAAACATACAAGAGAGAACAAAAACATATTGGCAACCCATACTCGGTGGCTGTTGAAAAAATCCAGCTGCAGGTGTTCAAAGTGTCCAGAGGAAGGAGGTCTGAGGCCCCTGGAGACAAAAACAGTTTTTCCAGGAGCATGGACTTGACAAGTCAGACATTGCTGGTAGACTGTTTTTTGCAATATTCTAGAAGTCTTCCCACCGATGTCCGTTTATAATTTGAGTCGTCTTAAATAACCTATGGTGGGCGAAGGAATGCAAACACCAAAAAGTGGGGTTTGTCAGGGAGCCAGGAAGAACCAAGCAGGTGTCTTGGTTTTCCCCACAGCTCCGTTTGTGTAATTTACAGCCCTTGTTTATCCGCCTTAATTCCTCTGCTTGAGAAGCTGACTGTTGCCATGTTACCAGGACATCAGGATGGCAAAGGTCTGGCAATGAGGGGCCATTATTACAGAAGCAGAATGGACTTCACCCCCATGTGCCACAACCTTACAAATACAACATAGAGAAAGCTTAGTATTACTGCTTATTTCACAATGCTTCCCACGCAATTGGACATGTCGGATAAGCCTACTTAGTTTAGCCAATCTTTCGGAATGTCGGAGGTTGAAAAGACTGAAGCAGACCAAAGGTATTTAAAAAAAAAAAAAAACACCTCTGTCCTTTTAACAGAGAGAAAACCAAACTCTAATGTTGCGCCAGCTTACTCTTGATATTAAAACTCACTCATCCCAAAAGAAATTGTGCAAAACATACAAATAAACAATTCACTTGTAAGTAAAGTAAAAGAATAAATAAATAAAACCAACCAAACAAAAAAGCAGCAAAACCTCCACCTTATTCATTCCAATCTTCGTCAGTCCCGACCACAAATAAAATTCCTTCCCAAAGGGGGCGCCTGGGTGGCTCAGTGGTTTAAGTGGCCCACTCTTGATTTCTGCTCAGGTCATGAACTGGGGGTCCTGGGATAGAGCCCAGCGTTGGGCTCCGTGCTCAGTGGGGAGTCTGCTTGAGGATTCCTCTTTGCCCTTCCCCCTGCTTGTGCGAGTTCTCTCGCTCTCTAAAATAAATAAATCTTAAAAAAAAATTCCTTCCCAAAGATTTTTTTTTTCATGAAACTTCTACAGCTTTCTTTTTCACATTCAAATGTTGTCCTCAGGTTTCCCTCTTTAAATAGCCACCCTTGGGGCGCCGGGGTGGCTCAGTTGGTTGGGAGTGTGACTCTTGATATCTGCTTGGGTCATGATCTCACGGTCAGGAGATCAGGTCAGGAGATCGAGCTCTGCACTGGGCGTGGAGCCTGCTGAAGATTCTCTCTGTCCCTCTCTCTGCCCCTCCCTCTCTCTCTCTCTCTCTCTTTCTAAATAAATAACCAACCACTCTCACGTTAGGACAAAATTACTTTCTTTTCCCCTCAATAAAAATGTATTTCTATTCCTCATATTTTTTTCTTTTTCTACCAAAAATACACATCTTACTTTCTTTTTTTTTCTTTTTTTTTTTTTAAGATTTTTATTTACTTATTTTACAGAGAGAGAGAGATCACAAGTAGGCAGAGAGAGAGGGAGAAGCAGGCTCCCCGCTGAGCAGAGAGCCCAATGTGGGGCTCGATCCCAGGACCCCGAGATCATGACCTGGGCCGAAGGCAGAGGCCCAACCCGCTGAGCCACCCAGGCGCCCCCACATCTTACTTTCTTGCATAGTTGTTTCCTTTATTAGAATTTTTAACTCTTAGAAAACTTAATTTCTACTGAAAGCTAATAAGTAAGCAATTGTGACCTGTTGGCAAATTGATAAATGTATTTCATAATTTTTAGAAACATACTTTTTCATAATATAGTCTTTTAATAAAACATGCTTACTAACACCCAAATTTATCTTTACTTTCTCTGTAATAAGGAAGCCAAAATTCAGTACGTTCAGTAATTAATGTTGCAGTATTTTATCTTATTTGGAAATGATCTAGATCTTTAATGAATTTAACTTATCACTTAACCTAACTCAGCAAAATTTTAAGGTGTTAGGTACCAAAAAGATTTGGGAGACTATTTAAAGTCTACCTGAAAATTGTTTTATTTTATTTACACCTGTTTAATTTACTTGTTATTAACAATTATGCTTAGATTACCCCTAAGAACTTTATAAGACATCAAAGTCAGTCATTTTCCCAAGCTATAAAAATATTTTTTTCTTTTGTAACAGAGATCATATCAACTTATTTAACTGAAGTAAACCCAAGCAGAATAAAAGTCTTAATTTTAATACTGATAACTCTGAAGACATGGCTATTTTTTAAAGTTTATTTTTTTAATAATCTCTACGCCCAGCATGGGGCTCGAACTCAGGACCTCAAGATCAAGCACGCTCCACGGACTGAGCCAGCCAGGTGCCCCAAGATATGTCTATTTTCCATAAAGAAGCAATCGAATGTTTTTCCAGATTAGATGAACTTGAAAAAAAAAATGGGGATTAGTTTCTATCTTTCTGAGAGTTTTAGAATGCCCAATCCTTACAAGTGCTTACTTTCAAACCTACTAAATAGGGCTCTTCTACAAATTAATGTTAGCAGTGTCACCCAGAAGTAGAATAGTATCTCACATTTACAGCACACACATAAACACACAGATGTAAAGGCCTTATAGTTACTAAGATTCGTGAAGAGGATTTTTGAAATTAGTACTTGTCCCTGGAATTAATCTTAAAGAAACTATCAAAGACTTTGGGCACAAGAACCCTTTTAGCAATTCGTGTTTTAAAAAGGCCTCCGCCCGCCCCTCCCCCTTCTTTTCCTCGGTCTCAGTGATTGTGGGCTGTGTTCACATTTCAAAGACAAGATAAGATGTGTAACTTCAAGGACCGAGAAAGAATGCAAATGTTTCTAAGAAGGACTTTGGTTTTCTAAAGCCAGTAATTTACAAGCTGTTAAACATATGTAGGGGAAGTTTAGGGATTGGTAAAGGGAGAGGAAAACTTTAAACTTGCCAGCAGAGCTGCATTTCCGGTCTTGTAAAGATTTGTAAAATGTGGAAAGTTGCTTTCCAATTCCTCAAAGAATTGCTTTGTAACTTCAGTGTCCTCCCAGGTAGATCCACTTCTCCAACTCCCTTATCCTCAACTTGCTTCTGTCCATTTGGGTACGTAGTGGTCATTTTAAATCTGTCTGGCAGTGTTGAATAACTCCCCTTGGTCCCCAAAGAGGGTGCAAAGAATATTACCTTTCCAAAATCCCAAGTCACTCCCAGTGAGAGCCCAAAGGAAGAACCAACCACCGGTATGCCCAGGCAGGCAGAAAGCCCAGCCCAGTGACAAGGACACAATGCAAGAAGACAGTAGCTATCTCTGGCCAAGAAAGGATCAATCACCAGTGGGTCCAGATTCGGAAAGGAAGGGACAACGTGAAATTTTGTTGTCCTCTCTCCACCAGGCACTACAGACGGAGATTCAGAAGAGGTGATTCTGGTAAGAATTTTCACCCTTTACTGGCTTCTGCCGTTTTTTCCCCTGGATCCCCACCCCCACTCCGCCCCCAGGCTCTGGTGGGGTTTTCCCCTTGGCTGTTTAAGGAAATAATGTAGCAATTTACCAGAGAATCCCTTCAGTTCTGACAACTCTACATGTAGATGGGGGTGGGGGCGGTAAGGAGCTGAGGGGGGGGCGGGGGGTTCACTGTAAGTCCATGAACTCCGTAGACTTTTGTTTAGGGTGAATAGTCATTTCAGAGCGGAAAAACCATTCAGAGAGGGGACTGTTAGAAGGAGCATTCAAAGGAGGACGGCGGGGGCGGCGAAGGGAGGGTTGCCTGAGTGGCTCAGTCCTTAAGCGTCTGCCTTTGGCTCAGGTCTTGATCCCAACCGTATGGGGCTCCCCGCTCAGCAGGAAGCCTGCTTCTCCCACTCCCACACCCCCTGCTTATGTTCCCTCTCTCCCTGTCTTTCTCTCTGTCAGATAAATAAATAAAATGTTAAAAAAACAAAAACCCAGGAGGACTGGGGGGAGCAGGGAGTTACATCAGTCTTACAGACTTTTATCTTAGATACCTCTTTCATCTCTAATTCTTTATTAGCCTTTTGCAATGAATCTCTTCATGAAACTACTTTGGAATTTTGAAAGCTTTTGGAGGCTTCTGCTTGCCAATTAAAATAGGGTTCGCATTTTTAACTTGGGAACCCTTGCTTTCAAGGGCACTTTTATTTTTTTTAAAGATTTTATTTATTTATTTGACAGAGAGAGAGATCACAAGTAGGCAGAGAGGCAGGCAGAGGGAGAGGGGGAAACAGGCTCCCGGCTGAGCAGAGAGCCCGATGCAGGGCTCCATCCCAGGACTGAGATCATGACCTGAGCCAAAGGCAGAGGCTTAACCCACTGAGCCACCCAGGCGCCCCTCAAGGGCACTTCTTAAATGATCTTACCTAATTGGGACATTCTCCATAATGGCCATTGTATTTCCGGGTTGTAATTCCCCGGAGGACCGGTGGCAGTCTGGTAGGACCCCAGCCTCAAGCGAAGCAAACCCACATCTGCCCAGCCCTATCTAGCTGCAAATGGGGGTGCAACTCACTTATTTTCCGGCTTTATTTTGAGGCCCCAACTGGATGGCTACCAAGCCAAGTTCCTTAGGACACAAACAAGCTTTGTAAGATTTCGCTATTTTTGCTGGATGTCTGTAACTTCCAGGGTATAGTTCTTAGACACAAAATAAGCAGGTGTGCTGGAAGGTGGCACGCTTGAGTCTAGAATTTAAGGATCCCATTAGCTAAGCCTTTGGGTTTCTTGGAGCTGAACTATTACCTTAAAAGGATATGCCGAGGGGTTGTGGATTGTGCGTGTTTCACAATGTACCTCGTTGCCCAGAAATTTTCCTGAGATTGGCGGGTAACCTAGTGGCCACCGAACCCATTCTGTGACCACCATATTCTACCACGAAGTCTTCTTGTAGTGGCGAGCCCTCTAACAGCCCTTAAATGCTCGATCGGTACCCACCAGTTTCTTTTTTCCCCTTTTTTCTTTTTCTTTGCTTCTTCTTTTTTTTTCTTTTAGGGCTCTTTGGCTTCTGAGATACCCTTTAACAATAGCCTTTACCTACACAAAACGAGACCAACAAATGTGCACCTTAATTACCAGCAGTAACCAACAGGTGTTACTGCGTCCAGGCCTATGAGAAGGCCACTTGTCATTTCTACCAGTCTCATCTGCTCCAAACATTAGCACCTTGGCCCGCCCCTTTGATATGTTCCACCCATTCTCCACCTGCAACTACATATGGGGGCTCCAACGGACACCCCCCACCAAGCTTTCAGCCAACAACCAGCCTCCAATGCCAGGGAGCCACTGTGGACGTCTGTCCCAGTTAAGCCTTCCCAGATGGCAGCCTCGGCCGCCATCTGACCTCATAAAGAACCCAGGCAAGAACCACTCAGCTGATCCAAGTCAACCTGCAGGACCGTGAGAAATAAAAATAAATTGTTTTAAGCTGCCGAGTTTTGGGGCGGCTCATGATACACCAACAGACGATCAGAACAGTGGTAAGTTAGATGAATACAACGTCTGCTCTCGTGGAGCCTACTCTCTAGTGAAAAAAAAATAAGCGAATAAATTAGTAAATGGAAAATCCCATTGCCGATGTGCGTCAACGCTGTGAAGAAAATAAAGCAAGGTCCTAAGACTGTAAGTTGGGGTTGGGAGAAACCGGGGACGGGCTCTCTGAGCAGGTGACATTTGAAGCGATACCTGAATGATGTGTGAGATCTATCCGTACGGTCATCTGGGGGCTGTGTGTTGAGGAAAAGAAAGAAAAAACAAAAGGTTAAACTCCTGACATAGTCGTCGTCGTGGGGAAGACAGTCCTCTTTCGCAGATCTAGGTCTTTTCAGAAGCGGTGGAAATAGGCCGCTGGGGTACTTTTGGTCTACACTGATGTTCAACACAACCCAGATAAAATGCAGAGTATTATATCGTTGTACTTTATAAATGATGGTTAAATGGAACGATTCAAGCCATTTTTATAGTTGTGATGCACAATACAACTTCGATAAGAACTCTATCAAACTATTCCTTCAGTAAAATATGTATAGTTGACCGTAATGAGCAAAAACTGAGTTATTGTCACTGGGAGGATTTGAATGCTTAGGGATGAAATTCAGCGCTCATATTGTACGAGCTCACTCTTACCAGCGCGGCGTTCACACTTGTGGAGTGAGTCACACGCCGGGAACGTGAACATCAGAGACGCTCCCCAGTCTGCCTCGCCCTTCGCCTGTTCCCCGATATTTATTTACCAACGATTTTCTAAGGACTTACGGAATAGGAAAATGAAGGGTTTGTTCATCATTTACTAAGGGGTTGTAAACTCGAGTTTTCAACAACATAAGATGCCATTGTTAAAAAAAAAAAAGCTAAAGCAAGTCCAAAGGCCCTAAGGTGGGAGGAAACAAGCCTGATGAATGCCCAGAACAGTAAAACGCTAGCGTGGATGGAGCCGAGTGAAAGTCAGAGTCGTAAGAAGCGAAATCCAAGAGCTTGTCAGGGACAAGATCGCGCAGGGCCTGCCATGCGGGCTGCCTTCTCAGCGTGATGGGAGTCATGGGCTAGTTTCAGCTGGGAGGTAGGGGCGTGAAATCGTCTGATTTATTATTTTGGAAAATCACTCCAGCTGCTCTAAAAGAATGGAGAGCAGCCGGGGAAACTGGAGACACAGCAAGGAGAGTTTTTTGCAGTTGACCGAGCGAAGGATCAATGGTAACAGTCCCTTATATTAAGCAAAAGATCATGAATCACTTGGTGTCGGTCAGTCCATCACATCCAGAAGGCAGGGCTGACTTAGTAGACTTGTCACCCAAAGGAAGATAAAGTCACAGAGAGGGGCTATGTGGTTACTGACTCATCATGCAGTTTCTACCTTTTGTACTGGACGTTTCTACTGGAACACTAGCTCTTGGAGCTCTGAGCCTCCATGGATGAGGTTTGACTAGCCTGCGGCTGCCATGTTGTAAGGACCCCCCCAAGGCACATGTGCCATAGTCTGGGCCACAATCCGAGCTAACCCAGCCTTTCAGTAATCCCAGCCCAGACAGGAGACTGAAGAAGCCACTAGATGATTCCAGCCTCAGATGGAGTCCCCTTCAACTGTGTGAGTTTTCCCAGCTGAGGACCGAGAACAAACCGTTCTCATTGTGCCCTGTCCAAAATCCTGACCCATGGAATCCACGGGCGTACTAAAGTGATTGTCATTTTATTTTATTATTATTATTATTATTATTATTATTATTATTATTATTAGTGATTGCCATTTTACACTAGCTGGGGGAGGTGAAAAAAGTTGGCAGGGTTTTTTATAATCCTGCTGGCCTCCTGAGTGAACTTGGTAGAATTAGAATAGGCTCTCTATCAATTACAGGAACGTTTCTGCAGCGGAAGTGAAGAAGAACCCCCCAGCCAATCCTTTCATTATTTGCAAATGGCCCCTGCACCCCAGCCCACAAGAGTAGTTAAGAGTCAACCATCTGGAGTCCAGAAGATCTGGTTTGAAGCCCAAATCTACCACTTCCTAGCTCTGCGGACGTTGGGCAAGTGATTCCACATCTGGGAGCCTCCGTTCCTTCATTTACAGGGTGAAAATCGTACTTCTAACCTCGTAAGGGCAACGTGGATTAAGAGAGTTTTTCGCAAAGCCGTCGAGACCGTGCCAGTGCGCGAGCAGTAGCTGTTGTCAAAATGCCCTGCGGGGGCCCTGTGGCCGGACGCGCCTGGCCCTGCGCTGTCCCAGTGGGCTCCAGCGATGCCACCTCCCTTCAGGCTCAGGCGGCCGCGGGTTCTGGACCAAAGATGCGTTGCGCATGCGCTCTGCACCAGGTCAGGACGCCTAAAGATTGTTTGCCTTTGCAACATCCACGATGTGAAATAGAAGGAGAGGAAGAAGGAAACCCTTCCTCCTTCCCCTCAACATCCTTTCCCGGGGTTTATCTAACCTTAGGCTCCGTGCCTTCCTGGGAGGTGGGCGGGGCAGTTTTATCTCTCCCTCTGCACCCGGGGAAAGAACTAAAGAGGAACTGGCATCTCGGGTTCAGGCAGCCTGTCCCCATACGACAGGCCCTACCCCTCCTCCCCATCCAGCCACCAGGTTCTAAGATGCCCAGGTCCTTCCTCTGGCCTTCAGAGAAAGCCCCAGACTCTCAGCTTGGCTCTCAAGGCTCCTGGGGTCTTGTCCCTACTTTTATACCCACGACCATCTCATCCCTTCCTCCCGCTCATTCTGAGTGTCTTCTCTTAAGCCGTCTCGAGCTTTCCCGTCTACTTACAGCACTCTTCCCCTCCTTCCTCTGAGTAACTCTTGCTCACCACTTGGGTTTCAGCTGCAAAATCACGTCCCTAGGGCCTCCCTCCCATCAACCACCACCCCCGCCTCCACCCTAGGCCAGGTCCTTTGCTAACTTTCCCATCACACCTTGCACTTCCCCTTCACGAATAGTCACCACATGCATTGTTAAGCCCTTGTTCAATGTCTCATGGCATTTCCTGCTAGAAGGTGAAGTCCATGAGAGCAGAGATCGTGTCTGGCCTGCGTACAGATACACGATAAGTATTTTATACTAATTATTTCTATTATTTTATGATCTGTGAACTTATTTCCTATACAAAAAAAAAAAAAAAGTTTTTTAAAAAGCAAATTCCAAAAGAGGTGAATCTTTCTTGTCATAGGGGAGGAGACTGTGCTGATTCAGAGGGAGGTGACACTTCCCCCTGCTGCCACCAGGGGGCAGGCCAAGCTTTCCTTAAAGGGCGGTTCCTACGGGCTGAAGAAGAGGTGTCCTTGATCTCAAAGAAAACCAGCCCTATCACCAGCCTCCTGCGCACACTTTTGAGACACCTGATAGTCAAATAAAGGGCAAGGAGGGGTGGGCCTTGGAATGGACCAGGGGGAGGCTTTGCTCTCAGGAAAGCAATAGGACTTTAAATTACTTCTGGGGAAGACCGGGACCCATTTGGAAGAGAGAATGTGACACTCCTTGGGCAGTGGAGGGACTTTCCAGGGACAGACTTCCGGGAGGTGACAACCACACCAAAAAATGCTGTTTGTTCCTTTCTTTAATGCAGTCGACAGCACATTTTTTAAAAGCACCCAGGAGCCAAGGAAGCTAAAAATCTATGTGCTTTTAGAAAAGTTGCTTTGGTCTCTAGTGTTCAAAGCACTTCAGCACCATAACCACTGTAGTCCTCAAAAGTCCCCACACTCAGGAGTTTCTTCAGGCAGCTATCATCTCCCTATTTTACCCAGAAAGAAACCGTGGCTCAGAGAGGTAACGCGACTTGCCCAAGGTCACAGAGCAACATCCAGAGCGACTTCTCATTACTACCAAATCTGTTTTTTATTACACTGTTCTAAATTAATAATTAAATAATATATTTATTAAGAGTATTACTATTGCTGTTATCAAAGCTGTCATTCGCTGAGGGCGCCACTCTGCCAGCCACTTGAACAAAGCAATTTACAAATGTCACGTCATTTTCATCCTCACCGTAATTCTATGAGTTTCCTCTGAGACAGAGAAAAGCAGTGCCGGACTTCTGGGAGCTGACCTGGCACTCACAGTGGGCCTTTGATGTTCTCCTGCTGGACATAAACAATTTCATAGAACATCAGTGTCCGACAAGGCCATCCTGTGCTTGTGGTGGATCGAGACAAAAACATGACCTTCCGTGATCTCGTTTGAACCCAGACAAAACACGAGTATTGCACAAGCCGCACGAATGAGCCAGCATCCCCTATCTTGGCCAATCTGAGGGACTGCTGCCTCTTTACCCGATACAGCTTTAACCCCTACCTGGGGCTCCTTTCTTGTTGTTGAGATTAAGATGCCCAATCAGAGAATTGCCCTACTTAAGGAGAGCATCCGATCCAGAACAAAGCCAGCTTCCCTAAACCCGTCCCCAGATCACCCCACTCAAGCCCAAATCCCCTAAGTCCTTTCTAACATCTTCTTAATGAGATGCACATGGTTCCCCAAGGCGTAGGTTCTCCCCTGCTGCAATGAGTAATAAACCCGGCTCATTCAAGTAGAAACGGGAGTGTTTCTAGTGCTATTTGGCTAGAGTTATTAACAGGTATTTATTACCCTTATTTTATAAATGAATAAAGTGGAGCTCAGAGAGGTTGAGAAATCTGCCCAAGACCACAGGCCATGTGTGGCAGAACCAGCTGTGTCTATGTTTTCTTTTGTTTAACGATCCCTGCTATTTGAATACTCTGTGCCTCCATTTCCTCATCTGTAGTGAGGCCGCTAGACTGCTCTCCAAAGGTCCCTCCAGCTCACATCTTCCCAGAGCAAGAGTGTGAAAGCTTTGTCAAGGGCATCTGCTTGGGAGAGCTGGGAATTCCGGCTGGGGGGCCTCCCTTTGGCTGCGGACCCCTTGGATTCTCAACGAGTCATTTCCACAGTGCCTCGTACCTGGGAAGATGTAATGATGAACTGAAGAGTGGTGCATCCTGGGAAATATCTCCATGAACTTGGACTCCTGCCCATTACCTACCTCTTAACCCCCTCCCTCCAGCGATCCTCTTTCAGTTGTTCCTATTTTCCCGTGACCTGATTGCCCCTCTCTTGCCCAACTGGGGGTAGCAAGTCAGGAGGGTGGTTCGGGAACTCTACCTTACAGACCATCCTCCTGTTCTTGCGCTAACTTCTCTCCCCCAACATAATAAGGGGGCATCCTAGCAGCCTCTGCATAAATTGTAGGGAGCTGAAAAAGAGGGATTCCTCCCACTTCGAGTCCCGATAATCTGAAAGCCGATGGAGGGGACTTAGCAAAATGTTGCAACCTAAGAGACACTTTATGGGAGATGGGAGTACTTCCTTGACGGTCATCTTCCGGTCTCTGTATAATTGTCTTAGGACGAAGACAGCAGACTTGGCCGGTGAGTTTCTTGGGAGTAGACTCGGGACCAACGTGGAAGGGCAGGGCTGGGGTGAGAGAGACACTTTTGGGTTCAAAGAGAAAAAGAGAGTGTTGTAAAGATGAGTGTCTGAGTCGCTCATTCTCCAGCAAAGGACAGTATAATTTAATCAATATTAATCCTAGCAAACATTTCAATTGCACGAATTACATGCCAGGCTCTCTGGTTTAAGGGCTCAGCATGTTTTAAGTAATTGAGCCTCACAATGACCCCATGTAGGGAGAGGACAGGTACAGAGCGGTTAAATAACTTGTTCAAAGCCACATACACAGTGTAGCAGAAGATATGTGCCCTACCCTTACCTCTGGGAGCTGCCACATTCGGTGCTGCTGGCTGACTTCCAAGGGCCAGTTTCTGCCCCTCTTTGCCTAAGGGTTTTCTTGAAAGCCACACAAAGGAAGCCTGTGCTCAGAGCAAGCCAGAAGTCCTCAGCCAATGGCTAACAGGGAGTTGGTGTGTAAATACCTTTCCCTTTCTTCTTGGGGGAGGTTACTGCAGGGAAGGTTATTTTCCCCACCGCCTTCTCGAATCTCCGAATCTCCGTGGGATTAAGCACCAGCCACAGGCCAAGCCATGACTGTGGCTTTGATAACTCAGCATTTATTGGCTGCCTTTCCTTCCCTTTGTCACGCACCTCCACCTTACCCAATAAGCGGCTTGCCCTCTGCTTCTCAGGAGCCCCCAGTTAAGACAGACCCAGATGTTTGGTTCCTTGTAGCCAGGCTGGAGAGGCTGGGCCCTTAACTTCCACAGTCTTTCTCCTTCCAAAGGACAAAGGCTTTGGGTCAGGCAGCTAGGTCCCCATTCTGCCATTCCTCTGCTATTATAGGTTGAATTGTGTCTCCCCCCAAAAAGATATGTTGAAGTCCGAGCACCTCCGAATGGGGCCTTATTTGGAAATAGGGTCTTCACAGAGGTCAGCAAGTTCAAATGAGGTCATTAGGGTGGCTCTAATCCAGCAGGACTGGGGTCCTTATAAAAAGGGGAAATCGGGTTGCAGAGAGAATGCTGGCTGAGCACTGGATCTATGCTGCCACAAGCCAAGGGGCTTCCAGGAACCGGGAGAGAGGCCTGGGACACATCCTTCTCCGGTGCCTTCAGAGGGGTCGTGGCCCTGCAGACAGCCTGCTCTCAGGCTTCTGGCCTCCAGAGCGGCAACAGAATAAACAGCTGCTGTTGAAGCCGCCTGGTTTGTACTACTTCATTGTAGCAGCCCCAGGAAATTAATTTGCCAGCTATGAGACATCCCCAAGCCCCCATTTCCTCCCCCACGGGGTTCTTAGGATGACTGCCTCAAATAGCGCATGTAACACGCTAAGCTCGGAGCCGCTACATGGAAAGGGCTCGCTGGGTGGATGGTTGCTCTTGCTGGAACCGAAACAGCGAGCCCCTCCCCTGCCACACAGACAGCGGCGGGGAAGGGGGTCCTCGGACAAGTGGACGACTGAGCCCCATGCTCCTTCAGTCTCCTTCAGGGTCCAGAACAGCCTGCCCCCACAAGAACAACAGTTTCATGTCGAAGCGGCGTGAAAGTCACCCGGGTTTGGGTGTAGCTTGGGGAAGCCATTAAGAGGTCGATGACCCTGTCACGGGTTTGCTCCCCTTACCAGTTCGGCCCGGCCTGGAGACGGGAGAAGGGGAGATGCCACTGCCCAGCAGAGGGACGAAAAGTACCACCACTCGGAGGGAGCGGGCCAGCTAAGGTTGTCCGTGGCCAGCAACAGAATCCAATCCGGTGAGTTCGATTGGAAAATGAGTTTATTTCAACACAAGGCCAATGAGTTTGAAGCCAGACAGGAGAAAACGTACCATATCACCGAGGGGAAAAGGGGCTTCTTTAGCACAAGTACTCCTGCCACCATAATGCTTGGAACTGGGTGAAAATCCACCGCGTGGACCCCCAAAGTCCAGCGAGAGTGGGGGATGCAGGTGAGGACATAGCGACGATGAAGTTGGGGAAGAGTCCTGGCTTCTGACCTCTCACTCTGTGGTCGCTCCCCTAGAGAGGAGATGGGCTCGTGCACTCCATCATTCATTCCACAGATATGAACCGACTGTCTCCTTTGTGCCGGCAGCCGCGCTAAGCGCTAGAGATGAAGTGATGGGAAAAAACAAAGGTGGGGGGCCCCTGGGGGGTGCAGTCAGTTGAGCATCCAGCTCTTGGTTTCGGCTCAGGTTATGATCTCAGGGTCGTGAGATCCAGCCCCAAGTTGAGCTCGCACTCTGCTCGGAGCCTACTTAAGACTCTCTTGTCCTCTCCCCCCGCCTCTCCCCGTCCTTTCTCTCTCTTGAATAAATAAGTAAATCTTTACAAACAAAACCGAGAACAAACAAAGGCGCATAATTCTTGCTCTTGTGGTGCTTCGAGTCTGCTGGGTGACACGGAGCTAAAGCCAGCAGGCCCGTGGGGAGAAGGAGGCAGGGCCCTGCTGAGGAGGGGCAGGGGTGAGGACGCCCTGCGTGGGGCGTCCTTGGGCTTCAGCATCTCCGGGGAGCTCAGTCGCTAGGCCCTCGGCAAGGGGCAAGGAACAGGCTGGCTGTCATCACGGATGTCCCTGACCCGCATGGCTCAGGCGCTGACGGGTCCTGGATCATCGCAGAAAGGAGCCACCTCGACCTCCCCACGACTGGGATGACCTTCAAGAAGGAAATGAGTTTGCGTCGGCCGGGTGGTGGCCGCTCATGACCACTGCAGACCGCTCTGCAGGGCGGCTGCCTCAGTGTTCCCATCTGAAAAGGGGGCGCAGGTGGGCCGGTTCAGATTATCTCTGGGCACGACTAGCGGGGACATTCTGCCGAGTCCCTGGAGGCCGTGCTCGATCTGTGGTTTCACAGGACACCGCTGCCTCCACAGGACTCCTTCTCAGGAAGGAGTGGGGGACACGGGGCCCCTGAGCCCCACCTCTTCTCCAGCCCTTCCTCTCCCTGCCCTGCGCCCCACCTCACCCGTCTGTTTCTGGCTCATTCCCGCCGCCGCAGGTGCAGATGCAGTCCAGCTCAGCCAGGAGACTGTTCTCGTTCCCTCTGCAGCCACCTCAAGCGAAGGCCTGGCAGTGGCCGACGGTGGTGCCGAAGAACCACGGGACCTTCAGGGCCCCGCAGCAACCCGGGTAGGGACGCTCCAGGAAGAAGGCGGGCCACAGGCCTGCCGGGGTGCCGCTCTGGGTCAGTGATGAGGTCTCAGCACAGCTCGGTCTGCACAGTGCACAACTGAAACAGCCGGCCTGCCTCCAGATAGAGTGGTGGGGGTGGGGAGGGTGAACGTGCAACCTCCATTCGGTGGTCTGCTTCCTAGGGCATTAGATGTCACAATGACACGGTGATCATGTAAAAAATTATATATCCTTAATGAGGTGTTTATGAATTCATTGGTGTGATGCCTGAGATGAGCTTCAAAGAACTCCAGGGAAAAAAAAGGACACACATAAGCAATATTATCCATTTGTTGATAGTTGCTGAAGCTGGATGATGGGTATGCGGGGATTTATTATACTCTGCATTTCTGTTTGAAAGCTTTCACTGTGAAAAAAAAAGTTTTAAAAGAATCGTGCTGTAATGAAGAAAAGCATGGAAGAAAGCATACCAATGTGTTAACTGTCGCTGCCCCAAGGGGATAGGAATAATGGGACATCGAGGGGGTGTGACGTTGTGATTTATAAGAAATATATATTTGATCTTCCTCCTTTTCCTGGCACAGAGCTCCTAAAGCCCTTGGAATCCCGTAAATGATGGAGCCATAAAAGTGTCTTTCGTTACCTTAGTGAGGTGACTTTTGGAAAGCCCCTAGCTAACCGAGAGAGAGGGATTCCCCTGGCAACAGTGTGAGGGGAACCCACAGTGTGATTTAGGGTTGGACATGTCAGCCCCTTCCCCTGCCTTAGAGGAGGGGAAAGGGGCTGGATATTGGTTTAATCACCAATGGCCAATGATTTCATCAATCATGCCATTATGCTGGGATTTCTATTTAAAAAAACCCAAAAGGGCGGGGTTCCGAGAGCTTCAGGGTTAGTGAACACATGAAGGTTTGGGAGAGTGGCATCCTTGGAGAAAGCATGGGAGCTTCGCACCCTTTCCCGTTACCTTGCCAGATACATCTCTTCTATCTGGCTGTTCCCGAGTTACATCCTTTTATGATAGACCTGTAAGCTATTGAGTAAAATGTTTCTCTGATCCTCTAGCAAATTAATCAAACCCAAAGAAGGGATCATGGGAACCTCCAATCTGTAAGTAAGAATTGGTAGGAAACACAGGTAACAATCTGGACTTGCAATTGGCATCTGAAGTGAGAGGGGAAAGTGTGCAGTTTTATAGGACTGAGCCTTTACCTGTGGAATCTGCCACTATTTCCAGGCAGATAGTGTCAGAGTTGAGTTAAATGAATAGGACACCCCATCAGTACCCACTGAGAAATGGAGAATTATTTGGTGGTGTTGGAAAAAGCAAACATGAAGGGGTTCAGAAAAATTCCCCAAAATGTGCCACTTTGCATGTAGTTTGCGGCTGAGACCCTGTGGGCTCAAGAGAAATTTTTATACCTCCCTTAGCCACCTAGAAGAATCTAAATTGAGGGTCTTCTACAGAGTAAGAGTTAATACCAGAGATAAATGTTATCTGACTTTCTCACCTGTATGGCAGGACAAACATCTAATTACCAAACATCTGCCCTTCTTCATATTGCTCTGTGACTTGCCCTCCTCCCTCTTGAAGCCCCAGGCACCTATCCCATTCCCCAGGAGGGCCTAGAGACCTCATTTTACCTTTTTGTCTTTGAACTGTTCATGGATGTGGGGTTCCTGTAAATACAAAATTAAATTTGATTTTCTCCTGTTAATCTGTCTCATGTCAATTTAATTCTTAGGCCAGCCAGAAGAACCTTTGGAAGACAGAGGAAAATTTTTCCTCCCCAACACTGGAGAGGGAGTCTTAAAACTTTATTTACACATCTTTATGGCCTTCCACTAGTTACAATAAGCATATATGACTTTTGTAATTCAAAAATAAAGAAATATTTAAAATAAATATGCCATAGTTTTTGCAACAAATAAGTAATATTGTAGAAGAATATTGACATTGGGAAATGGCTGCAGGATATCGTGGAGTAAGAAAGCATTGCATCCGTGACATCCTGGCATTGTAAAGAATAGAATGTGTGCTATGAGGATGTGGATGCCAATTGTTTTTTTGTAGCAGATCCCTTCTTTCAAATGAAATCTTACTGAAAGAAATCTGTCTGGTAAGTATCTGGGTGTGGGGCCTGGAGTCCCATCCTCGGTCCTCTCAGTGTCCCCAGACTTCCTCTCCCTTCCTACCCCAGTACTCCCAAGGCTCAAGGAGCCTCTTATGCAAATTGGACTTCATTTTCTTTAAGCTCGTAGGGATTCCACTCACGGCTGTGTGATTTTAGGTTAGAATATTAACCACTCTGAGGCACAGCAGCCTAGTCAGTGAAGTGAGCAACTTCACAGATTTGTTGAGAGGATTAGAGATGATGCCTATAAAATAAGTGACAATGAAGCAATATTCAATAAGTGTTAGTTATTTGAGTAGCTATTAGATGAACTTGATAAATTCTAATTGAATGCTCCTGGTCTATATTCAAGCTATAAATAACGAGGGACAAAATTGTCCATGAAAAGCCCTTAAACTTCACCCCAACCCATCAAAGCACAACAGACTCATCCCCAGTGATCCTCCACCCTGGAGACCAGCACAGCCAGGTTTTCCAATGGTAGCATAATGGTAAGATGCTTCTTTTTTTCAGCATCAGATTAAGTAAATGGCTTTCTTTTAAGGATTCCTCTGTGTGTGTGTGTGTGTGTGTGTGTGTGTGTGTATTGACATATATATAAAATATATATTATATATTTTAATAATAAATATATATATTTATAAAATAATATATTATTTATAGAATTAAAATATAAAATATCATATATTTATATATAATAAAATATATAAAATAAATATATAAATAATATATATTTATGTAAAAACCCACACACATATTGTATGCCAGCTAAAGTTTTAAAATGTATTATCTATCCAGGAATCAGAAAAATAACTATTATATATTTTAGGTCTGAGTTGTCAAAATGTAAGATATCTTGAATATTAAGTCTTAAGTCTCTGAATTATTCAATGTGCTTATTCAGCCGCAGACTTCTTAACCCCTTCAATAAACTATCAAGTAAATAGGGGAAGTAGAAAACTCACCAGTTGGGACAGGGAACTTATTCAAAGAATAATAGAAGAAAATTCCCCCCTCCAAAAAAAATCCGTGTGGCACCTGTGTGGCTCAGTGTGCTGACTTAATTTCAGCTCAGGTCTTGATCTCAGGGTCGTGAGATCGAGCCCCGCATCAGGCTCCGTGCTCAGCACAGAGTCTACTTGTCTCTTTCCCTCTGCTCCTCCCCCCACCTCATGCTCTTCCTTTCTCTCTCTCTCTCAAATAAATAAATAAAATCTTTTTTTAAAAAACTGTAGATTTTTAGCACTCCATATCCCATTAAAAAAAAAAAAAAGGATGCAGGGACGCCTGGGTGGTTCAGTGGGTTAAGCGTCCATTTCTGGCTCAGGTCATGATCCTGACGTCTTGGGATCAAGTCCTGCATCGAGCTCCTTGCTCAGCCGGAAGCCTGTTTCTCCCTCTGCCTGCCTCTCCCCATGCTTGTGCTTGCTTTCTCTCTCCCTCCCTGACAAATAAGTAAATAAAATCTTAAAAAAAAAAAAAAAAAGATGTTGGGGCACCTGGGTAGCTCAGTCATTGGGTGTCTGCCCTCGGCTCAGGTCATGATCTCAGGGTCCTGGGATTGAGCCCTGCACCCGGATTGGGCTCCCTGCTCAGCGAGGAGACTGCTTCTCCCACTCCCCCTGCTTGTGTTCCCTCTCTCTCTGTGTCTCTCTCTGTCAAATAAATAAATAAATAAAATCTTTAAAAAAAAAAAAAAAGATGCAGAATGATACCAAAATAACCTTGTTAATTTCCTGGATCTCAAAGAGAAGCAAGTAAGTCTTTAGGCATTCAAGCAGGAAAAAAGTAACCCCTAAGGGAGAAAAACTTTCAGACCACTTCTTAGCAATGTTCTACGGCAGAATTCAGTGGAGCCAGGTCTGCCTAAGTCCCAAGTTCTGGGAAAAGAAAACAACCCAGGATTTTTTACCCCATCAAATTGTCTTTCAAGTATTAAGGCGATATGCAAAAATTATCGGAAAATAATATCTGCAAGCTCTAATAGTTACTAATAGCTACTTTATGTGGTGGAAGTTCATTGTCCAGTATGGTAGTCACTAGCCACATGTGGCTGCTGAGCAGGTAACATATGGCTAGTATGAATCATGAGGTGCCACAAATGTGAAATACATACCAGATATCAAAAGCTTAGTATGAAGAAAAGTAAAATATTGCATTAATATTTTTATTACATGTTGATCATATGTTGAAATGGCAATATTTTGGATATGTTAAGTTAAATTAACTATTATTAAAACTAGTCTTGGGTTGCCTGGGTGGTTCAGTTGGTTGAGTGTCCGACTTACGATTTCAGCTCAGGCTGTGATCTCAGGGTCGTGAAATCAAGCCCCACATCAGGCTCTGGGCTCAGTGGGGAGTCTGCTTGAAATTCTCTTTCTCCCTCTTTCCCGCTGCCCCTCCCCACACACACTCTGTCTCTCTAAAATAAATAAAGGTTTTTAAAAAAGTGTAGTCTTACTTTGCTTTCTACTTTTTTATTTTTATTTTTTAAAGTTTTTAATTTTTAAAAATATTTTATTTGATACATAGAGAGAGATCACAAGTAAGCAGAGAGGCAGGCAGAGAGAGAGGGGGAAGCAGGCTCCCTGCTGAGCAGAAAGCCTGATGCAGGGCTCGATCCCAGGACCCTGAGATCATGACCTGAGCCGAAGGCAGCGGCTTAACCCACTGAGCCACCCAGGCGCCCCATCTTTTCACTTTTTTATAATGAAGATACTAGAAAATTATACTGTAACATATTTCATTATATTTCCGTTGCACAGGACGATAGTAGAATTTAGGGAGGGATTTGCTTCTTTTTACTATTCAGTATAGCTTGATCTTTTAAAAACGAGTATGTTGGTTTATATAAAACAATAAACTCATTATTCCTAAATTAAATAAATAAAGCAATGAACAAAGAGCTATGTTTTCTCTCCTGGGATGTTGGGACAACTAGCTAGAAGGATCTGGATGGGACCCAGTAATAATAGATCGGAAAACAGCTAAGCTCATTTCTTAGGGACCGTGTTGTGCAGCCCACTTATTTTACAGACAGGGAAACTGAGGCCACCTAAAGTCACTTACCAGTGCAAGGTCACAGGAACTCAAGTCTGCAGTAGATGAGGCTGGGGACTGGCATTCCAGATGCTGCAGAAACACTGACTCAGGGCACTTGCCCAGTAGCCTCTAAGAAGCCCTCCGAGCCAAGTGGCAATGCCCCCAGGCAGACATCCACTTCCTCTGCGCCCACAGTCCTTGCCCAAGGTGCTTCCTCCTCCAGGTAATGAAAAGTCAGGTACTTCCCTCAATTCAGAGGAATGGGGCCCTTCTGCTTCGGCTGCAGGTATAACTTTAGCCTCCGGCCCCGGCCTGGAACACTTGGCTACTAGCACCATGGAGTTCAGACCGTTCCTGGTCTCCCGCGTCCTTCTCTGCCTGGTGGGCATCGCCGGCTCGGGTGAGCTGGAAGGTTAAAAAAGAGGGTCCCTGAGACCCCCAGCCTGTGATTGGGATAGGGGAGGTATAGGGTGGGGGGCTGGCTCCACAGGCCACCTGGTCACTTCCACCTCGGAAGGAAACCAGGGCCCAGGCTTGGGAAGAGGCTTGTCTATCTGGGGCCAGACCTCACGGATGTCTGTTTGATTGAATTCAATCCTCACCAACTTTAATTTTTACTATGAAGCAATACATGTGCTGGTCTTAAAAAGACAAACAACATGGAAATGTGTGAAGTTAAAAAATGGGTCCCCTATTTTACAGAGCCCAAATAATCCTTCTTTTTTTTTCCTCCCCAAATAATCTTTCTCTGCAGAATCCTACTAGGATTCTTATGAAAGAAAATAAATCTTCATACTGCTTTAAAAAGAAGATCAGGTTCTGAAACTTGGAGGCACTCTGGAGTCACCTGAGAGCTACTTGGGTCCCACGTTCCCAGATTCTGATTTAATTAGTCTTGGGTAAAGCCTGGGCATTGAGGAGGATTTTAATGTTCCACCAAGATTGAGGATTGCTGCCCTAATGAAAGACCTTGAATTCCCTTCCTAGAATGCTTTCTTCCCAATTCTAGCTTCGGGTTCTCACAGAATATGCAGCATGTCATATCAATTGAGGATTCCCAAAATGGTACCCTGGAAAAGGGCTGACCCATGAACTCATTGTCTGAGGGATGCTCTCTTTGTCAGGGAGTGTACATATCAAAGCAGGGTGTATTGTATCCTATGAAAAGATACAGTGGGATCCACGGCCAATTAGTGGGTGAAGGGGTGTGTGTATGTGTGTGCGTGTGTGTGTGTGTGTGTATACACACATGTTATATAAATCACTTGTGATAACCAGAGCCAGATGTGAAAGGAGTTAAAATAACAGGTGATTTGGTAAAATACATCCTTTCTTTATTTTTCTTTAGTTTTTCATTATTCATGGATACTGAAGATTTTTGAGTGTAAATATCTTTTTCCTAGTTATAAAAAATGATACTTGTTCCTTGACATTTAGATGACACTAAAAATAATTAGAATATAAAAATCACTTGGAATTCCACCACCACAAATATAGTGGTGAACAACCTTCTAGTTCTCACTGCATGGGTTTATAGGTATATTGCACTTCAACAGGACCATTCTAGATCTTGTCTTTTGAAATTTGATTTTTGTTCCACAAAATTACGAACCTCTCTCCATGTTGATGCATATCGATCAGCACTATGCTTATCAATGACTGCATGTAACCTATCAATCCCATTAATGAACAATGATATTTTCCCCAAATTAGGTGTTTTTTTGCAATCATAAACAAAGCTACCTCAACTATCTTGAGAGTCAAGTTATGAGAGGCTGTAGCAGGCAGGGCCTGGGATTTGAAATTGGAACTGGGTCTAAACCCCAGGCCTCAATGATTGGATTTATGATTTTTGGAAGATGACCAAACCTCTCTGAACCTGTTTCTTCATTTGTGGGGGAGGGACAGTAATATCTGCTCCATAAGGTCATTTAAATCATGCAAAAAATGGCAAGCACCTAGCAGGATGCTTGGTGGAGAAGACGTGCTTGTAAGCAAAAAAACCAAAAAGCATGTATCAGTTCTTTTGAAGTGACAATACATGTCCTTCCTCAGCCCTGCAGCCCATCTCAAGCACGGGGCTCCCTGGGAGCTGTCCCCAACTCTGCCTGCCCTGTGCCAGCTCCCCCAGCGAGGGGCCCCTGCAGGGGCCTCTTCGGCCGCTACTTCTACAACGACACGTCCGATGAGTGCGAGCGCTTTACCTACGGCAGCTGTCAGGGCAATGCCAACAATTTTGAGACCACGGAGATCTGCGTGAGGATCTGCAAGCCCCCTGGTGAGTCCTCTTGTAGAAACAGGAGAAGCAACGCTGGTGATCAGGGCGGGGGGTGGTCGTGGGAAGGGAGACCGCGTGGTGGAGGATGGTGGTCACGCCACGATGATGTTGCTGTGAGAGGTGATGGGGACGGAAATAATCAGATGTGTCACCGAGAGGTGTGGGCGTGTTTGGTAATGGGGGTGCTGGGGAGGGAACAGCAAGGCTGTGGTTGATGGCAGTTTGGATGGTGAAGATGAAAGCAGTTTTGGTGAGGAGTGAGGCTTTTCATGTACGCGGTGGTGCTGGCCAAGGGGAAGACAGTTGTGTAACCTTCACAGGGGACGATGGTGTTGCCGGAAATGATGAAGGTGTTGGTGGCGGTGGGCAAGGCGGGAGGTGAGAGCGCTGAGGAGGCCCCCGGGACGGTGGCTGTTGAAGGCGGTGGCTCAGGAGCCCAGCCGATGGCTCTGGCCCTAGGTCACCAATACGCCAGCTGAGAAAGAAACTGACTGTCATCTCCATTACAGAGACGAGGCGAAGAGCAGCTGGAGACCATGCCTGCGTCCTCCCAGCCTTGTCTGAAGGCTGGCTGGGCCTCCCTTCCTGCGCCTGGTCCCTGGTTGGAACCCATCCCGTTGCCCTCCAGGCCTGGGTCAATAAAACACTGAAAGTCAGTGTGGCCTGAGGCTTTCCTGCGAGGGCCCTGGGCCTATCCTCATGAATTGCTCTCAGCCATCTCAGCTCTCAAGGGTGACCAAACCTGCCTCACCCCTACCCCTACCCTCTCAGGCCCTCATTGTCCTGTGCCCTCAGAAGAAGGATAAGGACTGGGGTGGCTGTGTGGCTCAATTGGTTAAGTGTCCAGCCCTTGGTTTCAGCTCGGGTCGTGATCTCAGGGTCCTGGGATCAAGCCCCGCATTGGGCTCTGTGCTCAGTGTGAAGTCAGCTGAGATTAACTCCCTCTCTCCCTCTGCTCCTTCCCTGCTCATGCGTCCTCTCTCTTTCTCACTAAAATAAAATTTATTTTATTTTATTTTAAAGATTTTATTTATTTACTTGACAGAGAGAGAGACAGTGAGAGAGGGAACACAAGCAGGGGTAGTGGGAGAGGGCGAAGCAGGCTTCCCAATGCGGGGCTCGATCCCAGGACCCCGGGATAGTGACCTGAGCCGAAGCCAGAAGCCTAATGATTGAGCCACACAGGTGCCCCATTAAAAAATATTTTTAAAAAAAGAAGAAGAAGAAAAAGAAGGATGAGGACAAAGGACACAAGTTTCCTATCGCCAGGGAGGCCTCCTCATGGAAGCCTGACTGAATGCAAATTTGGGGACCTTGCACATCTGTCCCCAAATCCCAGCCACCTGCTCTTTGCTGCCTGGGGCTCTGCTAATAGCTCTACTTCTACTCTTCCTGTCCAGCAGGAGCTATGTCCTAGAGGGTGGAAAGAGCTAGAAAGTCAGGGAATCTTGGTCACCCAGGTGGGAATTTCCCTCCATGCAGAGGGATCTCAGAAAAATGAGGATTCTATATATTCTTTTAATTGTAGTAAAATATATACAACATAAAACGCACCATTTTGCCCATTTCTAAGTGGACGATGGAGTGGTCTTAAGTATACTCACATTGTGGTACAAGCATCGTGACCATCCAGTTCCAGAACATTTTCAGCTTCCTAAACTGAAACTTTGTGCCCATTAGAACTAACGCCCCCTTCCCCTTCCCCAGGCCCGGGTCACGACCATTGTACCTTCTGTGTCAATGAACTGACTGCTCCAAGTACCTCGTATGAGGGGAAACATACAGCAGTTGTCCTTTTGTGCCTGGCTTATTCCAGTTAGCATAATATTTTCAAGGTCTATCCTTGTGGCAGCCTCTGTACAGGATTTCTTTCTTTTTAAGACTAAAGAATATTCTGGAAAAAAAAAAAGAATATTCTGTCGTTACATAATTTTTGGAATGCTGGATGGCTTCTGTGCTGACCATCGCTGCCACCTCCCCCACAACCCTCTCCCGCTGCCCTACGTGTAGTCCAGCCACTTCCCCTTCCTTGAAAGAGACACTGCTGCCCAGGACCAAACAGCAATTCAATTCTAATTCTAATTAATTTAATTAATTAATTAATTAATTAATTAAATTCTAATTCTAATCCCTGACTAGACCCCTGTGCCTTGGTGATGTCATTCGTGTCTTTGGTGTGCCCGTCCCAAGTATATATCTATCTGAGAGAAAGGGTATGTTTCCCCCTTAATTTCCCCATTCTCTTTCATGTTCTTAACTATCTGAGAGATTGAGCTCTGGAAGATTACTTGAGGACAGCCTTTGGTGTTTGCGGTAGTGTCTATGCTCTGAAACTTATACATTAAAAAAAATGATTATCAAAAATAATTTTAAAGGAAAAAATATAAATACACATGCAACTCAAAAATTTAATCAGTTGCTCAGATCAAGTCATGAGATGGGACAGTAACTGAGCATCTTTGCGTAAGTCATCTTTAACCATCCTTTTCTCTCCCTTCTCTGGGTTTCCTGGATCACAGCACTTATTCCAAAGTGTTTTAAGTGTGTTTGTTTATCTCTGCCTCTGGGCTGTGAGCAGCGCAGGGACCGTGTGGAATGTATGTTTTGTAAAGAACTTAACATATAGTAAGCAGTTACCAGCAAGCACTGAAGGAATCAATAATTTGTGACTTCATTCTTGACTGCATGGGTCCATAGAATCCACACCACACCCAGTCCAATAGTCTGTCCTGGGGCTTTTGGTGCAGACTGCATCCCAGACTCAACCACCTTCTCCCCCTCTCCTGTGATCAGCCCAGTCTGTTCTTCTTGATACTCTCTCACTTGCTGGCCTCCCAGTGTGCATTCTTACCTCCTACAGTCTGTTCTCACAGCAGCCAGAGTGATCTTTTAAGCATCAAATCCTTCGCTACCATGTGCTAGATTTCCTGTTGGATGGTAGGTTCATGGGTCCTTACTGCACCGAAATACATGCATAAGTATGTAAGTAATCCACAAAAAGGGCCACACATGGACCAATGATGAGAGAATCACGAAGCAAGAATTATTAACCTAACATGCATCAGAAGGCCAAAAAATTACATAAGCAAATAAGCAAATGCAAACCTGATCCCATTATTCCTCAGCTTCCTATCACATGTGGAGTAAAACCTAGAGTCCTTGCCTCCAGGGCTCTCTTCCTCCTGCCCCTGCCAACCTGTGCAAACTCACCCCCTGCCACCCCCGATCCCCAGCTCCAGCTACTGGGACTTTGTTTTGCAGACACACTAAGTAAGCTCTTGCTACAGGATGGTTGCTCTTGTTCTCTCACTGGGTTTCATGTGATTTTCTCCTTCACTTTGCTTGGGTCCCTGATCATTCATCACCTTCTTAGAGGCCTTGACCATCCATTTCATGTTCCCGCTGCTTTCCTTTTCTTCAAGGACATAGCGCTCCAAGGACATAGTGGGATTGCACTATATACCTATTAATGCAGCCAAGCTTTTGTCTCCCTAGCTGAACAGTAAGCACCACAAGGCAGGGATTTCCTTTCTTGTTCACTAGTGCCTGGAACAGTACTGGCCGCAGGACAGATACCCGACGCGTATTTGCCGAATGAGTAGACAGATAGGATAATAGAAGTGCCAGACAGACAGGTCAGAGGTTGGGTGAGTAAATGAATGGATGAATGAATCCATGAGCATACAGCCTCAGTGTGGACGTGAGACTGGTCACACAAGGCTTCACGGAAGGAGCCCGAGGTCAGGGACAGAGACAGGGAGGCATGAAGGGGAAGAGCACGAGCTGAGGCAGGGAAGCCAGAGAATGCAAGCCTGACTGACCTTGCCTCCTTCTCCCACTTCCCAGCACCCGGAGCTCAGGGCGGGGGCTCCGCCCCTCAACCCCGATCTCAGTGCGTGAACAACATGCCTGTCCCACCGCGGGTCCAGAGGCTGAGGCCTCCCTGCCACCTTTCCAGATCCTGGTCGCTGGGGATGGGGGCCGGGATCCGGGTGCCCCACTGCTCCTCCCTGAGCCCTCTAAAGGCATGGGCCAGGCGGGCCGTAAAGCTCCCCGGGGCAGCTGTTGCCAAAGCCTGCCTGCCCCCCGACCAGCTGTCTCCCAGCCTTCTTCAGAGAGGACCGGCCCTGCCGTGTCCCAGAAGTCTCCTAACACGTGTGCGGTGACTGAGTGATAGTGACTAACAGTACTAGTTGGTCACAAGGAACTGTCCCTGGTGTTGAAGGAAGTCTGGGGAAGGAGACTAGTTCTCCTGGGCAGTTCTGCTTATGCAAATCTCCTTCGTCTGCTCACTCGCTCACTGCTTTTCCCGGGGGAGCCCTCAGAGGACAGAAGTTGCCCTCTCCCCCGCCAGTGCTATGCCCAGGGCAGCTCCACAGACAGCCCCGGCCTTGTGAGGGGAAAGCAGACCTCACCATGCCCTGGGGTCCTCACTGGCCTGGCCTCCAGCACCTCTGGCCCTTCCCGCCGATGCCACTGTCCTGGGGCAACCCTCTTGGAGAAGGCCATGGCCAGGCTTACACTTGAGAACCGCCGACAGCATACCTGGAAATGCCCAGGCCCTGAGTGCATAGACGAGGGAAGATGGTCCTTGTGCGGGCACAGCAAGAAGTTCAAGGCTCAGAGCCCAGATGTTTGGGTGACCTGGCTTGCTTAGCAGTAAAAGTACTGCGTGATACCGGTGCATTCATGCACTCGTTCACTCGGCAATTACAGACCACATGCCGGGCTGTGTTCCAGACACTGAAGCCACAAAAGACAAAATCCTTGTCCTTATGGAGCTTAATAATGAATAAAGAAGAGAAGTAAGACACATTGCACGTCGATGGTGGTGAGAGTCATCGAGGAAAAGATAAGGGAAAAGGAGGGAGCTCGTAGGTGCACAGTGATTTCAACAGGCGTGGCCAGGAATCCCTCATCCATAGACGGCACAGGAGTGGGGGCGGTGAGAAAGGAGCCAGCTTCTGGATTTACTTTGAAGGTAGAGCAGAGCTGTTAACGGAGTAAGCCTCAAGGACGGCTCTAGGGTTTTTGGCCTGGGCGACCAGGAAGATGGCCCGAACACCCATGCACATGTTGGGGCTGCTTGGGGGAGAGGATGCGGACGCTTGGTTTGGGAGATACTAAATCTAAGATGCCATTAGATGTCCCGGTGCAGCCGGCAGGTAGGCAGTGGGGTAAATGAATCTGGAATTCAGGGAAGGACACGAGGCATGGTGCTGCCGGTGCACAGATTACGTATGACGTGGCAGCGGAGGTGGTCCCAGTGCCGGCTGGGGGTATAAGGCGCAGCCGGGCCACAACTCCATGCTCGCCGGACGAGGCAGGCATCCCGCTCCGTGCAGGAGCCTCGGAGAGCCACCCGTCCCCCCGCATGCTCATCTCATTTACACCCTGCCTATTCACTGCCTGGAAGAGAAACAAGTGAAAGCATCAACAAGTGAAAGTTGCCTCTGCCTGTGGTCTGGATGAGCTCGTCACCTCCTTCCTACACACACCTCACTCGTCCGTTCTGGGAGCTCTTGAAAAACCCTCAGAGGCGATCTACCAACCCCGTCTATGCTGGCTGTACGGACGTCACCGGTACTCTCGTGCTCAAGACTCTGCCCTCATACTTGCGGGGTTTCTTGGTGCCCCTTGCCCTTCCCATCCCTACCCTTGAACCCCAGATCCCAGGCCAGAATAGGCTATACCCAGTCATACATACATAATGTCCTGAGCTGGATCGGGTCCAGACGGAAGACAGTCCTTGTGCCTCCAGGGACCTGACAGTTTAATGGGAGTTAAAGAACAAGAACCACCAGGGCGAAAGGAACCTGTAAAGGTTAAGTCCAGGGAGCTCTGGGAACAGAGGGAAGTGGCACCTACAGCAGCTTGGTGTATCAGGGAAGACTTCCAGGAGGAAGCAACTCTCTGGTTTTTAAGAGTGAACCAGGCAGTAGAGGACAGTGTGTGGTCGGGGGAACAGGGCATTCTAAGCCAAACTGTTACGATGGGAGAGCTGGGGAAGGGACGGGCAGATGGCAAATACTTACACAGTTAATGCCAAGTGTGCCAGAGGCAGAGACAGAAGATGGGTGGGGAGGGGCACCTGCTTAAGGACCTAGTACAGGAACTAGGGTTACATAACGAGAAGGGGAGGTGGGCAGGGGCAGGCCTCGATCCAACGGATCTGGCTTCAAAGCCCGTGGGAAGTCTAAGGAACCACCCAGAACACAAGCTCATGAAGAACCTGATGGAAATTCCAAGGCTGGGCTACACTCCAACCAACTGAATTCACAGGGTCTGGACCCCAGGAATCTGCATCATTTTCACAAGCATCTCAGGGGATTCCAGTGCACCACACAGAAAACCAACATACAGAGCCCTTCTTGCTCCCCAGCTCTACCCCTGATGACAGGGCCCTGGTTCTCAGGGCTCCTGAGAGGCAGAGGATGGTTCATGGTCATGGCCACGGATACACTCCTAGAAATACTCCCGGTGGCCAAACCCAGGGAGTTCTGGGAATCGCCGATGAGGAGGAAGTAAGAGAGAAGAAGGAATTTTTAGCAGGAGGAAGAGGAGCTTTGTCTGTTGGGGTTTTGGGGGGCAGTGTACAAGTCTTATGCAGGTGCCCAGGAAACAAGCCCCAGCCCCCTCTTCCTGGGCCTCAAGGACAGGAGGCAAAGAACCAAGGAAGCCACTGTTTACTCCACAACCGCTAAGTTCCAGCGACCACACAGTAATACAAGTTCTTCCCAGCATATGTAGGCCAGTGCTGTCCCAGAGCTTTCTGCCATGATGGAAACGGTTGTCCGCACTGTCCAAGAGAGCAGCCACGAACCACTTCTGGCTACTGAGCACTTGAAATGTGGCTGGGACAGCAGAGGAAATGAATTTTTAATTTAAATTCATTTAAATTCAAACACCACATCTGGCTCGGGGCTACTGAACTGGACAGCGTGGCTCCGCCCCGGCCTCGGCCAGGGCCAGTTTGGTTTAAAAGCCTGCTCTGGAGAGAGCAAGCGGCAGAAAGGGCCCGTGGGGTCACCAGCAGGCCTCCCCGGAGAGCAAGAGCAGCCCCGCCGTGCAGGGGGCAAATCTCAGAGCGGGGGGACACCACGGGCACGCCGGATGAGGTTGGCCAGCCGCTTGGCCAGGCCGCCCGTGCTGGGCTCCTCGATGTGGAAGGTTCTGGTAAGGAGATTGTAGAAGGAGCCATAGCACACAGCCACCACGGTGCACGTGAGGCAGATGACGTTGTAGGGCATGCTGAAGTCCGGCGTGGGCAGGTTCACCAGCAGCGGCTCCGTGTAGAGGCGCACGAAGTAGCTAGAGCTGTCGGAGACCGGGTACCTGGGGGTCAGGAAGGAAAGGTGAGCGAGGCAGGCCTGGGATGCTTCCCCCCAGCCCACCCCGTCACCTCTCCTGGCTGCACCAGGGCGCCTGTACCCGGTGGGAAGGGTATGCAAAGGCTTCTCAGCCTCAAAACCTTTTTGACAGAAGACATCTCAGGTCGGCACGGAAACACGAGAGGACACGTAAACCTGATCAGAGGAGAGCCGCCTTGTGCTGAAGGGAGGGCGGGGCCCTGCCTTTGCTCGGCCGCTTCTTCCTTAGCCTCTGGTCTCTGCCTCGAGGCTGTCTCCTCAGAGAAGCCCTCCTGGGTAAGCCCCTGGATTCCTTCCAGCACCCCTGACCCCATCGCTCTAGACCAAAATCTCCCCTCCGGCCTCTTGACACGAGCAGGACAGGGGCAAAGCTGTTCTGCCTCCTGCTCTACGCCCAGTGCTCTCTGAAGGACCCGGAATTTGATAAGCGCTCAATGAAATGTTCGTGGTGAGAAACAATGAGTACGCGCAGGCTGTAAGTACAGCTCTTCTCGCCTCTTTCTTCTTCTAGAAGCACTTCAGAATCATTTCCTAGAGTCCGGACAAATACTACAGACCACTAGGATTTTTACTGGGATTGAGTGAACTCGGCACATTGCTTTGGAAGGGGCGACACCCTGCCCCGACCCGGTTGCCCGTGTGGCTGCCCACCCCGAAGCCGGCAGCGGAGGTCACACTTACAGGGACCTGAAGAGGGGGCTTTCCTCCCAGTCCACGGGCTTGGCTGCCACCACGCTGGGCACGAGGGCACTGAGGACAGACGGGCTGTGGAGAGGCAGACGGGCATTCGGTGTGCGTGGCTCCCCCATTGGGGCGAGCGGCATGGCGGGCGTCCGGGAGGCTGGGGGCGGACTGTGAGGGGAGCCCACCTGACGTAGAAGCCGTGGTTGGGGTCCGGGGTGTACTCGGTCCACTTGAGCAGCGCCCGCTCGAACTGAATGGAGACCTTGGTGGCCGAGTTGGCCGGCAGCTGGATCAGCATCTCCAGGAGGTGCGGCTGTAGCCGGTCCCGCGCGGGCTGGTAGTGCACGTAACCTGGGGACGGACCAGGGTCACCCACCCCTCTCTGCGGCGGTCACGCTACCCGCACCCTCGTCCCTACCCCTCGAGGCCTGAGGCTCTGGGTCGCAGGAGCCAGGCAGGTTCAGGGAGGAGAGCAGGGTCTTGGGAAAGGGAAAAGGTATTTCCGGGGCAGCTATCCCACGGGCATGTTCAACCCAGTTAATCCATCGCGGAAACTGGGGCGCCCGGCATCAGGCGCCTCGTGTTATGCAACAGGAAGTTCACAGAACCACTTGGAAGTTTCCTGGCCAAAATGTAGAACCTGAATCTAATCAAGTTTCTCTATCTAACCACCAACACACAAGAAATGCAGGGGAGGGAAGGGCACGTTAACCACATGCCCAAGGAGAGATTCAGGGTGTAGAACATTCCATACAACAAATGACCAAGTTTCTCCACAAATAGATTAAAAAAAAGAGAGAGTAGGAACTGTTATAGATTATGACTTAAGAGCAAACACCCCAATGCAAGATGTTAAGCATGGGGAACCTGAGTGGCAGGAGAGGGAAGAGTACACGGAACTCTGTGCTTTCTGTTCAGTTTTTCTCTACACCTAAAACGGCCCTGAGAAAATGAAGTCCATTAACTGACAACATCAAGCAAATGCAATACGAGGACCCTGTTTAGATTCTAACTCAAATAAACCGACTATCAAGTGTTATCGTTCACTGGGGCGAACAGACGTGAGAAGGACTGGCGGTATTTTGGGGAGGCCTTCTCCCCATTAGAGACGTAGACTGAAGCAGTGAAAGATGGATCTGACGTCTAGGATCAAAAGAAACTCTAGCAGAAAAATAACAAAACCGAGAAACCAATCAAGGGCAGAGATGAAACACGGAGCGGGGGAGCCAGAGGCTGCCGGCGCTGCGAGCCGGCCGCGTGGGTGTGTGCTTGACACTTTTCAGAGCAAAAGGTTAAAAAACAAAACAGAAAAGCCTACAAAATACAGGGGTAAACGTTCGAAGAAGAGATTCTGAAGGGGACGCAAACGGTGGTGCTGAAGGTAAGGAGAACAGCCGTCGGAAAAGTTGGAAAGTGCAGGCAACGACAGGGGGCGGTCACAGACGGCAAGTCTGGGTGTTTGGAATGTGCCAGAACCATTTCCTGAGAAGTCTTCTGCGTTAGGTCTCCCTCCGCTCCAAACCACAAGGGCTTTAGCACTCTGCCTGCCACTTGACAGGAAGCACACAGTAAGTATTAACTCTTCAGAAAAAGCGTGGCAAATAAAAATAAATTTTTAAAACAACACTTCTTTACCCCTCTCAAAGAGGCAAAAACCATCTACTCCAGCTTTATCTTTTCAGTTTCCAGTACCGTTTTCCTCGCTGCTAACCCATTCTCCACTGCAAGCCTATGAATTCACACAGGAGAATGCGCTCGGGGAACCAGAGAAGAAGGAGCCAAGAAGTAAAAAAGATCGGGAAATTGTTGCTCTTGCGAAGTCCTCCTAAGAGGGCTGTGTGTTTTAATTATCTCTGCTTTATAAATTACTGCCAGGTCTGGCACAGTGACGCTACCTTCTCCGTGTTTCAAACTCTTCCAGACTCTGTGCCTGTGTGCTTTTTCCGAGGTACGTGAGCAATCACTGCCCTGAGAAAGGGGGGCCCGGGGGACCCGGAGGGAGAGCGAGACGGGGCGGGGGAGGGGCGCCGGCAGCGGCGCGGCTCTCACTCGGTTTGTTCTCCTTGCCCTTGGAGGTGATGCTGAGGGTGTGCACGTAGAGCCGCAGGTACCAGGGCACGGTGTCCAGCAGCAGCACAGGGAAGGCCCGGTACGGGTGGGTGTTGTAGAGCAGCGTGTTCAGCTCCCCGCTCTGCAGCCCATAGCCACTCACGTATCGCTGGGCGTGCAGGAACGGCGCCGGAGGGGCCTCTGCGAAGACGAGTCCACGGGTAAGAGCTTCTAAAGCAAAGGGTCACTCCTCACCCCCACTTCCCTGGTCACGTCCAGAGCCTCACAGCCAGGGAGGCGACGGGGAAGAGCGTGGCCGCCAGACCTGGGAAGCGTGCACCCCGGAATCATCCCTGTCTTCCCTGGCCCACGGCATGACAGAATCACTCTTCCCTACCAAGTACTCACACACGCCGAGCCCTGCGCCCCTCCAACCCAAACTGGGTGCCCTCATGATAGTCTGCACTTGACCTTGGGAACACTGAATGCGATATTTGTTTCAGACGCGCCTCAGTCGACAGACATTATGTCTCTTGAGTGCAGGGTATCTTCAGTCTTCAAAAAATATTTGCTAATAATTAAATGAACATATGAACTCTGGGTTTTACATTAATTATCTCATCCAATCTGCTGAGCAATTATGTCCCCATTTTCTAGATGAGGCAGCGAGGTTAGGAACCTGCCCAAGGTCGCAGAGCTTAGAAGATGTGGAGTTAGAATCAAGACATCGACTCAGGACCTGGGTCTAACCACACGCCTCCTATCCTATGGTAGGAGTCTTCCCCGAGAGAGAAAGCCCTGTAGCCCAGGGCCCTGGCGGCCCATCTGTGCCCACCATTCTCGGGAGGGCTCTTCCACTTGAGCTGGAGGTTGAGGTTACGGGAGTTGTTGATCACGGCTGTGTCAAGCAAGTCGTAGACGGCGTAGGTCTTCCGGGTACCGAGGGTGACATCCTGGTATGTGGTGGTTGGGGGCGGGCTCACCTCCAACGTCTCATTGTCCTGGGGGCACAAGGGCAGGGCTGTGAAGTGAGCAGAGACGCAGGCTGGCCTTGGGTGGAGGGGGACGGCTGTGACTGGAGACGCGGGTACCTGGTTGTAGCCGGTGACGTCCACGTACACTTGGCTCTCTGAAGCCAGGGGACAGGGCTCTGTGAGGGTTCGGGAGAACATCCGGAAGAGGGACCAGTCTGAGGAGCAGAGAGGAGGGTTGAGCGGGGGTGAGGACTAGGCCTGTCCGCAGACACAGGGTGGGACCAGTGATGGTGGGTAGCCAGTGAGCGGCCGAGGCAGCCTACCTTTCTTCCCCTGTCCTGTGACGAAGGCATCGTACACCACGGAAAGGGTCTGCCTCAGCTCCCAGGAGATGCTGGTACAGCGCGAGTTCTACCACAAGGGCCGGACAGCAGCAGTCGGGACGCATCCCTCCCCGCCCCCCACGCACCGCCGCGGGGACTCCTACGTGGGCTCCATCCCTTGTCTGTCATGTATCCTCCCACCCGCCCCTTTGCTTCCGTTCACTACTGAGCGTGCGGCCCTGTGCCAGCAGCGGGATGTGCACCAGCTGGACAAACCGCCACCGACAGCCACAGGCACCGAGACTCCTGTTATTCTCACTCGACGGAGGAGGAAATCAGGCTCAGGGAAATGAAGCGATCTGCTCGAGGCCATGCCCACTGAGTGACCGGGCCGGCCGCTGCGCGCACAGCTACTGTCCTCCGCCACGATGCCCCATGACACGGATTTACTGAACGCTTGCCAGGCAGCCACTCCGTTTCCTTGGTGTGTGGCCAATGCCCCAAATAAGCGGCATCCCAGCTAACACTTACTACTGGCGCGGCTCGCAAAACACACCGGGCCACGTGCTTCATCTGCCCGTTCCCTCGGAGCCGCGGATGGCACCCGCCCCCGCTCCCCAAGACTTACTCTGCACACAGGACGGATGTGCACCGCCTGGGAGTGGTAGCTGGTGTGGAACAAGCGGTCAGCCTTCAGCAGCACAGACAGGCCTGCCTGGAGGAAGCAGGAAGAGAGGAAAAGTCAGTGCCCTTCACCGTGGGACAGCTGCGCAGCGGCCCAGCGGGCAGGCGGGGAAGGCGCGGGCGCTCCCGCGCACATTCGGAGCGCTGGGCCTCACCTTGGAGCTACAGGGCAAGAGCTTCTTCCACGGGGTGAGGTTCTCCGTGCAGACCACCTCCCGTGGCAGCACAGCGTAGCGCAGGAAAGAATGATCAGTGCCTGAGGGAGACACGAGTCCGTCTGGGGTGGGCCCTGCCGCCCAACTCTTTAGGACCCACACTCCAAAGGATGGGTGGGGGAGGGGACCCCTCTCCTGCTCGCCATGCAACTCTCCAGTACCACCACCCTAATGGTGCCGGCCGGGGGTGGGACCCTTCCTCTCCTTGGGAGAAGGCAAGGCAGAGACAGCATGGTCTCAGGAAGCCTTCCTCCAGGGTCTACACACCCAGGGGATTTAGGATCTGGCCCAGCTAAAGGAGGAGGAAGCTGAAGATAAAAGGAGGCAAAAGTTTGGGCAAAAGGGAGAAAGAAAGGTCCACGGGGCTATCTCACCATTGGCCAGCCCCAGGGGTTTGAAGGAGGCAGTGGGAGTGACCGTGTTGGTGGAGTCGATGAAGTTCAGAGAGGCGCAGAAGATCCCCGAGAGGACATTACTGAGCTCCTTCCAAGATTTATCCACGCTGGATGGAGACACAAACCCACTCACTGGCAAGGGGCTCCCTCCCTCCAAGCCTGCACTTGACAGACTGGCTAGCCGATGGAGCCACCACGGCCCCACTGTCTTGCTCAGCTGCCTCCTGGGTCTCGCCCTACCCACCCCTTCCTCCTCGCTCTCTTCTGGACATCCCGGCATCCCTGCCGGTCTCTGCTCAGGCGATTCCTCCTCCTGCCTGGCAGTGCCCTACTTGCCCCTCTCCACCCGCCGTCAAAGAGGCTCCCTCCTCCAGAAAGCCTTTCCTGCCCTCCACACCCACGGCCTCCTCCTGTGCTGCCATCTGACTATCGGAGCCTCTCCTGAGGTCCCTCCTGGGACATGGCGAGGGAGCGGCAGCCTCTTGTTCTAAGCATCCCTTCTCCTCAACTAGGCTATGAGCAACCTGGGGATGGGGAGCAAGTCTGGGTCACCTATGTATATCCCACAATACCATGTAAAGTGCCCACATGTTCATAGGCTGAGATCAGCCCGCTGATCCACTCTGAGGTTCCCCAGCTGGGCAAAAATGACAGACTCCCCAGTGAACACCCTGGGCATGAAAGTAAGTCCTGCCTCCACCCTCAGAGTGGGAAGTCCTACATCCATATAGGCTCACTGAACAAGGGAAAACAACCGTTCTAGTACCCTACAAAAATATGAAATTAAATTAGAAAGAAAAGTATCACAACAGATTTGCTCCCCATATTAAGAACAGAAAGCATAAAACCAAAATTCTAAACACCAGCTCCACGTTACAGGCAATTATGAGCTGAGGGGAGACAGTGACAGCCAAGCAGACAGGGGTGGGGGCGTGGGAGGAGGTGGTGGTGGGGAGACAAAGGAGTTAGAGTTCAGGCAAAAAAGAAAGACTTGGCAAATCTGGAAGTCACTGCTTGCGCCTCATTTGATATCATCTTAGTGTTGTCCTGAGGTTTTTCGATAATCCTCTGTTAAGAGCTTTTCAATTGCTCCAATCGTTAAGCCTCATGTAAAGATTGCAAAGTTGAAGCTGAAAGCTCTACTCAAGCCATAATCATGTTTCATGTAGTGTGCACAACACTGACCCACATAGCATTTCTTACATTTTGAAATTACTTACTCATATTTAAATTTGCCAATTTTCACGCTAAAGTCCAGATTTCTTGCATCTCTTGAAAATGAGATTACCTAATGACAGTAGGCCTCTATTCCCAGATGGCCACAATCCACTGGGGGTGAGTGGCAGCTGTCCTCTCAAGCTCTCTAGCCTGTCGCAGTCCCCAGCACTCCCTACTAATCCCCCTTTTAAAATCATGTTAGTGCTACAGATTTCTCATAGTGGGATTAAGAGGAAATTGTGGTACAACAGTGGTACCTAAACCTGTCCCTCTCCCAAACAAAAGCTAGTCCTCTAATGCCGAGATCTGGGATCCTGTAGGTCAATTCTAGCCCACAGATGTTTTATTTGGCCCTCATGGTATCATCATCATTATGTAAATGTCTTTTAAAAGGTTATCCAGTTTGCCACAGACTTCTACTGCCTTACATCCAAGTAAGTTTCAAATCATTTGTCACCTGTCTATACATGCATGTGCTACCTCAGGTCTCGAAGCATCAGGGGAAGTGAAAAATATCAAAGTAAAGAATGCCACTCAGTAATATGGTAATATCATTTCTTACGTCCGATGAAACTTTTACCCCTCAAGGAACTGCTGTCTGGGGGAACTGCTGCGCCCCCGAGAGCAGTGGCAGGTTGACAACACCAGCCACTGCCACATTCCATCCATGGCCTGCAACAGGACTCAGGGTGGGCACTCACTCAGTGACGGTGTCCTGGAACCAGACCCAGAGTTCTGCACCTGATGGGGCCTGCAGGAAAGGTGGCCCCCAGTATCGAGTCCTCCAGAAGCCTTGTGTGAATGACAAGTGCAGCTCTCGTAGAGAATACTTGGAGATCAACTGCCCCAGGGCTTTGGGAAATAGCCTATAATGAGACACTGGAAAAGGGGAGTAGGTGAGTGATGATCCTGGAGGACGGGTTCTCAGCCACCCCAAAGTAGCAATAGACCCCAAGCTCTGAGGCCAGAGAGATCTGAATGTAGGACCAAACTGCCACTCACTAGCGATGTGATCTTGACCAAGTGCCTTTATCTCTGTACATCTCCAACTTCTTCCTTACAATCTCTTACAGAACTTAGCTCTGTGCCTAGCACCCAGGCTAAATGGTAACAGCCAACAGCATCATCATCGGCGTTGTAGACAGAGGGCTCTAACTAAAGGATTAGAGTGGCAGCCTGGACCTGAGGAAAGAGCACCTGGCCTAGGAGTCTGGAGGAGTCAGTGCCCCTCTCCGGGCCTTCGTTTCACCACCAGTACAATGGGGTTCTTCAATAACTATCCCATCTTTCCCCAAAGAGCTAGTTTATCGAGCCCACGCCCAGGGGCCAGAACTCCGCCCAGGGACCAGGCTCCGCCCCCGGGGGCTTGCCTCTACGCCCCCTCCCAGCAGGTGCCACAGTTGCCTTTCTCCAGTCTCATCCACTCACCTTCTTTCCGCTGCAAGTCCGAATCCCAGCGCGTGCGGAACTGGAACGTGGCGGCTACGTCCCCAGAAGGTAGCGGGGTGATGACGAGCTCCTCCCGCAGGGTGTCGCGTGGGGGCTCTGCGTGGCCCCTGCCCACCGACCCCAGGAGCAGCAGCACGAGCACGGCAAGCGGCAAAGCCGCCGCCATGCCTGCGGCTGCTTCCGCCTCCCAGCAGTGCCCGCCCCCACGAAAGCCGGCCTCCAATAGGAAGAGCGTAAGAGAAATGACTTCCGGTGCCATCCCGGAAGCCGGGACGAGGTTACCAGAGAGACGTCCGGGCTAGGTCTTTAAAGGCTGGTGGGTTTGAGGGGTTTGAGGGAGAGAGGGAGGGCAGGAAGGGCGGTGGACGTCTGGCACGACTGGGGCCTGGATCGAGGACCGCTCCCCCCCCCCCACTTTGGGGTATTCGTGTCCATTAGAATGTGCTTAATAATACCGAGCGCCGCCACTGCCGCTGTGCCTATGTGATAGTTGAGGAAACAGACTGGAAAAGTCTTTTGCGAGGGTCACATGGCAGGGCTCCTGTGTGCGGCTTCCTCGGCTTCTGGGTGTGTCCATTTGCTCAGTCCTAAGCCGGGTGCAGAGCATTCCTGTAAACCCCCCCCCCCCCCAGATAACTGGCCCCTTTATTATGAAAAATGTCAAACATCAGTAAAGTTTAAAGAATGAACACCTGTTACAATGAACACCAATTTCCCCATCACCTAGACTCCGCCATTAACACTTTACTATACTGGCTTTATCACATTTTGGTCTGTAAGTTCCTCAGTTCCTCTTATGTTTTGATACATGTCAAGGTAAATTGCAGACATGATTACACTTCTCCCCTAAATAGTTCGGCATGCATATCACTAAATCTTAATATTTGTTCACATTTTGGTGTAAAATCTACACACAACGAGATGCACAACTCTGAAGGCACATTCACTGAGTCTGACAAAAGCGTACACCTGTGTAAACCAAACTCCTATCAAGTTATAGAACATTCCTAAAAACCCAGAAAGTTGGTTAATGCCCCTTGCCAGCCAATCCCTGCCCCTCCAGTCTTCCAGAGGCAACCACTATTGATTTTTCTCCACAAAATAATCTATTCTAGAGGTTCATGTAAGTGAAACCATCATATAGAATGTATATTTTCTCGTGTAAGAGTTCTTTCACAGGAAGAATGTTTCTGAGAATCATTCTTGCTTGTATCAGCAGTTTCTTTTTATTGCTGTGTGGTTTCACATTGTATGAATATACCTTAGTTTATCCATTTTCCTGATGATCAACACCTGAATTCTTTCAGGTCTTATGCTATTATGAAGTACGTTGCTGTATATGTTACTTTGTAGACATATGTTTATTTCGTTTGGGTAAATATTTAGGAGTGGTCAAAGGTCATAGGTAATGTTTAACTTTTTAAGTAACTGCCAGATCTTTTTCCAAAAGGTATCATTTTATACTTGCACCAACCATATATCAGAGTTCTGGCTGATCCACATCCTGCTCAACTTTTGTTTTTAATTTGGGGGGACTTTTTAGCTTTAGCCATATGGTATATATAGTGGTATCTTACTGTGGCTTTATTTTGCATTTCCCTGGTACCTAATGATGGTGAGCATCTTTTCACATGCTTATTGGCCATACATATATTTTTCTCTTGTGAAGAGTTAAAATCTTTTTTTATCCCCCACCTTTTATATTGGCTTGTTTGCCTTGTTATTGAGTTGTTGGAGTTCCGATGTTAAATTCTTGCTTTGTTTTTTCCAGCTGCCCTACGAGGAACACATTCATGAAGGATTTTGCTCATAGTCCCTTGGTAAAACTCACAACCATACTTCTACAAAGAGTCAGATTTGGTTTGGGACAGGTCTGCCAAGATGATACCCCAACCAACCAAAGAGGAAGTGTCAAAAAGATGCCTTTCTGTCATTGTGCCCTCATTCTACTTCCATCTAGTGTTCTTCTCCCACTAGACATGGAATAAAGGCCATGAGTTTGATGTCAGACAAATCCCCAGACAGGCTTTTAATTCACAGGAGCATGAGCAATCTGAGGGTCACTTTCCTTCTTCGGTAAAGTGGATAAACCTCCTTTCAGGGTTGTTGTAAGGATTTGAAATTATGAATATGTAGGACCTAGAATGAGTAAGTGCTTAATAATATTGACCATCATTGACTCAAACAATTCTTGGATGTAGGGTCTGTGATCTCCATTTTACAGATGAGAAAACAGGTACAGACACTGAGATATTGCCTAAGATCACAATCAGTCATGAAGCCAGGACTAGAGTTTACACCATCAACCTCAAACAAAACAAATAAAACAAAAAAACAAAAGAGGAGCTGTCATCATTATGATTATTTTATATTTCTATGCTTTGTCTTCCTTTAAAATTGCCTGTCCCATCACTGAAGAGCCAGTCACCTCCAGACTTACGTTGTCCCTTCCTAGTGTGCTAGTCTTCTGTGCACTTCTGCTACAGCCTGTGTTCTCTCCATTATCTGTGGCCACATCTGCTCCTGGAAGAGCTCCTCGTCACCTTAGTAGTCCTGTTGCCTAAACAAGGAGGCTAGCATGTACTAGGTACTCAACAGTGTCTGAACAAACAAGTCGCAGCACAGTTCACACTGTCCCCACACTGCCATGCTGTTCACAGTGTCAGGTTCTGTGCATTCTTTAGGGACTGCTACAGTGTGGACCTTCCAGGGGATCTTCTCCCGAGCTGTGGTCCCTCCTATTTCCTCCGCAGCATAGGATTCTACGGGATAAGTCTGTCTTCTTCCCTCCTCCCCAGAGTCTGTGACAAGTCTGCAATAGACAGAAGAAGCCACACTGTGGTTTGGAGACTGAAAGCTGGGCTGCTTGCCTTGGAGCTGGCTCCAGATCATCCTCTCCCCTCCAGGGGCACTGTGTGGCTTCAAGAAACAGTCAGCTGGAGCTGCTGGCTCTGAAGGCTAGCCAAGCCCCTGTGGTTTGGCAGAAGAAGAGATCATTGTCCAAGCAGGAAGTGGTCCTGGGGTCTCAGCTGACCCTAGACTTTTCCAGGCAGGGCTGGGGCTCATGGCAGCTGACCTGGAAGCTCCCCAGAGGCTCGCACACAATTCTGCTTCTCCAGAAGACTGGAGATCCCTGTCCCCAGGCAGACACCGAACCCCGAACCTCACAGATCTTAGCATCACGTGCCTGGAGTTCTAAGAGATTTGTTAACATATTGACAGCAACCAAGCTAGTCTAGCTTCCCATTATGTGCCTCGGACGGGAGTAGGGTGATCCTGGGAGCTGAGAAGCCCCGTAGAGCAGAGCCACGGAGCTCATCAGCTGCAGCCCAGAGAAGGCTCAGTCAGTCAGACAGGTGGCTGACCTTTGCTACTCCAAAGGCAGGAGGAGGACACAAGGACAGAGCCATGTCTTTTGTGTGCAGCAAAGTCATAAGCAACCCAGAAAAACCGCAAAATTTCACACGAGACAGCCCCAGCCCAGTTTAGTAGATGATCTCAACTTGGACACAGAGGCTTTTAGACAAAAGGAGCACAAAACTCCCACAAGTTTCTCACCAGCGCTAGGAAAAGCACTTAAGAGCTGTCACTCACGATGGCCTCCTGCAGGGGTGGAAGCAGGCTGGGACTATGGGAAGACTGCAGGCCTGTCACTCACTCAGCCTGGGCGGCACAAAGAACTTTGGGATTTAGGATGAAGGCCATTGATCCCATGGGTGGTATTTGATGTACAAAGGGAGCTGGAATAGTTTCTTTCTTCTGATGTGAGAAATGACTCGATGCCCCTTAACGGCTGGGTCCTAGAACCCTCCTTTCTCCTTCCACTCCCCCTCCCTCTCTGGGCGCGCACACACTCTCTCACTTACCACCTACACACTGGTCGCTCCGTCTATTTATTTTCCCAGCCTAATCCTCTCTAAATCTAACACTCGTGGTTCCGAGTGCCTACCCAACATGTCTTCCTGCAGGTCTCAAAAGCACCTCGAGCTCACTATGGCCAAAACCAAATTTGTGACCTTCTTCCCAAACCTGGTTCTCCCCTACACTCCCCATCTGGGAGAATAACCCTCCACATCATCCTGTTGCACAAGGGAAAAACATTGGTGGCACCCTTGACCTCTTCCTCTCTCTCACCTACCTGTCAAATCTTTTGGAACCTGTCCCCTAAATCTCTCTCTTCATTCCTTCCACCTTTCTACATCCTATCCACCTCCATGCTAGTCTATTACCCCACTATGTAGTTGACTGCCATCCCCTCCTGTCTCCCAGGCATCCAGGCTGGTGCTCTCCAGTCAGCACTCCACAAGGAGCCTCCCCCCCACACCTGCCTCCCTCGCTCCCCCCCCCCCCCCACAGCCCCCTCACTGACTCCTTCTTATCCTTCAGGGCTCAGCTCAGATGCTACTTCCTCAAGGGAAATGCCCCATGACTGCTTTTAATAGGTTATTAATTCCTTCCTTGCACTGGTCATAGTTGCAGTTTTGCATTTGGGCCCCTACTAGACTAGACTCCCATAAAAGCAGCACTGTGTCTTTTTTTTTTTTCCACTCTACATTCCTTGCTCGGTGTCTTACAGATGTTTAACACTGATATTTAATTTAATAAGCATTTATTGAATAAATGTCATTTATTTTTTATACCCTGCCTCAACCCAGTCAAGCGGATCATTGCCATGATCTCTTGCATGGAGTATCGTGTTAGGTGTCCGGCCTTAGCCTGTCCTCCTCCAGTGTATTCCCTACACTGTGGCCAGAATTACCTTTTTAATAAGCAAATGCAACCACTTGTAATCCTTCATTACTTCCCATAAAGTTCAGATTCATTAACGTGGCCTCTAACATGTAAAGTGCCAGTTACCTATCCAAAGACTATTGTCCTCTTGTTCCTTAGAAACATAACCCTGATTTTATCAAGACAGCAGTGTGCCCTACTAAAGGCCTATCCCGACCTCTCCAGTAGCCACGGTGCTTCTGAGAGGTTTGAAAGTTAGTACGGAAATCAGATGCACTGACTCGGAAAGGTTGTCTTTCCGAAGGCCAGAATTTTCTTTCTTCCAGGTAATGTCGTGTCCCTATGTCTATAAAACATTTCTAAAGTGAAACACTGCTCGTGTTAGCAAGCTCTGGTCAGTGGGATGAAAGTGGACACCACCGGTTAGAACTTCCAAGGACACATCCTGAAGTGGAAATAGACGGCAGCCTCTGTCTGCCCATCCCCAGTTTCTCTCCCACTTGAAACTGCCAGTTTCAAGGACATGATGGGCAAAGCTTCAACAGCCGTCTCAGACAGGAGCCGTCAATGGGAATTTGAGCCCCGTGGCTGGGACGGCTGAACAAAAAGAGCCAAAAAGGACCTCGGAGCAGCCATGTAGCCCTGCACTTTGGACTTCTTTTACATGAGGAAATAAATTTGTATCTTAAGCCTCTGACCTTTTACTAGCAGCCAAATTGAAACTTGATACAGGCTTCCAAGTATTTCGTGAATACCCTTGGTCAGTGTCACCGCTCTCACCTACCTCTCGTCCCCAGATTCAACAGTTCAGCCCAGCTGAATGTTTCTCAGTTCCTCGGAGCTATTTGTCTCCATTTACCGTCTTCCCAAGCTGCTCTTTCTGCTTGGATCACAGCCCCCACTTGGCAAACTCCTACTCAGCCTCTGGATCTCAGCTTAAATATCAGCTCTTCGGTGGCCACACGAGCTATTTTCTGATACCAGAGTTGTTGTTCTTCATGCTACTGATTACACCGTGAACCGTGGCATTTACTTGGTTTTCTCCTCCAGAGACAGTCAAGTTCCGAAGGCAGGGATGCAGCCTGTCTTGTTCAGAACTGTTTTGCAGATGCCCGGCACGCGTATTCGACAACTACTTCCCGAAGAGACGGAGCACGTGAGAGATGGGGGGATGGTGCCGGTTAGACAGAGTGGGTCTGAGATCTCCGCAACGTGACACACGAAGGGAAGTGGTTGGTAGATTATTATTTATTATTTATACCGTGATTATTATTATTTATACCGTGCCGTGTTCCTGAACAGGATGCAGGGCGGCAGGACGGCCAGAGTACCACTACTCGGGGGGCGCTAAGGGGCTCACGTCCACTTAGAGACACTCTATCGGAAGCCGGCAGGAGAGTCTGGGGGAGGGACGGGTGCTAGGAAAAGCAGTAGCGTCTTGTCCTGCCTCATCTCCCATCTGCTCGCCTGTAAGCCCTACCTCAGGGGGAAGCCAAAAACTGGTGGGAGGGTTGTAGCAGGAAAGGTTAGCAGTAAAGCAGGAGGGTTAATTCCTAGAGAGGTGCGCCATCCCACTGTCCTCGCCTCCTCCTGGTGCCTACTGCAAGTAAAGAGTCTGGTCTCTCTGAAGGGCTCTGGCTGGGCCTAGGGTCTCCTGTGGAGAAGAGCCGGCTCGGTCAGTCTGTAGGCGGAGGCCCAGCGCTAGCTGCAAGCTCCAGGCTCTGCCCCTCCTTCAGCCCCATCCTCTTCCTCATCAGACTGTGCCAAGGGCGTGTCCGCCCCGCCGTCACTGGGATTTGGGCTGTGCAGGTTGGTGGAGTCGTCAGAAGATGAGGACGACGTGCGGGATGCAGTCCTGTCTGGCGTCGGCATTGAAAGGCTCAACTCCTCTGGGTGCTCATCCAGCCCTGCCCAGAAAGAAGAGTTGGTCAGGGCCACAAATGGGGCTTCAGGGGACTCTCGGAGATGGTCTGGCCAGGAGAGGCTGAAGCCCAGAGAAGGGCAGGGGAGACCAGCCACCGAGCCAGTCCACAAAGAGCTAGGTCTCCTGACTCCCAGTTCCTTCCACTTCACTACACCATGTCTGGGCCCTAGAATCGGGTCAATCAATTCAAGAGTTCAAGCTCTACCTACATCACCTACTTGCTACTGAGGGGCTTTGGGCAAGTCATTTTCCCCCTCAAAGACTGAATCTTCTCTAAAAATGGGATATGCACCTACATTCCAGAAGAGTTTTGAGGATAAAATCAAAGAATGAGTATAAAATATCTGGCATCCTCTAGACCATCAATAAATAGCAGCTTTAAATAAGAGAATATCTATCTTACAAGCTAAACATATGGGCTTTGGACTGACACAGCCATGGTTTGAACCCAGCTTTTCCACTTTCTGGCTGTGTGACAACTTCTGAGTCTAATTTCCTCCTTTATAAAATCGGGATAATACCGCCTACCCTAATAGGACACTGTAAGGATTGAGCTAATGGACCACTGTATTAGCAACCTAAAAAAAAAAGTGCTCAGTAAATACTCGTACAAAGAGGACTAAAATGGCTTAAGTTAGCTAATATAAAAATTTATATTACATATTATTTTAATTATATGAATTAACTACATTAATTTCACAAACGCGAAATTAACAAAGCCTAAGTGGGGTTGGGGCATTCCCAGAAATTTGAGATTGGAGATCTGTCACCCAGTTCTCCTCGGGGCCAACGTCCCTAAAATCAGAACAGACAGCTGTTCCACTGGTAGAAACAGCCATTTCCAGCCCCTACAAGTATACTTCCCCAGCCCTGCCTGGCAGCCTCACTCCAGAGCCTGCCACCCGGTTCTGGCGACCTGCTGCCCAAGTCCCCAACGCCAAGGGCCATACCAGATGTCTGGGAGGCTGGTGGAGGGTCCTCACAAGGCAAGAACACATCTGCTCCATCCTGGTCTCCAAGGTCAATAAGTTCTACCTGCTCCAGTGCATCCACGTTCACTTCCATGGAGGAGATACTACCTATGGGGGCTGCAGACCAAGAAGGGGGCAAGTCAGGAGGATGTAGGCCAGAGCCCCTAGGATGGTCAAAGATACGTGTCACGTCCAGAGACAGAAGTTTTGAGGGCCGAAAAAACAAGGGGAAGAGGCTCCTATGATTCAGGAACTATGAGACCTACCTCCCCCCACAACCCCAATCCCTCTCCCCAGGACTCAGAGCTTACGTCTCTGCGACTCAAGATGCAGGTGGGACAGGGGGAAGACAAACTCTGTCTCTGGCTGTAAAATTTCCTCAAAGAATTTCTGCCGCTCCCGAAGGCGGAGCTGCTGGCGCTCCAGGGCTGCCCGAGGATTTGGGTCCATGTCAGCTCCTGGAAGGTAGAAGAGCACGTACAGCTATGAAATTGAGAGGGAATACAACGGGGGCCTGGGCTTGGGGAACCCCTCTGCAGCCAGCATCCCGGCGTTACAGCCTGGACACCACCGGACTTGGCCACCTCCTTCCCTTCCTTGAAACAAAGTCCGTTACTACAAACTTCAAGTCTCAGAGAGAGGCAGGGCTGAGCCTGGCCCCACAAAGGGGATGCTGGTTCCAGGCACGGCAAAAGAAGCTCCTCTGTATTCAGGGAACGGGGCCAATAGCCGAGTCTCACTATCATGCCCTTGTGAGAAGGGCTGGAGGGATTGGTCCAGACCCAAAGAGGGAGGCACTTCTAATGGACCCAGCCTCCCCTCAGAAGGCCATGGAAGACTGTCAGATGGGGACCTCAGGGTGCTCAAGTGCTGCAACTCTGGTTCATGCCCAGCCTTCCAAACCTAGAGACTAAAGCACCCCCTCTCCCGCACACACCCCATCACCACCATCCCTTCAAACCCTGCTCTGAAGTCACAGACCTGACTTCCAGACTTGGCTCTGCCCCTAAGGAAATCATCTTTCCAGCCTCAGTCTTCCCATCCGAAAATGACTTAATAGTCCTACCTGCCTCAAACACAACCCAGCGGTTGCTGGAGCAGGTGGTCTGTAAAATGTAAAGCCCGCATACTGTGCTATTTAGAGTGCCCCCCCCCCACCATCTCTTTCTTCTCCCTAGTCCCCAGCCCTTTATTTGAGCACCTCTCCTCTGACACATCTCAGGCTTCTATCCCCACTAGTCAGTGAGTAGCAATTGGAAGGGCGGGTCCTGGGCCCAATTCTGACCAGGCCCCCGGGATCTCCAGTGCGGAGAGCTTTCCAGAACACCAGAGCTCTGGGCCAGCCCAGGCCCTGTACATCCACTCGCATTCACTCCATCTCCTTCCGGCAGCGCGCTCTAAGCCCATCACCGGAGGCAAGGGAGTATCTAGCTTGAGGACCAGCTCGTCATCCTCTGTAGCCTGCCTCCCTCACTTTATCTGGACTCAGTGTCGGAGACCCCGGCCAGCTCCACAGGCGCTGCTGCGGGCCGCGAGGGGCTCAAACCCAAGCGGGCCAGCTAGGGCCAAAGGCAGAGTGCAGAGACCCGGTGGCCGCCGGCTGGCAGCGCGGGGGAGGGAGGCGCTGACGCCGATTCCTGGGAAAGGCTCTCAGAGCTACCGCCCAGGTCACAGCGCTAAAAATACCCGGGGCCCCTAGGGCCGTCTGCTCCAGCGGCCGGGCGGGGGAGGGAGAGAAGGAGGGTGGGGGCGCCCACGGGCTGGGGGTGCCAGGACGCCCCCTCTTCCCCTCCCCCTCCCCCATCCATCTCCCGAGACCTGAGGGGCTGTCCCCAGGAGGCAGCGGAGCCGGGGCCGCGGAGAGGAAGGGAGTTGTTTACGCGACGAAAGCTGCTGGGAGAAGGGAGACGAGGTCTAGGGAGCCCGGGGAGCCCCAGAAATGCAGAGCGCCCTGCCGGTCTCCGCCCCACCCGCCCTGGAGTCCGCGGGAGCGAGAAAATTCCCTAAAAAGGGCCGGGGCGCGCCCGCGGGTGGGGGGAGGCGGCGGCCGAGGGCTCAGGCGTCCGGCTAGTGCGGCGGGCCCCCGGCCCTGGCCCGCCCGCCGCCTCTGCGCCCCCGCCTCTGCGCCCCTACCTGCAGCGCCCCGCGCCCCCGCTGCCTCGGTCGCTCGGCTCCGGCGAGACGGCGGCGGGGGCGTGGGAGCGAGCCGCGCCGGCCGGGGTGGGGCTGCGCCGCCGGGGCTCCCGCGGGACGGCCGGGCCCTGGGAGCCGGGAACGAGGAAGCGGCGGGCGGCGGAAGTGGGGGAGGGGCGGCGGCGGGCACCCGCGCTCGCCTCCCTCCCGGCGGCCTCGGGGAGCCCCCTCGGGCGCGGCCGCTCGCACTTCCAGGCCCGGCGAAAAGTTCCCGGCGCGCATCCTTGCCCCACAGCTGGCCGCGCTCGTCCGCACTCCGCCCGCCGCCGGGGCGCTCGGCTCTGCATGCTCCACTTGCTGCACCGCGCTCGGCGGCGCAGCCCCGCGGCGGGGACACGCGCGGGCTCTCGACCCACTTGCACTTGCTGCTCGCGACTCCCCGGCAGCCCCGCCGCCAAGCGCCCGCACCCGCACCCTGGGCGAGAAGGCGCGGCGGGGAAGGGGACCCTCTGGAGCGGGGAGGGCACTGACCCGGTGCCGCCCATCAGGGCAGGTGCGCCGCGGCAGAGGGCCCCCCTGACCCTGGGACTCACCCGGCAGCCCCGGGTTCTAGCTCCGGGACTGCACCGAACCGCCGCCCAGCCTTCCAGCGCACTGGGCGGGGTGGGCGCCCGGACGGGGCGGGTCAGGGCTGCAGGGGTGGGCCGCTGCGCCGCACCCCGAGACGCCGGCGTAGAGCCAAGTCCTCCAGGGCGCGAACGGGGGCGCAGCGCGTCCAGGGTGGCGGGGGTGGAGGGGCGAGGCGCAAACTGCAGGCGGACAGAGGAAACTCTTGCCCCCTCTCCGCGCCCCCTGCTCAAACCAGTGCCAGAAGTGTTCAATCTGGCAGCTATTGTACTGAGATTCTGTGCCCATTCTTTTCCTCCTCCCTCCCACCCATCCTCTTGTGCTCACAGCTCCCAAAGCCTCGGGAACAGGACGGGGTCGGGGGTTTCTGTCGGGAATACTTCTTCCATGGGGTCATTCGTTCGTTCACTCAACAAACATCCGCGAGCAAGGCAGGAACTAGGATTCCTCCTTAGCACCTCCCTGTCCTGTGCTAAATACTCCTCCATTCCCTGCCGATTCTCTTCCCTAAGTAACTTTTCAATCCACCATTCCTCTCCGTTTCCACTACCATCTCTCCCTTGGCTCCTCGGGTAGCCTTCGATCTGGTGTTTCCGTGCTCACTCTGGCCCTGCCACACTCCACCCCCCCCACACACCCCCAACACACAGCAGACAGTCACCATTTCAAAACGCAAGTCTGCGTTCAAAACGCCACCCCCTGCTTAAATCCCTCCATTGTTAGAATAAAATCTAAGTGCTGATATCTGAGCCGAGTCTTGAAGAAATGAGTTCAACAAGCAGAGAAGGGGGGGATGGGCATGTGCAAAGGGATGGAGCCATGACACATTAAGGTTTCCCTGTCAGGGGACCAGCCCTATACAAATACCCAAGGCGCTGCTTCTTCTATTGTTAGTGGGATCTCAAAACAACCCTGTGAGAGACATGCGGCAAGCAGCGTTCCCACTATTTTACAAGCAAGGAAACCAGTTTGTGGGAGGCAAGTGGTTAAGAGCACAGGCGTGGTAGTCCGACCCTCCAGGGTTGCAAACCTAGCTCTGCATCTAGCCAGCTGTGTAAACACTTAATTTCTCGGTTCCTTGATTTCCTTACTTATTAGGTAGGAATAATTAATCCCTACCACTTATGAGATAATTCATATAAATTTCTTAGTACAGGATGTGGGCACTTCAGAGATGCTCAATAAACATTAGGTGTTTTGATTGTAATGGGTTCTGAGAAAGGGAGGAAAGTGTTTTCTTCCGTGAATTTCTGAAATTATAGGAAGTATACCCTAATAGTTAATACTTCTACAGAGCTCGTTATATGTCTGTTGCTATTATAAGTGCTTTGCATATATTAACTCTTTTAATCCTCTTAACAATCTTGTGAGGTAAATACTATTATTATCTCCATTTTACAGATCCAGAAACTGAGGGATGGAGAGGTGAAGGGACTTGTCGAAGGCCATACAGCAAATAAGTGATGGAATTCAAATCCACATAGGCCGCTTCCAGAGACTGTGCTTGTAACCACTGCTCCCAGCCTGGTCCCCTTCGGCCCTGTTGCAGTTTTCATCTCCCAAGAAATGTTTTAGTCAGTTTGATTCTTATTCCTCATTAATGGATGAAGTTGATTCTTGGTCCCACTTCCTACCACAGAGGAATGAGGCCGGCTCAGGAGTATGGTGGGTGAGAGCTCAGCTCCCAAAGCCACTCCCCCCTGCCATTCCAGGCTTATCCCTAGGAACAGAACTCCATGGATTGTTTTGACCTGTCCCCAAGATGGTGACAGATTTGGAACCTCCATGCCTTCTCTTTGCCCGCTGGCACCCATGTGAAGGGGTACAGAGGGAAAAGCATCCAAGCTAGAGATAATTCAGGAGGCTAAGCTGGAAGGGTGTCAGGCAAGAGAAAGACCCAGGTAGCAGCCTCCAGAGCAGATGGCCAAGGAGGTGGAAGGAGCCATGGAAAAGTAGATGGCTGAGGCTTCCGGCTTCCATCCAGGATGCAGAAAGCTGGGAAGAGCATCATTACCACACTAATCACAATTTTTAAAAATTGTTAGGTAGTCTATAAAATTACAACTTTTGTCAAACTCAACCTCAGAGAGCTGAGGTTGCAGAACAACCAATTAACCTGAATTCCAAAGAAGGACAGGAGCCTCCAAGAAGAAATGGGACGCAGGCACTGGCACACTAGTGAGGTGGGAGGAAGAGGGGGCCTCCATGCAGAAGGGTAAGAAGAGTTCATTTCCTTATGTAGATCCAGGTTTATCTCTGGTATCACATTCTTTTTGCCTCCAGAAAGATCTACATAAAGAAGCAAAGATCTCTGGAAATGGACAGAATAAAGGTAAATAGAAGAGACATTTTTCTGTTTTTAATCACCTTATAAAACAACTGACTATCTAAAGCAAAAGAATGGCAATACACTACTCTTTCTCTTTAAAAGTCACAGGGATGGTAAGTGCAGCATAAGGCATATAGTCAATAACTTTGCGTGATGACAGATGGTAAGTACACTTATCATGATGAGCATTTTATAATGTATATAATTGTCAAATGACTATGTTGCACATCTGAAACTAATGTAAAATTGTATGTCATTACACTTCAATTTTAAAAAGTAGCAATATGTTGTGGATAGATAGCATATATTAAAGTAAAATGTATAACAATAACAATAGTCAAAATGATGGGATAAGTAACTGGAAATATACTTTTGAAGGATCCTCTGCTTTATAAGGAGTAGCATAACATTATCTGAAGATTGACTTTGATTAATTGAAGATATATATTGTAAATGCAAGGGTAACCACTAAAAAAAATTTTTTTTAAAAGTATATGTTCATAGCAGCAATGGCCACAATCGCCAAACTATGGAAAGAGCCAAGATGCCTTTCAACAAACGAATGGATAAAGAAGATATGGTCCATATATACAATGGAATATTATGCCTCCATCAGAAAGGATGAATACCCAACTTTTGTATCAACATGAACAGGACTGGAAGAGATTATGCTGAGTGAAATAAGTCAAGCAGAGAGAGTCAATTATCATATGGTTTCACTTACGTGTGAAGCATAAGGAAAAATATGGAGGACATTGGGAGAAGGAAAGGAAGGGTGAATTGGGAGAAATCAGAGGGGGAGACAAAACATGAGAGACTGTGGACTCTGAGAAATAAACTGAGGATTTTGGAGGGGAGGGGGGTGGGGGTTGGCTGAGCTTGGTGGTGGGTACTGAGGAGGGCACGTATTGCATGGAGCACTGGGTGTGGTGCATAAACAATGAATCTTGGAACACTGAGAAAATAAAAGTAAATTAAAAAAAAAAAGAAGTATAAATAACAAGCCAATATGGAGACAAAGTGGGATAATAAAAACATTGGGAGGCATTCTCTCTGAGCCTTTTTGTGTTCAACGTGTCTTGCTATGCCAAGATTGCAAGGATCTGACTTCTCTTTCACCTGGGCCCTTGCCCAGGATTGCTGATTGTTAACAGAGCTTGAGAGATCAGATCATGTCTTTCTCAAATCAAGGCAGGCTTGCTTACTGCTTGCTATAAAAGTTCTGGGCCTGGCTCCTCAGCCAGACTGTAAACCCACTGTGTCTGTGCTGTGCATCTGGGACCTCCATATCAGTTGTTGGACTTGGGGCCAGGGGAACCAACAAACACACAACTGTGCTGCTGGTCATGTTGTTTGGTGTACTATGAGTCATCAACTGTTTCGACCAAATGCAATAAGTCTTATTATCTATTTTGGTACCCAATAGATGGATGTTTTTCCCTGAAAAAATGTAATTAATCCAAAGTAAGGAAGAAAAAGAGATAATATGAGAAAAAAAAAGATGAAAACTATAAAACAAATAGAAGGATATATGATTTTAATGCAACTGTCAATGAAAGACAACCAATTAAAAGACAGACTAGTAGAGTGGGAAGTAAAGCAAAAGGCAATAATGTACAGTCTAGAAGAAACCCAACTTAACTCTATAGGAATATATGGGTTAAAAGTAAATGAATGGAATGAGATATACCATACAAACAGTAATTAAAGCCAATTGGGGTGGCAATATTAATACCAGACAAATGTAAACTTCAAAAAGACTATTACCAATGATGAAGAGGGATATTCATAACAGTAGAAGGTTCAATTCACCAAGAAGACTCCACTCTTATAAATGTGACTACATCTAATAACAGAGTTTCAAAAATAGATGAAGTAAAAACCAATAGACCTAAAACAGAAAGAGAAAAATCTATATTTCAGTTAGAGAATTCAATACTGCTCTCTCAGTAATCAATAAAACAAATAGGCAGGACAAAGAAGGGAGGATAACAGAAAGCCTGAACACCATCAACTGACTTGTTCCCACTGACACCTTTATAACACTTTACCAACAACAGTAAACATTCTTTTCAGCTGCACGTAAAACATTCACCAAGACACATCATGGTTTAGGCCACAAAACAAACCTCAGCACATTTAAAAGAATTTAAATCATGTAAAATGTTGATATGACTATATGAGAATTGAAATATAACTATATAACTAATAAAGATATCAGGGGGGACGCCTGGGTGGCTCAGTTGGTTAAGCAGCTGCCTTCAGCTCAGATCATGATCCCAGGGTCTTGGGATGAGTCCCGCATCAGGCTCCTTGCTCAGCAGGGAACCTGCTTCTCCCTCTGCCTCTGCCTGCCTCTCTGTCTGCTTGTGCGCTCTCGCTCTCTCTCTCTCTCTCTCTCTCTCTCTGACAATAATTAAATAAAATCTTTAAAAAAAAAAAGAAAAGATAACTGGGAAACACCCCTAATACTTGGAAATAAAACACAATACTTCACAATAACTCATGAGTCAAAAACGAAGTCCAAAAGGAAATTAGAAAAATATCCTGAATTGAATAAATATCCTGAATTGAATAAAACTGAAATGCAGCAGCCAGCTACCCAAATAGCCCCCAGTGCTCCATGCCTTTTGTTGGTCTTACCTTTGTAGTCCTCTGCTACCCTGGATCAAGATTACACTGTGACCAGTAAGAAATGATGGTGGATCCTGTCCAAAATTAGGATTAAAAAAAAACAAAAGACCACGGCTTCCATATTGGGTGTGTGTCCTCTATTGCTTGGATCACTCGCTCCGGGGGAAGCAAGCTCCTATGCTGTCAACAGCCATGCAGAGAGGCCCACGTGGCAAGCAAGAGAAGATTCCAGCCAACAGCCAGGAAGAGCAGAGGCCTGCCAGCAAACCGCCTGAGTGAGCAGGGAAACAGAGCCACCAGCCCTGGTAGCGCCTTGGGAGGACGGCAGTCCTGGCCAGCAGCTTGCCTGCAACCTCGTGAGAGACTGAGGCAGAACCATTTCAGCGAGAGCATTCCTGGAGAGGATTCCTGGATTGTTGCTGCCCAAAGCCTTTGCGGTACTACATACTTGTATCAAACTGCTAAGGTGTATTGCCATGAGGCAATAGGTATCGTGTAGAAACTCTGGTACTGGGGTAGAGTGCTGCCGTGTCAGCTCCAGAGCGTGGCAGTGGCATTAGAACTGGCCACAAACGGAGAAGACTGTTGTCAAAGGGCCTTGGAAAAGCTGCTGATAGAAGCCTCAGGCCTTTGATAAGGCTGCAGCCAGGGCAGATGGGAAAGAGGGTAAACGCTACTGGAAACTACGGGAAGAGGAAGCTCGTTATGTCAGGACTCGGCGGTCAGCAGCCCCGTGGCCTGCCGTAAAGAGGGGAGCAGAGAGTATGCCAAATGAACTGGGTGATCTAGCTGCGGACATTGCCAAGCCAGGTGGTGATGGTGCCGCCTGGTCTCTTCTCGCTGCTGGCAGTAAAATGCTAGCAGGGAGAGAGGAATAAAGCAGCAGTTCCCAAGTGATGGCGAGGCCACCTCCCGGGGGGACATTTGGCAATGTCTGGAGATGTTTTTGGTTGTCACTGAACGCTATCAACTGACTTGTTCCCACGGACACTTTTATAACACTTTACCAACAACAGTAGAGTAAACATTCTTTTCAACTACACATAAAACTCACCAAGATACATCATGGTTTAGGTTGGAGAAGCATCTAGTTCGTAGAGGCCAGAGATACTGCTAATATCCTCTAGTGCACAAGACAGACCCCTCTCACCACTGCCCCCCAACACAAACACTCATCCTGCCCAGAGTGTCAGCAGTGCTGAGACGGAGAAACCCTGAGCTAAAAGGAAGCATTGTTAAATTTGAGGGAATTGGGACTTCATGCTAGGAAATTCTCAGCCTCTCCAAATGGCGAATGATCATAACATTAAGAAGTGGTTTCCTAGCAAACCTCAAATCCAGGGCATTGAAAACATCCAAAACAACATGGTCCAAAAGTGAAACTGAGAGGGGCGCCTGGGTGGCTCGGTCGGTTAAGCATCTAACCTTAACCTTAAGCATCTAAGCTTAACCTTGGGCTTAGATCATGATCCTGGGGTCCTGGGATGGAGGCCCTCGTCGGGCTCCTTGCTCAGCAGGGGAGTCTGCTTCTCCCTTTCCCTCTGCCCCTCCCTCCACTTGCGTTTTCTCTTTCACTCTCCTTCTCAAATAAGTAAATAAAATCCTTAAAAAAAAAAAAAAAAGAACCAGACTATGGCTACAAAATTTTGAGTTTACATCTCAGGAAGATTAAAGGCAATGCCTCAGAGTACTATTCAGTCAGATAAAAGATCTCTAAAGAAATTATAGGTGTGCCTCACAAATCCTCTGAATCAAACAATAGTGATTCTAGAAAGCTTGGATTGTTGTCTTTTAGCCATTTCAGCAGAAGCCTAATGGAGAGAAGGGTTTATCTCAAAGAAATTGTGGGCATGGCTTTTGTCTATTAGAGTGCCCTGAATAAGATTCAGAGTGAACTACAAGTTCTTAAAAGGATGGTAGATTGAGAAACATCTCCAGCTTGGATGTATAGGGATAAAGAGAGTATAAAATAAAAACAGGATTTTTGGTTCCGAACGAAATGGAGTAGATGCATTCCTTTCTATCCCTCCCACTAAGTACAGCTTAAAATGCTGGTCATTATTTCTCAAACAAACATAAGAAGGCAGATCAACCAGAAACCCTAGTGGGTTTCCTTTTTGCTAGGGTCTGCAGAAGACTGCAACCTGGAAATGCCAAACAGGCACAGATAAAAACTGTCCCCATGAAAAGCCTGTTTTCTGTTGTCAAAGGACTGAGAAAGGGGCACCCTAGCAGGACAGAAATCTTCTGACATTCAATGTCCCACTCTAGCAATACTAGAGGAAAAACCATTCCCAGCCTCGACTAACAAAAACAGAGGGGAAAGCCAGACTTCAATATTTGTCCTGTAACAAAGGTAACGGGGCACCTTCCCCACTTCACCTCCAGGTGGTATGAGAGCTTGGGGACCAGGTGGGAGCCTGGGCTTCATCACTGCCCCGCGGTAACAAGTACCCCTCCCCAAGAATCCCTCCCCATTTCCGTGGTGTCAGAGGAGGCCACGTGGGGAGCCGCACTGCCATCCCCATCCAGCAATAATGAGGCAACGCTCCCTTCCCCCAGGGTAAAGGAGGCCAAGTGTAGAGCCTAGATGTCCAACTCTGCCCAGCAGTAATGAGATAACCCTGCCCTTGCCCTACCGGGTGGGGTCATACACCTAGCCTCGATTTTCACTCTTACCTGATGGTAAAGAGTTGGTGCCCCCTGTCTCACTGGCCCAGGTCATCCGAGCCTGCTAAAACAGAAGATTTAAATGAGATCCAGAGTCTCATAACATAACTTCCAAAATGTCTAGGGTATAACTGAAAATAATTCATCATACCTAGAACCAGGAAAATCTCAATTTGGATAAGAAAAGACAAACAACAGATGCCAACAGATCACAGCATTACTGGCTTTATCTGACTCTGATTTTAAGACAATCACTGTAAAAATGCTTCAACAAATATTCTTGAAATAAATTAAAAAATAAAAAATCTCAGGGGGAAAAAAACAAAAGACATAAAGAAAATAGAAATCTTAGAACTGAAGAAAAAAATTATTGTTCTGGGTTGAATAGCGTTCTCTAAAAATGTCTACTCAGTACTACAGAATGTAACCTTATTTGGAAATAGAGTCTTTGCAGAAATAATTAGTTAAAATGAGGTCATGCTGGATTAGTGTGGGCACTAAATCCAATAACTAGTATCCTTTATAAGAAGACTATGTGAAAACACAGAAAGATACCCAAGGGAGACCACCATGTGAGATGGAGGCAAATACCAGGATAATAGGTCTATAAGCTAATGAACACCAAGGATTGCTGGCAATCACCAGAAGCTAGCTAGGCATGGGGCAGATTCTCCCTTAGAGCCTCCAGAAGGAATTAACACCTTGATTTTTGGACTCTTGGCCTCCAGTACTGTACGAAAATAAACTTCTATAGTTTTAAGCCATCGAGCTAGTTGTTACAGCAGGCAGGTCTAGGAAATTAACACAGAAACCAAAATTAAAAACAACAACAACAAAAACAAAAACCTTACTGGAGAGGCTCAGTAGAAGACTGGAGGTAATGTACGAAAAGATCTGTGAATTTGAAGAGTGAACAGTAGAAATGATCCAATCTGAAAAAAGAGAGAAAATTACATTAAGAAAGAAAGAACGAATGAACAGAGCCTCAGGAACCTGTGGGACAGTAACAAAAGATTTAACATTTGTGTCACTGGAGTCCCGGGTGGAGGAGAAAAGGAAGTGAAGCTAAAAACAATTCAAGAAAATAATGGCTGAAATGTTCCCAAATTCAACAAAGACCTGAACCTACAGGTTCAAGAAACTGACTGAATCTCCAACATAAACTCACATGGATCCGTGATAACACACACCATAATCGAACTTCTGAAAACTCGAGTCAAAGAAAATCTCGTAGGCAGTTCGAGAAACGCTATCTTACTGAGAGGAGAACGACGGTTCAGTTGCAGCAGGTTCTCATGATCCATGGAGGCCAGAGCAATAGCAACACAACATTTTTAAGTAGTGAAGGAAAACACAGTCAATCCAGAGTGCCTGACAAAGACTCTCTCCTTGACCAAACTCTACCCGGGCTCCTCTGAGCCCTCTTTTTGACCAGGCCTTAACCTTGGTCTATAAAGACTTGAGCAAACACTAGCATAGTTTCTTTTTTTTTTTTTTTTTTTTTTTTTAAACACTAGCATAGTTTCTAACAGCTCAAGGCTTAATCCCTAGGATGACCCCAGACCCTTTAAGTGGCTGCCTGGGAAAACGCAAGACTGCCAAATGAATTCACTGTCTGTTCCAGCCAACCCCTGAAGATAGGACCCCTGTCTCCCAACAGCAAGATATACATCTTCCGTGGGAGGGTAGGAGTCTAACGTCAGTAGTGCCAGTTAGCAAACCTAGATGGGTTTCATAGGGACCAATATCCCCTTTCTGCTTTCTGTAAATTTTCACTTCCTTAACTCTACAGAGCACGCCCCTCACCTCCTCCCTATTCCCAAATTCCTTTAAGATGCTGAGTCATCTCTGTATGTATGATTGAGTCATCTCAATCAAAGTTGAGTTGAGTTCACACTGGGTTCTTTTTCCTATTACAACAGTGTATTACTGATCAAAATCTGTCCTTCCTACTTCCTACTTCCTACTTTAAATAATTTGTTTATCTCTGACATGCTATACCCAGTGAGAAGACTTTTTAGGAATGAGAAATCAAGGCATTGTCAAATGAAGGAAATACTAAGAGAATTTGCTGTCTGAAGACCCACCCTAAAAGAATGACCAAAGAGGGCCCCTGGCTGGCTCAATCAGCTGAGCATGCACCTCTTGATTTCAGGGTTGTGAGTTTGAGCCCCACATTGGGTGTAGAGATTACTTTAAAAAATAAAATCTTAAAGAAAGAAAGAAAACACCATAGATTAAATAAAAAACAATCCTAAAAAATGTTCAAGTAACACAGGAAGGGTGGAAAAATGGAACAGAGGCATGAAAAACAGAGGAAACAAACAATAAAATGGCAAATGGGAGCACCAAGACACAAATAATTACATGAACAGGAAATGGCCTAAATATATCATTTAAAAATAAGAGAGACCTGCAAAATAGAATATGAAAAAATGACCCAAATAAAAGCTGTCAACAAGAAATTCACTTCGAGTATAATGACATAGGTAGGTTGAAAGTAAAAGGATTGAAAAAGATATGCCATACAAACATTAATCAAAAGACAGCAGAATCTGGCATCTTAAAATCAGATAAAAGCAAATCACCAGGGAAAAGGGGTTACATTACATAATGACAACAGGGTCAAACCATGAGGAAGACAAAGCAATCCTAAATGTATAGGCACCAAATTGATAGAACCAAAAGGAGAAACAGACAAATCCACTACCAGAGTTGGAGACTTCAACACATCTCTAAAATACTGACAGAGGGGCAACTGGGTGGCTCAGTCGGTTAAGCATCTGTCTTCTCTCAGGTCATGATCCCAAGGTCCTTGGATGGAGCCCCGCATCAGGCTCCCTGCTCAGCAGAGAGCCTGCTTCTCCCTCTCCCTCTGCTGCTCCCCTGCTTGTGCTCTCTCTCTCTCTCTCTGTCAAATAAATAAATAAAATCTTTTTAAAAAATAAAATAAAATGGGACGCCTGGGTGGCTCAGTGGGTTAAAGCCTCTGCCTTCGACTCAGGTCATGATCTCAGGGTCCTGGGATCGAGCCCCGCATCGGGCTCTCTGCTCAGCGGGGAGCCTACTCCCCCCCCCCCCGCCTGCTTCTGCCTACTTGTGATGTCTCTCTCTCTGTCAAATAAATAAATAAAATCTTAAAAATAAAATAAAATACTGATAGAAATACTAAGCAGAAAAGCAGCAGAATACGTAAGAACTTAACAAAACCATCATCCAAAAGGATCTGACTGACATTTAGAGAACACTCCACCCAACAACAGCAAGATACACATTCTTTTCAAGTGCCTATGGAACATTCACCCCAACAGACAATATCCTAAGTCCAAAGACAACCTCAAGAGACTTAAAACAATCAAAATTATACAGTGTGTGTTCCTCTGACCACAATGGAATCAAACAGATCCAAATCAGTAATAGAAAGGTGACAGGAAAATCTCCAAATACATGGAAATTAAACAACATACTTCTAAAAAATCTGTGGGTTAAAGTGTAGATCTCAACAACACTTTTCAAAATTTAGCTGAATGCAAAGTATCAAAATATGTGGGGCACAGCTAAGGCCATGCTGAAAGGGAAATTTACAGCACTAAATGTTTACTTTCAAAAGAAGACCTCCAACTAATAATCTAAGTTCCTGCCTTAAACTAGAATCAGAAGAGCAAAAATCCCAAAGAACTGAAAATAGAAAAACAATAGAGAAAATCAAAGAAACAAAAATCTGGTTCTTTGGAAAGATCTATAAAATGGACAAACTTCTAACAAGATTCACGAAGGGAAAAAAGAAAAAAGAAGAAAAAACAACAACAACAACAAAGGGAAAAAAGAAGGAGAAGACCTAAACTACCAATTTCATGAGTGCAACAGAGGATATCCCTACGGGCTCCCAGACGTTAAAGAGATAATAAGGGTCTACTAAGAACAATTCTACACACATAAATTTGGCAATTTAGATGAAAAGGCCAAATCCTCAAAAAGTACAAACTGCCAAAACTCACCCAACATGAAATAGATCATAAAAATAGCTCTATAACTATTAAAGAAATTGAATTTGTAGTCAATGCAAAACACACACACACACACACACACACACACACACACACGCACCCCTCTTGAAAAAGAAATATCTAGCACCAGATAGTTTCACTGGAGAAATCCACCCAATATTTATTAGGATTAATTAGAAGAATTAATACCAATTCCATATAATCTCTTTCAGAAAATAGTTTAAAATTACACTGAGAAGTGTAATTTTAAGAGATTAGTATTACCAAGCCCAGACAAAGACAGTACCAAAATAAAACAAAACACAACACAATAGATACATTTCATCTAAGTTATCAAATTTGAGGGCATGGAGTTATTCATGATATTCCTTTATTATCCTTTTGATGTCCCTAGGATCAGTAGTGGTGGCCTCTCTTAAATTTCTGATATTGGTAATTTGTGTCTTCTTTGTTTTTTTTTCTTGGTTAGGTTGGCTAGAGTTCTGTTGATTTTATTTACTTATTCAAAAAGAACAACTTGTGGGGTTCATTGATTTTCTCTATTGTGTTTCTGTTTTCAATTTCATTGATTTCTGCTCTAATTTTTATTATTTTTCTTTTGCTTGCTTTAGACTTAAACTGCCCTTCTTGCTCTAGTTTTATAAGGTGAAAGCTTAGATTAATTTCTGATCTTTCCTCTTTCCCAATATATGCACTAGTGGTATAAATTTCCGTCTAAGCACTGTTTTCATTGTATCCTACAGGTAAGTTGTATTTTCACTTTCGTTTAGTTCAAAAAATTTTTAAATATTTTATTTACTTATTTTCAGAGAGAGAGAGAGAGCACGCAAGGGAGGCGTGGGAGGGTGGGAGAGGCAGAGGGAGAGAGAGAATCTTAAGAAGACTCCCTGCTGACAGCAGAGCCCTTCATGGGGCTCGATTTCATGACCCTAAGATCATGACCTGAGCTGAAATCAAGAGCTAGACACTTAACTGGCTGAGCCACCCAGAAGCCCCTAGTTCAAAATATATTTAAGTTTTTCTTGAGATTTGTTCTGTGATTCATGTGTTATTTAGTAGTGTATTGTTTAATCTCCAAATATCTCGGACTTTTCTAGCTATGTGTTATTGGTCTCTAATTTTAATTCCACTGTGGTTTGAGAACATACTTTGTATGATTTCTATTCTTTTAAATCTGTTCAGGTGTGTTTTAGGGCCCAGAATGTGGTCTATCATGAATGCTCCATATGAGCTTGAGAAGAATGTATACTCTGCTGTTTGGCGGATGAAGTATTCTATAAATGCCAATTAGACCAAATTCACTGCTGGTGATGTTCAACTCTACACTTACTGATTTTCTGCATATTTGATTTATAAATATTGAAAGAAAGGTGTTGAAGTCTCCAACTATAATAGTGGATTTGTCTATTTCTCCTTGGAGTTCTACTAGTTTTTGTCTCACATATTTTGACACTCTATTGTTAAGGGGCATACATATTAAAGATTATTGTGTCTTTTTGGATTATGGACTCTTTATTATTATATAATGATCTCTTTATCCCTGATAATGTTTCTTGTTCTGAAGTCTGCTTTACCTGAAATTAATATAGCTACTCCAGCTTTCCTTTGATTAGTGTTAGGATGGTATGTCTTTTTCTATCCCTTTAATTTTAAAATATGTTTGGCTTTATATTTAAAGTGGGGTTCTTTTAGACCACATATAATTAGGTCTTGGTTTTTTGTCTACTCTGACAGTTCTAGTCTCTTAATTAAAATATATTTAGGCCATTCACATTTAAAGTGATTATTGATATAACTGCTATAATATTGATCATGTTTATAACTGTTTTCTATTTGTTGTACTTGTTCTTTATTTTTTTTAAGATTTTATTTATTTATTTGACAGAGAGCGAGACAGCAAGAGAGGGAACACAAGCATGGGGAGTGGGAGAATCAGGCTGCTCACTGAGCAGGGAGCCCGACGTGGGGCTCGATCCCAGGACCCTGGGATCATGACCTGAGCTGAAAGCAAACGCCCAACGACTGAGCCATCCAGGCCCCTATTTCTTTTTCTTTCTTCCCCTCTTTTTCTGCTTTCTTTTGTTTTGAGGATTTTATGTGATTCTATTTTTCTCTCCTTTTTTAGCCAATCAATTACACTTCTTTTTAAAAAAAAAATTTAGTCATTTCCCTACAGTCTATAATATATATTTAAACAATTTTAAATCTACTCTCAAATAACACTATACCAGTTCAAGGGTAGTGCAGGTACTGTATAAAGGACCCAGAGCCCTCACAAAAACAGAACAAACATCTTCAACAAAATATTAGCAAAAATTCAATCCAAAAATATATAAAAAGAATTAAACACCAAAACCAAGTGGGATTTGGGGTGCCTGAGTGGCTCAGACTGTTAAGCATCTGTCTTCAGCGTGGGTCATGATCCCAGGGTTCTGGGATGGGAGCCTGAGTAGGCAGCCTGCTTCTCCCTCCCCATCTGCCTCTCCCCCTGCTCATGTTCTTCCTCTCTCACAAATAAAAATTAAAAATAAAAAACCAGTGGGATTTATTCAGGCATGCATGCATAGTTCAACATTCAAATATCAATTAATATAATCTACCACAGTAATGAACTAAAGAAGAAAAAATCACATGACCATATCAACTGATGCAGAAAAACATTAGGCAAAATCCAATCTCCATTATTACAAAAACTTTTAACAAACTAGGAATAGAGGGTAACTTTGAACTTGATAAAGAGCATCTACAGAAAACCTACAGCTAACATCGTATTTACTGATTAAAGATAAGATCAAGGGGCGCCTGGGTGGCTCAGTGGGTTGAACCTCTGCCTTCGGCTCAGGTCATGATCTCAGGGTCCTGGGATCGAGCCCCGCATCGGGCTCTCTGCTCAGCGGGGAGCGTGCTTCCCCCTCTCTATCTACCTGCCTCTCTGCCTACTTGTGATCTCTCTCTCTGTGTCAAATAAATAAATAAAATCTTTAAAAAAATAAAATAAAATAAAGGTAAGATCAAGAACAAGCCAAGGATGACTGCTCTCATCACCTTTGTGCAACATGGTACTGGAAGTCCTAGTCAGCAAAATAAGACCAAAAGAGGAAATTAAAGACGGATAGGTGGGAAAAATATTTCAAATCACATATATTACAAAGGACTTAAATCTAAAATACATAAAGAACTCTCAAAACTCAACAGCAAACAAATAATCCAATTAGAAAATGGGCAAAAGACAGTTATTTCATCAAAGAGGATAGAGCAGTAGCAAACAACACATTAAAATATGTTCGACATCAATAGCCATTAGGGAAATGCAAATTAAAACCATGATGAAATATCACTACACACTTACTAGAATAGTTTTAAAAAATAGTGACCATACCAAAAGCAGGTCAGGGTGCAGAGAAAACAGATCATTCATATGTTGCTGGTGGGAATGTAAAATAATATAGTCACTATGGAAAATAGTTTGTCTTCTTAGAAAACTAAGCCGACGCTATATGATCTAGTGATTGAGTTCCTCGGCACTTATTACGGAGAAACGAAAACTAAGTCCATACAAAAACCCATACATGAATGTTCACAGCAGCTTTACTTGTAATAGCTCTAAATTAGCAACAATTCAAATGTTGAATTTGAATTGTTGTTCAATGAGTGAATAGTTGAACAAATTGTGGTACATTCCACGCTGTGGAATAAAACTCATCAAAAAAAGGGGGAAGAAATTATTGACACACGCAACAACTGGGTGGATATTGAGGACATTATTTTGAGTGAAAAAAAGCCAAACTTGTAATATTACATACTATAAGTTTCCATTTATATAACATTCTTGAAATAACAAAATTATAGAAATAAAGAAGGGTTGCCAGGGGGTAGGGTGGGAGGAAAGAGGGGTAGGTATAGCTACGAAGAGCATGAAGAACCCTTGGGATGATACAACAGTTCTGTATCTTGATTGTGGTGGTGGTTACATGAATCAACAATGGTTTTGAAATTATGATGCAGTTGCGTAAGATGTTACCATTGGGGGAAAATGAGTGAAAGGTCATAGGACCTCCATGCATATATTTTTTTGGAATTTTCTGTGAATCTATAGTGATTTTTTTTTTTAAGATTTTATTTATTTATTTGACAGAGAGAGAGAGATCACAAGTAGGCAGAGAGGCAGGCAGGGAGGGGAGGGGAAGCAGGCTCCCTGCTGAGCAGAGATCCCGATGCGATGCGGGGCTGGATCCTAGGACCCTGAGATCATGACCTGAGCCGAAGGCAGAGGCTTTAACCCACTGAGCCACCCAGGCGCCCCTCTATAGTGATTTTTTAAGTTTATAAAAGGAACTATTGATACAGCAACAACCTGGATGGATCTCAAGAACACTATGCTGAGTGAGAAAAGCCTCTCTCGAAAGGTCACATACTGTATGATTCTATTCACATAACATTCTTGAAATGACAAAATTATAGAGATGGAAAACAAATTAGTGGTTTCTAAAGATTAGGGATGGGATGGCAGGGAGGGGGTGGATAGCACAGGGAGATCTTAGTGGTGATAGAACATACACACACAAGTGAATGCATGTAAAACTGCTAAAATCTGAATTAGGTCTGTGGATTGTACAATATCAATTTCCTGGTTTTCATATTGTATATATTGTAAGGTGCCACCCCTGGAGGAAACTGTATTACTTTTGCAACTCCCTACAGATCTATAATCATTTCAGAATTCACAAAAATAATTGAGAAAAATTAAAAGAGGCCTTTGAACCTCAAAATTTTACTGGTAGGAAGCACGTTGAGAAAATGACTCAACTGCAAATGTGCCCCCAAAAGAAAGGATAACTCAGAACAAAAAGTCCAAGGAACAGAGTCAAAATCTTAGTAGGATTTTGTGTAGAAATCAACAAGCTGATTTTAAAATTTATAAGGAAAGACAAATGAAGCATGATAGCCAAAACAATTTTGAAAAGAACAGAAGGCATGCCTGGCTGGCTCAGTCAGAAGAGCATGCCACTCTTGTTGGGTGTAGAGATTACTTAAATAAATAAACTTAAAAAAAAAAAAAAGAATAGGAAAGTTGGAGAACTCACTATGCAATTTTGACTGTTACTATAAAGTGCTATGGTAATCAAGGCAGATTATAAGACTTACTATAAAGAAATCCAGACAGTATGATATTGGCAAAAGGATAGATATATAAATCAAAGAAACAAAATCCAGAAATAGATCCATATATATATGGTCAATTGACTGTTGAGAAAAGTGCAAAGGAATTCAAAGAGGATAGTCTTTTCAACAAATTGTGTAGGAATAACTGGATATCCATATAGAAGAACCTTGATCCATACCTTACACTATATGTAAAAATTAATGCAAAATAAATATCCAAGGGATGCCTAGGTGGCTCAGTCAGTTAAGCATCTGCTTTTGGCTCAGGTCATGATCCCCGGGTTCTGGGATCAAGTCTCACATCTGGCTCCTTGCTCAGTGGGGAGTCTGCTTCTCCCTCTGTCTGCTGCTCCCTCTGCTTTTGCTCTCTCTCTGTCAAATAAATAAATAAAATCTTTTTAAAAATTAATGCAAATGAGTCATTGACCTAAATATAAAAACCCGAAATTATAAAATGTTGAGGAGAAAACACAGAAGTAAGCCTTAGTGATGTGGGGCTAAACAAATATTTCTTTTTTTTTTTTAAACAAATATTTCTTAGATATGACACCAAAGGCATAATCCATTAAAAAAAATTGATAAATTGGGGGCGCCTGGGTGGCTCAGTGGGTTGAGCCTCTGCCTTCAGCTCGGGTCATGGTCTCGGGGTCCTGGGATCGAGCCCCGCATTGGGCTCTCCGCTCAGCAGGGAGCCTGCTTCCTCCTCTCTCTCTCCCTGCCCCTCTGCCTACTTGTGATCTCTCTCTGTCAAATAAATAAGCAAAATCTTTAAAAAAAATCGATAAATTGGACTTCCTCAAAATTAAGAATCTATTCTTCAAAGGGCAGTTAAGAAAAAGAAAAGATAAACCAGAGACTGCAGAAAATACTTGTAAATCATATGTCTGACAAAGGGATCCAGAATTTACAAAGAACTCTCAAACTTAACAGTATGAAAAACAACCCAATTTTTATTATTTTTAAAAGTAGCCTCGGGGCGCCTGGGTGGCTCAGTGGGTTAAAGCCTCCGTCTTTGGCTCAGGTCATGATCTCAGGGTCCTGGGATCGAGCCCTGCATCAGGCTCTGCTCAGCAGGGAGCCTGCTTCCCCCTCTCTCTCTGCCTACTTGTGATCTCTCTCTCTCTGTCAAATAAATAAATAAAATCTTAAAAAAAAAATAAAATAAACTTAGGCTCCACACCCAGAATGGAGACCAACATGGGGCTCAAACCCACGACTCCAAGATCAATACCCCAGCCAAGATCAAGAGGTAGACACCCAAATGACTGAGCCATCCAGGCACCTCAAAAACAACCCAATTTTTTTTAAATGGGCAAAAGACCTGAACAGACACTTCACCAAAGGAGATAAATAGATGACAAATTAGCACATGAAAAGATGCTCAAGATTATTAGTCATTAGGGAAATGTCAATTAACACTACTGTGAGGTACAACTATACACCTACTAGAATGGCTTTTTAAAAAACACAACCTGGGGCACCTGGGGGGCTCAGTCAGTTGAGCAGCTGACTCTTGGTTTCGGCTCGGGTCATGATCTCACAGGGGAGAAATCAAGCCCTGCGTTGGGCTCCACACTCAGTGTAGGGTCTGCTTCAGATTCTCTCTCTTTCCCACTCATGCTCTCTCTCTCAAATAAGTTGATTAATTAATTAATTTAAAAAACACAACCTACCAATACCAAGTGCTGCCCAGGATGTGCAGCAATTAGACCTGTCCCACATTGCTGGCAGGAATATAAAAAAGAATGACTACTTTGGAAAACTGTTTGGCAGTTTCTTAGTAAGTTAAACATACAATGACTGTATGATCCAGTAGTCCCACTCCTAGGTATTTACTCAAGTGAAATAAAAACTTATATTCCCACAAAAACCTGTATGCAAATGCTTTTGGTAACCTTATTCATAACTGTAAAACCCAGCCCAGATGTCCTTCCATGATTAGGTAACACACAGTAGCATACTTATCAGTGAAATACTACTCAGCAATGAACAGAAACAAACTACCGCTACCCCGTGAGATGTGCTCATCTCAGATGCGTTGTGTGAAGGGAAAGAATTCCAGATTCAATAGGCTCTGCACTGCAAGATTCCATTTATATAATGGTCTGGAAAAGGCAAAGCTGTAGGGCCCGAAAATACATCAGCTGTTGCCAGGGCCAGGAAGGGGAGGGGGTTAACTGCAAAAAGATTTCATGGGGGTACTTGAGGGGATTATAAAACATTCTATATATATATTTTTAAAGATTTTATTTATTTATTTGACAGAGAAAGAGAGAGTGAGAGAGGGAACACAAGCAGGGGGAGAGGGAGAAGCAGGGAGCCCAATTCGGGGCTCGATCCCAGGACCCTGAGATCAGGACCTGAGCCAAAGGCAGACGCTTAATGACTGAGCCACCCAGGTGCCCCAAAACATTCTATGTATTGATTGTGATGGTTTGCACTTGTCAAAACTCATGGAACTGTTCACTAAAAAGGACTAATTTTACTCTATTAAAATATATCCCAATAAACCTGGCTTTAAAGAATCTGAAGCACAAACTGTGAGAGGAAACAAAATAAGAGTGGAACCTCACACCCTATGGATGGCTGCTATCCGAGGAAGAAGGAAGAGGAAGAAGAAGAAGGAGAGGAAGAAGAAAGAGGAGAAGGAGGAGAAGAGGAAGAAAGGGAAGAGGAAGTGGAGGAAGAAAATAAGTGTCGGCGAAGATGTGGAGAAACTGGAACTCTTGTGCCCTGTTGGCGGAAATGCAGCATGGTGCAGCCGCTATAGAAAACAGCATGGCGATTCCTCAAAAAATTAAAAATAGAATCACCGTATCATCCAGTTAGTTGTGGGTATATACCCAAAAGAATTTAAAGCAGGGTCTTAAAGAGATATTTATATACCCATGTTCCTTGTAGCATTATTCACAATACCCAAAAAAAGGTAGACGCAATCCAGCTGTCCATGGATAGATGCATAAACAAAATATGGTATACAATAGAATATTATTCTGCCTTAAAAAGGGAAGAAAATTCTGACACAGGCTATGACATGGATGGACCTCGAGGACACTATGCTGTGAAATAAGCCAGACACAAAGAGACAATTATTGTATGATTCCACTTACAGGAGGTAAGGTTAGAGCAGTCGCATTCCTGGAGGCAGGAAGCAGAAGGGTGACTGACAGGGGCTGGGGGGAGGGGAAAATGGAGAGTTGATGTTTCATGGGTATTGAGCTTCAACTGTGCAAGATGAAAAAGAGTTCTGGAGATGGATGGTGGTGATGGTTGCACAAGGGTGGGAATGTGCTTAACTCTACTCAACTGTACACTTAAAAATGGTTAAGTTGGTAAATTTTATGTTATGTGTATTTTACCACAACTAAGGAGAAAAAGAGTGGTGGTTTTCCACTCAAGAGCCTTGGAGTTGGCCCACAAGGCTGTGTGTCATTGGATAAGTGTCCCTCCCCACCAATGGGTTTCCTGTGTAAACGGAAGGACCAAACAAGATGAAATATGGAAAATGGCTGCGGGAATCTCTGCTGGAGTACAGTCTGGGCATGGAGAACTCTCTGCCCTGTGGGGTGAAATGCTCAGACAGACACCGATTCTGAGGGAGGTGAGCACGTGAGCGGGAAAGCATGGACTAGACCACAGTGGCAGGGCTAGCTGGGCCAGGCCCCCAGCACCAAATCTAGCCACCTTGCCTTCGCTGCCCTTCCAGGGGGTCCCTGGAGCCTCAGGACAAACTCCAAGCAGCCTGGCGGTAAAGCCCCCAACAGTCAGCCACGGCACTCTTGGCCCCTCCTTTCTACTCTAGCAACATATAACTGTTCATAATTCTTTTCCACACCTATGTTTTCAAAATTCCCTCTTTTGAGAATGCACAGCCTACCTCACACCCCTTTGCCGGGCCAGCTTCGACTCCTTCATTCCTCATTACCGTGTCTACGAAGACTTGTTTAACCTCCTCGGGCTGGTCCTCTATAGTCCAACCGCCCCTGGGATTACCTTTGTCCTTGATAATGCTGTTTACTTCACTTTTTCAAAAAATGCTTATTGTGACCTACCAGGCTCTGGGGGTTTATCAATGAATAGAACAGACAAAACTCTCTGCCCTTGAAGAGCCCACATTCTAGCAGTACCTCTCCCCGGGCCCGTGACCTTCTTGAGAGGAGGCATGCTCTCCCTAAATGTTGCTGTCCTGAGTGTTAGCACACGGTGGGTCCCCAGGCCCTTGGCACCCGGACACTGAGTGGCCGCTGAGATGACCCTGACACAGCCCACCAGAGTCCAGGTGGTGAGGGCTGAACTCGTGCCGGCGAGAAGACTGGTGCCTGAGCAGGAAGAGGAGCCAGGAGTAGTGGGTTGGACAGGAGGGAGAAGGGGAGAGGGAGTGTCCCCCACAGTTTTCCTCCTGAGTCACCTCCAGGTTTCTTCCCTGGGTCACAGCAAGTTAACTTCCCCCCTTCACCCTAATAATAAAGGACACTGACATGGACAAAGCTGTTCTGTAGCCTAGGCTTCATCTGTCACCCCAAAAGGCAGAGCTAAGCAGCCCCTATGCCCGCACGCCCCTCTGGCCTACAGGCGGTATGGTGGAGAGTAGTTCTTGCTGGGCTGACTGACTGCGGTGCTGCGGGGAAGCCATTTTCCACAAGCTCTTCCAGTTACCAATGCGGCCAGCTAGGCGGGTCCTCCGGAGCAGCCCTCCTCTGCCCCAGCCCTTTACCACAACCCCCTCCCTGCCCTCATCTCCTGCCGCCTCCAGTCTGCCTTCAGCCCCTGCTCAAATCTCATCCGGCGGGCAAATGCTGCACATTCCACCCTTTTGAATAACAACAAACCTTCTACCTTTGCTCTCTCTCGGCCCTCTGCCCTGTTTACTTTTCTCCCCACACTTATTTCCCTCTGACATGACAGTGGTGTGCTGGAACTGACTCATAAGGGCTTGCAAAAGCCTATTATGCTTCCACGAACTCCGCCGACTGGTCATTAAGCAAAGCGATCATTAAAAATCAAGTGATACAAACTTAATTAAATTAATGATGTTAAAAATAAAGGTGAAAAACGCTCGAATTCATTCCTTTCCAATTGTTTGCTACCTTTTGCTACTGTCTCTGTTCTTGAGAGTCTTCACATTTGTAGAACGATAGTAGATATAGTGGTAGGCTACTGTGTGTTTCCATTCAACTCTCCATTCAGGGACGTCACACTGGTAGCTTGAAATCAGCCCTGGTAGGAGTTTTTACCCCAGAGACACAGGTACTTGTTATAAAGCAGGTTTTGATTTATTATTTTGTTTGTTGTCTATACCAGGGGTTGATCATGGGCCAAATCCAGTCCAACTATTTTTGTAAATAAAGTTTTATTGCAGCACAGCCACGCCTACCCACTTGCCTAGCATCTGTGGCGGCTTCCACACTCCAGAAGCAGAGGAGAGCAGCTGCAACGGTACGGTCTGCGGAGCCTGATATATTTATCATCTTGCCCTTTACAGACGAAATTTGCTGACCCCTGGTCCAGCCTTAAGAAACTAACGGAGGAGACGTTAAGCATGCAATTAAGTGTAGACACATATGTCCCGTCTACAGCTAGCACATTGTAACGAGCACACCACGAAAGAAATCTGAGAAAATATACTCTCGGTATTTGAACACTCTGATCCGATATAGCAGATAAGTCGATATGTCATTGATGAATGCGTGAAATTCAACCATTTTTACGCTTTCCCTTTTGTACTTTCTTCTTCCTCTTTAGTGTAAGTGAAAATGTCAACATTTATGTTGGAGCTCCCCACTTGTTCATCCTCTGCAACCATAGGTCGGTTATGGATAGGAGTTGGGCAGAATCCAAGAAAAGCATACTTTAAGAGTGAACTGGCTCTTTGGAATTTACAACAAAGAGTATTGTAGAATTTTATTATTTTAGGTTTCTATCAGTAAAATTCATAATAAACACACACACACAGATAAACACATTTTGTCTCGGAGAGCCAAATGTTAAACAGTCACAAGCACACACACTATTTTGTTTTCCCTCCACTAGAATGTACGTTCCTTGAGGGTAAGAACTGTCTTTTATTTCAGTGCTTAGAATAACAAGTGTAGCAGGTGCACAGTCAACACGTGACACGAATGAACAGATGCGCATCGTTGGGAACACCAGGTTTCACGCGTTGACGGCCAGACCTTAAACTTCCAGCTCCACCACTATCCAGCTGTGTGACCTTGAGTAAATTATTTAAACTCTCTGAACCTTGGCTTCTTTATTTAAAAAGAGGCGATGGTTCTCTTACCTCCAGGGAGGTGTTGACAGTGTATGCCTCGGTCTGGTGCCTACTAGGTTTTTCCCCAGATGGGACTTGCCTCCTCACCCTCCACCCCTGCCACACACATACTCCTTGGAGACCCGGCCCTGCCGCTGTCACAAATTTCAGTGATGTCACAGCTCCCCTAGCCGGAAGCTCCAGCAGAGCCACCCTGACGGCCAGCCTGAGCGCTGGCCCAGCTGAGAGGGGCAGGGAGCAGGTGGTGCCTGGTACCAGTCTTGCTCCATCCGTCTTTGAGTTCTCACAGCCCCAGTATGAGTCCATCAGCAAAGAAGCGGCCCAAGAATAGAATGGTTTCCAAGGTTGGACTTGGGAGTGGACACAGAGGGGGCCGGACCACACGCAGAGCAGGGGCCATCCAGCCTCAGGGGGTAAAGGGAGAGGTGAAAGGTGAAAGGAGGTCAGGAGAGTTAGAATGGTCTTCCCATTTCTGACCCCAAACCAAGGTGACAAAACTCCCAAAGGTTGGTCAATCCATGCTCAGCCAAATGGAGACGCATAGTGGAGGCGCTCGGGGGGATTCCTCCTACGTTAGCGCACTCTCTCCCTCTATCTCTCAGATACAAGATGAAGAACCACAGGACAAAATACCGCAACCTGTCAGCAAAGTCATCCGGCGGAACCGACTTAAGATGGTGAGACGCCCCACTTTGGGCCTTCCTGGTTGCCAGGCTTGTAGTGACCCAGGAGTCACCAGGCCCAGCACTGAATTGAGTTGAGCCAAAGTCTAGGCGGGGTGTGAGAGGCTACCCCAAGAAAGCTGAAGCTTCTGTTTTCCTGGTTTCTCAACCCTGGCAGGTATTAAAAAACTTGTCGCTCTTGAAGCTGCTCAAGAGCTCGAATCCCCGGATCCAAGAACTGCATAACCTGGCCAAAAGGTGTTGGAACTCACTGCTCAGAGTTCCGAAGATCCTCGGGATCTCCACTGGGTGAGCTCGGCACACCCCTGGCCCCCAACATGGACTCAATGGCTATCTTTACTGGGAATGGGCACTGTCTATCCATGCTGACAAATTTAGAAAACCTAATTTTCACCTAATTTTGCTCTATGACAAAGGTATTTATTAGCCCTATTTTACTGATGGGGTGCTGAGACTCAATAGATGCAGTGACTCGTCCCAGCTAACTAAACTGGTAAGTGGCAGAGCTAGGATTTGAAGCCATTCCTGTGTGATATCAGAGCTGTGATCCTAGCCGTGGTCACAATCATCCAATTATGGGACTAACCACTAACTGGGTACCACCCAAGCAAGAGGGGCCACTCCTCCTTCTCCTCCTCCTCCTCCTCCTCACCCTCAAATCCACACGACCCAGAGATTCACCTGCAGACCAGCCATCTTGCTAAGGCTCGGCTTCCTCATAAAACATGTCCGAATATTAAGAAAGTTGATATTTATTAGGCACCTGCTAAGTACTTCACAAGCATTTCCCGTCTAGTTAATTTTTCATAGCAGTCCTACCAGGTAGACAGGGATATCCCAGTTTGACAGATGAGGAAATTAATTTGAGAGGTGAAATTTCTTGCCCCAAATCAGGCAGACAGTAAGAGGCACAAGCAAATTTGAATCCCGGGTTGTCGGTCTTGAAAGCCTGTGCTCGCCAAGCCACTCGGCCCCTTCACTGCCTGCTGCTTCACGGAGGGTCCCAGGCCTGATGCACCGCAGACACTCAACGGTGGCAATTATCATCGGTACTGGCATTATGTTGAGCCTGAGTCCTCACACACACAGCTAGGACAATGCTGCCACTTTACAGAGGACTAAGTCTATTACACACACCCTTGGGGCAAGTCTCCTTCTAGCACTGGAAGGCTAATGCCCCCTCTCAGAGCTCCTCTCTCTGAGCTGGCCTCCTAGACGCAGGCAGTCAGTTAACACTGGGCTGGAAGGGTCAGGCCTCTCTCGCCCCATAGTTTTCCAACCTGTTTAAAGCACAGGTTGGAATTGTGTTGGGCAGAAAGGGATCCTGCCCTCCTCCCACCCCTCCCCAGGGTGGGGAGGGCATTGGAGAGGTCTCCACAGAAACTTAAGGTTTCTTGGAGCACAGTTTGAAAACACTGGACTAGTTCACCCCATCGACTGCAATCCAGAGAGGCAGAACCCTGGCCAGCGGCCCATGCAGACATCATCTAGTCCTAGGTGTCCTAACCACAGGTCACTGCCTCTCGCCTCCCCAACCTCTCCTGGCCCTTCGCCAGGCCTTAGCACCTCCGCTGCCTCCAGGCACGAGGCCTCTGGTGGTGAAATTTCCTTTCCGGTACTCTCCAGCTTTCTGCCCTGAGCCGGTCGCATAGCAAGAGTCTCAGGGCGGCTGGAGGACCAGGGCCTTCGTCCTGCTCTGCTGACTGCTTTCCCTCTCTGTGCCAGGAGCAGCAATGACTTCGATAGAGTGGAACAAGGTAACGAAGAGCTCCAAGAGGCTGGGTGCCCCAAGAAGATACTGGAATCCCAGGAATTAGAGTCCACAGGGGAGCCCAAGGTGGGGTTGGGGGAGAACAAGGCCCAGCAGTCACCTGCAGCAGTGTACCAGAGCAAGGAGCAGGTGGAGCCTGAGCTCCCAAGGACATCGAAGGATCATGGCCTGACCGCTTGCCCTGGAGCTCAGGGGAGGCAATCACCCACCGGAGACCCCCGCATCGTCTTCCTGAAGACCTACCAGCACAGAACTCCCATGGGGGACAAGAAGCAGCTGGAAGCAGCTGATCAGTGGATCTGGTTTGAGGGGTTGCCCACCCGAATCCACCTCCCAGGGCCTCGGGTAATGTGCAGATCATCTGCCCTGCGCTGGGTCAAGCGCTGCTGTACTCGCTTCTGCTCTGCCTCACTTGAGCTACCTATGTGCCATCCATACAGAGTGTGACACCACCACGGCCTGGCCAGGGTGAGACACAGGCCCCGAGCCAGGCGTGGAGCTGGGCCCCAGGGTCAGAGGCTCAGGATCCAGACTCTTGGGGACTGTGGCTAGCTAGCAGTGCTAGGGGGACCCCTCCCTCATGCCCAGAGAGGGGCAAGCTATTGATGGAGGCCGCACAGCAGGGTGGTGGCTAGGCTGGGGCCTCTCAAGACCCAAATAGGGGTTCTGGGGAGGGACACTGGAAGTGGGGGTTCTGAGGTGGGTCGTCTCTTTGCCTGGAGGCCTCAGGAGGGTCCACGATTGCTAAGGCTCAGATTCTCAGTCAAGAGTCTGAGTAAGGGAGTTCAGGGATTTCCAAATGTTGGGGGAAGGGAGAGCAGTCAAGTAGAGCTCCGCCATATCCCATTCCCTCTTGGACCAAATCACCACCGCACATTCGTTTCATTTATTTATGCTTCAAATAAGATTTACTCTGAACAAAAAGTTCCCTAGCAAAAAAAAAAAGAAGAAAAAAGAAAGAAAACAAAAAACTCCACCCTTCCATGAGAGACCTGAGGTCCCGAGAGAGGGAGGGATGGAGGGCTTGGGGGTCCAGCTGAAAGGGAGGTTTCCCCTTCACAAAACCCAGATCCCCAACCTGCTGGACTTCAGCGGGCCCTGGTCCCTGCGTCCTCTCCCGGGACGGCAGCGCCCCCTGGCGGCCTTCTTAGCTCCTAACACCGAGGTCTCTGCTCACAGGTGGCGCGACCTCGGACGGGAGCCAGAGGTGTGAGGCGAGGGGTGGAGATGGCGCAATCACCTGAGCGGGAGGGATGGGCGGGCAAATTCACGAGTCTACAAATAAAATCTCCCATTGGGAACTGAAGAATACTACCGCCGACTCTGCCTGTTTGGGGCTGGAAAGGATGGAGGAAAAAGGCCTCGACCGAGGTTGAGAGGTAAAAATGTGCATCACGATTTTTGGTTTCTTCCACCCCATTCCCAGGCCCCTAAGGTCGGCCTAGAACGTGGCACACAGAAGCCAGCAAGCTGCACCCCTCCCCACCCCTGCGAGCTGGCCTCCCGACGAGTGCACTCTATGAGGTCATAGAAGGGACTTTCTGGATCATTTGTCAGGTACTTTCTGGGTGCCAGATGCTTCACAATGGCCCTGCAAGCCAACGAGGTGACAGACCGTGGCGCCGAGGCAGAAGGTGACTTGCCCAGGCTCACACGACTAGGAAGTGGCGGGGCCAGAACTTTACTCTAGAACTGCTGGCTGCTCCCTCATTCCATTTTCTGAAGAAAGGAAAAAGGCACAAGAGAGCACCCACCCAGCCCGTCATTCAGGTGCATTGCGCCCCGGTTACTGCAGCGTCGGGTGCCCACAAATGGGTGTCAGCTGGGCCTCGAAATGTGTCCCGCCTGGGTCGGGGAAAGCACCCACTCAGGCCCAGCGTCAGGACTTGGGCTCTACAGCTCCCATGGGACACGACACGCCTACCCCCCAAGCCCAAGCCCTGGTTGACCCCATCCAGTCAGGGTCGCTCTCAGTTGGCAGGAGCCATAGCCCTGATCCTGGAGTTGGGGAGAAGGAAAACCCAGGGAAGCCGGGCTTTCTGGGGATCTTCCCCTGGAGGCAGGCTGCTGCGCGGAGTGGCGCCCTCAAGAAAGCAGCGCAGCGATCAAGGGGCGCAGAGCCCTCCGCGGAGGACCCCAGGCGGTGGTGGAGGGGCCTGGTGCGGGAAGGAGGAAGATGGGAGGGGTTTCTCCCGAACCCACCCGCCCGCACCCTCCTCCGCTCCGGCGCTCTCGCTCGGAGACTGCGCCTCGCGTGCCGGCGCGGGCCCGAAACGCACCGCGTCAGCCGTGGGCGGCGCTGCCAGCCTGAGCCTGCCCGCGCGGGCCCCTCGGTGCCGCTCTGCCCCGCTGGGCTCCCGCGGGCCTCCGCGCGCCTCCCCCGCGCCGCTTCCCACGCAGCCTCCACCCCGCTCCGAGCTGTCTTCCCGCGCCGCTCGCACTCCGGCCCACCTCCTGGGTAGTCGCCGTTTAGGTTTCCTTGCTGGACATCATCCATCCCACCCGTCTTCGAAAATCACCCCTACTCCCTCTTTCACCCCTAGGACCCTCCATTCCATCAACCTTTGCGCGAACCCAAACACACCGAGCTGGCGAACCCCTGCACTAGTCTTCCTGGGAGCCTGCCCGGGAAGCCCCAAGTGGGGACCTGAAAGGCGTGGGCCTAGGGATGATTGGCAGCTTCCGCTTTGCCGCAAAGGGAGCCAGAGTCGGGCCCAAGGACAGCAGTTGGATGGGCCGTGCCTGTGTGCTGAGGCTGGTGAGGCTGGGATCCCTGAGTCCCGGGCACCGCTGCGGGGAGGGGCAAGGATGCAGGCTGCAGTGTGAATGACTCCCAGCAGTGCACTCTTTCCAGCCTTACCCCAACCTGAGCTGGCACTTGGGCCTCCCACAGTCCCACAGCTGGGGTCCTCCCATAACCACCTTCCCTGTGCTTGACTACTTCAATCTGCGGCTCAGTTAGATCCTGCTTTGGGCAGGAGGCTGCAACAGAGCTCGGGGATCAGAGGACACCACCCCCAGAAACGGCTCCCTACCAGTTACGGGGGGTGGGTGGGTGGGGGGGGTGGGGGGGTAGAGAAATTGAAGTGTTTGATTCAGAGTGACTTTTAGAAGTCATATGACCTCTCTCAGCCTATTTCATCAGTTTATAAAATAGGGATACTAATATCCATTCCACAGGGCTTCGAGCAAATCAAGCCTGATGTAGTGGAAGCTAGTTTGTGGGGTGTTAAACAAATGTCCTTTTTCTCCTGCCTCCTCCTGGCCCTGTGCCACGATAAAGTCCCTTGTTTTGCACCCATGAGCACCCTCCTAACTGCTCACCTTTACAGGAATTAGCTGCTCATTAAAAAGCCAATCTTATGTTCACATTCACAGCCTTTTGTTCTAATGACATCTGGATTCCAGAGACTGTCCCTCTCCTATTCTGGATCACCTACCACTAAACATGATTGGAACGTGCGAGGATGAGGCTGTTGAGGCAGACAGGCCCAGCTTCTCATCAGCTGTGTGATGTTAGGGCAAGTTGTTTACTCCTAATCTTCAGTTTGTCTGTCTGCAAAATGGGAAAATAATGGGTGTCTATCCCATTGGATTAAGTGAGAATACACCAAAATCACTCTGCAGTGGATGGCACATAGGAGCACGGTGTTTCCTCTGTACAACAAGGAGAGATGGGGCGGTGGCCCAGTAACTATAACTGCTTAGATTTCTGGATCACTTCTTACACGCCAGACACCGAGCTAAGGGCTTTACATGAGCTATTTCACTGAATCCTCACGACAACACAGGGAAGTGCTAGCTTATCCTCATTTTACAAACAAGGAAACCAAGGTAAGGGGAAGTCAAGCAGCTTATCTAAGGCCTCACAGCTAGTAATGGGACTCAGGATTTAAACTGCACTCCCTTGCAGCTCTCTTGAGTCCTATAGCCTTGGGGCCCTGCAATTCTTTTTTTTTTTTTTTTTTTTTTTTTAAGTAGGCACCACACCCAGCATGGAGCCCAACATAGCGCTTGAACTCATGACCCTGAAATCAAGACCTGAGCTGAGATCAAGAGTTGGACACTTAACCCACCAAGTCACCCAGGTGCCCCGGGCCCCTACAGTTTTGTCTTGCCCGAAGAGTGGCAGGACAGGGATCCAAACTCTCAGCAACCTCTACGCATTTCTGTCTCAATGCTGTTTTCACCACCACTTGCTCCTTTGCTACAGAAAACCTGAAGCAAGGCTTTAATTCTCTCCTCCGCAGAGGGCCTCTCTTGTACCCTGAATCTGCCCATGCTGCACCTGCGAGCTCTGTGCTCCTTGGGCTACAGGTACGGGGAGGAGATCCACGTCTGTGCACCGACTGCCAGAGGAAGCTACCTTGATCTGGGAAGTCACTAAGCAGCCAAAGTGCTTCCAGGGGAGCTTGTTTCAACTGCGCACCCCACAGGATTCATGGGGGCCTTCCCATCCCACCCCCTGGCATCTGCTGGCTGCCATCCTGGCCCCTGTTTGGCTCTGATCTGGACAGAGCTGCCTAGAACTGGCAGCTAGCTCCCCCCTGCCCCAAGCTAGACATCCCTTTCTCCTTTCCCATCTTCCCTCCGGTTCATAAACTATTCTGAGCTCCAGCTATGCACTAGTCTCCCCCTCTCTCTCCAAATGGAAGCTGAGGTAGTGGGGGGTTCGGGAGTGGGGAATGAAAGGAGGTCCAGGTTTCAGACCCCCTAGAAGGTCAAGAGATACACCAACTCAGTGGCAGGGTGGAGGTAACTCTCCCTTATCCTTTGGAAATAAAAACATTTCCTACATTCATCCGTTCACTTGGGAATCTGTGGCCGTATCTAATACAGTCTACCAGTTCTTCTTAGAAAGCTCAGTGTTTACAAAGCACTATATATCCTTTGTATTTAAAAAAATACAATGGAAGGCAGAGGTGACAGATTGTAAAACTAAAGAACTTGCATATCCTTTAATGTTTTCAGAATGAGTTTGTCAGAACCAGAGCCCAAATCCTGGGTCTGACAGTTCCTAACATGTAACCTTGGGCAAATGTCTTCGTTTCTGCATCCATAAGATACAGATGGTATTTCCTACTTCTGAGGGTTGTTGTGAAGATTGAGAAAACAACATGTAAAGCACTTAGCCCACTTCTGGACATCTATTAAGCACAGCTATTTATTACTAAAATGATAAACAGGGGCGCCTGGGTGGTGCAGCCAGTTGGGCGTCAGACTCTTGGTTTCGGCTTGGGTTGTGATCTCAGGGTCATGAGATCGAGCCCCACATCAGGTTCTGTGCTCAGCAGAGTCTGCTTGGAATTCTCTCTCCCTCTCTCTCTTCCTAAAATAAATAAATAAATAAATCTTTTAAAAATATGTATTAAAAAATAAAATAAATAAAATGACAAACATGTCCCTGCCACTGTCCAGTTCTCTCTGGAACTTGGCTCTAGACACTGCTTTTACTGTTATTTTAGAAAATCACAACAATTTCAGGGCAGCTGGGTGGCTCAGTTGTTAAGCATCTGCCTTTGGCTCGGGTCATGGTCCCGGGCTCCTGGGACTGAGCCCCACATCGGGCTTCCTGCTCAGCACGGAATCTGCTTCTCCCTCCGCCTCTCCCCCTGGCTTGTGCTCTCTCTCTCGCAAATAAATTTAAAACTTTTTTTTAAAAATCATAATTTCATTAAGGTCACATATTTTTCACTCCCAACTGTCATCCGGCTCTGTCACTGTATTGCTGGAGACAAAAAATTGGCTCCCCTGACCGCTGACATTTTCTAGAAACCAAATTACCCCTCAAGGAGTAAAGATTTGTCATTACAGAAGATATGCAGAACAGGCACAGGCCTCTGAAGGAAACTCCCAAAGCTGTATGCCAACACAGCTGGAGCAACCAGCCCCCAGCTGACCAAGGGAGACAGCAGCCACATGACATGTGCTCTGATGACCTTCCCCAAATAATGTTAGCCACATGCCTTAATGGTTTGTGGTGTCTGGGGGAAATCCACCAACCCAGGGGAAGTCACCTCAGCTGGTCTTATCTGCTGGACTGTGCCGCCAGGATTCAAGTCTCATTAACAAGCTGCTTCCTTCCAGCTTGGCCAGAGCACCGAGTTACTGCAGAGCCTCCCCCTAGCACCTTCCCTGTCTCCCGCAGGCATTCACTCTTAAACCTTCGTCCTGTCAGCCTCACCTCCCTACTCTGCAGTGCCGGGAGCCAGGAAGCTAGAAGGGCTTCGTGGGCAGAGAGCAGAACTCATCTGTGAAGCCCGAACACGGCAAAGCTGAAAGCTGACCACACTCTTGGCAGATTCCAGAGGACCCGAAGAGGAACACCGACAGTGTCAGGACAGAAGTGGGTCTAGACCAAGTGCATTCCACCAGGCACATTCAATCCCTGGCCAGAAAAAGGAAACTGTCATGGCACTTCGCCCAAGGCAGAGCAGAGGTGGCCGCAGACAGAGAGGGTAGGACACAGGAATTCCCCGCACTTCGTATTTTAACCAAATGGAAGAACAATCTGGGGTCTAGAAGAGGAGGAGGTGGCCTAATCATTCTTTACGGCTTCCCTTTCTGGCTGTGCAGGTCTCTCACCGGCCCAACCACGGCAGTACAAAGTAAGAACAGGCAGAACCATGGAAAATACTGTATTTATGTACACAGGAGGGACAGCTGCAAGCCCCTCACAGAGGACATGCCACCCCAAAGAGAAATCTTAGCAGCAAATTCCTATCTCCTTCAGCACTATCAGCACAACCCAAGTTGGAAGGCTGGGCTTCCTGTCTCTGGGCACCCATCATACCCTTCCCACTGCAGAATTCCCAGGAAGGCAGGAAAAAGGAACTATTGCCAGAAGTGAGGTCCAGTGGGAGCTGGGGTGCCTAGTCATTCCTAGAGAAGAGGCAGTGACTCTATCATGAACGGTGGACCAGGAGCGATGCTGGGACTCTTCTCTGGGTCCTGTGGTCTGCTCTGTTGAAAGATGGCAGCAGGTGGGGACCCAGTAGAGAGAACTGGAAGAAAGTTAGTCATGGGTTCATGGGTGTGCGCACACATGCGTGTAGCAGGACACAGGTTGTGCATTTTCCTTGTGCTTGATGCCTCCATCTGCTGTCCTCTTCCCGAAAGCAGCCTAATACTTTGCACCTCTGTCTCTTTCTGTGGCTATGGATCCAGAAACCGAGTGTTTCTCCAAATAGAATAGCTGCAGTTCAGCAACATGGCAAAGGTAACAGCTGTCCCAGGAAGGTAAGACAGATGACTAGAAGAGTGGTTTGCTCCAATCAGATATCCTTGATTTGGTTCTTTTTTAAAATAACAGGCTGGTGACAGGTATGGTGGCTCAAGAATGACATGGTTCCAATTCCGTTATTACCCTGACAGAGGTCCCCTTGCTGACCTCCCAGACAGCCAGGCTTCAGCAGACAGAGGCCATTCTTGCAGCTGTGGTGCTGACTGCTACCTGCCTTCTTGACGGGGCCTCACTATCTCTCCCACACCAACAGAGACTTCACATTTCCAGGGTTCTCCTCAGACCTGGGCTGGACCTCGTCTGGAGGGTCTGAGCAGCCCAAGGTGTTGGGGGGGTGGGAGGGTGAGGCCAAGTGCCCAGCCGGGTATCCAAAGGACCCAATTCTAGACATTGGATTTAGGGGCTGAGTTGAGGGGGATCTCCTTGAGCTCCGTCCGCATGCACAGGTACTCCCCGATGACAGCCATGAGTGCAATGCACACGGCTTGGACCAGCCACCAGGTCAGCGCCGAGGGGAAACGGGAGCTGTAGAACCAGCAGCCCAGGAGGTGAAAGAAATGGACAGTGACAGTGAAATCCAGACACTGCTTCCCTCGCCGGATGAAGTACAGCAAGCCCAGGGCACTGTGGGGAGAGGACAGCAGTGAGTTGTCACTGGGTTGTCCTGGCCTTAGATCATTTGGGGAGTAGAGACAATTAGGATAACAGCATAGTGGTCAAAAGCAAGCAAGAAAAGTGTGAAGCAAGGGTTATATTATTAGATGCCTGGAGAGAGCTGGCAGGTAATGCTGGGACGGAATCAGGCTGGGTAGAAGAAAAATAAAAGTACAAGCTTGATGAGAAACAGTAACTGTCACTCAGGGGAATCCTAGGGACTGGTGGGGATTGCAGCACCTTGAAGCATACATGGGCCACTGAAAGTGGGGACAACAAGCTACTTGCAGCTGGGCAAATCCTCATGTTGGAAGGTTGGCCTGGAATCAAATGATCTTCCCATTTTTCAAGAGAAGCCAGAAATCTGGATTTTTTTTTTAATATATAAAACATCCTGACTTTCAACTAAATGAAAAAATGTTTTAAACGCTACTTGTGGGATGCCAAACGGAACGTTATCTAGGAGCCAAATTTAGGTCATGGTCAGCCCACCCATTTAAAATCTCCAGTGTAAAGTCAAGAACAGTAATGTGCAAGGTGTTGTTCCAAGTACTTCCCATGAATGAATTCATTCAACCCGTATAACTATGAGATGGGTAATATCATTTGCCTCATGTTACTGATGAGGAAACCAGGGCCTAGATAGATCAACTTGTCCGAAGTCACTAAACTAGCGGAAAAGCTGAGATTCAAAGACAGTGAATCTGCCTTCAGAGCCTGAGATCTTAAACACTATGCCAAACTGCCTCTCAAGGGGCAGGCAATGGTCACAAGAGGCCTTAAATATTACCAGTCAAACCCCTCAGGTGTACCTACGAGGAGCCCGAGGCCTAGAGAGGAGGGAAGTAATTTGGCCAATGGCACACGGACCAAGAACAGAACCAACTTCTCCTGACTACCGGTCTAATCCCTTCCTCACCTCGTTTCACAACAGGGAAGTGATCTGAGATGGAAGCTATCCCACAGGCAGCATGCAGAGTGATGTAAGAGCTTTCCAGCTAAGGCATAATCGTGATGGAAGGAGCCCTATAATGGAGCCAGTCCCAGAACTGGCCTTTGCCACCCACTTTAGTCCACCACTCCCCAGGAACAAGTGCCAGCCTGTCTCATGTCCGAATTTAGGAAGTTAGTTCCAGTAGCAGGATCCCAAAAGCTGGAATGCAAAACTGGTGATACTCACCAGGTGAGGGCGTTGAGGATGAAGGACATCATGGAGAGCCGGCCTGGAGGGGTGGAAAAGCCCAGGATCTGAGGGGGAATCACAAATGGAAATATGCTGGAAAAGTGGCTTGGCAGAGCTCCAGGCTCCAGGACCTCCTAAGAAAAAAGCATTCTTCCCAGAGCACAGGAGACAATAGGGCCCTGCATCTGTATGGCAGCCTATTTCCAACAAGGTGCTTTCACAGACATCCACTATGGTATCTCATCTGACTCCAAACAGCAGCCAGGAAGAGACTTACAAAGGAAAAGCAAAAGTTCAGAGACCTTAAGTAACTTGCCCAAAGTGATACAGTAAGTAAACAGCAAGAGTAAGGACTAAGATAGGGTTTGGCAAACTGAGGCCCCACCAGTCAAACACCTAGTTTTGTAAATAAGGTCTTACGGAAACACTACCACACCTATTTGCTTAGTACTGTCTCTGGCTACTTCTGCACCACAATGGTGGGGTCCAGTAGTTGTGACCTGAAACCTTTACTACTTTGCCTTTAAGGTCCGCCAACCCCTAGTCTAGAATCCAGGTTGTGTGCATGAGATGGCTCTTCAACAAAGCCCAGGATTCCCAAAGGCCCTTCCCAGGAGGACAGAGGCTCCTAATAGGCTACTGCTGGGCACCCAGTGTGTGGGCAACTTCCACCACTCTTGAGACAACACTACTGAATACCAAACATCTGCCCAGCACTGTCAGCTTACAAAAGCCTCGGACTTTGATAATCTCCTGTTATCCTTACAACAACCTCGCAAAGCTATTGTTATCGCTACTGTTACCTCTTTTCAGATAACATACCTTGCCCAAGGACCACACAGAGAATAGCAGCAGGAGCAAAGATTGCATTCCCGAGCGCTCCGAGAGCTGTGCTCATTACCATGCACCACAGCTGCCTCTCAGATGCAACCACCTCATACCCCTCCATTACTTGATAAAGCACTTTCATCTTCCTAGGTACCTTTGGGGTCTCTGGGCCTCATAACATTGCTGAGAATTATTCTGTCCAGTTTCCAGGAAAGAAAACAGGCTCAGAAAGGTGAAGCAACTTGCCCAAAGTCCCATGGCTAGTATATTTAGACCTAGATCGGACGCTGAACCTTTCCAAATCCAAAGTACAGGCTCTTTGTATTGCAATCCACGAGCCCTGCCATGATTTTGCAGACAGGAAAACGGAGGTTCAGAGGGGACAACACTTGCCCCACATCACACAGGTAGTAAGAGGAATTTAAACTGAGGCCCAATTCCAAAGTTTAGGCAGTTTCCATAATACCTCAATGAATGCTCTTTCATTCACCACCACCCCCCCCCCAATTTGGCACCTGAGAATCTGGGCCCAGGGAAGTGAAGTCACTTTCTCAGAGTGTCAGAAAAGAGATGTATCAGGTTGCCTGGAACGCAGGACTGTTCCTTATATCCAGGCCCTTTCCTCTGTATTAATAATCTGCCTCTGTTCTCAGTGGTTTCATTTTATGGATGGGGCACCCGAGGCTCAGAAAGAAGAGGTCCCTTTCTCAGGGTCACAAAGTGAGATGATGGTCCAGCCACGTGTAGATCCGGGGGGGGGGGGCGGGGAGGGGGTCAGACCCACAAAGCACACCTCATGAGGCCGAGACTCAGCCCGCGCCGGCCAGGGGACCCTACCTCGGCGTCGAACATCTGGTCCAGCGAGGGGCTGCTGCGCACCAGCCCGTCCACCAGCGCCAGCCACAGGCCCAGCGAGCCGTAATAGACGGTCTGCATGAGGACGATCTGCGACAGGATCAACAACGGGTCCCACACGTAGCTGCGGAACTGGCCCGCCATGCCGGCCCTCGGGGCCTGGCCGCCACCCGGGGCCTGGGTCAGCGCTGCCGCGCCATGGGCCCGGGGCCGCCCTGGCACCTGCGAGGACACACGCCGGGCCTCAGCCAGCCGGCCGTCACCATGGCAACGCCGCCCCGCCCGGGAGGAGGGACTGGGACGGAGGGGGCGAGCCCATTCCGGGAGGGGGGGTAAGGGCGGGGCGGACAGACCCATTCCCAGAGTGAGGGAAAGTACCGCCCATTCCAGCTGCTCGGGCCCGCCCGTCCGCAGGCTCCTTTGGGGTTCACTCACCGGTGACGGACTCGAGGGTCGAAGCGTCCGAGCGCGGCCCAGCCTCACCGGCTGGTCCCCCAAACGCGGCTGACAGACAGGACCATGGAGGAGAAGCCCTACCAGCCTAGAGAGGCAAAAGTCCAGCGACGAAGGCGGCAGCAGCAGCGACGGCGTAGGAAGGAAGCGTTTCCGGGGACGGCGGTGGAGGGGGCGGGGCCTAGAGTGCGCAGGCGTGGTGGATGCAATCTTTGGCCGAGCCACCTCCACCGGCATACGGGCCGCCGGGAAGCGAAGAGTGCACATGCGCAAGATGAAGAGTGAAGGCGGACGGAAGTGAGGCGCGAGACGGGTAGAGCTTGCGTGCCCTCTACAGGGGAATCTTGAAGAAGAGAGGGGGACAACCTGGAGAGTAGAGAGAGGGGTGGGCAAGAGGCAGGGAAAGATATTTAGGAATTAATGAGTCTCTAAATGTAGATTCTATTTTCTTTCTCCTAGTAAAAGTCTGGGATAACTTTAAATGAACCGCCTAACTCTCCCACACAGGACCCACGCCACGTTTTACAGATGATTAAAGGTCGGAGAAGGAAAGTAACATACTGCCTCAAAGACAGAGTTAGTGGCAGTCAGGAGTAGAATTCACGTGCCAACATCACAGCACTGATTTCGTGCTACTGGGTGCCAGGAAGGTTTGGACACGTACGACTGGGACAATTCCTGCCCTCTGACACAACCTAATTATTAGGAGGCCAAGTAGTGGGTGCTTTATAACATGGGTATCCATTTATATTTATATACACATATATATTTAAAATAGAAAAAAGGACAGGTTCTGAAGTCATACCTGGAAGCAGATTCGGACCCCGCCTGCCACCGTAACTGTTTTCTCTCGGCCTTCTCCTCTGAGTCCACATAGTGTACGCAGTCAGTAAATATTTGCTGAATGAGTCAAAACAGAAAGAGTAACAGCAAATTGATGAATCACTTTATTCCTGTCCCGCCGACCCAAACCCCTCAACTTCACTGAGCCTAGATCCCCCTTCTCCAGAATGGAAAGAAGGGAAGTAACTGATTCCAGGGAAAGAACGTGGGTTTTAGAGCCAGCTCTACTAGCTGCGTGACTAGCAAGCCACTTCCTTCTGAAACCCCAGCTTCCCTGATTATGAAATGAGGAATTAGACAAGATTAACGTTTGCCAACATTCAGTCTACCCTCCACTAATTAGTTCCCCATTAAAAAAACATATCAAAGATACATGAAATGGCCAATCAGAACTCTGAACAGCACGTGATAATCATATCACCTTGGGTTGATACAATTCCAGACAAAAGTAAAGAAACGTGAAACTTTATCAAGAGTAAGTATGTGGTTTCCCTTATCGTTTAGAAATACTGTAAACAGTTCCCTTGGACTTCAGTTTGGAAGTCATTAAGGTCCAAAGATTTCTGAGGTGCTTTCCAGCTCAACCATTCTTTAAGGCGCCTCAATTCGGATCAACAAAAATATATTCAAATCCCTCTGGTCCACTAATTACCCATATGATCTACTGTTTCTGAGAAAAGATCTTCTGTTTATCAAATATGTACGTGATCTTGTTTCATCTTCACAATCCGAGAATGTGGGTATTACCCATCTTTTTAAAAGTGAAGAAACAGAGGCTTAGAAAGGGAGTGTGACTCTACATAGGTAAGGCAGCTCATAAGAAACTGAGCAGGGATTTGAATCCAAGACACCACACTCCAAAACCCAAATAACCATTCCCAAATGGGAAAAAAAGAGAGAGTGAAATAAGTGGTGGAATAGGGAGAAGCTCGGAAAAAGTGCTTGAGAGGTTTGACTCAGTTCCCGCAAGCAGCTTGGTCTTCCTTCAAGGTGCCGGAATGTTTGGCTCCTCCTGAGTCAGGCCCCCCCTCATGTCGCAGCTGGGCCCTTTTCACCCGTCACCTCCCACGGACAGAACACCCTCCCTACCCATTCTCTGGCAAAGGAAAACGCAGGTACTCTGAGGCGTTAGAGCACTGAATAGCTGGGGTCTGACGTCATACCTGGAGCCTGGAGCTCGCCTCTGGGAAAGTCCCTCGGGCCTGCAGGACAGCCTGTTGCAGTTTCCTTTCACCTGTAGAATTTCAGTCCTTGAATTCCCATCTTTCCAAGCTTGGGAAATGGGGCACCATCCTCTGTCTTAATTTGGGTATGACAAGGAAACCAAGAGCTGGGGAAAACCACAGTAACTCCCTTAGCCAACCTCCTTGGCCCATTTTGAGAATATGACCACAGGAAGCCTAGAGAAGAAGAATGATCACAAAGCCTGAACTAGGGCCCCAGTGACCTGCCATGAGAGCTTGGGCAAGACCCATCTTAGTATGCCAAAGTATAAAATGAAGGAGGAGAATTGGACTCCAACTTCCAAATGCAGTCCCTGGCCTTGTGCCATCTGAATCAGACGAGGGACATACTATATTGTCAGATTCCCAGCCCTTGTTGCAAACTGAAATCTGAATCTCCAGAAGCAGAATGCAGAAATGTGGATGTTTAAAGAGCTCCCCAAGTGATTCAGAGGTACGGCCAACATTTGGTAATTACGGGACAAGATGATCTGTAATTGACCTCAAACCAAATCCTTCTTCTAACAGAAAATTGCTCTGTGACCTTGCCATGTCCATGGCTCTTTTTAGGCCTCAGGGTTTTTTCCCATCTGTAATCTGAGGGGTTGGACTAGAATAGCTGATCTCCAAGGGCCCTTCCCACGCTGCTGGGTTTGTGGTTCCAAACTTATGAATGAAATTTTAAACTTTAGGTCAGAGACCGAATGACAAACAGCCACAAGCTGGGACAAACTGTCCTCCGGGTGCAGAGAAGAGAAGTGCCTCTGGTTACTTGGTCGCTTACATCACTTCTGCACTGAACTCCCACTGTGGGTTTATAAGGTCAATTCTTGTTGGGATCACTTTCCAGATCTACCCCTGCCCCCCATAAATCCCTTGGGGGATGTCCTTATACAGGTCTGTGGGCTTTGAGCCCCACTTATATTCGAATCCTAGCCCTACTACTATCTTGCTGGGTGACCTTGGGGAAGCTACTTCATGAGTCTCTGTCTCCTTCTCTATAAAAATAACGATAAGAATAGTACCCATGACTTGGGCTGTCCGGAGAATCAAATATGTGCTCACCCTACTTCTACCTGATGGGCAGTCAGCATTCGGTAAACATTGGCAATATTAATTATTGTTATTTCTTCCCTTGGAATGCAGGAGTGGTAACACCTGACCTCTCAGATTTACAGGAAAGATCTAAGTGGATGTCAGATAGAGTGAGCCCAGTGCCTGGCACACAGTAGGAGCCCAGTAAATGTAGTATCGTCTTTTCTTAATCCCACCCCACCTGCAGGGTTCTCCAACTCCCTCTCTTTTCTCCTTCCCTAGGTCGCCCACTCACGTGACCCCTTTCAGGGAATGTCTGATGAAAACACTGCAGGAGAGACAATCTCAAGGACAGGTTATGCAACTCCGCGCTCACACTTTTCGGAAACTCCGTGTGGGAGGTTGCATTTGGCTGCCTGTCCTCTGCATGGGTCTGGCCAGTGATTACCTTCCTCCTAAGAGAAACTGGGGAGAAAGAACTCATCGTCTGTTTTCTCCTTCACACTAAGAACACTTTGTTACCCAGAGTATTTTTTTAAGAGAGAGAGAGTGGGAGTAGGGGGCGGGGGAGGGGGAGAGAAAGACAGAGAATCTTAAGCAGGCTTCATGCCCAGCGCAGAGCCCGATGCGGGGCTTGATCTCATGACCCTGATCATGACCTGAGCCCGTAACAAGAGTCGGACAGTTAACTGACTGGGCCACCCGGGGTATTTTAAGGGCTGTGTGTGCCTCTGAGGAACATTTGCTGAGCTACCTACTGTGTGCCAGACACTTACATGATCTCACTTGATTCTTATCGAATTTCTAAAACAAGCGTGGAAATTGTAGATACAAGTTACAGTCCCACTTAACAGATAAGGAAGCCAAGGTTCAGAGAAAGGACACCACTTACCCAAGGCCACACGGCCAGTAAGAGGTAGAGCGGGAACTCCACCCCAGACCCACCTGACTGCACATGCTGCCTCTTCTAAATGCATAGTAAGAAGTGCACTGGACATTACAGTTTACACAGGGCTTTCACCTACATGATCTTCCTATCATCCCAACAGATCTAGGGAGGGAGGTATGTACATTTTCCCCATTTCACAGATGAGGAAACTGAAGCTTAGAGGAGGAAGCTCAACGGTCAGCGCTTTTCTGCAACTAATCTCTCTATGGAGGGTGGATGCTGCCAGGGATAGCAGCAGGTGGCTAGGCCTCCAGGGTATTGTTTCTCTCTCTCTCTTTAAAAGATTTTATTGGGGCTCAGTGGGTTAAAGCCTCTGCCTTCGGCTCAGGTCATGATCTCGGGGTCCTGGGATCGAGCCCCGCATCGGGCTCTCTGCTCAGCGGGAAGCCTGCTTCCCCCTCTCTCTCTGCCTGCCTCTGCTTACTTGTGATCTCCCTCTCTGTCAAATAAATAAATAAAAATCTTAAAAAAATAATAAAAATAAAAAATAAAAGATTTTATTTATTCATTTGACAGAGAAACAGAGAGCCCAAGCAGGGGGAGAGGGAGAGGCAGAAGCAGGCTGCCTGGTGAGCGGGTAGCCCGATGCTGGGCTCCATCCCGAGACTCCAGGATCATGACCTGAGCCTAAAGCAGACGCTTAACCGGCTGAGCCACCCAGGCACCCTGGTATTGTTTCTCTCGAATAAAGAACTCTTTTCCAGGGGTTGGTTACCATGTCTAAGACACTCCCGGAGAAAGAGAAGTGAGATTTTCTGAAAACAGTTGCTCCACTCCCCAGGCTTCCTGACCCTACCAGGTACTATATTCTCTGCTCCTCCCTAGAAATCATTTCTTGCTCTGATGTAAAGAATTCAGAATTATTTTAAAAAGAAAAGCTGTTTTCTTCACTTCCCCTTTCATCAATCAATCAATCATTTGATAAATATTCACTGAGCATTTACTATGTGTCAGAACTGAGTAAAGTAAAGAAAAACTCTGACCTCATAGAGTGTATATTCTCACGGAGGAGACAGACAAAAAATAAGTTAACCAACAATGTAAAACTTACCATGCAGTCGTGAGAGAGCTATGAAGATGGGGGTAAGGGCGTGAGAACAATGGATGAGGGAGACTGAGAGGGATTACTTCAGAAACAGCAATCAGCAAAGACCTCCCTGAAGAGGCGGGATGTGAACAGAGATGTGATGGAAGTGAAGGATGAAGCCAACTGGTATCTGGAAAGAACATTCCAGAAAGAGGGCACGCAAATGCAAAGCCCCAAGGCAGGAATGAGATTGGTATATTCTCCGAATAGCAAGACCAGTGTGGCAGGGACAGGGAGCAGCGGAGGCCACGGCCGTTTGCCCTTGCCCGAGAATTTCCAGCTTACAGTTCATCATCACCTTACCCCACCCCTGGGAGCTGTGTGGGGCGGGCGGGCGGGGGTAGGCAGGAGGGATGAGAGGAGGAAAGCAGATTCATTCATTCACTCATCTAACAAATATATACCAAATGCTTACTATGTACCAGGCCCTTTGCTAGAAAACAAAGCCAGAAAACAGAATCATAATGGTAGAAATAGAAGTTATAGTGAATGCTGGGAAGGAAGGGATGTCAAAGAAGTTGGGCAGGAAGACAATTTGGCCTCGGGGGAAGGTTTCTCTGAGGAAGTGGTAAAAGTAGTAGACTGTAAAGATGAGTGGAGTTAGCCGGGGCAAAGATGTGCCAGGGAAGGAGAACTGTTGGTCACAGCCCCGTCATCACGGGAGGATTCTCGTTTATTGCAAGAGGAAACACTGGCGTGGGCGGACTGCCCATGTCATAAGTCAAATGGCTGAGGAGGCTTTAGCTGACGATCTTTACCTCACTGCCCCATTTCTGCTGCACCCACAGCTTTTGCTGTTTGCAAAGAGCAGATTCTGATTTCTGTGGCATCTAGAAAATAGTTGCATTATCTCCACCTTGACTGGATATTGGATGAAGGCTGGGGGAAAAGACCTCGAGGGAGGGGGGCAGGGCAAGTTGAGAGGAATGGGAAAACTCAGCTGGATGTTGGTAAAGTGGGGTTCAAAGCGTCCTGCTCTGCTCCCCACACTCCAGCCCCTGGGCTGTGGCATGTGCGTCCCATGGTGCTATGTCTCCCACAGGGAAGCACTCAGATGATGGTCTCTGTCGAGGACGCAGAGGAAATAGGGTGTATGGAAGGAGCTCAGAGCTAGAAACCAAGGGATCCGGGGTTAGATGAAGCTTTCTAACCTGGACAACTCACTTCACCTCTCTGAGCTTTATTTCCTCAACTATAAACTGGTTGTAATAACGCCAGCCCTGACTACCCTCTGGGACGGTTTGAGGTATGCAAATGCAATAACTGAGACAAAATCCCTTTGAAGAACTGTCTAGTACTCTGTGAATGGTTGGGATTTTTATTATCTGTGCTTTTCTCCAGCCGTCAGAGTCGCGGACTGCGGGGGAAGCTCAAGTTTAGTATGCAGGAGGTTCTCAGGGACACATCTCTCAATCTCTTTTCCAGCATCTTCCTCTCTGCTCGTGGGGATGAACACCTCAAAGTGTTTTTGTGGGGACAATGAGATACCACCTCACACCCGTCAGAATGGCTGAAATTAACAAGTCAGGAAACGACAGATGTTGGCGAGGATGCCGAGAAAGAGGAACCCTCCTACTCTGTTGGCGGGAATGCAAGCTGGCGCAGCCACTCTGGAGAACAGTATGGAGGCTCCTCAGAAAGTTGAAAATAGAGCTACCCTATGATCCAGCAATGGCACTACTGGGTATTTACCCTAAAGATATAAAGGTAGTGATCCAAAGGGGCACATGCACCCCAATGTTTATAGCAGCAATGTCCACAATAGCCAAACTGTGGAAAGAGCCTAGATGTCCATCAACAGATGAATGGATGAAGAAGATGTGGTATATACATACAGTGGAATATTATGCAGCCATCGGGGGAAAAAACCCCGAAATCTTGCTATTTGCAATGAGATGGGTAGAATTAGAGGGTATTATGCTAAACGAAATAAGTCAATCAGAGAAAGACAATTATCATATGATCTCACTGATATGAGGAATTTGAGAAACAAGACCGAGGATCATAGGGGAAGGGAGAGAAAGATGAAACCAGAGAGGGAGACAAACCATAAGAGATTCTTAATCTCAGGAAATAAACTGAGGGTTGCTGGAGGGGAGGGCAAGTGGGGGGATGGGGTAACTGGGTGATGGACACTGGGGAGGGTATGTGTTGTATTGGATAAGACAGATGAATCACAGACCTGTACCCCTGAAACAAATAATACGTTATATGTTAATTAATTGAATTTAAATTTAAGAAATGTTTTTGTGGGGAAAACAGGAATCAGAGCTATCAACTCAGTGGGACAACATAGCGAGAGTGAATCAGAGAAACCTGATTTAAATCCTGTATCAGTCAGCTGTTGCTGTAGCTGCACATACAGAGAAAATGCACATAACGTTGCCAGCCCAGAGCTTGAGATATAATAGGTCCTTAGTCACTGGTGGCTACTGTTCCCTAATCAGGGAGCTGCTGGAGAGCAAGGGCAGTGTCTTCTTCACCAGGATTTTTCAAAAAACCTCTCACACAGAAGACGCACATTAAATGTTTATTGGATAGATGAGCAAATGAGTGAATGCTTGTGTCTGAATCTCTAAGGACAAACATCCAAATGGCATTCATTCATTTATCTATATGACAAACATTTACTGGACCCTGACTTGGGCCAGATCTTGGGCAAGATGCTAGGGATCCATCCACACACAAGACCATGTCCCCGCTCTCATGGAGCTTACATCTGGTGAGGAAACAGACGATAAACAAGGAAAAGGATAAGACATGATGTCAGGTGAGGAAAGTGTTAGGACAAAAAAAATAAATAAAACAAAGCAAGGAGAAAGTGAATGGAAGAGGTAGGGCTATTTTTAGAATTCTTTACCATCCTTCGGGTGGGTGCTGACTCACCGTGTAGGCCTTGGTTTCCCTGTCTTACAATGGGGGCGCTGTTGGGGTGAATGGTCTGGGAGGGCCCTTCCTTGTCCAGTGTTCCCAGGTTCTGTGGTTATGCAAGGCAGTGGCTGGACATTCCACAGCCTCTGGAAACTCCAGCCTGTCATTATCTGGAGCTGGAGAGAGATTTGCATGGACTGAGGAAGACCAAAGAGGGTTGGCACCATTCTGGGAGAGGGAACCCCACGCCCACTCTCTCAGCTGTTCTGAAAATAGTGACATGATACCTGTTATTTACTTTGTGTGAAGAGCTTCTCCAAAGAAAGTTCCCCAACTCAAGACTCTTAGAGGGAGACCTCTGTGATCATAAAAAAGGTATCATTTTTGTGGTAGGTGTTGTGCTAAGCACCATCTTCTCAAAGCGCCTGGCTCCCAAGTTACTAAAGAGAAACTGAGGCACAAAGAGGTAAAGCGTCTTGTCTTGGGTCACGCAGCGAGGATTATAGCCCAGATCTCTCTGACCCTGAAGCCTGTGCCCTTAATCTCCAACATAAGAGAGAAAGGCATGTTTTCCCAAGGAGAGGGACAGATGGAGTGACAGGGGTCTTGGGGGAAGGAGAGAGGAGAGCTGGAAGGAAAAGGTGAGAAGGTTTTGAGAAGCCTTGCAGGAGAGGAGGCACCTGAGCTGAGCCGTTAGGGAGAGGATCCCTTGCAGTTTGTTGGGCTGGACATCTCTGGATGCTCCAAGGGTACCCAACGTCAGTTACCTCTGGCCTAGGAGGCCTGAAGAAAGGGAGAGGGGCAGCTTTACCCCAGTTATAGGCCAGATCTCAGGTGCCTGCTGCCTTTCGACTCCCCGAATCACTTCTCTTTGCTTGAAAGGAAGCTGGCAGGAGGATCTATGTATGGCCCATGCCATCCCCCAGACCTCCTCCACCTCAGGGGTAGAAAATAAGGAAGTGCCATAATGTAGGGGCCATGGACTCAGGACCCAGCACCTCACCTTATTTCATCCTCCTAAGTATCCCAAGAAGTAGATCTTTTATCCCTCATGTCACTGAGGCGCAAGGGGACTTTCAAACTTTCCTCTAACTGGCAAGTGCCAGAAATACGATTTTAATTGAGAACCTCTGGCCCTAATACCAGGGTGGCTTTTGTTTGCTTGGTTGGCTTTTTGTTTTGTTATATTGTGTTTTATTTCAGTCCCATGTAGGGAATTGAGGACTTCAATTCAGTTCACTAAACCTTTGACTACTGCATTTTGTTTGGTGGGAGTCAAAGAAGAACCCATTAAGACATCTTAAAAGGCCTCAGAGTCTGTTCAAATTATTTTTAACCTCTTGGGGGTCAGGAAGAGAGAATCCGAAGTTCCTTGCCCCCAGAAATTTGCATAGAGACACATACCCTATGGAAGCAGTGACCATCCATGTTCCCCCTTATCCCCAATCCAAGAAGCACAAGTTAAAACCTCACAAATATACAAATAACCATATTCAAATGTGTTTCATGCCTTCAGAGAGATTCTCAGAATTCAGAGAAGGGGAAATGAATTCCTTCATTTCAGGAGGTCGGGATGGTTTTATGGGAGAGCTTCTGTGATCTAAACTGTCAGTATTCAGTCTTTTTTGTTAGAGTGCTTCCCAAATGATTACTGAACAACTATGTACCTTCTGGCACATTTTTTAGTTGACAGCTAACCTTTTACCATCAAGAATTTAAATAGTTGCAAAGGCTGCAATTTCTGACATATTATAAATTCACACACTCAAAAATAAATGTTTATGTCATTCTTTTAAACATAAAATGTTTATGTGGTTGAATTAAATATCCTAGCAATTTGATACCTACAACCATCCATTTAAAAAAATACATGAACAGGGGCGCCTGGCTGGTTTAGTGGGTAGAACATGAGACTCTTGATCTCTGAGTCATGAGTTTGAAGCCCCATGTTGGGTGTAGAGATTACTAAACTCAATCAATCAATCAATCATGAATAGGCTCTTTTCTAATGGAAATTTCACATCATTTGTTTTTCTATTCAAACGCAAATTTCCACCCCGTTTCACCACATTAAAATTTTACCATAATGTATTTTTTTTTAATTTTGAGTAGCCTCCGCGCCCAATATGGGGGGCTTGAACTCATAAATTAAAAGTCACATCCTCTACCGACTGAACCAGCCAGGCATCCCACCAATAATGCATTTTTTTAATGCTTAAATAGCTTATTGATAGCACTATCATATTTCTCTGCCTAAAAATACATATATGTCAATGGAATCATTATTTTACCTTCTACGACCATAAGACTAGCTTTAAAATTTTCAGTCATTGCAATTATCACACAAATGCAATTGATCAAAAAAATGTAAATACATTCAAATTTTTTGAAGTGCTAAAAGCATTTTTAAAGGTTTTTTGGAGATATAACTGAAATAAACTACACATATTTAAAGTGTGCAATCTGGGGTACCTGGGTGGCTCAGTGGGTTAAGCCTCTGCCTTTGGCTCAGGTCATGATCTCAGGGTCCTGGGATCGAGCCCCGCATTGGGCCCTCTGCTCAGTGGGGAGCCTGCTTCCCCCTCTCTCTCTGCCTGCCTCTCTGCCTACTTGTGATCTTTTTTTCTGTTAAATAAATAAAATCTTTAAAAAAAAAATAAAGTGTGCGATCTGACATATGTCTACACTGGTGAAACCAGTTCTACAAATTTTGATAAATAATTATTAAGCGAAAAAAGTAAAACTGGGTAATGTTTCCTTCCCCATTAGTCCACGTATCCCTGGAGGGCTATTGCTTGCGCAAGAATGAAACAGGCTTTAGCAATAATATTATTCCTACTTTGGATTGTTTATAGCTTTCAAGCAGTGGTGTACCAGAGTCAGATAGTACTGGTTCAATTTTTAGGAAATTTGTGGGTGGTTTAGGCACCTACAGTGGGTGGTTTAGGCACCTACAGGCACCTTAGGGAACATGACCATTACTAAAACTTAAATTATGTCAATTTACAGTTAAGTATATTAAAAACAAAGGAAATGCTTTGTACTCAAGACTCATTACTTCCTAATTATTTCACTATATCTTACTGTTATCTATGCTCTTGATATTATTTGTGCCTATTATTTTGCAGTCTACATGGTAGAAATATTGCTCATCTCTAACCAACTCCATGTTCAATGACATCACACTGGGAGCTTGAAATCAGCTAAGTGGGAGTATTTATACCACAGACATTGGCAAGTGGTACAAATTAGCACTTCCTGCCTCCCCCAACTTATTGTTAAACATTTACCAGCAAACCACTGGCTCTAAGAAGTTGGTGGGAAGAAAAGGAGTTTTGTTATAGCGATGTGTTGACAGATAACCAAAATCGCATAGTGATCTATCATCAAAAATTATTTTAATGATCTATGTACTGACAACTAGATTAGGCCCTCCTTCAAGTGTGTGGAAAGCAAAGATTGCAAAAACCATCTGACTTGCGAAAGGATTTCTTATTCTGACATGAAATTCACTCATTTTCTCAGTTTATTTCTCAATCCTAAGGGAGTAGCTGGGAAAAATTGCTTACCTTTAAATCTGTGGGGAAAACTATGATCGGCATTTGAAGCTTACTTTACTGTCAGGATCTCTGCAGCATGAGATTTTCAACCTTTGATAATAATTAAGGGAGGGAAGAGGAGAGATCACTCCCAACTCCCTACTCTACAAAGTGTATGAACTCACAGTTGGCCAACAGAGGCCAAAATACTCTGGCTATGAAACCATGCCCCTGCCTTAGAAAGATACATATGGAAATCAATCAGGGTGAGAGATATGTCTAGGCACCTTTGGTACTTTGACTGATTATCATAAGATGCTTCCCCCTAATAATTCCAACAGTATCTATACCTGGGAGCCACAGAGGATTCCCACCTCCAGCCCTTCCCTACTGCTTGGGAGGATACAAGAGGTAAGGCAGACACACAACTTTCTTTCACAGAGGGTGGAAGCAGATCTGAGACAGACTTGCAGACTAGTGCTCAGAGATCAAACTTTTTTTCTGAAGTTCAAAATGTGGAAAAAGAATCCCTTAACACAGAGGTCTAAGACCACAAAGTCTGCCCATGGGTTGTGTTTCTTCAGCCTGCTGCTAAGAACGGCTTTTACCTTTTTAAATGATTGGGGGGGGGGGGATCAAAACAAGGATGATATTTCGTGACACGTAAAAATTATATGAAATACAAATTTCAGTGTTCAATAAACAGTGTTTTATTAGAACACAGCCACGTTCTTTCTTTTAAGTATTTATAGCTGCTTTCGAGCTCCGACGCTGGAGTTTGAGTCAAAGTATTGTAAGAGATCGAATGGACCCCAAAGACAAAAACATTTAGCTCTTTAAAGAAAAAGTTTGCTGACCCCTTAAGGCTATGCACGTTCACGTCCCATTTGGAATGTGTTCAGTACCCTCAGAGGGGAGCGTACCGGCTTTGACCAGCGCGGGTCTAAAAACTGAAGACCCTGGGCAAGTCCATGTCCTCAATTTCCCCAGGTATAAAACGGGGTTAGACGCAGTGATCTATGGGGGCCTGCCTGGCAGGGCATCAAAGAAATAAAGGGGACAGGGACTCGGCGTCGATCACGAGCTGGCGGGCGCGCGCCAGGCGGGTCCCTCGGGGTTTCCAGCCGCGTGGGCGGGCGCAGCGCCCCGAGGCCCAGCTTTTGCAGGGGAATTCCGGGCGGGGTGCGGCGGAGGGGCGGGGCCGGGGCGGGGCCGCCCACCGCCTATAAGAGGGGGGCCACACGCCCGCCGGGACCATTCGCCTGCGCGCCCTCTGCGGACCGTGGTACCATGGCCCCCGCCCGCCTGCTCGCGCTGCTGCTGCTCCTCGTGGGCGCTCCTGCCGCCGCTGCCGAATCGGTAGGTGCTTGGGGATCCCCGTGGGGGCGGCTCTGTGCCTCCTTTGTTCCTGGGGGCCTGGGATAGGGGAGCTCTGGGGGCCGCGCCTCTCCTAACTAGACGCCGAGGCCGGGGAAACTTTGCTGGAAACTTGGCTCTGGGGTCAAGAGGAGGCGCCGGGGTGGGGTGGCTCCCCCGCGCGAAAGTGCGCCCCAGCCTGTTGCTCTTCCCGCCTCCCCTGGCCTCGGCCCCGCCGCGCGCTCCAGGCTCGGACGTGACTAAGCCGGTGTCACCTCCTCTCCCCCAACATTCGCGCCCTTCCCTGGCGATCCTGGGGCAGGCTCCGAGACCTGGATCCCCCTGCTCGCCCTCCGTAAGCGGTCAGAGCGGCCGCTCTAGAATCCCACAGGGCCTGGGGACGAGGGGGCTGCGTGTACTCGGAAGGGGGAGGGGGACCGCTTGTGCGGGGCCTTGTTTCACACACCGGGGGGTGAAGAACTGAGCCCTGACCTCAGATCTGGCCCCAGCCCTGCCACTGGCTAGTGATAGGGCAAGGCCCTGCTCCTTCTGAGTGTCAGTTTCCCCATCTGCGCAACGGGCTTGGGGGAGCGCAGCTGGAGATGACCTGTGCTTCTTTAGGGTCCACTCTGATCCTTCAAGGGCGGACGGGAGGGATGGTCTGGGCTCAGCACTTCACCAAGAGTTGAACCTCAGCTTTCTGCGAGAATACTGTTTATTTCTGCTGACCTGCACACGGGAAGTCGGGAGTATGTACCTTGAGTGGGGTAAAGGGGGTTGGGGGAGAGAAGGCCCCAGTGAGCGCAGAGAAGCTCTCCTTCTCACTGCTCGCTGGTCCCTGTCCTAGTTTACAAAGCCCTAGGCCACCAGACGCTCCATTCATCCCAGCAGCCAGTGGGGGAGGAGCGTGGCAGTCTCCTCTGGGAAGTTGGGGGAGCTGGAATTGATGGGAGAGGCTATCTGCCCCCTAAGAACCCCAGCTCTGTGCCCTCTTCATGCCCTTAAGTCCCCCTTTTTGGGGGGGAGCAAGTTTGTGGAGTTTAATCATTGTCGATTTCTTTATATCGCTCCTTTTTCTATGGGCTTCGGGGAAAGTCCTTTCTGCCTGGCAGGCTTTTGTTGAGGAATGAGTGAAAAAGCCTGAGAATAACCTGCCAGCATGATTGCAGGCAAGCAGTGATGATAGCAAACATTTAGCGCTTATGGTTTGCCTTATGGTGTTTTAATAGCTTTCTAATGGCTGTTCTAATGGTCTGTTAACTAACTTAATTCTGACAACCCCGCAGTTTATTGTTCTTAAATGGGTCCTGAGGCTGAGGAGGTTAGCTAACTTACCCAAGGTCACACAGCTAATAAGGGGCTGAGTCACTCAAATTTAGGCAGCCAGGCTTCCAAGTTCCTGCTCTTACAAGCTGCAGTCTGGTGCTTTCTGAGTGGCTGCCCTTATTTCCCATCCTCAGGTAACTCAAGAGTTTAGAATCAAGATTTGGGGCTGGCCAGCCTCAAGGAATTCTGAGGTGGAAAGGAACAGGGGCCCAGAGGGAGGTGATGAGTTCCCCAAATTAAGGGCAACCTGACCGAAAGATGAGAGATGTGTTGGGGTCAAGCAGCTGGGGAGACGGCTGAAGGCATGCCAGGTTGGGTCCAGTCACAGGGCAGTCCCGGTTCAGGGGCTGCTGAGCCGGCAGGTGCTTCATGGTGAGGAGCAGACAGCTGTGTCCTGGGGACTGTCGGAAGGATACGGTTTGGGGGAGCGCAGCTGTGTCAGCCCTGCGCGTGGTGACCCATCAGCTGGGGAGAAGTAGGCCCTGAGCAGCTGCTTCCGGAGAGAGGTGTCCGTCTCTCTCATCCTGACCTCAGCGCTCCCCTTCCTGGCGAATGTCACAGACCTTCCACCTCTCAGTGGGTCACAGGGCTTCCCCTTTTGCCTCCCCTGTCCCCTTCCTGCCAAGGCTGTGGCCGGAAAAATCAGACCTAGTCATAGCCGAGTAAATAATGATGGAGAGGCCTGCCTTCTTTTTGCAGGTGGAGAAAACAGGCCCAGGGAGAGGGGATTTGCTGATTGCAGTGAGGATTTGTTGAGTGCTTTCCAAATGCCAGGTCTGGTCCATTTTATCCTCATGAAAAGCCCAGCATGTGGGGATTGTATTATGCCTACTTTACAGATGAGGGAACTGAGGTCCCCCTCCAATAGTGCTATTGAGGCTCCTCCCCAAGTTTTAGGTTTAACCAAACGCCTGCCCTCCCCTTGGGTGGTACCCTACCTCCACCCCGAGGGCTTGGTGCCACAAGTTTTGGGAAGGGAACCCAGTCTGAGCAGCCAGCCTCTTCCCTGGTGGGGCTTTCTATCCGAAACCAGTTCTTCCTGTCCAGCTGGGAGCGTTCCCCTGGACTGCCTTCCTGCCACTCCTTCCCCAGCCTATTAAAGACAGCCTTGTTTTGGGAGTCGGACCCCCCCCCCCCCAGGTGTTGCTGCCCAGGGGCACAGCCTGCTGCTGTGGCACCAGGCCCAGTGGGTTCTGGGGAAGTGTATTTTGGCTTAGAGATGTTTCTGGTCTCCTTGAGAATTCTCTCCCTTGACTGCACCAAGGTAGGAGTGGGGCAGAAGCCCAGGGGCTCTGGGACCCTCGAGTGGCCAGTGAGCGCTCTTTGGAATTCTTAGAAGCCCAGAGAGCCACTAAAAAGGATATTTGGGCCATGGCTTAGAGGGTTCTGTGAGGTTGACATTTCCCCATCTGTAAAATGGGTTTGAAACAAATGACCTTGAATGCCCTTTTCAGCTCAAGTATTTCCCCCATCCCCACCACACATACCACTTCCACCCATGGGGGGGCGGGTTTCTGCTCTGTTCATCTTCAGTGAAATACTTGTCTCTTAGGACTCAGGAAATATTTGTATGAATGAATTCATGTATGTAACTTCATTCTAAAAGGTGCATTGAGGTTATTTATCACTAATATGAAGGTCTTCCAGGGATACTGTGAGGTAGGTTTTCTTACCTACATTTTTACAAGAAACCGATGCTCAGAGGAGGATAGTGGCTTGCCAAGGTCAAAACCAGGTCTCTCTGATAATACAAGGAGTCTGGTTTGAGCATCTTCAGAGAACATTCCATATGAGGAAATCGGCTGGGTTTGAAGGCGGATACCTTGAGTTCTGCTTCTGAAGTGCAAGGTGACCTTGAGCAAATGAGCCTTGTCTTTAGGTCTCCGTGTCATAGAGGTCTCCCAACTCTGTAATAAGCCCGCCTTGGACTAAAGCCCTCCAAGGGTCCTTTCTGCCCTGAAAACACACCGCTGGGGGGAGGGGAGCTTTCTTGGCCCCCTTGGTAAAGATCCTAAACAAGAGAAGCTGGGGGGTGGAGACATTCAGCTCTTGCCATCCCCAGCTCTTGGAAACAGAGGGCTTTTCCAAGGACTTGGAGTGCTGGGCCGTCCTGAATGAGGAGCTGGGAGAGCCAGACTGGGCTTCCCGCCCCAGTTCCCCCTTGGGAGGAATTGGCTCCTAGTTGTTCTCAGCCTCCTGGACTGGTGGGTGTGATTTCCAAATGACCATTTAAAATTGGGGGAGGGGGCTGGACGGGGCCCGTGAGTCACTGGAGGAGAGCGGTGGCCGCCTGAGTCACCCATTTCCTGGCAACCTCTTGGCTAGTAGGATGACTCTGGTGGGGGTGTTGGAATGGGCTCCAGAGTTTTACCTTGTCCTCTGAGAGCCTAGTCCAGATAGTGTGTGAGCGCCCCAGCTTTGAGGGGCTGTACAGGAAATGCTGGTCCTAGGCCTCAGGCCTTCCCAGTGCCTTGTCCGTGGGCGGCCTCTGACAGGGTGCGAAGCCAGTCTTCAGAATTGGGCTTGGGACCTGTGCAGAGCAGGTAGAGCTTTGTTTCCCTGAAAACTCTGAGCTCCTAGAGCAAAGCTGGTGCAGTTCCAGATACGACGGCACCCCAGGAGGCTCTTGATTTTTCTGACACCCTCCCCTCGCTTCCTGGAACTGGCTGGAGAGCCCTGGAACAGTGGTTTGGGGCCGGGCTGACCTAACTTGCAGGGGTGTGACGTCCACCTCTTACGAGCTACAGGACCATGGGCATGTCGGCCAGCCTCCCCGGCCTCTGCTTCCTGAGGCTGCAGGGAAATCTCCCAGTGTGTGCCTGGTGGGGAGGCCGCGTTCTTAGTGACAGGATGCCAGGTGGTGCTGTACCTTCGAGGATCCCACTCCCAGGGCCCCTGGAACACTCTCTTCCCTCCCTCCCCAACAGCTGCAAGGTGGGAAGGGAGGAGTCCAGGCTGGGGTGGTTGGAGTTCAGATCTCCTGTTTGTTTATTTTAGAAGTGGGCTGTTTGCTAATTATCTGATGGGTTTATATTTAAACAAGAACCAGTTCTCAGCCCCACCCCTCCTGCTGGGACCCGTAGGAAGCCAGCCTGGAGGGTGATGGGGGTTTGCAAAGGGTGCGGGACCACCTGGACAATGCCCCAAACAGGGTCACTCTCCCCACTTGGCGGGGCAGAATTTCTAGGCCTACGGAGGCTGAGTAAATTGCAAGTAGTGCTCTGGCCTGGGAGAAGGGGTTTGATGGTGGAGGGGAAGGTGCGGTGTCTGAAAAGCCAGTAGGTCTTCCGTGCACAGCGCCTGGGTGAGGGAGGAGAAGGCCTGTGTCAACAGTTGGGGCCTGATTTAACCCTAGAAGTACTGGAAGCCTGACTTCTTGGGCCGGTTAGTTACTAACTCACTGGTGACCTTCAGGCACGTCCCTGCACCTGGCCAGGCGCTTTGGCCCTGTCTGCTAGAGGCGGGGTGACTGGAAGTGTGTCCATGTCACAGCCAGAAAACCCTGAGTCACCATCCCATCTCTGCTGCTCACCCCGGGACAGGCAGTTAGTTAATAAGTCACTTCACCAATGTGTCCGCAGTAAAACACCCGGTGTGTCACTCAAGGGTCATAATCGGTGTTTGGCAAACTTGTAAAGTGCTGGCTTGATCTTAGTTTATTGTGAGCGGCTAGACGAGGGTTCTTACCCGGGCCACATGTTGGCTTCAGGGAGGTGGCATCTGAGGGCACGCCGAAAATGTAAACCGATAGTGACAGTTCTTGGGGTTCAAAACTTACTATCCCTTCCAGAGGGCTCCAGGAGTCCCCGCGAGATCACTTTGTGATTTGAACAGTTCTTCCCAGCTTTGGCCTTCTACAGTCCCCCCACCTATCCCTGCTACTTTTCACTGCGTCTGTGCCCCCAGTTACTCACCACCCCCACCCCCTGGCCAGTCCCTCCTCCTCAGCCCCTCCCCCTGCCCCCCCTTTAGTCCGCCTCTCCTCTCCCCTCCCCTCCCCCACAGGCCCGGAGCTCTGCTGCCCCAGTTTTCTCTGGCACAGTAGAAGAGGCTGGCTAGTCAGGTGACACCTGGGGTAATGGAAAGGGGAGGCAGGGAGAGGCTGGTATGTGTGGAAACAGTGACTTGGTGGAGACCGCTGGTGGCGGCCAGGCCTGTGGGACTGGCTGTACCACTCGGACCTCAGGCCATGGGGGCAGGGATGACCTGTGGCCGGTCATGGGGAGCAGGGACACTCCTTTCCCCGGGAAAAACCGGCTGGGAGACGTCTGTGGGACAGACTGACCTGGTCTGGAGCAGTGGTTTCCCCGTGTGTGTGTGTGTGTGTGTGTGTGTGTGTGTGTGTGTGTGTGTATGTGTATGTGTATGTGTGTAGGGGAGAGGCTGGGAAGGGGCAGGAAGCCAGCACCCAAGGCTGATCTAATCAGCCGACACAAGGCTATCAACTCTGCTCTTGAGAACACGGGAGGCTTGTTTACATCCCGCCCAAAGATCCAGCAGGGACTTCGGATCTGCTGCCTAGATTACAAGCCCCAGCTTCAATACACCTCTGTCTCTGCGGCCTTCCGGGAGCCAGCCCCAGCCCCCTCCCGGCTGTCTCCAGCGGTAATCAGAGCAGTGCCCAGCTTGGTTACCAGGCCCTGAGACAGAGGGAGGCTTGTCTCTTTGAGAACCGTCTTTTACAGGTGGGCAGACTGAGGGGCAGTGGGGAAAATCTCCCCATCACCTGCTGGCAGGGGGATGTCCCCACCCCTGTTCCTAGCTGGCACCCCAGGATCCTGGAGCCCTTGCTGTGGAATGGGTTGCCCTGGGGGGTTGGTGAAAAGTTGGCTGCTGGCAGTGCCAGGCCTGGCTTCTCTCCTGAGTGATTGTGTTCAGAGTAACCCGACCTTGGAGTGGGCAGAGCTGACATTCGAACCCCCACCCCAGCGCCACCCCCACCCCTAGACCTGGCTTAACCCTTCTGGTACCAGAGCACCAGGCTGTGGATTGGTGTGTGGTTTCTTTCTGCCTTTTGGATATTTTTTTTGTCCCCAAGGCAGGTCGGAAATACTCCAGGGGTAAAAGTCCCCTTGTAGGATGTCAGGTGTCTCTGGTCACTGCCATTTGCTCCTTTTGGAAAAATACCACTGAGTTTCCTCTGCTTCTGTCTTCTTAGAACGGGAGCTCCAAGTTGTGTGGTCTCTGCCCATTTTGCAGTTTCAGGGGACTTGGTTGGTTGTCGAAAAGTCTGTGATCCCAGAAGCAAAGTAAATACCCATTATAGATATTTATTCATGATTTGCGAAGCACATTCCCCCAACCCGCATCCACTGACCACTTTTTTTCCTAGCAATGGAACTGCTTCCACAGCTTTTCCCCGGGTCTGACTCTTTGAGCACTAATCCCTTTAGCCTGAAGGAAGGCAGGTGGGGATTAATAATAGCTGCGACTCATTGAGCACCTGCTGTGTACCAGGCCATATGCTGGGTCCCTTGCACACACGGATGCGTTGCACTTACTTCTCATCATCCTGCAGGGTGCTCCTGGCCCTGGTTACTGAGAGAGAAAGCTGAGGGTTCAAGATGGGACGCATGCCCCAAGACTCCGGTAGTTAGGAAGTGGCCAGACTGTGCTTTGTTTGTGGGGAACCACTCTGCTGGCAGAGCCTTCATTTCTGCCGGGGTGTAGAGCTCTGGTTGTGGCCCCCAGGTTTGCTCATTCTGGGGGGTATCTGGCCCTTCAGAAAGGGGGATGAGGGAAGACAGCGATTGTACCAGAGTCCCCTTCTCGGGCATCTCCGGTCAGAATCACTCTGGTGGGTTCAGTAGTCAAGCCCAGTGTCCTTGCTCCCCCCACCCCACCCCCCTTGAATTTGGCTTGCACGCTTGTCCTTCTGGTCTCACCTCCTGAAAGAAAGGTCAAGTGTGTCCCTGACCCTACCTCTGCTGGGGAAGAAGCCTGAGGGCAGAGGTGGGGGAGGGTGGGGGGTGGGGGAGGCTCTCCTCCCTCTTTTCCTCCCACCAGCTAACCAGGCCTTGACCCTGAACTTCTCCCGGTGCCCCAGCCAAGTTTTTGTTCTTTTGTTTAAGCAATATCACTTTCACCTTTGCTCCCTTGTGGAGTCTGGCCTGGCAACGTGGGGTTGGGGTAGAGAGGTGACGTGTGGGTGGCAGTGAGAAATCTGGTTGTGGCTGAGGCATGGTCTTGAGAAAGATCTAGGTTCACATCCCAGCTCCGTTGCTTTCTAGTTGTGTGACTTTGGATAAATGGCTCTGTTGCACCCGAGTTTCCTGCGAAATGGCCAGAGCACGTTTCGAGACTATGGGGCTGGACAGCTGAGCTCATCAAGGGAAGAATCCCGCTTGGTGCCTGGCACGTGGTGGATACTTGAGCTAGTCACCCCAGCCCCTGCGCTTTTCCCTGACGACTGAAGCTGTAGGACTTTGGGATTGGGTTGGTGACCTTTTCCTAGCTTCGTGGCTGTTGTGTAAGGACTGGATGCGGAAATGTCTGGAGGGACAGCCGCGGCCGGTGGGTTTGTGGAGACCCTTGGTTTTGCAGTCACAATCCTTGAGGAAGCGGGGGAGGACAACTCCAGCCTCAAGCCGGGAGACCTAGGTTCTCAGTCCAGCTCTGCTGCCAAGGGCTTGGGTGACCTTGGCAAAGTCCCTTGTCTTTTAATATGTTTGCCGGGTTATAAAATGAGACCGTTGGGCTCTGTGGCCCTGGTTACCTCCTGGTGGCAGGTGTTAGTTCCTTTAGAACAAAAGCGCACCTACCCCCCTCTTCTGTGGCTAATCTGGGGAGACATCCAGCGTCTCAAGCCCCCAGGTGCCCACCAGCCCTGGGGCAAGCAGTGCCTGTGGGACCCAGGCCCACTGACCTATTCAGCTGGTGATTTCTGTTGTGGTTTGTGAGAAAGGAGACCCAAGGGCCCAGAGAGGGTGCCTGTGTGCGCACGCGCGCCCCTGAACACACGGTCCGCAGGCAGGGATGGGGGTGAGTGGAGAACAGGTGGGTAAGCTCAGCCGGGAGCACAGTGGGGTCCTCTCTGGTCAAGGCTGGGTCTGGCTGCTGAGTGGCCTGGTTCTTCAAATCCACCCCAGACTGAATGGGCCTTGTCTGCAAAGTGGGTGAGGCAAGGGCGGGCTGCTGGCATGCTCCCCACCCCCATACACACAAAGGGATGCTTGCCCATTGCTCACCTAGTCTTAAAGGGTTCCCACTTAGGAATTTCCCTCTTGTCAGGAGTCATGGGCAGAGAGGAGCAGAGAGAGGGTGCTTCTGGAGTGGAAGGAGGATTTGCTTTCCTGTGCCCTCCCATGAGCACGCCCCACAGAGCTTCCGGGCCCTGGGACTTGCTGGAGGAAGGCACATTGGCCCCTCTAATGCGTCCTTGAGAGCCCTGGGATAGGTGTCTGACCGGGTCTACTCCTGGCCATGCCACTGACCCCTGGTGTGACCTTAGCCAAGCCATCTATCCTCTCCAGAAACCTGGTATAGAAAGGAAAGGAGAGGGATCACCAGGCAACCGCTAAGAGGGCTGAACTGCC
>CM052885.1:109263206-109318176 GCA_028534135.1 Potos flavus | reverse complement strand
GTGTGTGTGTGTGTGTGTGTGTGTGTGTGTGGTTAAAGGCTCAGGTAACCCGTGCCTGGTTCTGGTCCCGCGTAGCCACTTTCTGCCAATGTGACCTTGGGCAAGCCACTTAACCTTTCTGAGGCCCCGGTTCCACTTCTGCACAAGATTTATCAGGAGGATGTACTTCATTTGCTAAGGGCTTGAGAGGTCCTGCTCTTTCAGATTTGGAGCCTGGGGGAATTTGCGGCAGGAGATGGGGGCAGGAGCACAGGGACCTCGCCCTAGGGACAGTTTCGCAACGGCTGCGCGCCACGGAGGAGCCTTCCTCCCGAGCTGCCAAACCGAAGCCACAGGCACGGGGCTGTGTGCGGGGGCTGGAATTCCAACACCAGCAGCTCAGCAGCTCCTGATTCCCGAGTCATGAAGTCATCCCCAACCAGGGCTTAACCCCTTCTGGCTCCCCACCCCCACGTGTGCCCAGTGTTCAGCAAAGGTCATCCCATCCAGTGGAAGAGGGCTGCGTGCCCACTGCCTTCCCCCTAGCCTGATCCTCCCCCCTTCCGGGAATCCAGCATCTGGGCTCACGGGGGTGGAAGAGGGCACTGGAGTCAGGTCCTGCCCACCTCTCCCTGGAAGCCAGCGGAGGAAGTGGATGACGAGCCTGGGCCTCTCCTGCAATGCATACCTTGTTCTAGGAACAGATACTCCTTTTCCGGCTCCCCCCTGTGTCACTGGCAGTCTCGGCTGGCTGAAGGACAGTCTGGGGCAGTCAAAAAGACACCTGGCCTCTCCATTCTTGAGTTGTCTGGCTGACTCAGTTCTGTGACTCTAGGCAAGTCACTGCCCTGTCTAGAGCTCAAATGCTCTCCGATTCCGTGAAATGAGAGGACGGGACCTCCCTGGCCTCTGTTGCTGGTATTCTGGTGGTTCTGAGCAGAGCCCCTATCTCCTACAGTTAGAGGCTCTGGAAAAGAAGAGACTGTTTAGAGGAGGGGTGTGTATCGAACTTCCTCGAAAACCCTAACTCTTTTGGCAAATAGTAGGCACTTTAGTATTTGAGTTAATCACGGGGTGGGGGGGGGAGGGGAATGAACTTTGCTCAGGGTTTTTGTTCCTTGGGAAGCCTTAGCCCCAGAGCTAAGAGGAAGGTGATGAGCATTCTGTTTCCTGCCCTTGTGAGCTCTGGGGGATGGGAACGGAGTAGCTGATAGACTTCATCGGACCTTGGGGAAGTCTTTGCCTCCTTGCACCTTGATACTTTTCCCTTTGAAAGCTCCTTGGTGGAAGTGGGCTTAAGATTCTGCTGTGATGTGACCCCCCGTGGGCCCCCGTGGGGTAGGGGCGGAGGACATTTGTGGGTGCTGGAGGGGATGGTCCATGCACAGGGTGCCTCTCTATGCCCTCTCCCGGGCTGGTACTGAACAGATCTGTGGGAGATGCTGGAGAGCTGAGTACAAGAGTGTGCTTACGGACTCGTGAGTCACCAGGTCCGCACAGCGCCTGGCCTGAGGCTGCCCTGGGCTGTGGGTGAGCCAGCCCTGTCTGTCCCAGCCCAGTCTGAGTCAGCTGGGAAGGATGTCCTGGACTGGCCAAGACCAGGGCCAGCAAACCTCTCCCCGCCTCGGGTGAATCCGCTGTGACTTCATCAGCATCCTGGAACCCCTGGAGTGTCATGGCCTCCAGCCCGTGTGGTTCTGCCGTGAGGCAGCTCGGTGCTGAATCCTCACGCTTCCACCTGCTGCTGGTGTTAGAAGGAAATGCTCAGTTTTCTCGGTTGTAAAATGAGGTTAAAGACATGCCTTTGGTGTTAAGAACAGGAACTGACACGTAGTAATTGTTTAGTCCGTGGTAAGTAGTAATATTTAATGTTCTGATTATTACCAACTTGATGAGTTTTATTAGCCCAGGATGGGAAGGAGATTTGCCTAAGGTCACACAGCGAGTTGGGGACCAGGAGGGGTGGTCTCCAGGTTCTGACCTGATTACCTTCCAGCACCCCAGGTTATCTTACTGAATGCCCACTTCACTGCCTTTTGGGGCTCAGGGACTGCTACAGAGCACCGGGGGGGGGGGCGGTTAGCGATGTGTCTGATGTGACTCCTTTTCACTCTAGATCCGAGAGACTGAAGTCATTGACCCCCAAGACCTCCTAGAAGGCCGATACTTTTCTGGAGCCCTACCAGATGACGAGGATGTTGGGGGCCCTGGGCAGGAACCCGATGACTTTGAGCTGTCTGGCTCTGGAGATCTGGGTATGGAGGATGTGTGGTGGGCAGGCCTGGGGTCATGGGGCTGGAGGGAAAGTGGCCTCACCGAGCACAGTGTAGTGAGCTCGCCTTGAGACTCGGGTTGTGGGGGGGGGGGGGGGGAGGGGTGGGAACGGTGGTTTCCTACAGTGCTCCTCCCCTCTCAAAAAAAGGAAACAAAAGTTACTATCAACCCTTTTCCATCCCTGGCAACCCTCTTTGGGCGACTTATTGTTGCTCGGAGTTCATTTGTAGCTCTAGGATTTCTGAGCACTGGCCTGGACCTGTCTGCTTGCGGCCTGGACCTGTCTGCCTGTGGCTGGGGGCCTAGTGGGAGTGGGGCTGGAGAGAACTGATAGTGTTTTCTTCTTATGAAAAGGAGAAGGACCAGCTCAAAAACCTGGGAGCATGTGTGGGCAGAGGTGTGGGTGGGGACCCAGGAACAAGCTCCTGCTTCAGAGGGAGGAGTGGGTGAAGGGGCCCAGGCTTCCGGGGGCTGGGCTAGGGGGGGCTAGGGCTGTTCCTGGTCTTCCGTGACCCCCTGGCTCCTCCAGAAGCATCCCTCCTGGGTGCAGAGTGGTATGAAAGATTGGAAGTTTGAGCTTTGGAGTCACATAGTCTTGAGTTCATACTGCCTCTCTGTGACCTCTGAGCCTTGGATTCCAAATCTGTAAATGGTGTGAAAGATATTTGAATATTTAATATTACAGTCTAGAGTCTTCTCAAAGGAATCCCTTGGGGATCTTGTGAAAATATAGACTCTGATTCAGTGGGCCCTGGAATTCTGCATTTCGGACGGGCTCCCGGGAGAGGCTCTCAATCCCTGGATCCGTACATTATAGAGCAGGGGTTTGGAGCTGACAGAGCATCTGCTCAGCTCCCTGCCCAGCATTCTTGTGACAGAACCAGGGAACCCAGTCTTTGGAGCCCCCTTTTACAGATGAGGTAACCGAAGCTGCGGTGGGAATGGCTACTCGCTCTACCTTGAGCATTCCAGGGCTGGTTGTACGTTAGGGAGTAGGACTCCCATCAGCCGTGGCTGAAGAAGGGGGAGGTCCTTTATCTAAGGGGAAGTGACCTCACACTCACGCAGCCTTTCTGACTTTCCAGATGACTCAGAGGACTCCCAGATCTTGCCCAAAGTAATCCAACCCCTGGTGAGTAACTCATGCTTTTGCCTCTCCCCACGTGCCCCTCTACAGCACCTGTCGGGAGGGGCCCATAAGTGAGGGTCTGACCTCACTCTGCAAGAAAGCTTTTATGTGTGGCCCTGGCTCCCTAGGGGCAGGCACAGTTGTGGGTCGTGCGTGGGCCATCCTTCCTGCAGGGATAATCACTGTCAACACTTGGATGTGTTTCCAACCTCCTTTCTGCGCATTGCTAGGTATTTTCCCAACATTAATATCAAATTGTAGATAACGGTTTTGTGTGCTGCATTTTTCACTTAAAGTGGTGAGGAGTTTATGAGTTTATTTCCTCACATAATTAAATATGCTTCCTATGCATTTTTATAGGCCACATAATCCTAGTTCACTGTTTTTCCCTTATCGATGAAAATGTTACTTATGATTTTTTGACTTTCTAAAATTATAACACTAAGCAGGCATCTTTTTTTTTTTTAAGAGTTTATTTATTTGACAGAGAGAGAGAGATCACAACTAGGCAGAGAGGCAGGCGGGGGGGGGGGGGGAAGCAGGCCCCCTGCTGAGCAGAGAGCCCGATGTGGGGCTCGATCCCAAGACCCTGAGATCATGACCTGAGCCGAAGGCAGAGGCTTTAACCCACTGAGCCACCCAGGTGCCCCTAAGCAGGCATCTTTCACTCAAATCTCTGAGTTGCTCCTGAGGACAGAGTCCCAGAGGCAAAGTTACTGCCTTAAAGGGCAAGCAGTTTCTGCAGCTTTGCCACACTGCCTTCCAGGTGGTGAGTCTCAAATACCCACTAAGCAGCAGTGAGTGGGAACACGTGCTTCCCGGCACCCTTGGTCACATTATTCATTCCCCATTTGGGACAGATCTGGAAAGGTTGAGGGTGAGCATTCGATGGCATAATGGTTGAGAGGTTGGTTGGCGCTACTTTCTAAAGTCCTAGGCCCACCTGGTTCAGCCAGCGCAATGACAGAAGCAGACTCCCTCCCTGGCCGAATGTTCCTGTCCCCTGCCCTGGGTTCATCCCCGGGCCACACTGAGTGTTTGTCTCTCCTCCTTCCACCCCATCCAGGTGCCTCTAGATAACCATATCCCTGAGAGGGCAGGGCCTGGGAGCGGGGTCCCCACCGAACCCAAGGAATTGGAGGAGAACGAGGTCATCCCCAAAAGGATCTCGCCCTTTGAAGGGGACGAGGACGTGTCTAACAAGGTGTCCATGTCCAGCACTGCACAGGGCACCAGCATCTTCGAGAGGACAGAGGTTCTGGCAGGTAAGGTCCTCACCAGAGACTTTTTTTTTTAAAGATTTTATTCATTTATTTGGCAGAGAGAGAGAGTTCACAAGTAGGCAGAGAGGCAGGCAGAGAGAGAGGGGGAAGCAGGCTCCCCGCTGAGCAGAGAGCCTGATGCGGGGCTCGATCCCAGGACCCTAGGACCATGACCTGAGCCGAAGGCAGAGGCTTAACCCACTGAGCCACCCAGGCACCCCCTCACCAGAGACTTTGAAGGGGGAGAGGACTCAGAGGGAGCTAGTGCTGCAGACATGGATGCCTTGGGCTCCTTGGTACTCCTTCCTTCCCCCCAAAGGGTACCCTGGAGATTCGAGGACTACCCCTCCCTAGAGGTAGCCTGCTGTGGGGGGAGGAAGAATTGCATATCAAAGGCTTCTGAAGAATAGCCTGAGAGTCCATCACTTGCCTAAGTTGTTCTGTTCTGTCTTGTTTTCAAAACATTTGCACAACCTGGGGTTGGTCCGTGGGGAGTTAATTATTAAACTGTAACTTCCCTTGAAAGTCCCTTGAAAGCCCTGAGACTCCTTTGAATTGGGCTGTCTCCCCATCCCCCTGCTTTGTCACTTCACGGTTTGTTACTTCACGGCCACTGGCCTCGTGACCTTGGCTGAAAAGCTTTCCAACCCCATCGGAGGAGATGAGCCTCAGTTTCCTCTTATGTAAATGGGTACAATGCTGCCCCTTGGGTTGGTGTCATAACTCCGTGAAAATTAGAATCTGAAATAATTTGGCCGACTGGAAAGCACTTTTCTGGTTTGTTGGTATAACCTGTCATTGAGTCTTCACTGACTCTAAGTACTAGGTGGCATATCGGGGTTCTTCCTATGACAGATTAAGACACTGAGGCCTGGAGAGAGAGGTTAAGGGTTTGGCCTGATGGAGAGCCACAGGGCTCTTGACTGTGGTGTGCTATCGTGGAAGCTCTGCCCCAGGGCTGGGCTTGGGGTGTGGCCTTCATCTGGGGTGGCAACTGCTCCCTCTTCCCCTCCCTGGCAGCTTTGGGATCCCCAAAGCTGGGGGCAGGTTGTCAGAACAGTCTTTCTGGCCAAGTTTTATAGGCCGAGGGCCTGTCTGCACGAACCAGCCTGGTGAGTGGTGAGTGGGGCTTGGTTACTCTTGTCTCCTGGCAGCCGGCTGGGCCAGCACCTCCCGGGACGCTTGAGGTCCAAGGAAAGAGCCCTGTGCCCTGCATTTTGCAGATAAGGCTCCTGGGAGAATATAACCCCAGATGACGTTGGGCCCAGCTCAGCCCTGACCCCGGCCTCCTCATACCAGAGCCAGTGTTCTTTCTCCTTTTCCTTCACTACTTGCTGTGCCGTGTAAGAGGGGTAGTGGGCGCTGTTGGAACCAGAGGGGCCCTTAGAGACCTTCTCGTCTTCTAAGCTTCACAATATTTGGTAAAACCTCCCCCATCTTTTTCAACCACAGAGTTTCGCTTTTAGCTGGCATATGTGGGATCAGCATATGGTTTTGCTTTCACCACTAAGGGTTTTGCTGCTTTTAAAGAAAAATGTTAAAACCACAGATCTAGTCCAAGCAAGTGTGTCTTATAAATGGAGAGACTGAGGCCCAGAGAAAGCAAACCGCTCGCTTGGGTCACATAGCAAGAGACGGAACCAAAGCCAGGTCATCATCTCTTAAACCTTCCGGTTGAGAATTAGACAAGAGTAAGGTCTTCATGTGAGAAGCGAAGTAACTGTTGCACTAGTTGGGGTGAGACCCTCCATTCAGTAGCATCTCAGTGGCACCCGGGTTTCTCAAGTGCTTGCTAGATGCCGTCTGAGCCACGTGCCCCCCTCACTGGGTCCCCGCAACCCGATCAGACAGGTACGGGTTGTTGAGGCTCAAAGAGAAGCCAAATCACACGTACCAAGTCACAAAACTAGCCCCAGTATTTGAACCTAGGACCGCAGTCACTTTTGAGACTGTCCTTGAACCTTAACCTAGTGGAGAGGCCCAGCACAGACCGAGGTCCTGATAAGAGGAGCTGGGGGTCGGGGGGTATCAGAGGGGAAAGGTGATAAAAGCAGTCATGGAGTTGATACCTCATTCCATGTGCTTTTTGTGTATTTCCTGGGGCCACTTTGTTGTTGCTTTTTCGTAGAGTTTTAGCCAAGAAAGAACCTTCCCGGGCTCCCTGTGCCCCCGTTCTGTGCATAGATTTTGAGTATGTGCAGGGATGGAAAATTAATCTTCTTAGCCCTAGTAAGCCCGAATTAGGGGACTCGGTCTGCCCCAGCAAGGATTCTGCCCCCTCAACAAACAGGATAGAGCCCTTCAGGCAGCCTGGCATAGTGCAAAGCATCTGTTCACTTGAGGTCAGCAGCCCACGTCTGCCCGGCCCCAGCGGGCACCCTTGGCCAGTGCTCCACTCTGAGCTCGGTGGGGAGGGCCATCTCTTAGGCACGTAACTGTCGTGCCAGGCCCAGTTCAGGGTGCTGGGGACACACGTAAACCACCAAGAGTTTACGGTTAGTGAGTACTGAGCCTCTGCCGTGCATTGTTCTGAGCACTTTCGGTGGGTTAATTTATTGAATCCTTAGGACCGATGTGTGAGAAAGGTCCTCCTATTTCCATTTTGCAATGAGAGAGAGGAAGGCGCTCGCCTGATCTCACAGCCAGCGATGAGTAACGGGAGCGGGTCATAGGCCTCAGCCCCCGAGCTGCACACGGAGGAGGGGGAACCACAGTATGTCATTGCCTGTGGCACAGCGGCACGGCCGTGCTCGCGCGCCCGGGCCGTGTTTGGCAGCGTGCCCCTGTGTGTATGGAGGACGTGTGTACCCGTCCGTGCAGGTGTGCACACACACAGCCGGGTGCGCCGTGCTCGGGCCTGTGGGGCGAGTGTGTAAGGCGGGTTGTCGCAGCCTGGGGGTTTGCTGGCTCCCGGCCCGGTTAGTGCTAAGCTGTTGCAGGGGCACGGCTGGCTGTGGGCTCCAGCAGGTGCGGGTTGAAATGGTGGCTTTGCCGCCCTGGCCCTGTGGTCTTCGGTGACTTAACGGTGACCCCGTCTTGTGAATAAGGTCCTGCCGAGCACAGGTGACCGCAAGGGGGAGGCTGTCTAGTTGTGAGAGAGCAGACGGGGGGGAGGGGGGGCGACTTGGCAGTGTGCCCAAGGTCCTGACCCGCAGCTCTCCCCGTTCTTCCCCTGCAGCTCTGATCGTGGGCGGCAGCGTGGGCATCCTCTTCGCCGTGTTCCTGGTGCTGCTGCTGGTGTACCGCATGAAGAAAAAGGACGAAGGCACCTATGACCTGGGCAAGAAACCCATCTACAAGAAAGCCCCCACCAACGAGTTCTATGCCTGAAGCGCCCGCCTGGGCACTGGCTTGGATCTCCACGGGGAGGGAAGCCGAAGGATTCGGAAGGGTGGACATTAGGGTAGGGGGAGGGCAACCTAATACTGACCTGTCAGCATCTCCAGCTCTGATTATGTTTCAGACGTTGGAAGAGACATCATCTTCTGTTCCTGCCTGCCTCTTCTTGATTCTCTGGGCCTCGGTTGTCCCGGCAGAGAAATAGGGTTACCCTTGGCCTTGCCGAAGGCAGGTCTGGGATTGGATCCTTTCTTAATCTTATAAACTTAAAATGTGGGCCCAGCTTACAGCCTGCCTGTCCTGAACCTGCCTCACCCAGAGCCCCTCCGAAGCTGGGACGGGAGTCCTGCTGGAGCTCTGCCCCCAGCGGCCCTCCCCCTCCCTCTTGTGAAAAGGGGCAGGGAGAAGGAACTAGAACCACCTGCACCTTGAGACATGTCCATCAAAGGGCGCTTGTGATCACACTACAGGAGTCTGTAGTGTACTTTGGGCCATTCTCGGCTCTTTCAAGTTGACGTTTTGGAAATCAACCTTTTTTATTTGGGGGAGGGTGTGGGGGAAGGAGGGAGTGTGGGGAGAAGAACTAAAGTTCGTACTGAAATGGATTTGCAGAGTATTTGCAAATCTACCTTAAGCGGGGTATTTTTTTCTGAATGGTTCATTCCTTGGTGTAGGGCCTCTGCCTGGGCAAGAGTGTGCCGATGCCAAGACGTTCTCCACTCTCTTGCACTTTCCACAGTACCTGCTAAGTTTGTATTTAATGGCTTTTTTATTTTTGTTTCTCGAAAATGAGAGAAGAGACGGAGATATGATTTTTATTAATTTTTTTTTTTTACTATTTATAGCTTCAGACAGGGCCCTTTCCTCCTTTTCTTTAAATATCCTCCCCATTTTTTTTTCTTTTTTTTTAATACTTAACACTCCCCCCGCTGATGACCTTGGCCCTTTCTGAAGCTGCTTCCTCTAAGTAGCTTTTGCTGAAGCAGTTTTCTAGCAGATCCCGAAATATAATGTAGGGGATGGTGGGATATTTGTGTCTCTTTTCTTGTAATATATTATTATTCTTCCTTGGTTCTAGAAAAATAGATAAATATATTTTTTCAGGAAATAGTGTGATATGTCCCATTGGAAGTTGGCTGGATGGTTGAGTGAGGATTTTTGTGTGGCTGAGTGGGTTTTTGCCTCTCTCTCTTTCTCTCTCTCTCTCTCTGTGTTCCTGGTGCCTTCTCCTGATTGGGCTGGAGTAGTCGAGGGTAGGCAGTTCTACCTTCTTTCTAGCTTCTGTTTTGAGCCCAACTGGTATTCCTTTGTTTGCTCTCTCCAAATTTCCGAGAAAACTGGAGAGCTGTGCTATCCACTACGGTGGCCACTGGCCACACGTGGCTATTCAAATCCGTGAAAATCGCATAAAGTGAAAAATTCATTCCTCATTTACACTAACCACATTTCAAGTGCTCATTTGCCACATGTGGCCTGCGGCTGCTTTAATGAACACACAGGTAGAGATCATGTCCACCTGTTGTACCACAGTGCTAGAGAACTAAACTGGCTTAACAAGTCCCAGCCCCAGCCTTGCGGGGGTGACCTTATCTCCCTGGGCAAAGGGGGGGATGGGGGAGGGCTGATTGGGCCCCGGCTCTGGAGCTTGTTATCAGTGACCCTCCCTCTCCACAAAGAGGAGGCCTGGTGGCCTAGCCTGGGCAGGCTGCTGCTTCTCCTGACCCCGCTGGCTGGGGTACAGGGGAGTCGCCCTTGCCTCCTGCACCCTTCGCCGCCACAACCCGGGGTCCCAGCTGGCTGGGTCCTGTGCACCGCCCTCCTCCCCCTCCTCCTCCCCCTCACCATGTCCCTTCCCTCTGGCTATGTTGGGAGTGAGCACCTCTTCTAGCCACCTCACACTGTTGTCTGTTACTTAATTTTTTTTTTGATAAGATAATAAAACCTGGTACTTTCTAGATTGCCTGTCTCTGTTATTTTTTTTCCTGTCATTTTTAAAGTTTGTAAGAAGTCACCCTTTCTGGGTTCTGTATCCCCTGATAGCAGCGGAGCCTGAGAGAGTTGCCTGATCAGATCCCCTTTGTGGGGCCAGACACCAAAGGCAGAGACGTAAGAAGCCAAGGAAGGGCCTGGAGAGGAGAATCGGAAAGTGCAAACAAATGGCAGGCGCCTGGGTGGCTCAGTTGGTCGGGCGACTGCCTTCGGCTGAGGTCATGATCCCAGGGTCCTGGGATCCAGGACCATGTCCGGCTCCCTGCTCAGCGGGTAGCCTGCTCCTCCCTCTGCCTGCTCCTGCCCTCTTTCACTCTCTCTCTGTCTCTCTCCAATAAGTAAATAAAAGTGCACATGGCAGCCTATAGGCTTGTCGTGCCTGCCTTGGTGTTTTGTTCAGATGGTACCTTGTTTCACGAACAAAAGTCCTTGGATTAAGTGCCAACTATAGAAATGAGGATGTTCCCCATATAAATCCAGATTCCCTTAGCTTGTCTGCAGAGTTAAGCCTTAATGCCAGGGCCTTGGACTTTGGTGGTCTAACCTCGGTGCCATGTCTCCCAGGGCTTGGCTGGGGTCAGGGGAAGGATACAAAGGAACCCAGTAGAAGCAAACCCTCGTGTCACACGCGCGTGCCAGAACCCACTCTATGCTTCACACTGGAGCCCGCTTCATCGGCCCAATTCTGCAAAGTGGGTGCTGTCAGTGTCCCCATTACACAGATGGGGACCGGTTACAGGACTCATCCGAAGCGACCCAGCTTACCAACGGTAGAGGTGGGATTTGAACCCAGGCATCTGGCTCTGGAGTCCACCCACAACCACACTGCCCATCAGAGCGTTTATGTGGCCCAAGGCCCCTTCACTGGAGCCTGCCTGGGACCATTAACCCCCTCTGAAGCAGCGAGTCTGGCCTCGAGTCCCTCCTGAGGCCTGTGGGGCTTGAGTGGATCTCTGTTCCTCATAACCGGGTTCTCGAAAAAGTTCCTCCCGTCTGTGAGACCTGTGCTCTCCAGCGTGATAGCTGTTGGCCACGCGGCTATTTCAATTTAAAGTAATTTTTAAAAACGAAAAACAGTTCCTCGGTTGTCCCAGCCACATCTCAAGGGGTCAAGAGCCACGTGCAGCTGCTGCCCTTCCGGGCCGTGCAGACACAGGCAGAGCGTTTCCGCCATCTTAGACATCCCTGTCAGGCCTGTGTCAGGTGATGTGAGACGGTGGCTCGGGACCTCTGGACTTGGATTTCAGCTTCTACCAGCTGTTACATTGTGCGCCAACGGCCTGCAGCGGGGAAGGTCAGAGCCCGGGACCAGAAGGTGCTCAACAAAAGGCACTCTATTCTCCCCATCAGTGCCATCTTTGGGGTAAGCTTAGCTCCAGCAGGCCCCTCTATGACCTATCGCTGTGCAAAATTACCCCCAAATGTGGGGACTTAGGACCACTATCTCACAGAGCTTCTGCAGACCAGGAATGTGGGAGCAGCTGAGCTAGGGGGTGGCGGGGTCTAGGGGAAGCAGTCAGAATGCTGACCAGGGGGGCAGTCATCTGTCTGGAAGCTTGACCCGGCTTGAAGGATCCATGTCCAAAGTGGCTCACTCACATGTCTGGCAAGTTGGTGCTGGCTGTTCACAAGAGGCCCCAGTTCCTTGCCATGTGGACCCTCACGGGCCGATCGTGTGTCCTCATGACATAGTGGCTGCCTTTCCCCAGACAGTGCTCCAAGAGAGCCCAGTGGAAAGTACAATGCCTTTTACGGCCTAACCTGGGGTCCCACACTGTCACTTCCTATTGGTACACAGGTCAGTCCCATTCATTGTGAAAGGAGACTCCAGGAGGGCAGAAATGCCTTCAGGAGGCAAGACCCCTTAGAAGCCATCTTACAGGCTGGTTACCGTAAAGCCTGGCTGCTGGTCAACTCTGGACAGGGCTTAATTTCCCTAAGGGCTAACTCTGAGTGCAACTTGGGATAATATTATTTCTGAGAATTGGACACAGGATGCAAAGTAGATTTTCGACAATATTAACCTATTTTGTTCATGATCTTGCCATTTTCCTGAAGCAGGAGAAGCATGGACCCCTGTAGGGGGCAATTCCTCCTGGGGCATGGGGAGGCCTATAGGCCAAAAAGATTCCCCCTTGCCAGGAATTTGCCATGTAGTTTTAGGGGTGGGAAAGTCAGAATTCTAACGGCCCCAGTAATTCTGCCCCCTGTTGTAGACACCTGTATATTCTTTCCCCTTGAACGTGGGCAGGACCTGTGAACATGGTGGAGGCCGCTTCTATGACTAGGTGACATTAGATAGGAAAGGCAAAGGAGTTTTGCAGAGGTAATTGAGGTCCCAAATCAGTTGATTTTTGAATTAGTAGAAAGGGAGAGTACCCCGGGTGGGCCAGACTTAATCGTTTGAAAGCACGGATAAGAGAGTCTGGAACCTTCCTGATAAGAGAGATGCTCTCCTGTTGGCCTTGACGAAGCAAGTTTCCATGAGTTCTACGGCTACAAGGACATGAGTTTTGCCAACAACTGTGAGCTTGGAATAGGACCCTTCGCCTCAGACAGATTGCCCTGTGAGCTCTGACTCCCAACTTGAGTATGGTCTTGGGAGACTGTTAGCAGAAGACCCCGCTAAGCGGTGCTTGGACTCCCAATCGTGGAAACTGTGGGACAATAAACAGGTGTTATTTTAACCTGCTGTGTTTGTGGTAGTTTGTTACACAACATAGAACACTGATACAGGAGATCACTTGACTCCTCTGGGCCATCAGTTTCCCCATCCGTGAAATGGAGGGGAGCGCAATGTCTGGATCACCTCTAAATGTGTTTCTGGAGTAATGACAATGACAGCAAGGGTCCCATATAAAGTGACAGTGGGCCAAGTCTTGTTAAAAGTGCTTTACATATATTGGTTATTTTTTTCCTCGTGACGTCTTGTGAAACAAACACTTCCCCCTTTACGAAGGGGCTACTGAGGCGCAGAGAGTTTAAGCGATTTGAACTTGCCCAACCTGCCCAGCTTCAACATACAACTTGGCCTCCAGGATGGCTGTTGTCTGAAAAGCCACCACTTGTATTCCTCGATTTTAAGGGATGTATTTTGAAAACATACGAGTAATTAGTGTGAGAAGGGAATATATATATATGTATATCAGGACAAAATCAGCCAAGCCCAGGATACTCCTTGCCAGGATAAGGCGTGGATGGCACCCTTTCGGACACCAGCTGGGGTTGGGGAGGAGAGGAGGATGTTTTGAACCAGATGGGGGCTCTGCAGAGTAGGCTCCCCTTTAGCCCTCTATAATCAAAGTGAATCCATAAAGAATTTGGTCACAAGGCTCTGCCTTCCCCTAGAACTTTGCCTGCCTCTGGGGCCAGCAGCCAGCTGGAGCAGGTGTTCACAGCTTCGGCCCCTGAAAGTATTATTGTGCCACTACTGCCCCGCCTGCCTTTGTCCCCTGGGGTTGGGAAGAGAGCCAAGCCTGCCTGGAGGGCCCTTTTTTGGTGAGCATAGTCGGGGATGACTCCTGCAGAACTTAGTGGATATTATCTTATTGGTTTCATTCCCCTTAAAGCTGTTTCCTCCCTCCCTCGCTGTCTTCACGGTCTGTGCCTTCAGCAGTCTACAGTCTTCCCCAGGGAGGAAGGTGTCAGAATTCTGCCCACACTGCGGTTATAACAGTTCCTCTTTGAGAAAACCCCACTTGAAAGAAACAAAAGAGAGAAACCCAAAGGTCAGTGCTTAAGCCTGTAGACCAGCTTGTTCACGGTGGAACCTCAGGCAACATGAGCTGGTAAGCTAGGAGATTTTAGAACCGAGATTTTGACTTTATTCTCACTCTGAGAACCCCAGAGTCGCAGATTTAGCATCAGCAGTATAGGATTTAAATTAGGCTCTGCCATCAGCCTGTTCCTGGAGCTCCGTGAGCCTTCTCTCCGAGGCTGTTTCCTCGTCTGTAAAACGAGGGGGAAATATGGACTAGAGCAAGGATTCTCAACCCTGGGGCTCTGATCCTGACAGTGTGAAAATGTTAAGATTATCTTTTGAGACCCGAACAGTTCTCGAAGGAGAAATAAATGAGAACTTAATCTTGGCGGGAAACAGTGCCACCTGCTGGCCTCACTTTGCACTTGCAAATATCCTAATTGCCAATGCAATGCATGGCGTTTGGTATTTATTGAGCCTCACTCAAAGCTCAAGGTATGCTAATGTGCCCTCTAGGACACAGCCATGAGCCTTTTCCCCAGGAGCTCACAGTCTAGATGGGACAATCGACATGTACATGAAGCCCTTTGATCCAGGGTGGGTGGCCACAGGGTCCCAGCAAAGTTCTAGGGGAACACGGGGTGGGGCCAGGGTATGTGAATTGTGCCATCACTCAAGGCTCCGTACTCAAAAGAGCTTGCCTTGATTTTATGCTCCAGTGTCACTGTCTTGAAATTATTAATTTTTGAACAAGGTGCCATATATTTTCATTTTCTCCTTTTTTCCCCCCCCATACGTTTTCGTTTTGCACTGGGTCCCACCCATAAGGTATATGTAGCTAGCTGGTCCTCCCCTGGGGAAATCTTGGAAGAGGTGACATTTGAGGGGACTGGATGTCAGAGGGATTCAGGTTCGGGGACAGGAGGACCTCCAAGCACAGAACAGCAGCTGGAACTCAGAAGACAGGCCAGGGCTGGAGCAGTGAGGTCACCGACTTCCATGTAGGCGCACGGGTGGGACCAAGGGCCCTACGGTCCCCTGAGGGGAGTACAAAAGAAGACAGAGCTGCACGGCTGGGATTGGGCTCTCAGGCCAACCCGGGATCTTGGTTTCCAGGACTCCTGCCTTGTGGAGTGGCAGAGGAAGTCCTTGAGGGCAGGGCTGAATGGGCCCTCGTGCCCCAGTGCCCTGTGTGGTGTGTTGTGAAACTCAGTCTCCTACAAGCGGCTTCCTGCTTCAACAGCATCACGGGGCCATGAGAGCACACTCTCGTGAGGCGGGCACTCAAGTGAGGGCCATTTCCCATTCAACTTGTTCCCTGCATTCCTGGGCCAGGGCGCGTTCTCAGGGGCCACGAGGGCCCTTCAGCAAGCTTCTCCTTCCCTGCCATAGCGGGTTTCAGCCGGCTGATGGCAGATGACGGAGCTTCCCGATGACTTTGGGAGGTTTAAAGAGCAAAGGTCACCTCCCCACCTTGGGAAATGGGTCCTTGGTCACAATTCCAAGAAGGGCCAAGAGAGGTAAGAGCTCCGAACCCTCATTTCAGATCAGTTCTCTCCACGGGGCGCCACAGGGACTGATTCCGGTCTCTGGCACCCAGGGTATATCTATATCCTTGGTTCCAACGGCCAGAGCCAGGACCCTGCCTGGTTTTTCTGCTTCCCTGTAAAGCACAGACTTGACAGAGAAGGGGCGGGTGGATCAGGATGGACTGTGATTTGGTCCCCGGGCCCTGTGCAAAGTGGCCCGGTTTTTGCCCAGCTGATCCCAGGAGTTCTGCCCGGAGTTGTCCTGTGTTTTGTATCCTGTGTTTGCTCCTGGGCCTGGGGAGCATCTTTGCATGGATTGTCGGGGGGAGCATAGCTAGGAGGGTAACCCGATCCCAGAGCCAGCAGGTGGGCCCTGGGCCAGGAGCTCGGGATGCTAGCTGCTTCTGAACGCCATTCCCTCTCCAGAAAGGGTCAAAAAGGCAGGCTCTCTGTTCCATCGGACTTGTGGTCCCTTCTTCTGTGTGTGTGTGTGTGGGGGGGGGAAGTACACTGAGCACCCCACTCCTCGGAGAGGTGGGTCATGCAGATCAGACTCTGCCTTGGCATAGAGGAACCCCTGAGCTGCAGGACTGCATCCCCCTGGGCCTGCGAGAGAAGTGCCTGGGGGACAGTTAAGATGGCAAGCCCCGACTGCTGTCCCAGGCACCGAAGTCACAGGCCAGAGAGCAGACACAGGCAAGGGTACTGCGCCTGGCCCAGCCATCGCGAGTATGAGGAGGGGCTGGTCTTTGGGTTCCAGGGTGGAAGCCAGCACTCCAGGGCAGGACCCTCACGCTCCAGGAGGGGCTTGGTGCTTCCCGTGGGATCCAGTGCTCCGGATGGGACCTGGTGCTCCAGCAAGCACCTGGGCCAGGTGGGACTGGGTGTGCTGGGGGAGCCCAGTGCTCCAGGTGAGACCCGGTGCTCTAGGAGTGACCTACTGCTCCAAGCGGACCCCAGCGCTCCAGGCAGTTCCGAGCGACCCAGGTAAGAGCCAGTGCTGTGGGTAGGACCTGGTGCTCGAGGTAGCTGGCATTTCAGGGCAGGTCTAGCACTCCAGGAAGGACTTGATGCTCCAGGGCGTGTCTCAGGAGCCCGCGCTCCATGCCTGCGTGGGTGACACTACATGTCTTCTCTTCAAGAGGAGACACAACACAGGGCGCCTGGGTGGCTCAGTGGGCTAAGGCCTCTGTATTCGGCTCAGGTCATGATCTCAGAGTCCTGGGATGGAGCCCCGCATCGGGCTCTCTGCTAAGTGGGGAGCCTGCTTCTCTCTCTCTCTCTGCCTGCCTCTCTGCCTACTTGTGATCTCTCTCTCTGTCAAATAAATAAAATCTTAAAAAAAAAAAAAAAGAGGAGACATAACTGCATGGAGGGTAAACACCCCAGACCTGACCCCTAGGAGTGTGTGAAATCCTAGTGAGACTCAGAGAAACAGAGAGAGACAAAGTTGTAGGGATAGGGACACACAAGTAGGGAGCCGTGCAAAGTTACTGCAGGAGAGAGAGAGAGAGATTGATTGCTTGATTTAAAGAGAGAGTCGGACAAACAGGGGAAGAGCCACGCTCGTGTCTGGACGCAGACACATAGCATCACTCAGGTCGTGTCTTGTTGGATGTATAAAGATGAGTGAATGACCGTTTCTACCGCGACGGTCTCCCCAGACCCAGGCTGTGCAAAGTGGCAGGGGGCAGGGCGTGGGAGCCAGAACACCGGCGGGGGCGGGGACCTAAGTCTGGATGAAGAGGTGGAAGTTGGTGCGCGTGAACTCGTGGTGGATACTCTCCAGCAGCGCGTCGGCGTCGGCGGCGGGCTCGGGGACGCCCGAGGGGCCGGGCCGCGCGCTGTACTCCGGGGTGTAGGTGAAGGAGAAGGCGCTGGGGTAGAAGAGGCCGTCCGCGCGCACCAGGCTCATGGGCACAGTGATGGGTGTGCGCAGCCAACGCCAGTCGCTGCCGAAGGCGGCTATGTCGGGCACGACGCACACCAGGGACCGCGGGCTCCTGGGGTGGCACCGAGGTCAGAGCTGCAGTGACGCCGATGACGCGCACCCACCCCGTCCCCCGCGGCCCAACGGAGGCGCCCGCTATACCTGTACATGGTTTCGGCCTCCACGTCCCCAAACCACACCTTGAGCCCCGCGTGGAAGTTCTCACCATGGAGTTCCAGCGTGGCCACGTCGCCGCCACCGCTCAGCTGGGGGGAGGAAGGGAGCGGGTGCGGTGGCCGAGAGCCTGCTGCTCTCCCTCGCCAGTCCCTCCACCGCACCCGGAGTCAGATCCCCGCCCGCCAGCGCCCCCCAGCGCCCACCGGCGCCCACAATCACCTCCAGGGTGCTGATGAGGGGCACCGGAGTGACCGGCTCCCGCGTCCACGCCAGGCTGGTGCTGAAGGAGAACTCCACCGACTCGGTGCCGATGATGGTCCAGCAAGAGCTGTCGTTGAGCAGCGCCCTGTTTGCCTCCTTGGGGCAGGGGGAGGCCTGGGAGGAGACCGAGGGAATGGTGGCCACCGGCATGGGGGAGCCAGCACAGTGCCTGAGGCTTTGCATTCTGGGGTCCAGTCCTAGGCTCTGAGCTTTACCTGCCCTGTGAGCTTGGACAAGACGCTTACGTTCCCAGAGGCAAATAAGTTCGCTGAACTAGCTGGTTTCTAACAGTCTATTTTCTTAGGATTTTAGAATGCTATTTTTTAACATTGTGCAATTCTATTCTACATTTTAAAAAAATTCTTTGGGAGGGATTATTGCTCAATAATAATGTTATTTTCTACATATTATTATTTTATCTCAACATTCTATGACAATATTCTTTTGGGAGTTGTACTGCTTAATAATAATAATAGTAACAGTAATAATAATAATAGTAATAATAATAATTTTCCACATTCTATAATTCTACGGTTTAAGTTTTATGATTCTAATGCTCTCTGCACAATAATACTCAATATTATTACTTACTGCCAATTTAAGTTTCCTTCTATAATCTTTTTTTTTAAATTTTTTTTAAAGATTTTATTTATTTATTTGACACAGAGAGATCACAAGCAGGCAGAGAGGCAGGCAGAGAGAGAGGGGGGGAAGCAGGCTCCCTGCTGAGCAGAGAGCCCGATGTGGGGCTCGATCCCAGGACCCTGAGATCATGACCTGAGCCGAAGGCAGAGGCTTAACCCACTGAGCCACCCAGGCGCCCCTCCTTCTATAATCTTATCTCCAAACATTCTATGACTCTTAATATTCTCTGGGAAGCAGCATGACTCAATGATATTATTACTATTTTTTCTTCATTCTCAGATTCTGTCCTGATAGTTTGCGATTCCAACATTCCATGGGAGCTGGTGTAGCTCAGTAAGCAGCAGCCTTGATGGAGATGATCTTATGACCTATGGTTCTCTGTGTTCTGGCTTTCTAGGATGCGTGGTGCCAATACTCTACCCCTTACCTGGAATTGCACCACCTTGTCCGTAGCCAGGCATAAGTAAGTGCCCACCCCTCCGGGAGGATCACCAGGAAACTGGAACGCACACTTGTGCAGTTGGGAGATGGGCTCGTCCACGTCGAGGAGCGCGCACTGTTTGGCTACTTTGCGGATGATCTACAATGGAAGGGGTGCAGGGCAGTAAGGTGCCTGGGTGGCCAGAGGCTGCCCTCCCAGCTAGCTTCCCGCTGTCCAATAGCCATGCGGTCACTGGTAGGCTCCTCCTACTCCACCCCCGCCCCGCCCACTCTTTACCTCCGTCCAGCCCCATAAAGAACTGAATATTCAGAGTGAGAAGGGGTGTCGTTAAGACTTGGGCCCTCAGGCTCTAGCCCTGCCCTTGTGGGTCACACCTGCCGCATGCACCTGTGGGGATTCTCCCCTCTCCCCCCAGGTATGCCCTCCCTTCTCATACCATTGGAGGCAGTGTGATGCCTGTGACAGTGCAGACAAGTTGCACTAGGGAGCCATAGCGGACGTAGCCCTCTCGAGGCGGGAAGTCCCCCTGGGAACAGTGTTCATCAGCTTGGATGAAAAGAGGGAAGGAAAGAAAGAAAGGTTTCAGGGGTTCCGAGCTTCTGCCCCCAACCCTGCCCTCCTCGCCTCTAGCTCCAGCCCGCATCACACGTGGGTCTTGTGGGTAGGGTGGGCATGCAGTCCTGGAGGGGTCCTCTGTGGCTATCCTGGAAAATAATTGCTCCTGGGGTGGGGTTTGAGATGAGGGGAGAGGGCTGGACATTGGAGCCAGAATGGCTTGGACCAGTCACAGACTCACTGGGACTTTGGGGCAAGCCTTAATTCCATGGGCAAAGTTTACTTTTCTCGAAGGGTTATAGCGACGGTGGAATGAACTCATGCATGCGAAGCGCCCAGCCCCAGGCCTGCCGCTGCAGTTACCCAGGTGGAGCGTGAAGGCAGCCCACTGGCGTGCGCTGGCCACGAAGGCCCCGTCCTCCACAGAGAGGTAGCGCGTGGACACGGTCTGGGAGCGCAGGCGGTTGAAGAGGGAGACCTTTGAGCCCGAGGATATGCACACTGTGAGGGGAGGTGAAATCAGCACCCAAGCCTGGCTCGGTTCCTTGTACTCGCCAGACAATTTCTGGTCTTCTGTCCCCTGTGTCAGTCCCCTCATCTGCTCACTGGCCTAGACACACTGGGCCAATTTTCTGGTCATTTACCTAGCACCTGCGGTAGTCCTGCTTTTGTACTTTTGCCTATTCCTTTTTGCTGCCTGGGCATCCTTCAGGTCAGCAAGTGACATTACCAAGTGTTCGCCAAGTGCATCCTTTCGGGTGGGCACTGTGCCAGGTACTGGGCACCAAAGGGTGACTTAGATCCACTTTTGCTCTGGAGGAGTTCACGTTCTCGGAGAGGAGGGACATCAATATAAAATTTCAAAATGATGTCGTAAGGGCTGGGTGAAGGAGGGCTTCCTGGAGGAGGTTATACTTTCAGCTGGGGAGCAGGAAGCAGGTAGGAGTTGCTCAGGGCCTGCATAAGCAAAGACCATGTGGTGTGAAACAGCAGTGTGATATTTCCAGGGCTTGGCACTGATCTCTTCCTTCTTATCACACATACTCAGAGCCAGGGTTTTGTTTTCTGACTGAGCTTTGACCACCTGGGGAGAAAGCACTGGGTCATTTCCTTCTCTCCCCTGCTAGGCATACCGTAGGTGCTCAAGTTATACTTAGTCCAAGTTCCCGTCCTGGATAATGATGATAGCTAACATTTGTTGTGTGTCAGGTACTCTTTTAGATGCTGTATATGTTATACATATATATATGCTATATATGTTATACAGCATCTAATATATGTTATATATTAGCTCATGTGATTCTCTCAACAGAGCTCTGGGGAAGACATCATCTCTATTCAAGAGAGCATCACAAGGCTGGCTAGTGAGTAGCAGGGTCGGGACTCGAACCCACCCACTTGGCTTCAGAATCTACGCCCCTAACCACCACACTATAGCACTTAACTGATATCAAGGGCCACACAGAGCACTGCCTGGGTCTGAGAGGTTCTACGGGGTTTTTTTAACAGACAGAAAGTAAGTATGATGTAGGGATAGGAGCTGGGCTCTGGAGGCACACTAATTCAAGTTCAAATCCTGGCTGGGTCTCTTCCTAGCGGGGCAATCTTAGCCAAGTCACCTGGATTTTGATAGGCCCCAGTAGCTCATTACATGAATGGATGAATGTTCCGGACCTCATTTTCCTCATCCCTGACGTAGGAACAATGATAGTACCCACTTCAGAAGGACACGATGAACGTCAACTAGGATGATTCATGTTACCGTCGGCCAGGAAAGCTCCACCTTCCCCTAGGTCTTCCCCCACCTCCCTGCCAGGGTAGTGGTGGTGTCGTCATTGTTTTTCAGGTCCCGCCCCCTTCTCAAAGCCCCCAGCCCTGGGATTTGTCACTTGGCACCCAGGGCAGTACTTATTTCGAACTGTCTCTTTGATAAGCGATGTGTGTACCTCTCCCCTGCTAGGCTGTGGGTTCCTCCAGAACACTCGTCCTTACTTTACAGGGACGCAGCAGCTAGCACAGAGCCACGCCTACATCAGGCACCCAATAGGTACTTTTGACTAAATTTCCGTCACTTTTAAGTTGTCTTTAGCTCAGCACCTGCCGGCCTTTTTTTGTCTGCTCTGGATGCCCCCTCCCGCCCCCCTTCCCAGTGTCTGGGCTCGGTCCCGTTTCCTCTCTGCTCTTGCTTCTCTGGTTTCTCATTCTCGGACCTCCCCGCACCTGCTCCCCCAGACCCCGCCCCTCTCGCGGCTCAGACTCCACCTCTCCCGCTCTGGCCCCACCCCTCTTTCGGCTCAGACTCCACCTCTCCCGCTCTGGCCCCACCCCTCCAGTCTAGGCCTCCGCCCCCCCCAGCTCCGCAGCTCCAGACCTGGGGACCCCTCCCCGCCCCTCCCGGCGCGCACGCCCCGCTCGGCTCACGGTCGGTGTTTTTCAGCGACTGCTTCTTCTGCGAGGGCTTCGAGATGACCTTGATGAGGCGGCTGTGGAAGGTGCCCAGCTCTCGGCCCCCTCGGTGCACCAGCCGCAGCACCAGCCGGAAGTGCTTCCTCTTGTCTGCGTCCGAGATGTACAGGGTCTTGGCGCAACCGAATTCCTACGGGGTGCGCGGGCGCGGGGCCGTCTCATCCCAGCCCTCCGCCACCAGGTCTGCCCCATCAGACGTGACATGAAGCAGCACGATCCCAGCTCCCGGGCTCACCCTCGAGGCAGAACCCCGGTCCCCTCGCCTCTCTACCTATCTCTTGGCTTCTTCGGGGATGGGGGTGTGTGTAACGGAGCCCTCCTTGCCGAGGGAGTGGCAAGGATGCGAGCAGAAATAGGACCATGTCCCGTGCGCTCTCACCCTGGAGTCCGGCTGCTCTTCAAAATTCAACTTTTGCGTCTCGGCGGCGCTGCCGGACGCGCCGTCCAGTCCCATGTAACCGCAGACCGTGGGCCCGGTTTCCCCTGCCTGGTGGGCTGGAAAGGGACGCGAGCGGGCTCAGGAAGGACTCAGGTGGCAGGCAAACTGAGTTCTCGCCGCCAGAGGGCGCGGCGACACTGCGCCTGCGACCCGCCCGGCTCCCAGGCCCCACTGCGGCATCCCCCAGCAGGGGGAGGTGCCCGGCAGCCCAGGAGCCCGCCCTCACCTTGGCCCTGCACTGGCTTCACCCTCCATCCGGGACCTGCGAGGTAGACACAGGGCGGGGGGCAGAAGAACCTGCGGAGACATGCAAGCAAGCGCTGGACTCGCACATCCATCTCCACTCGACCGTCTCTAGACATCTCAAAGGCAGCATAAATGGGGCAAGATCCTTGATTGCTCCCCCACCTTTCCCACCTCCGCGGGCTTCTCCCTGCCTGTGGACCCCATTAACATCTGAACTTTCTTTTATCACTCCTTTCACACAACCCATTAATCAGTCCTGCCTCCTCCACATTCAAAACACATCAGAATCCACGGGTCTCTTACCACCTCCACCTTAATCCCAACTGCCATCATTTTTGCCTGGACTGCAGCATCAGCCTTCCGACGGCTCTCTTTGCTTCCACTCCCCCACCCCCCACCTGCTTTGCACAAAGCAGTCACCCTGTCTTTTCCTTTCCTTAAAAGCACGAGTCAATCATGTTACTTGTCTTCCTAAAATCCTTTCGTGGTTTAAATTCGAAGTCCTCACATACTGTGGCCCCTATTTTACCTCTCTGACTTTATTCCCTGCAACATCCCTCTCCTTTTCTAATTCCAGCCCCTCTGACTTCTTTGGCACCAGAATAGGCCAAGCTGGTACAGCCTCAGGGTGCGTGCATTTTTCTTATCTTTCTAATTGGAGCACACTTCTCCTGGATTTTCTCCAGTCTGGATTCTCTTTCACATTCAAGTCTCAGTTCAGATGTCACCTCCTTAAAAGGCCTGTCCACCATCTTGACCTTTCTAGCTAAAGTGTCCCCACTTCAGTTTCTGCTACGTGATGCTATTCTATCACTCTTCTAGCTCTTCGCATGATCTGGAAGGATCTTGATCACTGATAGGTGGGGAGTTTGTGGTCTGTCTCTTCCCCACTACAATGAAGATGCCTTGAGAGCAGGGGCTGTATCTGGCGTCTGGAGCTGTATGTCCAGGGCCCAGCACTGTCTAGAGAGCCTGGCACCTGATAAATGCCCACTAAGTAGTTGTTGAATGAAAGAAGGAATAAATGGGTGGATGAATGAGTGAGTGGGGACTGTAGATTCACAGGGAGGTTCCAAAGTGGGGGCTAGTAGGGGCTGAGGAAAAAGGCTCCTGATTGGCCAAGAGTTGAGCCCTGAGTCTTCCCAGGGTTCTAAGAGGCACGGAACAGGGAGACAAGCATAGAGTGGAAGGCGGCCGCTTGGAGGGGCCGCTGAGGCACCTACCGCTTCTCATTTCCGTAGGACTTCTGGGCCACCTTGGCGTGCAGGATCCGCACAGTCTGCTCACACTGTTGCTGCAGGCACTGGCGCACACCTTCCCTCAGGACCAGGACGCGCTCTGGGGAGGACCTGGGAGTGGGGGCAGGCCGGCGGCGGGGCAGCAGTGATTGTTAGGGGAGAGCGGGCATGGAGCCCAACAAGCAGGTTGAATGGAATGCATGGGGGCAAGGGGCTAATTTAGTTCTGCCCCCGCCTCGGGATCAGGGAGGGGAAGCATTAGGCAAAAGAGGGTATTTGGGTGTAAGGCATGGGTTAAATATTTAGGCTGCCGGGTACTCAATGAGGCCGCACGGAGCCCACCGGGACCACCCAGGCGCCACTCCGCAGGTCTGGCGCCCTGCCCGTTGCAGCCTGAAGCACTGGGGAGAGGCCCCAGTGGCACAAAGGCCACACTTGTGCCGGCCTTGGGATGAAGACTGAGTATGTGAGGGTGCATGGTTTCCTTGCACTTTGAGGGGGCCCACCCCAGTGACATCTTGATGCCAGGGAGAAGAGTTTTGCTGGACCCCCTGGCCCAGAGTGCTCTCTCCTCTGCCCTCAGAAGCCTGGAAACGTGGAAGCGCCCCCAAACGGTGTCCCCAGGATCCTGGGGGGAACATTTGAGTCTTTCGGGAGGGGTCAAAGCAACTCTCCTAACCCCCTTTCTCCCAAGAGAAGGGGCATGTGACTGTCGTAGCTTTCCTTCCCTTAATTAATTACAGGGCCTCCATAATCAAGGGACTGGGCCAGTCAGAGCCCAGGGGCCTGGGAGTTTTGAAGTGCGAGGGTGGTGGGTGCGCCCAAGACTTGAGCAATGCAGAGATGGGGTGGAGGAGTCCACGAGGGCAGAGATTTGAGGGACCACCAGTGGATGGGGCCCGGGGAGCCGTGAACCCCGCGGCTGCCCTTCTGAACCCTTCACCCTTCGCGCAGGACCAGAGTCCGGGGTCTCTCCTCCCTCCTGGAGGGGGCAGCGGAGGGCAGGAGCCCCGCCGCGCCCTCGGAAGCGGGGCCCGGCAGCCGGCGGCGGGAGCCAGGCCCCGCTCCGCCCCTTGGGGCTCTACTCCGGGAAGGGCCTCGGAGACTTGCGACGCATTCCGGCGGCGGAGAGCGGAGCCGCCCAGCCTCCCGCTGGGAGCCGAATTCCGGCCCCGCAGCTCGAGCCGCCGGCTCCCGGGGTGGCAGGAGCAGGGGCGCCGCGCTGGCCCCGCCCCAGCCCTCGGAGGAAACGGGAGCGCTCGCCGCCGGTGGGAGGGGTCCGCAGCCCGCGCTCCCCCTCCCCACCGCCAGCCCCGGGTTAAATGCGGCCGCCGCCTCGGCTCGCTCCAGCCGCCTGGCAGTCCCCACCTCGGGCACGCTGCCTGAGCCGTTACCTGGTCCAATTGCCCGGGAGGCTCCGCCCGTCGGCTCCGCTCTGCGGCCGCGCCTCCGAGCTGTCCGGCAGGCTCAGGTGAGTCAAAGGGCCCGGGGGCGCTGAGGGGTCTGCGGGGGAGCAGGCGTCAAGCCAGACCAGGCGACCGTGTTTTACCGCGGCTGTACCACTGACGGTGCCCCCATCTGCCTCGCAGTGCCCTTCTTCATTTCCGTGGGGTCCTTTCCAAGTGGAGCCCCCACCAACAAGGCCACCATGGGGAGGAGGACTTTCCCCCTAATCGCCTCCCTCGAGGAACCGCCAAGAACGTCCCCACGGTGTTTATTCTTCAGCCAACTCTTGAGGGGTTATTCACAGACCTCTCCGGCCCTTCAAGCCCAGTTCTCCACCCTCAGACATTTCCGAATCTTACCACCTTTAGGATTAACCCCTCAGAGGAGCTCGGGGCTCTAGTGTCAGACCTGTCACCACACTGCTGTGTGACTTTGGGCAAGACACTAATCTCTGAACCTTATTTCTCCCCCTGCGGAATGAGAGGGTTGGGAAGGTGATGGGCTTTGAGGCAGTCGCTATTTTGACTCTCTAGGATTCCTGGGGTGGCAGTGGGGGGCCGGGGAGACGTGGGCTCAGGCCAAGAGCAAGATGAGGGGGAATCCCAATCAAGATTTGGGGGCCCAGAGGCCTCTGCAGGTGAGGAAGAACGGGAGGTGGCAAAGGCCCCTTGTCTCGGGCCCCGTGCGCCCCAGAGGTGCTGGCCCTGGCTGTGGCCCAAGCTGGGGAAGGCCTTCCTCACCCTCCGCTTTCCAGCGGCAGCTGACACATCTGGCTTACTCAACCTCCCACCACGGGCCCTGCCAGAGGGATTTTTGTTCTTCCACCAGGCCTGAAAGGCGAGGGCGGAGAGGATCCGGGTCGGAAAGACCGCCTGGAGTGAGTGAGCTGCAGGCACCCGACCTTGCTCAGAATAGGCCCATTCACAGAATTGGGGGAGGGGGGTAGAGGGGCTGCGGTTGGGTTAGGGCAGCTGGTCCCCTCTGCCAAGAAACAAGCAACAGAAAAAAGGCTAACGCAGCTTCAGCATGGGGCGGGGGTGGGGCAGGGTACAGAGCAGTGGGAGGGGATGTAAGGAAAAGAGGTTTAGTGACTCTTGGAGCCAGGCGGCCCAGAAGGGAGAAGAGCCAGGAGTCCCGGGTTCTAGTCGCAGGTTCCTTTGCAGCTCCGCGGGCAGCCTACTTGGGCCTCAATTTTCCCATCTGTACACGGGAATCCTTCGGGATTATCAAGGGCCGTCGCCAAGGGCAGTGGAAGAGTGAGTGCTCACCTGTTGCCCGTACAGGGTCCATGGCCGCACTCGGGCCCCACTCACCGCCCTCCCGGCGCATCCAATGCAGCTGTCCCCGGAACCCTGCGCGCCCCTGCTTCTTGGCCCTTGTGCGGGATATATCCTTCCCCGGGCTTATCTCCAAGGCCCCCGGGCTCCCGGCCACTGTTTGCTCTGGGCAGGGGCACCTGCTAGGCAGATGTGGGCTTCCCACGGCCACCTAACCAACGCAGCCAGACCCAGGAAGACGCCCCCTGGCGGCCTCTCCTGAGAGCAGGAGGGAAGTGGAGGCGCCAAACTTGCCTGGTGGGTTTTGGCCTACGTGCTGCGGGTCCCCAACCCCCCAGCCCCGTGAAAGGGCGCGGCTCTCCCCGGCGGCCTGAGGCTGGGCAGTGCATATCTGAGCGTGCGCGTTCATGTGCGCGAGCGCGCGTGTGTATTGGAAGGACAGCCACACAAAAGCGCCTTAAGTGAGGAAGGGAGGGGGTCGAGGTGGGAGAGTGGCTGGCTTTGGTCTGCAGAGGTTCCCCCAGGAGGAGAGCGCGTGGAGCGGAACACGCCGCTGGTTTTTGGAACAGCGTCAGCATAGGACTGTATCGCGGCGAGCCACTTTCTTGCCAAGCGACTTTGGGTACCAGAGTTTACCTTTTCTGAGCCTGTTTCCTCACCTGTACAATGGGAACAATAACGGTCTTAGTCTCATAGAATTGCCGAAAGGATTAAATGTCCGAGTGCATAAGAAGCATTTAACACTGCTCAGTATTTAGAAAGGCCTTTTTTCTTTTTCGTTTATTTTTGTTTTTGTTTTCTTTTAGGGGGCCTTTTTCTTTTTAAATATTATATTTTTGAAATCTACTTTCTATTTATTTACTATTCTGCAATTCTGCAGAGTAGAATTCCTTGTATTTCCTAGCACTGTAATGCAATATTTTTTTATTATGACAAATTTCAAACATACACAAAGGTAGAGAGATTAGCAAAATAAATCTACCCCTCCAAGTGCCCATCACCCAGAATGAGAGTTCTGTAAACATTATTGCTTTGCTTTTTTCCTTGCACCCTCCAGGCTCCAACACTTCCATTCCCTGCCACTCAAGCGCCATGAGGGGCCTTCAGTGCTCGCCACTGCTCATGTTGCTGCTTTTTCTCCAGTCCTGGGAAACCCAGCTCCAGTTTGCAGGTGAGTGGGGCTCAGCCCTCACAAATAGGGGGAAGGGAGCAGAAGCTGATTCTCCCTCTGCAGCCAGCTAGGTCTGCAGGGCAGAGAAAAAGCAAAGGCTCTGAAATCATAAAGGGGCGGGTTCTAGTTCACAGCTTCCCCTCTCTGGGACTCAGTTTCCTTATCTGCAGGATGTGGTTTAGAGGTGACAAAGTTGGGCTCACGACAAACTGCCCATTTGGTGTTTAATTTCAAAAAGTTAATTGAAAAATCAGGAGACTTCACATACAAGTCCCGATTTGGGACTTCTCTTGAAAAATCCAAGGATCTGTTAACTGGGGATCCACATCTGGCTGTAGGAGGGATACGGGTGCCGGCCAGCCTAACCCAACCAGTTCACTCATTTATGTTGCCCGCCTGGTCCTATAGACATTTGAGATTGCCACATCCCTTCGCCTACTCCAGAATTGTAGAAAATCCCCTCAGAATAGCCTTAAGAGCTGAAGGATAGAGAATTGGGGGGAAATCTGGCCCAGGCCCTTAGCAAATGCTAAGTGAATGTATCTAACTCGCATTTGCTATGTTAATTCTGCGCTAGGCGCTGTTACCGCCGGGATAGCACCATTTCGCCCTGGGTTTCCTTGGGGATCTCTTCCAAGATGAGGTTTTGCAGATCTAGGAAAGTCCTTCCTGATCTTCTCGAAGGTCCCAGGTGTCGGACGGGGCCCCTGGATTTGGTGTTCGTGATTGACAGCTCGCGCAGCGTGCGCCCCTCTGAGTTCGAGACCATGCGGCAGTTCCTGGTGGGCCTCCTCCGCGGCCTGGACGTGGGGCCCAATGCCACGCGCGTCGGCGTGATCCAGTACTCGAGTCAAGTGCAGAGCGTCTTCCCTCTCGGCGCCTTCTCGCGACGCGAGGATATGGAGCGAGCCATCCGCGCTCTGGTGCCGCTAGCTCAGGGCACCATGACCGGGCTGGCAATCCAGTACGCCATGAACGTGGCCTTCAGTGTGACCGAGGGCGCGCGCCCGCCGGAGGCGCGCGTGCCGCGCATCGCTGTCATCGTGACCGACGGGCGGCCCCAGGATCGCGTGGCTGAGGTGGCGGCGCAGGCGCGCGCCCGGGGCATCGAGATCTACGCAGTGGGTGTGCAGCGCGCCGACGTGGGCTCCCTGCGGGCCATGGCGTCTCCCCCGCTGGACGAGCACGTGTTCCTCGTTGAGTCCTTCGATCTCATCCAGGAGTTTGGCCTGCAGTTCCAGGGCCGGCTGTGTGGTGAGTTAGGGGAAGCGCTGGAGAGAGGCGCGGACTCCCCTGTCGCTTAGATGCAGCTTCCCTCCACGTGAATAACATCCGGTCCCGGGAGGCACCGCCCACTCTTGCATTAGCCCCGCCCACCAGATGGTTGAGCGGCGCTGGGCTACCGCAGGTGGCGTCAAATCCAGCTCTGCCCACTTTTGCTTAGGCTTCGCCCGCAAGAACCAACATTTAGCGTGCCTGCTCACCCGGATGAGCTATTGTGGTTTACCACAGGCCTAAAGTCAAACTCCAAAATCGCCCCTCGACATAAAAAGCACCGCCTTTCAAAGCTGAGAGCAGTCGCCCACCTGCGAGTCATGTCCCGCCCACATGGGCACGGCCACGCCCACTCTCATTTTAGTTCCTCCCACAATGCTGCCGGTCCGGTCTAGTCACCCCTTGAATTATTTCACCCACCATGATTTAGTACCTCTCCGCCTCCTCTACCTTGCTCCTGTGCAGTCCTGCTCTGTCCCATTGACGCATTTAGCCCGGTGACCCCTTCTGAGCCTATTCATAGGAGCTACTCAGGCCCTATTCTTTCCCTAAGCCCTCCCATCTGGATTGGCCCTTTCAAATGAGGCTTGTCCCATCTAAAGCTGTATTTGAGCTTGGTGCCTGCCTCTGACCCCACCCAGCTTTTTCTTGTTGGAGGGTTCTGCCCATCTGTCCCTCGCTGATTCTACTGTTGTGTGTCCTCAGGAAAGGATCTGTGTGCTGAGGGGGGACACGGCTGCCAGCACCAATGTGTCAGCGCCCCGGGCACGTTCCACTGTGCCTGCAACCCTGGCTACCAGCTAGCTGCAGATAACAAGAGCTGTTTGGGTGAGAGCTGCCCCTGCCCTGCAGTCTCACTGCTCCCAAGTCTTCTGTGGCTCCCTATTGCCCCAACATCAGACCAATGAGTCTGGAAGGGTTTTGAAAGGAAAAGTTCAGTGCCCTTGCTTTGTGGGTCTAAGAAAGGGACAGTATTGCCTGCGGCCACACAATTCCTTGATAAAATCTTGACCACACAGTTAAGTATTCTTTCTACACCATTCTCTCCCTTATTTCAGGCTTGTCTCCTACCTGGCCTCCCAAGCTTATTTGTGAATTTTCACATGGATATCTTCTTACTGTTTCTGTTACTTAGACACACATTGTTGGGGTCTTCAGTTAGGGTCTCCATACTCCTCCCCACCCCTCAATATACACGGCTCATTTCTGCTTTTGCATCTCAGCTTTTTCTGGGCTGCCCTTGCTACTTCTCTCTGCAAATGCTTCAAGGCCTGGCTCTTCATTTTTGTCTTCTGAAAAGCTATGGCATACTATGCCTCCCTTATACAACTGGGATTTGCTTTTTTGTGTGTATGTGTGTCCACTCCTTTGGTCATGACGGCAGCTACCATTCACGGAGTGCTGATTTAGTATTAGACAATGCACTTGAAGCTTTCCATACATCAACTCTCAATCTCACGACAACTTGGGAAAAGAAGTTCATGTGTTCCCAATAATGCAGATGTCAGCTGGGGTTTTCTTGTTTCCAGAACTTAGAAAAGGCTGGCTTGAAGCCTTATGTGATGACCTCTTAACATTTGACTCTTTCCCCAGCATCTCTGGGAATTCCCCAAGTGCTTACATTCTATGGTCACCTCTTACTCTGAGCTTCTGCTGAATTCATTCAGTTCATTTCTCAACCCGTACATGCTGTTCTTGTTTTATGCATGTAAATCAGCCTCTTCTTTGATTTGCACACTTGTGCATGCAAGGACATGTGTGTGTACATGTAAGTCGTGCATGTGTCCATTTTACTAAAGATGGGGGTGGACAGAGGTGCGAGTTACATCTAAGTAAAGTCAAACATACACACATGAAAGAAACACCTACTATTAATGATTGAATATTAGACACCCTTGATCCCTGAAGTTCTGTCGCCCCATTAGAAGTGATTTTTCACTGGCAACCTCAGCCCACGCAGGTACTCATGCTCACACTATCTCTCTTTTGTTCTTCCTCTGTCCACTCCCATCTCTTTTCTAGGAACCCCAAATTCTCACTTTTCTCGTGCAGGGCAATCTATATCTCCCCAGTCCCTATTTTCCAGCTCAGCTCCGGGCTGTCTTTGCACATCTCAACCATCAAGATACTCAGCAGGCAATAGTTCACCCTCCTTAAAAGGAAGTTGTAAATAGCAATTGCACTCTTCCATTATGTTCCTATTTTGCAGATGGGGAAAAAGAGGCTCAGTAGGTAGTGGCGGAGCCTGGTCCTCCTCTGTGTCAGTGAGCATCTTGAGGGCAGGGGCCCTGTCTTCTACAACTGTCAATTCTTGTTCTTATGCCTGGCTTAGTAACAGGCACGTTGGGATGCAGCTGGGTTTTGAGTCGGGAGAGCCACCTGGCCCACTAGGAAATCAGAAATGCCTGGGTACCACCCCAGACTAATTAAGTCAGGATCTGGGTGGGGGTTTGGGGCCCAGGCATAGGTATTTTTAAAAAGCTCTTCAGATGACTTCTGTTGGGCCTGGGATGAGCAGCCCCTTCCAGGGCACATGCGGACCTCACCTCTTCCTCAGCCATTGACCTGTGCGCTCAAGGGACCCATGGCTGTGAGCACCGCTGCATCAGGTCCCCAGGCTCCTATTTCTGTCGCTGCCAAGCTGGCTTTGTACTTCAGCAGGACCAGAGGAGCTGCAGGGTTGAGCGAGCCCCACCCCTCGCATCCTGGACTGAGGTCCGTGATGGTTCCAATCAGAAGCGATGCTTTGCTCTCTCTCTTCCTTCCCACCAGCCGTTGACCACTGCAGCTTTGGGAACCACAGCTGCCAGCATGAGTGCGTTAGCACCTTTGGTGGGCCACGGTGCCACTGCAGAGACGGCCACGACTTGCTGCCCGATGGGAGGAGCTGTCAGGGTGAGGAGGGGTCTCTTGTGTTTGTGCAGAGGGGCAAGGGATCTTGGCTGGCAGAGTCCGCCTTGATCCAACCTGACTCGTCTCTCCTTGAAGCCCGGGACCTTTGCAATGGTGTAGACCATGGATGTGAGTTCCAGTGTGTGAGTGAGGGCCTCTCTTACCGCTGCCTGTGCCCCGAGGGCCAGCAACTCCAGGCAGATGGCAAGAGCTGCAACCGTGAGTGATGGGTGGGAGGGTGCTCTGTCTGCCCCCGCCCCCCTGCCCACACTCTGAGCACCCTCGATTCTGCCCTTGCTGTGGCCCAAGGGTGAGCTGGGAATGTGTGTGTGTTGGTGATGGTGGGGTGGGGGGTGGAGGGCGTGCCGTGTCCTGCCTCCATCTCTTTCCCCTCAATCCTCTACCCTACTGTCGTGGTTAATATCAGAAGTACACATTTGATCCTATTTCTCCCTTGCTCAAGAGTCTTCTGGGCTTGCCAGTGCCTACCCCTGAGTTCAGATGCCTTACCCCTGAGTTTTTCAGACGGTGGGTGCAGCCACCTTAGTGGATAATGAAATCAAATTAGTTTTTTTTTTTTTAAAGAAGAAAATAGAGCTTACTGCATGTGGAAAGAGTAAGTATTGTTTCATGAAACTTAATTATGCGTGAGCATCCAAAGTGCGTCATATTGTATTATTATTTTGACTGTGGGTGTAGTCAAAATTTTGAAACCACTGCCTCACCTCATCTCAGCCAACCTAGCACACCTGCTCATCCTGGAAGAACAAATCAGATGTTACCACCTCTGTGCACCCTTCCTCCTCAACTCGAGAAGAGTGAATTATTCCTACCTATTCCTACCTTGGGCTCCCTATATGCCCCTCTATTCTAGCACTTTCCTTGGCTGCAGCATAGGGCATGTCTGACTGCTCTGTTTTGTCCTGATTTCCTTAGGATCCCAGTTATGTTCATTTATTGTTGAACCCCCTTCAGGACCTAGCAAAGTCCCCGATTCAGAACAGGGGGGGTAACTTTGTAGGGTGATTTAGGAGCATGGGTTTCGGGATCAGACAGATCTGGCTTCAAATCCTTCTTAGCCACTATTAGCTATGGAGCCTAGAGCAAATTATCCTTCAGAACCTAAGGTTATATAAAATGGGGATAATACCTAAAATTATTGGGAAGATGGAGAAAAAATATATGACGCACCTAGCCCAGTACCTGGCACACGGTAAGCTGTCAAATAATGTTTTTGTTTTTATTTATTATTGGGATCGTTTATATATTAACAACATATATTTTTCAGTGTATATTATTGTTGATACATTTATTGTTGTCATAAAGTTTTATTAATTTATTATTATTATTACCATTATTATCTAGTACAGTGCCTGGCACAGGAAGGACTTCACACATGGTACCTGTTATGTGAGAAATGTTTGTGAATGACCAGGTGGATAGGTGGCAGCTGCCAGCCCAGGATCGGGCCCCCAATCTAAGCTCTTCTCACTGTATAGGGTGCCGGGAAGGCCACGTCGACCTGGTTCTGCTCGTCGATGGCTCCAAGAGCGTGCGGCCGCAGAATTTCGAGCTGGTGAAGCGCTTCGTGAACCAGATCGTGGACTTCCTGGACGTGTCCCCCGAGGGCACGCGCGTGGGGCTGGTGCAGTTCTCGAGCCGCGTGCGCACCGAGTTCCCACTGGGCCGCTACGGCACCGCGGCCGAGGTCAAGCAGGCGGTCCTGGCCGTGGAATACATGGAGCGCGGTACCATGACCGGGCTGGCGCTGCGCCACATGGTGGAGCACAGTTTCTCTGAGGCGCAGGGCGCCCGGCCCCGCGCCCTCAACGTGCCTCGCGTGGGCCTGGTCTTCACCGACGGCCGCTCCCAGGATGACATCTCCGTGTGGGCCGCGCGCGCCAAGGAGGAAGGTGGGCTTGGCGCGGGACGCACTGGCCTGGGGTTGGGTGGGACGCGGAAGGGGGTCTTACCTGAGGCCTGGGGCGCCCCCCGTGTCCCCCCCCCCATCTCCCGGCCCTGTAGGCATCGTCATGTACGCCGTGGGCGTGGGCAAGGCGGTGGAGGAGGAGCTCCGCCAGATCGCCTCGGAGCCCGCGGAACTGCATGTGTCCTACTCCCCCGACTTTGGCACCATGACGCACCTGCTGGAGAACCTCAGAGGCAGCATCTGCCCGGGTGAGCGCATCTGACTTTGCTCAGTGCCCAGCCTCCGAGCTTCCCCCCTCCTATCCAACCCCGTCCCCTTGGTAGAGTTATAGCCGGGGGTGGGACTCACTAGTCAGAGCCTTGTGACTCCAAGTGTGGTTCCTGGACCAGCGGCAGACTTGTCACCTGGTGGCTTGTTAGAACTGCAGCATTTCCAGAGCTCTCCAGACTGAATGAATCAGATTCTGTACTTTAACGAGACCCTCGGGTGATTCCCAAGGCCGTCAGCACTAAGCACTAGACTGGGCTGGCTTCCTGCGCCTCAAATTAGTGGGTGCTCACAGTAATTTGAGGAAACCTTTTCAAAGGCGTGCCACACTCCTTGCGAGCAGAGTCACCTCACATATTCCCTTAACGTGTTGGAATTCAACTACACAGACCTGGCAAAGTGACAGGACTGAGTGTTCTGAGTTCGCAAAGACATGTTTTTTTGTGTTTTTTTTGTTTTTGTTTTTGTTTTTTACAATATCGCCCATAAATTCAATCCGTCTACTTCATCTGGTGGTCACTTGAGGAAAAAGGGACCAACTCTATCTGTGGAGGAGAAGTGGGCTGTCGAACCTGTGTACTGCACTTTACAGGTCATCTAGGGACCTTCTCGGGGGAAATTTTTACCACAGAGTCTTTAGACTCTAACCCGGGCCAGAGATGTGACTCTTTCACATTACCAGGCCCCTCCAGAGCTAGGTTAAGCAGAGCTGGGCTGGCCTGGAGAATCTGCAGTTCAAAAAAATACTTTTAAAATATATATTTTAAAATATATACAAATAAAAATATATATAAAACATATACATCTGTGTATATACACATACATATATGCACCCAGGTGTATGTATGTGCATAAGCATACATACACATACACGCCTACCTACCTCTCCCTCCCTCGCCCTCTCTCACTCTCCAAGCTCACTCTGATAATTAGCTAGGATACTGTGGAAGCACTGAATTAACTGCTCTGTCAGGGCCCTTCCTGTCCTGATGCTTATGTCGCCCACAGTGTGACTTTGGGCAAGTCACTTAACCTCCATCCCTATCATAACTTCCCTCTTCTGTAACAGGGGAGGGCCCTGGCTGCCCAAGCTTGCTTCCGGCTCTGAAATTCTAAGAGAAATCTGGGCTCTGTGTTTGAGGCTCTTCACCAATCAGCTGTCTGGTCTTGGGCTGATCTTCTCCTTTCTCTGGCCCTTGGTTTCCCCAGCTGTGAAGATAGGCATCTTTGCAGGACGTTATCAGTACCATTGATGACATATCATAGAGCAATTTGCTAAGGGTCCAACTAGACTAAGAAATCGCTCTTAAATCGTAAGAGCAACTCTTCTGTGAAGGCATTGTGCTGTTACATGGGAAAGGGCACGCGTTTACAAAATTTTGGTGAATCTAAGATACCGTCCACTGTAAGACTCTCCATTATTTTATATACTGCTAAGAAAAAACAGGTGCCAAATTTAGTTGTAAGGCACATATTTTGATTTCAGGAATGTTGACATGTGTGCGGAAATAGACTTGATTCACTGGTTTTTGTTTGCTTGTTTGGATCAGTGGTTTTTATTTTTAAATTTTTTTTTAAAAGATTTTATTTATTTATTTGAGGGAGAGAGAGCGAGCACGAGTGAGAGGCAGAGGGAGAAACAGACTCCTCGATGAGCACAGAGCCTGATGCAGGGCTCAATCCTGAGATCATGACCTGAGCTGAAGGCAGATGCTTAACCAACTGAGCCACCCAGACACCCCTGGATCAGCGGTTTTTAAACATCAGTGTGCAGGAGATTCACCTGGAGGGTTTGTTAAAACACCATTTTCTGGGCTCCAACCCCAGAATTTCTGATTCAGTAAGTCTGAGGTTTGAGTCTGATAATTCGCATTTCTAATAACTTCCTAGGTGGTACTGACGGTGCTGGTCCAGGGACCACACTTTGAGAATTACTGGTCTAACTGAAATACACAATAATGTGTATACTTGAACCAGGCAATACACTACCTCTTCCCTCTCTAATAAGGTACATGTGCCCACTTAAATTACTTTAAAAACTTCAAAATGTTAGTTCTTTAATCACATTAGCCACATTTCAAATGTTAAATAGCTGTATGTGGCTTGTGGGTATGGCACTGGACAGACCAGAAACAGAATTATTCCCATCACCACATGAAGTTTCATTTGGAGAGTGCTGCTGTCATTTGGACTCTTGCTACTCAAAGTGTGGTCCACAGACCAGCAGCACCAGCAGCACTTGGTAGCTAATTAGAAATGTGGAGTCTCAGCTCCTTCACCATTCAGAATCAGAATCTGTATTTTAACAAGGTCTGGTGATTCCAATGAGCACTAAGGTTTCAGAAATACTCTTCTAAGATGTACACACACACACACACACACACCATAGAATTCTCAGCACCACCAATGATTAGGTTTTCTCATTGTACCCGTTTTTACACACAAGGAAACTCAGGCTTAGAAAGGTTGCGTGAGTTTTGCAGGATCTCACCGCTGCCTAGCTGGTGTTTGAATCCGAAGCCCACATACTCAGCCACAGGCGGGTGGAGGTGTATCGGAGGGCCTTGCCAGGGCCGGCTCGTCCTCCCGCAGATTCTCATTCCCCTGACTCTCTGTGCCCGGCTGGCAGAGGAGGGCATCGGTGCGGGTACAGAGCTCCAGAGCCCATGCGAATGCGAAAACCTCGTGGAGTTCCAGGGTCGCACGCTGGGGGCGCTCGAGAAGCTGACGCAGAACCATATCCTTTGGGGCCGGAGGCCGGGGCTGTAGGGGGAAGTGCAGGAACCCCCGAGACCCCCAGCGGCTTCCTTAACCGCTCACTGGCCCAGCTGGCGGCGCGCCTGGAGGATCTGGAGAACCAGCTGGCCACCCAGAAGTGAGGGCCGCCGGTGGCCGGGAGCCGGGCAGGGGAGCGGCCCCGCGGACTGTGCCCTCGGGGCGCCGTCGGGGCGCTGGGGCCGGGCAGCTCCGGGGGCCCCCAGGACTTGGGCTGTCGGGGAGGGGGCGCTGGCGGGCTCCCCAGCGCTGCGCTCGAGCTGGCCTCGCCTGGACCAGAAGCCGGACTGCGGGGGACCGAGGGGCGCACTAGGTCCGCACACCCTCGCTGTGTGTTGCGCTCAGTTCTTTGTTGGATTTCCTTTTTGTTTTTTCTTAAAAAAAAAAAAAAAAATTTTTTTTTTGTTTTTTTGTTGTTGTTGTTGTTTTTGTTTCCACGGGGTCGGTTTGTGGGTCTTGCTGGGCCGCCAGGGGGAGGGGAGGCAAGACGCAGCGCGCTCCGGCGGCGCCCGGGCGGCGGCTCCTCGGAGAAAGGCGCATTGTGCGGGGGTCGGGCTGGGGGGCAGGGGGCCGGGCGCTGCTTTCCCCCCTTGTTTATTCAGCCGCGAACAGACGGCTTCTTATGCGGGCTGCGGGAAGGGAGGGGGCTCAGAGCGGCACCCTTGGGGTTTGAGCGAGACTGCGCCCCTCCATCCCCCAGCGGATGGAGCGCTTCGGTCTCTGGCGGTGCTTGTCTCGTGGTGCCCCCAGATCGGGCTGAAAAAGCTGCTAGAACTGGGTTGGGGAGTCGGTGAGGAAGCGAGAGGCAGTCACTGAACTCCCATAATGGACGGGGTGGGGGTAGATAGATGAGGGTAGCTTGGATATCTCCCTCCCGCACTACGAAGGAAAAAGAGAAGGCGTCAGCCAGGACGTCTGGCCAGAGCTGCTGCTCAGGCTGTGACCCGTCCTCTTCACCCCCCCCCCCCCCGCTCCCCCAAAACAAAAACAAAAGCCAACCCTCTATCAGGAAAGAGCCAAGTGCATGTAAGAAATTGCTAAGATTAAAATACTCCAGTTCTCCCGATTTTGGCCAATTACTCTGGGTTTGTTTCCTTATCTGTAAAATGGGGATTGAAATTGTTACCCCCAAACGTGATGGTGAGAATGGAGGAAATTATTCCAAGGCATCTGAACTGCGCCTGGTACATATTAGGCCCTCGATTAATGGTAGCTATTAAGCTTATAATAATAGTTAATATATTTTGTCTTGGGCATTACTCCAAGTGATTTGCAGGTGTTTTCATTTTATCCTCAGACAGCCTTATGAGGTAGGAATTATCGCCTTTATCATCCCCATTTTATAGGGAGGAAACTGAAGCATAGAGAAGTTAGTAAGTTTCCCAAGGTCACAGAACTACTAAGAAGCAGAACCAAGGTATATTAGTTTCCTATGGCTGCTGTGACAAATTGTCACAATTTCAGTGGCTTTACACAACACACATTTATTACCTTATAGTTCTGGAGGTCAGAAGCCTGAAACGGGCTGGCAGGGCTGCCTTGCTTCCAGAAGCTTCTGTTTTCTTGCCTTTTCCAGCTTCTAGGGGTTCCCCGATTTCCTTGGTTTGTGGCCTGGTGTCACTTCCACCTTACCTTCTGGTGTCACACCTCCTTCTGGCGTGACCCTCCTGTTTCCATTTTACAAGGACCTTTGTGATTATACTGGGCTGACCCAGATAATCCACACTAATCTCTGCATCTCAATCTCTGACTTCATCACAGCTGCAAAATCCCTTTGCCACGTCAGGTGACATAGTCACTTGTTCCAGTGGACATCTTTTGGGGGCATTATTCTGCATACACACGGGTCTGAAGCCCCACACACTGAACTGAGAGCAGACCTCTGAAGCACATCTATGCCCGGCACCTTGCTAGGCTTGAAGGGGGAGAAACATAGTTGAGAAAAGCCCATGGTGGGGGGCAGGTAGCTCAGGGCTGAGGGGGTGAGGTGCACCTGACTATCTCTGCGGCAGAAGGAGGGACCTTCAGGTGAGAACGTGGAGCAGGTGGGTAAGGGCAGGTAAGCAGGGAGAGATCTTGGAGGAGGGGGCCTGGAGCCCAGACCTAATCCATGGCTGGAGTCTCTGCACGGCATGAACGGGTGTGGTCAGGAGTGACTGGAGTATGGGGGAGCAGGACGACTGAGATCTTCCCCACACAGGAGCGGCAGGTCAGCTGAAGTGCTAAGCACAGTGCCCGGCATATTACCTCTTCGGCACACCAGACCTAGAGGACAGGATTGCCTGCCCAAGGTCACGCAGTGAGAGAACCCCAGCCGGATGCGGCAGCAGCCCGGGGAGTCTGATTAGAAGCGAGTCCTCAACTGATGAGGGGAGCACTGTGGGCAAACGGCAGCTCCCTCCTTCCCTCCTGCCCAGACCTGGCCAGGACTGTCTTTGGCTTTTCTTTCCTCCAGGGCTCTTGCCTCCTGCAGTCCCCCTAGCGGCCACTGGATGGCGCCCGGAGCTCTGACTTGGAGTTGGGTCCCAGAGCCCTAATGGGCACTTGGCACCCGGCGCTTGGACTGATGAACCAGACCTGCCCTTCCATAAGTTCCTCCTTTCCCGCTCTGGAAGACCCACAACCCTAGCCTAGAAGCAGCTTCTGTTCCTTAGGCATTGGCCATAGACCGGCCCTGCTACTGACCAGCTGTGTGTCGGTGTTGACAGCTGCTGGTTCCCTTGTCCATCTTCCAACTCTCCCTCTCTCTCACTTCCCTTTCCTCTTCTCCCCTTTATCCTTTGGATAAGAAAGAATGTCCCACAGATGGATAGCTAGCCCTTGCTTCTTTGTTTGCACCCGCCTCCTTCAAAGGATAGAAGACTTAGAAAGGGCTCATCGGTTCAGTAAAATAAATATCCATGAACCCAAGAACAGAAAATAAGAATCCAAGTAACAGTGGAGGGAGAGTAACACTGCCAGGCAAGCCTAGGTTGAGAGAAGTCGTGGAGCCTGAACAGACACTGGTCTTCCTTGAGTCCAGACGAGCAGGAAGGTTATGTGGCTCTCAGAATCTGGTAGGACTGGGTGCAGGGCAATTATGTTTGGGGGGCCTCTTGAGCCCAGGTGTCCTGCAGGGATCTCAGAGCCTGCAGCCCTCTTGGTTCCCTGCAGATATGAATGTTTAAAAAGGACAGTGTCTTCTGCGGAGGTTGATCGAGAGGTCACTCGTGGAGCTGTTTCTTATTCTTGGTAAAACGCACTAGACATGGTCTCAGATGGGAAAGCCAAGGGCAAGAAGGGCTGCAGCCTCAGCCAGTCAGCCCGATCCCCTTTCTGAATCCCCCTCCCCTGTGTTCTCTGGCTCTCTGTTTGTCCATGATTTTTGGCATTTCTATCCTATTCTAGCTCAAAGCTCTTCTCAGTTTCTCCAGTTGGCAAAGCTGCTCTCTTCAAGGGTTATCTACTCTTCTGGATCTTTGGACCCAAGATAGCAAGAAAAGGGAGAGAAGAAAATTATCAATCACAAAACACCTACAATGTGCCAGGGACCCTGCTATGCCTTGCACCTGCATCGTGCTGTTTAAACCCCTCGACCTACAGAGGGGAAAACAGGTTCGGAAGAGCCCAGTTGTCCAAGTCACAGAGCTTCAGAGCTAGGATTTGAACCCAGGTGTCCCCTATCCCAGAGTGCGCCCCACTCGCATTTCTACCCTTCAAGTCATCAGGGACAAAGTTGAACTTTTTCAAAGAAACTTTTACTGGGAAACTTACAAGGCGGACAAAAGCAAAGCCCAAGGTATGGAAGGGAAGAGGGGGCAGGATGGTGGTTCTCTACTTGCCCCCACGGCCGGCTCTGCCTTTCCCAGGTCCAAGGAGAGTCTTTTTCCTGAAGTGAATAAAACCTTCCGCGGCTCCCCTGGGACTTCTCCCTCCCCCACCAGGGGGCACAAGGCAGATGAAGTTCTCCCCGGCAGCTGGGGGGGGGGGGGCGGATTTGAGGAGGGGGCTGGCGGAGGAAAGTAACAACGCCACCATAGAACACACAGAGGACGGGCGGGTCCATTTTCTCCCAGATGAACAAGAGAATCTCAGGGTGACCTCTGTCCCTAATCCTGGCAGGTGCTCCAAAAATACCTTCCCAGTTAGTATTTCTTGAACATCTAGTTCAGAGATACGTTAGCTATTCTACTAGGCACCGGGGATGCAATGGTAAAAAAGAGAATCGTACTCCTCCTCTTCAACTTCTGTTCTAAGAGGGGAAGGCAGACGACAAATAAGTAAATGAATAAAGGTTCATAGTGATAATACTAAGAAGATAATAAAATAAAGGTATGAGCGGTGCTGTCCAGTAGAATTTCTGTGTTGGTGGAAATGTTCTCTATCTACATTGTTCAGTGCTCGCTTCGGCAGCGTGTATATATCCGCGCTGTCCAATATTAGTAGCCAATGTGTGGCTACTGAGCCCTTGAAATGTGGCTTGTGTGGCTGAGGAACTGAATTTTAAATATTGTCTTAATTAATTTGTTAATTAATTAATTACAAGTTAAACAGCCCCATGTGGTTATTGGCTACTGTATTAGGCAGTGTAGGGAGAGAGGGGAGGACTTCAGGAGGGTTGGGGAAGGGAGACTGTCCCAGATGGTGATCTTTGAGCCGAGGTCTGAGTGAGGAGAAGGGGAACAGACCTGCAGTGTTCTGGGGAGAGAGTGCAAATGCGGGGCTGCAGGTGAACCAGCCCGGTGACCCCAGCGCCAAGGAAAGATGGTCACCCCCTCCCCCATGCATGCACTGGAACTTGGTGGGCAGGACAGTGGGGCTGGAGTTGAAGGTGGGTGGAGAGACGCCCCTCGAGGGGCGAGGGGAGCTGGGCTGGGTGGTCTGCTGGATGTGCTCCTGGAGGCCCTGCTCCCTCACACCTCTTGGGCCCCTCCCTTGCCTGCCCCGTCCTCTCTCGGGGTCTGGGGAGGATCCGATGGGACAAGGGGACAAGGTGACGGTTGGAATGCTTCCTAAACTTAAAATGCTGCCCATGAGAGAAGTCTAGAGCTCTGGTCCTGAGTGTGGAGCGTCACTTGGGAGCTTGTAGGAATGCATATTCTCAGGTCCCACCCTAGATCTACCGCTTCACCTCTCTGGGAGTGGGCCCAGCAATCTGCATTTCCACAAGCCCCCCAGGGGGCGGTGACATGCGCCCAAGTTTGTGAGCAGTGGCCCAAGAGGGATGGCATTCAATTCCTCTTCCTCAGCCTCGTTCACCGCTCCCCCCACAGAGTCCCCCCCGCAGTGTCCCCAGCCTCCCCTCCCTCCCCGACAGAGCTCCTTGATGGCCGGTGTCGGTGCTCACCGTCCTCCTGAGCCTCCTCCCCACAGGACTGGCTCCGTTTTTAGCTCCACATACACAGACTTTTAAAAAAACAACTGGTAAATAAATGCTCTGTGTTAAAAACATTTTTTTTGTAATTATTAAAGTAATTCAGGCTCATTGCTAAAATAAAACTTGAATAGCACAGAGAGTATCAAGTGGAAAAAAAAAATCCCCTTGCTCTCCTAATCCCATTCCCCAGAGGTAACCACAGGACAACCATTCCTTGTGATTCTTTCCAGACGTTTCCGGCGCTCACAGAGGCGGCCAGTGCAGGGCTCTGAAGTCAGTCTGCTTGGTTTGGAATCCTAACTTTGTTTCTCGTTTGCCGAACGTGTGGGACCAGTTGTCTTAGTTTCCTCATTCATAAGACGGAGTTCATAATAGTACGACCCTCACAGAGTTGTCTTGAGGATTAAATTAATTAATTCATGTAAACTTTTCAGTGCTCAGCCTCCAGGAAGCACATATAAGTGATTTCAGTATGTATTTTTATAAACTTCTTTTGATTTATTTTTGTTTTTTTCCAAGCCAAACTGTATCCAGCTTTATTAAAGATACTTTTCATAAGCAATCATGGTATTTCAGGCAGGACGTGGGCGGACGATCGTCAACAGTAGACAACAACTTTCAAACTCCCTTCTTCAATGGGCTGCCACAATCAGAACCACTGTGAAACCTGACACAGTCTTCACGGGATGCTCTGAACGGGGAAAGTTCAGAGTGAGGGCTGATACTTCACATTTGGCACACTGTTTAGTAACTTTTCACAAGCCAACCCTGACTTGCAGGAAATGAAATGAAAACGGCACAATTATCCATCTGACGATCCACAAGCAAGAAAGAAAAAAAAAAAAGAACTTTCTGGAGGTATGCCATCTCCATGGTGACACTGGAACGTCCAGATTACCTGACTGGGAACCAAGTTTTGGGCTCAGGTTCCAACAGGTCTCTGGGCTTAAGGGAGTCAAGTCTCTGTGGAGGCAGACAGGGAGAAGAAGACATAAAAAAATGAATTTTAGTTTTTCCACACCACAAGGCATTTGTGCCAAGGTGGCTTATGTGTGTCAACACCAAGGAATCCTTCCTTCTGGGAACCAAGAGGAAGTTCCTCAAAACTAGAAAGGAAAGGTGTTTTTCCCCTTGTATTCAATCTAGCTTCGGAGACATTCTATTCATGACATATGCCCTTTCCCCAAAGCAACAATGAATTGTTCGGTGTGCTAATGACATAGCTTTAAAAAAAGTAAAAGAAAATTCTGCATTTTTATAAAACTTGATAAAAATGGTATTTCACACTGTACAATCACCAGAAGAGTACACAGTTACCAACAATGCACACACTTCACTTGGCATCTCCTATAAACTTCTTAAAAATTGGAATCACACTCCACGCATTAGCTGAAACTGTCCTTTTCACTTACTTCTCTATCTGGGACATTTTTCCTGAGGCAGGACATGTACATCTACGTAGAGCATGTTCCCCCCCATTAGGAAGGATGGTCAGATCCAAGAAGGCAGAAAACGATATTTACAATACACATACCTGACGAGGAATACTTATATCTGACAAAGGGTGCACATAAACTATTAGGATATATAAAGAGCATCTACAACTCAATCAGAGGCTAAACACACACAAAACCACAAAGACCTGAACTGATTATCTCACAAAAGAAGATATATGAATGGCCAATAGTACATTAAAGATGCTCAATGCCATTAATTACCAGAAAAATGCAAATTGAAACCACAATGAGATACCATTTCATATGCACTAAAATGGCTAACAACAACAATGACAAAAAAACAAGCCTGACAATATCAAGTGTTGGTGAGGATGTGGAACAACCAGAATTTTTTTTTTTTTTTAGAGAGAGAGAGAGAGTGTTGGCAGGGGGAGGGAGGGAGGGGAGGAAGGGGCAGAGGAAGAGGAGAGAGAGAATCTTAAGCAGACTCCACGCTCAGCACAGAGGGCTCACAACCCTGAGATCGTGACCTGAGCTGATATCAAGAGTCCGATGTTTAACCGACTGAGCCATCCAGGTGCCCCCAGAGCAACCGGAATTCTTATACTCTTCTGGAGAGAATGCAAAATGGTACAAGCACTTAGGAAGCCTGGCCTTTTATAAGAAAGTTCAATATACACTTACTCAATGACCAGAAATTCCACTCATAGGTGTTTACTCAAAAGAATATAAAGCAAATATCCATGGGAAGATGTGAAAGAACATTCACAGCGGTCTGCTTATAATAGCCCCAAACTGGAAACAATGCAAATGCCCGTCAACAGGAGAATGAATACACAGATCGTGATGTAGCCATACGATGGAATACTGTTTAGCAGTGAAAAGGAACAGACTACCCCCACAGGCGACAACATGGATGAATCTCGAAAACATTATGTCGGACCAAAGGAGCCGGACACAGAAGAGTCCATAAATATGATTCCATATACCTGACATTCCAGAGCAGACAAAACTGATCTGCAGCGAAAGAAGGCAGATCGTTGGCTTTCTAGGGCTGGGACCAGGGAGGGTGGTGAAATCAATTATAAAGGAACTCTCTGGGTTGCTGGAAATATCCTGTATCTTGTCGGGGCACTGCTTACCTGTGCGCATTTATCAGAACTCATCAAACAGTCATTTGCTGTCTGTGCATTTTATTGAATGTAAATTATATCTAAAAAAAAAAAAAGATTAAAAATCACAGATGCTGTTTTTCAGTCCAAAGAATCCCCCTCTGGCCTGGACCTCTCTTATGGATAATGTCCAGCTCCGGTGGACAGATTCTTCATCTTCAATGATCTCATCTCAGTCTTGTCAGGGACCTAAATCATTTCCTCTTGAGAGACCGCAACTTCTTCCGTTAGCAATCTGATACACGGGATGCCTTCTTCTGAGCCCTGGAGGGATCGCCGGAAATGTCCTGGTGTATCTCTGGCGTCTTCACAAATCCTTTCTGGACAGGGTTATTGGCGGGGAAGGTACTCAAGCTCTCCCAGTCTGTTGCCTCTTCTACCACAGACGTGGACCTTGGTTATTTTGCCCCAGAGTCCAGGTCCTGCCTTTCAACACAGACAAGGAAATTCGAGGTTAAGGGATAGAGGCACGCACTAGGTTTCCATAGGTCTTAACCATTTTGGAGTCCAAACCATTTTAGGATCGTGATGAGAGATGTGGTATGGATTGTGTATAGAGGTAGGGATTGTGATGTCCATACCTCTATAGGCACGGACTCGCTCCTCTCACAAGTGCAGAGGCTGTTTGCATACCATTTCCTGGGGTTTAGAGATCCCATTAAGGACCCTCGGACCTCGGATAAAGAAGACTTCACAGACGCGTAGAGCCTCGGGGCCATTCTGGAGTCGGAAGTTAGCTAGCACGCCCCCGTTTAAGGACGATCCCTTCTCCCATCCTGCCTCTGAGAAACCTCCCCGGAGCTGGCTAACGTCGACCCACGGGCATGAGGGCTTTCCTCTCCTGGGAGACCGACCTTCCTGCGTTTGGGGCCCGGGAGGATGCAGAGAGCACGGGAATCCCTACACTCTGAGGGGTGTCGGTGCCAGCAGGGGTCTTCACCTTTACCTAACCCAGTGCCCTCTTTGTACAGGTGAGGAGGCTGAGGCTCGGAGAGAGAGGCAGCGCCTACGTCAAGACTGTGCGGCGAGCCAGGGACGAGGTCTCAAGGATCCGGGTGTCTGAGCTGAGGGTCAGAGAGGCTGGGGCAGGAGGCAGAGGGACTCCGGTCAAGGGTAAAGACGGCATCTGCTAGGCTGTGGAGAGACAACTGCAGACTTAGGTAGAGGACAGGACCAGATGGGGCTGATGGTCACTTGGCCTGAGCACCGCTGCCCCAGAGACCAGATCTGAGGTGACAGAAGAGCCTGATCCCCCCTTCTGAGCTCCCGACATGCAGGAAGGAAGCCGTGATAATAGTGAGAGCTACTGTTTTCGCCTCCCTGCCTGCCAGACACTGAGCTGGATGCCTTCTGGCCCTAATAAGGGATGAAGGATGATGTCTATTTTACAGAGGTTCCCGAAAATAATAGAGGTCTCTTGATCGGCCGAAATCACGCAGGGAACAAGTCGCAGAGTCAGGCTTGGAGTCCAGGCCATTCGGACCCGCAGTCCACCTCTGAGCCGCTTTGCACCTACGAGCTTCTTATTCACAGTTGTCTCCCCAGCGTGCACAGTGCCAGGCACGCAGGCGGCATTTTGGAGGGACTGAATGAGTAAAGAAGATTTAGGACGAAGTGGTGGAAGCTGGGTGAAGAAGCCTCGGTTGGATTCCAGGAGCTAGAGCCGCTCAAGAGAAGTATGGGAGTACGGACCAGGCTCCAGGAGTGACATCCAGCCGGCCGGTGACCTGGGCAAGGCCCCTCGTCTCAGAGTCTGTTTTCTTTCTCGGAGACATGGCTGGTGTGGCCTAGATGATCTTTGAGACCCCTTTCACTGCTAACGTGCTATGGCTTTAGGATTTAGAACTAATTATAGCCAGGTCAGGGTAGCTCTGAGCTGGGGATACAAAACTTGGTTCTGGCCTGGAGGGACTTTGGGGGCTCGAGGAAAGTGACCACAAGATCAGGAAGGAGAGGCGCAGAGAAGGGAAACAAACTTTCCATTTTATGCAAGTTCACACACTAAAATGGGAACCTATGTGCATAAAAACAATACTAGGAGGGGCGCCTGGGTGGCTCAGTCGTTAGGTGTCTGCCTTTGGCTCGGGTCATGATCCCAGGGTCCGGGGATCGAGCCCTGCATCGGGCTCTCTGCTTAGCGGGAAGCCTGCTTCTCTTTCTCCCACTCCCCCTGCTTGTGCTCCCTTTCTCACTCTCTCTCTCTCTGTCAAATAAAAAAAAAAAAAAGAAATCTTAAAAAAAATAATACTAGGAAAGCAAGTTGGTTTTGGCAGTTGGCAGAAGCAAGGGAGACCCTCCATTCTCAAGCTCAGGTTAATTTTGATTAATTTAACACAATCCATGAGGCTGAAGGTTTAGAAAACCAACTTAACCAGAGACTAATCAAACAGTTTTTCTGTTCTTCCCTGAGTCTGTTCCCCAGTGTTCAGTCATCACCATATTTTTTTAAGAGGGAGAGAGAGCGAAAGAGCAGGGGAAGAGAAGGGCAGAGGAAGAGGGAGAGAAGAGAGAAACTCACGCAGACTCCCTCCTGAGCCTGGAGCCTGATGCGGGGCTCAGTCTCACAACGGAGAGATCGTGACCTGAGCCCAAATCAAGAGTCAGGTGCTTAACTGACCGAGCCACCCAGGTGCCCCTTTATAACGATTTTTAAGAAGGGAGGGGCTCTGTTCCTTTTCCTAACCTCTCTTGATGCACAAATGATTGACTGTGATGAGACTTGTATTCATTCCACTACTGCCCCTGAGGCAGGTTCCGTGGGCACAGCCCTCTCTGCTCCTCAACACTAACCAAATCAGCCAGCTGGCCCAGCGTTTGCCCAGAGGAACTTCTCGTGGATACTTTGTAATCATTTCATGTTCTAGTTATTGCTGCATGTAAGATTTATGTTTCTGAAACATGAGCAAGAATCTTAGTATGATTGCTTAATTGTTATACTCTATTTATTTTAAAATATTTTATTTATTTATTTGAGAGAAGAGAGAAAGAAAGTGAGCACGAGTGGGGGAAGGGAAAGAGGGAGAAGCAGAGGGAGAAGCAGACTTCCCACTGAGCATGGGACCACACATGGGGTCCCATCCCGGGACCCTGAGCTCATGACCTCAACTGAAGTCAGACGCTTAACTGACTGAGCTACCAGGCACCCCTCTATTAATTTATTTTTAAACCAATAGAGAGAAAAGCAGTTTTATTGCTATAGTTCGAAGATCGCAGACTTGTACAAGGCATTTTGATGAAGGATCTCTTGAAAAAACAGTCAACTAATCTAACAATTGTGGGATGAGTTCATGAAAGGCAATATGCAAATAATAGTCTAATCCCTCAAATAACTTTGAAATAAGAATTTTAAGACCCTTGAGAGATAAAAGGAGTAACAGTCACAAAAAGAGAATAAGAGATTATAAAATAAAAATTGGAGGATATGAATCAAGAACTGATGGCTATGGGAAAAAGAAAGAAAAAAATATGAAAAAAAAAACCCCACACAGCTCAAGTTGTAGAGAGAAAGAAAAGTCAGAAGACATAATGCAAAGAAGCAGTGGGAGAGGATTTTCAAGAATCAAAGGAAGATGTGAGTGTTCACACTGAAAGCATACATCAAGTATGGGGCAGAATGGATAAATTAACTTCTACGCAACAAGATAACTTGGCTTCGGTTACAAGTCTGGAAGCGTTGAATGGAAGCAAATGGAGCAGAAACTGACTAAAGTTACGGGTTGTATCGGCAGGAAAATTCCAGTATTGGCCAACGGGGGCATTGCTTATCCCAGAAGGCAATCCTTAGTCTCTACTGCACCTGTAGGACGTGGGGAAGACCCACGGTGATGGGGATGACCTGTGGCCTTGCTCTTTCCGGTTGTGATGAAAGAAACCTGGAAGTACCCACAGGTGAGCATGTGATGCTCGGACCCCACACAGTTGTGAGATGAAAGGCCAGCACTGCACGGGTGTGTTAGGACAGACAGAGCTCCCATCGTGAAAGGTCCAGAGGGGGCTGGTCTCAGGCAGCCCACTTATGACCACGGCCTTTGGTGCCCGGGGCCACAGATAAGAGATCATCTGCCTATTTACCTCTTCGGGGAGCACCTGTCTGGTATTTCTATCTTCAACACTTTCTTCCATCACTGAACAATTTCGCACAAGGAGCTGTGGTGTAAGATGTCAAATTAAGACTCAATATTATGTGTTGCCTTGGGGCGCCTGAGTGGCTCAATGGGTTAAGCCTCTGCCTTCAGCTCAGGTCGTGATCTCAGGGTCCTGGGATCGAGCCCTGCATCGGGCTCTCTGCTCAGTGGGGAGCCTGCTTCCTCCTCTCTCTCTGCCTGCCTCTCTGCCTACTTGTGATCTGTCGAATAAATAAATAAAATCTTAAAAAAAAAATTATGTGTTGCCTTGAAGACGGGTAAGACTGGGGGAAACCTGTAATGTCTAAACCTCAGCCTCTCGTCACCCCCACTCTGCACCCACTGATAAAGCCTCTGAACTAAACAACCCCTTTATCAAAGAACCAAGCACAGTTCCTGCTTACTCCTGAGTAGCCCATTTCAGGTCCCTCCAATTATGGACACGGAAACCAGGGGACACCCACACTCTTGATACTCCAAACCCAGCCCCCCACAACCTTAGTGGTTTGCTCTGTTTTCTAGTGCAACCGCCGTGAGCCAGTGTGTGGTGTCCTCCCTCAAGCTGTGAGTGTACGTGACTGGTAAGTTGCTGTCGATATCCTTTGACCGGTGTCAGGGGTCACGTGTTTGGCCATCCTCTTACCCCAGGACAGGAATCCCTCCCTCACCAACAGGATCTCTCCAAGAAGTGCCTGTACCCCAGTCCCCTCTGATCGGGGTTCCGGGAGTGAGGGCTGCTTGGGGCTGGGGAGATGGAAGCCACATCCTAAAGAGCCTTGGATTAGAACCTCAGCTCTGCCATTGACTGGCACTTGATCTCAGGCAAGCACTTTATCTCTCTTATTGTCAGTATTGGTTAAGGGTTGGTTGCAAAACCAGGAACCACTCTAGCTAGTTTAAGCAGAGAGTGATTTATTAGCAGAAACTGGTATCCTACAAAATCTCTCAGCGGGCTGGCGGAGGCTGTAGACTGAGTTTCTGGGAAAATGTCCTCTTCTGAGTCACGCTGCCTTGGTGCAGTTTGGGAAACTACCAACTGGAGAACCACACTGCCGACCACGGTCTGTGCCCGGTGCTCTGTGTCCCACCAGACTAAGTTTTGGTTCAGCGTTTTAGAGAGTGCATCTGGTTGGTGAAACCCAAGTCACAGCCAGAATTCCAGCTCTGGGGGGTCATGGAAATGGAGCTTTTAACTTCGCAGCCTCTGTGATTTTGAGAGGTATGCCAGAAAGAAAGAGTTCGAAATCGGAGCCTGGGTGGTTCAGTCGTTAAGTGTGTGCCTTCGGCTCAGGTCATGATCCCAGGGTCCTGGGATAGAGCCCCGTACCAGGAAGCGGGAAGCCTGCTTCTCCCACTCCCCCTGCTTGTGTTCCCTCTCTTGCTGTGTCTCACTCTGTTGAATAAATAAATAAAATCTTAAAAAAAAAAGGGAGAGATCCAAATGGATGGTGAGTGAGTCAATCCACAGATTCTGCCTTAGCCTCTCCTCTCCACAAAACAATGGTTTGCTGGGGTCTCTAAGCGGGTTGGGAATGAGTGTGGGCTTGCTGCCTAGAGTCAAACCCAAACTTGTTTCCTAGTCAGAGTCCCTTGGGAGGTCATCTAAATAAGTGCTTTCCAAGCCTATGGATCCAATGTCCCGCACCCTTTTAGTAACAAATCTTTTGTCACCTCCCCTTAACTAACCTACATGTGTAGTACCAGAAATAGGTCACTATCATGCACTCACCACAGTGATAGAAATGAAGTGAAAGGAAAGTAAAATTTATAGTAAAATGATATGCATTTCAATATTTAAATGCCCCATCAGGGCCCTCAGAGATGTGAGGAAGTTATCAGGACCTCACGTTATATGGGGATGTGATGTCCACAAAAGTAGATGGTTGTAGTTACAACTCAAAGATTATGTAAGTGTCTGTCTTGGGGATATCATTTGTAAATGGTCAACAGCTCTTGATAATGTTCTGAACAAAAGATAAACTTCCCTGAACTTAGATGGTGGCTGCATTCCTGAAAAAACAAACAAACAACAGTGGTTATTAAAACCGGGCAAAGAATATTTTGTGCTTATACGTAATGTGAGTTTAGTACTAGGCTCATATAAATAGATGTTTCGCCTTCAAACTGTCTGGCAAGACATTAAAAAAAACCTTTTACAATGAAAGTAAAATTCATATAACATAAACTTACTGTTGACCACCTTCAAGTGCACAATTCAGTGACATTTCTGCGGTCACAGTGTTGTGTAACCATCACCTCTGTTTTGTCCTGAGACACCACCCCGAAAGGAAAGCTGTACCCCCCATTAACCAGTTGCTTCCCATTCCCCCCTCCCCCAAGCCCCTGGGAACAACATAAAGTCTGCTTTATGTCTACAGATTTACTTATTCTGTCAAGTTTCATACGATGGATTCATAAAACTAGGTGATATTTTGTTGTCTGGCTTTTCACCTAGCATAAGTGTTTTCAAGATTCATCCACATTGTAGCAAGGATCAAGACCTCATTCCTTTTTATGGCTTAATAATATTCCATCGTATGGATGTACCAACACTGTGGAAAACAGTTCAGCCCTTCCTCAAATAGGTAAACATAGGATGAGCACATGACCTAGCAATTTTGCCCTAGCTATAGACCCAAAAGAATTGAAAACAGTATTTAAACAAATACTTAAACACGAATGTTCACAGCAGCATGACTCACAGCTCTGGGACATTTTGAAAATCACGCAAGATGTTGACATTTGCTAGGTGTGAGTGATTGTTTGTGCCACGTATGATGTCCACCACCTTCAGCCCTTGTCCACTAGAGGTAAGTATGCCTCCACGATCATTTCGAAACCCAAAAACACCTTTACACGTTTTCCAAAGTCCTCTGGAGCTTTGCCACTACCACTGAGATCACTGATGGGATCTCAATGCTCTGTGAATAAGGGGGCTGAGGCCCAGAGAAGGCTGTTGACAGAGGGAGTCAGTTGAAGATGGGGTTAGCACTTGTCCTCTCCAACCCAAGCTAATGCTCTTTCTGTGCTGAGCCTCCATCCATTCCACTAAACCTTAAGGGTGGGAAAACACAGAGGTCCCCAGTGGTGTTTTGCACCCCCCAATCTTGATTCCCACCACCACCAAGAGAGAGAGGAAGCTCCCTCATAGAATGTGAACTGCTCTCAGTAGGACATAATCTCCTTATTTTCTACAAGGTTCAAGAGGACAGGGACTTAGAGTTTTCATTACTTCTGAATTCCCCATACCTAGGAAAGTGCCTGGCACGGGGTTCGTTTTAATATGTATTTGTCGAATGAATGAATGGGTGTATAGTGTATAGTCCTATGGTCCAAAGATTCTCTTTTTCATCCCTGGATGGAAAAGTAGAGGATTTGTCCCTAGTTTGAGCACATCCTTCAAGGAAAACTTTGGACTCCGTTCATCCACATGCCCCGAGCACTCAACTTAGGGCCCGGCACATAATGGGTAATGCGCACAGTGAATCAGTATGTTTTCTGCATGTTCAGTTTCTGTCTGGGACAGAAGTCTGGCCTAGGACATGTGGGATGATGGAAGGAGAGGGAGAATTGGGAGAGGTAATGGGATTTGTGGTCTACCTCTCTCAGCATGAGGAGTGGAAAGAATAGAGGGCTCTGAGTCAGACAGATCATAGCCTGAGTCATAGTCGTGCATTATTAGCACTGAATTGCTGAGCCCATCACTTCACCTGTCTGAGCCTCCCTTTCCAGGTATGTAAAATGGTCAATAATATTTGATTTCTTCTATGGCGGTGGGCATTAAAGATGTTACGTTTGTGAGATGAGTACACAGTGACCGTAGTCAATAATGGTACATATTTATTTTCCTTTAGGATGAGGTCCAGGTTCTTCTCTACACCAATGCACACTCCACCTCCGATTAAAAGTGTGACTAATTGCTATTAACGGTCAGGTTTAGGACTTTCTGTTGGGCTTTATTCAGAAATTAAGGTAGCACACACAGGGGTGTGATGTTCCTTGATTTCATTTTTCAGAAGTTGTAACAAGGGTCTGCACTGAACTGCTCTAGTGGGTATATCTACCGGATATCTGGTATATAGATAGATAGGTATATCTACCGGATATATCTACCGGATACGACCAGTCTTTCCTCCCTCTTGTCCTTTCTGGGTTCAGGAAGAAATTCACAACCTGAATAAAGTTATAATCATTAAAGAATTTGAAGTGGTAATTCAATTTCTCCCTTTGTGAAATGAAATAGGTTAAGATATTTCAATTTGGTGATTAAATTTCTCTCTTCAAATATGGAAATGATAGGTGGTGCATTAATCTGTTACCAAACTTATAAGAAAGAGACAATTCCTATCCCCAGCTATTTCAGAGACCAGAACAAAGAAAGCAGGGATAAAAACTTTGTGGATTTTATTTCTGATACCATATGTTTGATGTTATAATTAAAAGTTGAGAAGAAAATTATAGACTTGTTTTTTTCTTATAAAGATATGGTGGAAAAATCCTAATTAAAGCATCAGGAAATTGTTGATGTCGAGTTCCCTGAAGTCGATGACTGCTTTGTGGCTATGTAGAAGAATGCCCTTATTCACGGAGAATAATCCTGAAGTATTCATGACTAAACCTGATGTACACAACTTACTCTCAAAGGACAGTACAGAATATTATGTTCTCGCTCACACACGGAGGAAAGAGAATAATAAAACAAATGAGGCAAAACATTAACATTTAGTGGATCTGCGTGAAAGGAATATGACAGTTCTATGTTCTTTTCTTCCAGTTTTTTCTATGCATTTGAAATTATTTCGAAGCGACAAGCATAACAAGTGTTAGGATATTGAGCGTGCTAAAAAGAAATCCCTCATAAATAAATAGGGTACATCCCAGGAATGCAAGGGTAGTTCAAGAACAGAAAATCTATCTGTGCAATCAAGCAAATTAAAAGTTTGAAGAAAAGAAGCCAAACGAATCTTTACATCGATTTATAAAAATCATTCTATATGGTTCTATGTTCGTTCATGATAAGAATACACACTACACTAGGAACAAAAGTGAACATATTTAGTGTGGTAAAGGGTATTTACCGGATACCTACAGCAAATATTATACTCAATGATGAAACTAGGGAAGCAGCATCCTTAAAGACAGTACAAGGTCAAGATGCCCTCTATGGCTACTTTCCTTCAAAATCATATTGGTGATCTTAGACCAATGCAGTAAAATGAGACATAAAAATGAAGAGGCTTAACTATGTGGTTCCCGGGGGGCGGGGGGAGGTGTTGGAGATGGGCAAGATGGGTGAAGAGGAGTAGAAAGCACATTCAAACTTGTGAGAAAATACACTGAGTATGTGATGACACGTCAGTATACAAAAAAATTAATTGCATACTCACACACCAGAAACAATTAAATATGTGAAAAGACGAAAAGAGCCTATGTTCATAGTAATCGTAAAATTGATAACTACCTGAAAATAAACCAAGACAAAGTTTGCAAAAATTATATGAAGATAATAGAACGTTTTTATTTTCTTTTTCAGATAATAAAACTTTACTGAATGCCTTGAAGAGGACTTGGATAGACTGATGCTCGTTGTTTTTATATTTGGGAAGACTTACCATGGTAAATATTTTGGCGGCCCCCAGTAACTTAGAGCTTTGATACAACTGGAATTAAAATCTCAACAGATTTTTTAAGGACCTTGAAATATTGGGGCGCCTGTGTAGCTCAGTTGGTTAAGCAGCTGCCTTCGGCTCAGGTCATGATTCCAGAGTCCTGGGACCGAGCCCCACATTGGGCTCCCTGCTCAGCGGGAAGTCTGCTTCTCCCTCTCCCTCTGCCTGCTGCTCTGCCTGTTTGTGCTCTCTCTCTCTCTGTCAAATAAATAGATAAAATCTTAAAAAAAAAAAAAAGGACCTTGAAATATTGATTATAGAATTTATGCGGTAGAGTAAAAGTGCAGGAAGGGCCAAAATAATTCTGAATAAGTGAAACAGAAAAGAAATACGCCGCAAAGCACATACATAACACATATGTAAAACATATGTGTTAATTAAAAGAGGACCAAAGGACTGGTTTGAGTGTGAGCAGACTGAGTGAGAACACCTAAAGGAGTGCAGAAACACGTCCGTCTATCAATGAAACCTTGGTACAAAATAGATGTGATTTTATAAATTAACAGGAGATCAGTGAGATTGGGGGAACAATTGGCATTCCATATTGGAAAAAATTGAG
>CM052885.1:109252994-109263106 GCA_028534135.1 Potos flavus | reverse complement strand
TGGCTCAAAATGTTGTTCTGCTTAATTTACTAAGAGGGTAGCAGAAAAATGCACATCATTTAGATTTCCCAGATGGAGAAAGACTATCTATCTATCTATTTATCTATTTATCCATCTATCTAAGATATATAGATATAAATATAAATTTATATATAATACATTTTCCAAATAGTAATTCTGAAAATAAAACATGACTGGAGAATAAAAATAGGCCTGATAGTTAGCCAATGGAAGCTCCAGAAGGAGAATGGAGAGAATGGCAGAGAAGCAACATTCAAATAGATAAATGGAAGAATTAAATAAAGACATGCATCTTCAGATTAAAAGTGCACATTTAGGACTGAGCAGAACACATAAAAGGCAAACATGACTTGATGAGACTTCTGACTATGGCTACCAACCTATGCTCTTATTTGAAGCAAATGATCTTATTTTGAAGCAAAAACCAGGAGTCAACTAAATAAGAAACCCAACCCTCACCAGCAACAGTCACTGATCGCTCATGCCAAAATGCATATTCTACTGTGCCCTTATTTTTTAAAAAATTTTATTTAAATTCCATTTAATTAATATAAAGTGTAGTATTAGTTTCAGGGTAGAGTTTAGTGATTCATCAGGTGCATCTAATACCCAGTGCTCATTATGTCACGTGCCCTCCTTAAGGCCCATCACCCAGGTACCCCATCCCCCCACCCTGAGTTTTGTTCCCTAGAGTTAAGAGTCTCTTATGGTTTGCCTCCCTCTCTGGTTTCATCTTACTTTATTTTTCCTTCCCTTCCCCTCTGTTCATCTGTTTTGTTTTTAAATTCCACATACGAGCGAAATCATCTGATCTTTGTCTTTCTCTGACTGACTTATTTCTACTGCACCCTTATGAAGTGAATTCGCTGGAAAGGTGCAGACCTCCCCCCACCCCCCCCACACACAAGATGGCATCTTCTGCAATGCTTCCCTGAGTTATGGCCATGGAAGGCACTGGGCAAAGGAGAGGCTCCCAGATGGCAGACCTGGATCAGCCAGATTCACTGAACAAGAAAGTCACTCTGGGGGCGCCTGGGTGGCTCAGTAGGTTAAGCCTCTGCCTTCAGCTCAGGTCATGATCTCAGGGTCCTGGGAGGAACAGACATTTCCTGTGCAAATGGACTGCTCCTCTCCCTTCCCCCATGAGCCCTGCACGGTTGGCTACTTAAGCTGTAGGGCCCACGGCCAAGTGAGCATGTGGGCCCTTTGTTCAAAAATGGGGGGAAAAGTGCCATTAAAGGCATTAAAATACCCCTAACTGACCAAAACACCCCCTGTTTCCCTTTCTCCTGTGATTGGTCACGGTGGGTTTTATCTATCGTGTCATATTGTTCCCTCAGGGACATGAACGGGGAGCGTGCAGAGCCTCACAGGTGCCCCGGGTCCCTGCCGCACTAGCGTGTCCGTGGGCCCGACCCACCAGCCACAAGGCCCCCTTCCCGCTGGCTGCCCTGGTGGTAACATCAAAGACCAACCCTCAAAGCACCAGTTGGAAGCCAGTAGTGAGCGGTGGCAGAATGGACGACACGGTCTCGGGGCATCCGTGCAACTGGCATTGAAGCAATGATGTTGGGAATGCAGAGGGAAGGGGCTGGGACTGGCCAGGGCTCGGTGGTGAGTCGGAAGCGATATAATATATGCGTATATTAACATATATAACATTACACAGTCTACACATAACATACATGATGCTATTATATGATAGATGAGAGATAGATGAGAGATCCATAGACAGAGGGAGGAAGAGAGAAAGAGAGAGAGAGAGAATGAGACATTTCATTTCAAGGAATGGGCTTATGCAATCCTGAGGCTGGGCAAGTATGAAACCCCCAGGGCAGGCTAGACAACCAAGTAAGAGCTCGGGCTGCCGTCTCACCCCTGAACTCCGCAGAGCTGCAGGCTGGGGAGTCAGGCAGGCTTTCTAGGTTTCGGTCTTAAGGAGCCTTCTTTTCTTGGGGAAACCTGTTTTTGCTCTTAAGGCCTTCAACTGATTGGACGAGGCCCACTCACACTCTGGAGGGGAATCTGCTGGGCTCAAAGTCTACTGATTTAAAGGTCTAATCACACTTTAAAAATGCCTTCAGAGCGATACCTAGACTGGTGTTTGACCAAAACCAGGGCAAATTAATCATCACAAAGGTCTACATTGTTTTAATACAGGCGACATAAAGCCTTGGTGCTCCAAGTCACAACAGGGCTGCCATCTTTTCTTGCGCTGGGAGATCTGAAACTAGTCACCTCTGACCATAAGGAACGTGAAGAGCTGGTGTCTGGACCCGTGGAGGAAGGAATGATGCCTGGACCCCGAGAGGAAACTTCTCGTGTTCTCACTGGATGACAGGCAAATACACGGGTGTCCCCTCTCATTATTCCAAATCTTCCTGGATAAATCACTGTGCCTGTCATGGGCACAGTGAATTTTGTAACATATATATATATACATATATATAAAAAACAAATTATAATTATATATATGACAAAATATAATTAAATATATATGTAAAATTAAATTTTAATTTATTATTAATTATATTAAAATATAAATATATATTATAAATACATATTACAAATATATATTTAATCAATACTACACATTATATATAATTAATTAATATTACAAATATATATAGATATTTAAGTTTTAAAAATTTTTTTAAGTAATCTCTACACCCAGTATGGGGCTTGAAATCACAACCCCGAGATCAAGAGTTGCATGCTCCACCAACCGAGCCAGCCAGGCGCCCTTATAATATATTTTTAAATCACATTGCTTATATAGACAGAGGGCCCTCAAGAAATACTTGCCTGGGCCCCCAGGTGTCCTAGAAGCATCTCTGTCCTGAAGTCTCAGTCGGGCATTTAATGCGGCAGAGCAAGCAGGGTCCGGGCCCAAGGTCAAGGGCTGTCATTCAAACCCACCAGCTCCCTGTGTGGCCAGTGTACTGACTGTAATGAGAACAGGTCTACCCTTCTGAGTGGACTAGACACTGTGCTGAGTGCTTGCCAAGTATCCCCCACAGCAGCCACGTGATGTAGGAGAAACCAGTACTACCCCGAGGAGAGGCTCAGAGCGGTTCAGTGACTTTCTTCCAGCCCGGAACTCTTTAGGTTCTTAATGACCGTGTGGTATGGACTCTGTGTGTCTTCTTCACTGTGGCCTCAGGGCCTAGCACAGCACCTGGCGTGCAGTAAGAATGCGTTAAACAATTCTCGTGTAAATGAATTTAAGGAATGAATGAATCCGTAGTATTTAGGGGAGGGCAATAGAGCGTGTGTGACGCAGGTTTAGTGAATCAGTCTCAGGTTGAGATTGGGCTAGGAGGGGAAGTGTTTGCCTCAGAACAGGTTCTGGGGATCAGCATGGGAGTAACTGGCTTTAGTAAATCTCGGTATGGTGCTGTGTCACTAATTCCTTATGCAACTCTGGGCTTGTACCTGCTCCCGAGGGCCTCAGTCCCTTGCTGCAACCTGGGGGTTTGCTCTAGATCAGGACACAGCAAACGTTTTCTGTGACGGACCAGAGAGTAAATATTTTAGGCTTTGCAGTAAGTGTAGGTCTCTGCTATAACTACTCAACTCTGCCATTTGTGGGGAAGTAGCCACAGAAATACATAAATGAATGAATGTATGGCTGTGCTCCAATAAAACTTTATTTAGAAAAACAGGCAGTTGCCTGGATTTGCTCTGGGGGCTGTAGTTGCTGGCCTTTGGTCTAGATGACCTCTGAGATCCCTTTTCATCTTAACAGTCTATGATTTAAAGACTAAGAACCAATGGTATGAAGGACAGAAATGATCACACAATGTCTTTCTCCTATTATGGCGCTCATGGCAAAAATTGCTAATGGATCACAGGACTCCTTTCTGACCGGAAAGGAGTTGGCTTTTATAATCAATCACAGATAGAGAATTCCAGCTAGAGCATTTCACCTTTCACCCTTTAAGACACAAATACTTAGAAGACTCCAGACGCTCTCTTGAGTGTGGCATTGCGGAAGGTAGCAAGCAAAAGGGAGTGAGAAGTGTGACAGCTTCTCCCACTCCCATCTCCCCGTGTGAGATGAATCAAATTCTCCCCGGGGTCAGAAGTGAGAGCGCAGATCCTGAACCTACGCCAGGATGTCTGAGCTGACAGTGCTATCACCCTATTACCATGGGTGGAAGTCAGACCCTTCATCTCTCTCTTACTCGCTCTAGTGGGCACCCCGCACTCACTTGTTACCTGGTGCGTGCCAATTTTCTTCCTTTTCTTTCCCCACCAGAATGTAAACCATTGAGGGACTTCTGTCCAGCCAGATCTGCTGACAAGTTGACTGCTGGAGAATACTTTACAAATTAGTTTCTGTGGTGCTGTTAGTGCATGATAACGCCCAAATCTTTCACGTCTATTTGAATTTCCACAAGCCTTCACTTTGAGAAACGAATGGGGAAATCCCAAGCATCTAGAAGTCACATGATATAAGGGCGTGGGCTGTGCAGTTAGACAAGTGTGGGTTGAATTTGACACATGATGGTCACTCTCTTGATCGTTAGAAGCAATCTCTGCAGATGGGGTAACACACGGAGTAAACTTAATATATGGCAGCCATATATTAACTTAATTTATTTTTAATCACGGGAGTTCTGTAGGGGACTTTGGGGTAGGAAGCATCCCTCTGGCCTCTCCAATTACACACTATAACTACATGTTGATCGGGAGGCCAGGGAGCTCTTTGCACCTTTATCTCAGATTCATTTCAGTATTCTTCGGTTGTAAGGGATATAATTCATTTGTTCTTTTTCCAGCTCTTCCACACCCTTAATCTCACAACTTTCTGAGAGGGGCTGATTTGTTAGTATCCTCCCATTGCACAGTTGGGAAAACTGAGCTCCAAAGAGATTTGCTGTGGGCAGAGTTCTTCTTCTGCACCATTTATTTGATAACTGTTTTTTTAAATTAAATTAAATTTTTAATTTTTTTAAAGTAACCTCTGCACCCATCATGGGGCTTGAACTCACGACCCCAAGATCAGGAATTGCATGCTCCACTGACTGAACCAGCCAGGCGCCCCTATTTGACAATTGTTTCGTGAGCACTTTCCATGTATCAGGTATGGACTAGGCACTAGAGATAGAATGGTGTCAATATTTCAGGGAAATAAATATCTGTTGGTTGACTGATATGTCATCTGCACTTTTGAGAAGGAAATTGCGTTGAGCAATCAGTAGAGAGTTTCACAATTCCTGAGAGTCCAGCAATCTGAGAGTTAGGGGGGCCTTGCACAAGGTCTTAGCTGAGAGTTCACGTCTGTGGTTTCAGCTCCACATCTAAAGAGCTTCTTTGCAACTGACCTCTTCTTGCCCTCTCCTCCCACCAGGTTTGGGATCTCCATGACATTCACAGTTCACATGGACACATGAGATGGCCTCCTTTTTTTTTTTAAATTTAAATTCAATTTAATTAACATATACTGTATTATTAGTTTCAGAGGTAGAATTTAGTGATTCATCAGTTGCATATAACACCCAGTGCTCATTCCATCAGGTGTCCTCCTTAATGCCCATCACCCAGTTACCTTATCCCCCCACCCATCTCCCTTCCAACAACCCTCAGTTTGTTTCCTAGAGTTAAGAGTCTCTTATGGTTTGTCTCCCTCTCTGTTTTCATCTTATTTTATTTTTCCTTCCCTTCCCTTCTGTTCACCTGTTTTGTTTCTTAAATTCCACATATGAGCGAAATCTGATATTTGTCTTTCTCTGACTGACTTATTTCACTTAGCATAATACCCTCTATTTCCACTCACATGGTTGCAAATGGAAAGATTTCATTCTTTTTGATGGCTGAGTAATATTCCATTACACACACACACACACACACACACACACACACACACACTCACACCCCACATCTTCTTTATCCATTCATCTGTTGATGGACATCTAGGTTCTTTCCATGGTTTGGCTATCGTGGACATTGCTGCTATAAACATTGGGGTGCATATGCTCCTTCAAACCACTATGTTTGTATCCTTTGAATAAATACCTAGTAGTAAAATTGCTGGGTCTTAAGGTAATTCTATTTCTGAGGAACCTCCATACTGTTTTCCAGAGTGGCTGCACCAGCTCGCGTTCCCCCCAACAGTGTAGAAGGGCTCCCCTTTCTCCACATCTTCACCAACATCTGTCGTTTCTTGACTTGTTAATTTTAACCATTTTGACCGGTGTGAGGTGGTATCTCATTGTGGTTTTGATTTGTATTTCCATGATGCTGAGTGATGTTGAGCATTTTTTCATGTGTCTGTTGGCCATTTGGATGTCTTCTTTGGAGAAGTGTCTGTTCATGTCTTCTGCCCATTTCTTGACTGGATTTTTTGGTTTCTGGGTGCTGAGTTTGATAAGTTCTTTATAGATTTTTGGATACTGGCCCTTTATTGAGACGGCCTCCTTATCAGCCTGGTGACATCTTTCAGGCCAGCCTCTTCCATTTCTTCCCTGGCGGTTACTGTTGGCCTCCCAGTCTTGCCTGGGACGGGAAAGAGCCGCTGTTCCCCAGGCATTAGCATTGCTGGTCTCACCTAGCTTCCTGTGTGTGCAATCACAGCTGGGAGGGGCCAAGGAAATTCTGTTGGGGCCACACCCATCAGTAAAAGTATAAATAATGAGGCTCGGCTTTGACCTTCAGAGCCACACCTCCTCTCATCATGCAGTCCAGCAGCCTCTTCCCACTCGTGCTTCTTGCCCTGGGAACCCTGGCACCTTGGACTGCAGAAGGTGTTGAAAATGGTGAGTTAAAGCCACGCTGGCACAATGTTGGCTGCAGGGCAGAGGTGGGGGCTCCTGGTGGAGTGGGGGTGTCTCCTTCTAGAGGCTCTGATCTCTCAGCTCAGTTTCAAGAGACCTCCCCGAGGGTGGGTTCATGGCCATCTGGGCTCCAAGGTCTCAGTGTGGGCTTCCGAGCATTGGGATGCGCTCTTTTACCAGAATCAGGTCAGCCCAGGCCCCACTCCCTCTGGTCTTACTGCTCTCTCTCTCTTCACCCTGTGAGTCTGCAGTGCTCTGTCGCTGGCTCTCTCCTGTTCCTCGCCTCTCTGTTTCTATCCTTCCATCTCTGTGTCTCTGCCTCTGGCTCTAACTCTCAACCTGCCCTGTCGGCTCTATTTACCTTTGTTTGTCTCTCTCCATCTCCCTCACTCCCGGACTGCCTCTTTGACTTTGTGGAGCCTCGTTTTCCCTGGGGTAGGACACCTTGGCTGGGAGCCCTCTGCCCTTTTCTGGGATCTCCCTACGCGTGTGGCTTCCTCAAGCCTGTCACTCTTTGTGGAGGTCAGACAGGCATTTCCCTCTGGGCTTTCTGGGTGGTCATCTGGATGAGGGTCTCTCCTGGGGAGTGGTGCTTTGTCCAGGAGTCACGATGGCTACTTAGCAGCCAGCTCCTTCCTTAACTCGCGACATTCTCTTCAACAGCGTTGAAAGCTGGAGCCTGCCCTTTTATACCATCTACTCGGTGCCTTTCTGGATACGAGGAACCCGAGTGCCGCAGTGACTGGCAGTGTCCAGACAGGCAGATATGCTGCTCTGATATTTGTGGAATCAGATGCCTGGACCCCGTTAACATCTTCAACCCAAGTGAGGAGGTGGAAGGGCTGATGGGGAGGAAGTGAGCCTGAGGATGCGGCACCTGGGGGGACAGGACTGGGTGCTGGCCCCGCTGGGTCTCCTCCTTTCCAGGAATTGTTGAGTCAAATTTGTCATCTGGCCAGGGAGTCACACTGACCCAGATAGGAATTTACTCACCTGGCTGGTGGAGCAGCCAGTCTGTCCGGAGGTCAGTTTTTTGGGCGGCAGTCACCTGGCCGGTCGGGTAAGGAGGCAGATGGCAGCCATCCGTCCAGCCGGTACTGGACAACTGGTCACCTATGCGGACGGGGGGGCCTAATGTGAGAGGAGACCTGGATCCTGCCTTGAGCGATACGGAGGCCCTGGGAAGGAAGAGACGGTCATTGGGACGGAGAAGAGATGATTCTCGCTGCGCAGCTGAGCTGGGGCTGGGTCCAGGAAGTAGGGGTGGTGCAGAAGGCACAAAGCCTTTGACCTGAGACTCCACTCTTACCAGTTAGGGCAAAGCCTGGAAGGTGTCTGGCGGTCACTGGCCAGTGTCTGATGCTCAACCCCCCCAACCACTGTGAGACGGACCGCCAGTGCGCCAGTGACTTCAAGTGCTGTAGGGGCATATGCGGGAAAGTCTGCGTGGCCCCTGTGTAAGGTAAGGAGGGGCCTGGGCCCACCCACCCCTCTCCCACCAGTTCTCTCTGTCCCAAGCCTCTGGCAGCTGTGGCATGTGAGCAGGGGGACTCCTGCTCCCCAGGTCCCAGGGCCAGGATTTCTATAGGATCACTCACGGCTTTGATTCTATTCCGACCCCTCTGGGTGAGAGCCCTGGGTATATGGCTCTCAGAGTCTCAGTTTCCTTACCTGTAAAATGGACATAATGAACCTTAAAGTGCTTTGTAAAACACTGTGTACACTAAGTATTTCTTGTTAAGATCATCTCTGGCATGTTGTCTCGAGTCAAAGCCCAAAGGATCCATTGCTATTAGAGTCTTACAGTAAAACTGAGACTTGAACTCAGTCTCCTGAAACCAAGACTTTTCCGACTAAACCACCTTGCTATTTTCTCCGTGTTGGGGGGTTTTTTGGGGGAAGAATGGGGAGATAATTTGGCTGATTCCTGTATGGAAGCCTGATCTGATTTTCTCTCGTAGCCTGATTCCTGCCATTTGGAAGAGACCCCGGATTCCTACTCTGTGGTCTGGGAATTGTGCTTTCTGCTCTCGGACTTGGAGCAGTGGGGCAGCACTCCATGGTCAAGACTTGGTTCTACCACCGATATCTCCGTTGGGGAAAGGCTTGACACACAATAGGTTTTCGGGAAATGCCTGTTGATTGGTGAATAAATAAATGAGCACTTTTCTTTCTGTCCACCTGCTTCTGTGGTTTGCTGGTGCTGTGAATTGGGTGGGAGGTGATGAGGGAATAGGTGGCTATGAGGCCCCCCTCCTACAGATACAGAATGGAAGGAAGAGGCTTCGGGGCTGGACAGACATGAATCTCCATCATGAGTCTGAACATATGGGCTCTGCAATTTTGCACAAATGACTCTATCTCATACATCTTCATTTCTTAGCCTGCGAAGTGGCCCCGTGTTTGGAGCACTGGGATATGCGATGTATGTGAAATGAATAGCAATGTTTCTGGGGCACAGCAGACTTGAAAAATGGTGGATACTTGCCTTCCATGGGGATTTGGAGCTTCTTGCATTTCTTCCCTCTCCCAAGACATGATTTCTTCTATTTTTTTTTTTAAGATTTTATTTATTTATTTGACAGAGAGAGAGATCACAAGTAGGCAGAGAGGCAGGCAGAAAGAGAGGGGGAAGCAGGCTCTCTGCTGAGCAGAGAGCCCGATGCGGGGCTCGATCCCAGGACCCTGAGATCATGACCTGAGCCGAAGGCAGAGGCTTTAACCCACTGAGCCACCCAGGCGCCCCGATTTCTTCTATCTTAAAGTAAGCATTGAGCAGAACCACATGCACTGATTATCAGTCCTGAGAGAGGACTCCAAACACATCTGCCCACGGTATCTTGGTATCAGCTTCCCCAAGGAAAGCCCAGGGCAGTCAAGCGCGGGGTGAAACAATGCTTTATTACATAGAAAAGAAACAGCAAAGTCAGCTTCCACCTTGGGCCTCCATTTCCCACGGCCCGCAAGTCTCTCCCAGGAGCTGATGCAGGGCAATTTATCGCATCCCCCCACACCCCTCTCGGGCCACAGTAGGAGGCCCCATTCCCTCTCCATGGAGGACGGACGCAGCAGTGGGGTTGGTCAGTTGGGCACACGCAACTACACAGGACAGAGGAGCACGCACTGAAGCTTGAAAGGGGGAAAGATACTCCCCCACACAGCCATGAACCTGGCACAGGCTGGTGAGCTCTTTATCTCTTGGTGAGTATTCCAGGTCCAAGGCCATTCTTAGGCGGCCGAGTGGGGGATGCGCCCACGAGGCTGCCCTTCCCCACCACGAGAGGATTGTCAGGGTGGGTCGCGGCATGACAT
>CM052885.1:109201782-109252494 GCA_028534135.1 Potos flavus | reverse complement strand
CTTCACACAATCAGCCCAGGACGAGCAAGGGCAAACTTGTGTCCTCATAAAGGCAGGTTCATTGCAACGAGGGGACCAGGCACTGAGGGACAACAGAGCATCTCAACAAAGGAGAAGATAGAGCTATCATAAGATTTGAGCGAAAGGTAGGGATTGGGCGAAATTCAAGTGAATAAGGGATTTCTTAACACATTTCACACTTATCTTAACTTTGTTGTTTCCAAGGAAACAAGAAATCCCTTTTCAGAAGCTCTGTATCCAGATTGGAAATCAAGGCTGCCTCTCTAATGTCAAAGTAACTTAGTTGCCTCAGGTAAGAAAGGGATGTTTTATTCTTACAGAAACAATTTCAGGTATAGTTTCTGATAGTCTGTGACTTTTAGAAAACATGTTTTTCCCGTGACTAAGAAAACGATTGTCTTAAAAAAAAAAGAAAAAAAAGAAAACAATTGTCTTATATGTTAATAAAAACAAATAAATAAATTAAAATGTAAAAAAAAAAAAGAAAACGATTGTTGTTCAAAGAGTGGGTCCTTCATGGCACTTGATAGCTACAGCATATCATAGGAAGAAACAGCCTTTGTTAACTTTGCAGCGAGATTTCTCTGTTGCTTCTTCCAGCCTGATGAATGGCTAAGCAGATTTTTACTTTTGAGTTAATTTCACTTTCTCATTAGAAAAATGCAACTTACCCAAATGAACATAACACAAAATAGAAACATGAATATTACCGTAGATATTAAGGACATTAAATTTGTGAAAAAGAAAAATTCTGACTTAGCCGTGCTGGCAAGTTTTAGCAAGTGTTAAAGGAAGAAATAATGTTAATTCTTACAAAAACTTCCAGGAGAGTCAAAGGAAAAGCTACACTTCTCAACTCATTTAATGAGGCTAACGTGACCTTAGTACCAACATGCAGCAAGAACATTATGAAAAGGAAAGTACAGGCCACTTGCACTCATGAACATGGAAAAAAAAAAGATCTTAAAATATTAGCAAACACAATGAAACAATCTACAAAAAGGATAATGATCAAGTTGTGTTTATCCAAGAGATAGAAGGTGGTTTTTGCATTAGAAAAGCAATCACTATAACTTTTCACTCTAACATAATAGAGAAAATCATATGATCATCTCAATAGTTGCAGAAAATGCACTTAATAAAAGTTCAGCGGCCATTCAACCCAAAACTCTTAGCAAACCAGAGGCGCCTGGCTGGCTCAGTCAGTTAAATGTCCCACTCTTGGTTTCCACTCAGGTCATGACCTCATGGGTGCTAGGATCCAGCCCCAAATCAGCCTCCACGCTCATCAGGGAGTCGGTTTGAAGATTCTCTTTCCTTCTGCCCCTTCCCCCCAACAGCACTCTCTCTCCCCCTCTCTCTCTCAAAAGTAAATAAATCAATCTAAAAGGGAAAAAAAAAACCAAAACTCTTAGCAAACCAGGAAGAGATGGAAACTTAAGCTGATAAAGGGTATCTGTTAAGAACCCAATAGCAATCATACTTAAAGGCAAAATGTTGAAGAGTTGTTTGTTTGTTTGTTTGTTTGTTTTTTGGAAAGCAAAAACACAACCGAGATTCCTTTTATCACCATTTCTTTCAACACTGTATCCCATGTTCAGCCGGTGCATTAGGACAACCAAACAAAACTAAGGTTATAAGAATTGGAAAGGAAAAAGAAATAAAACTGTCGCTATCCAAAATGATAGTGGAAAAAACCCCCAAATACCTACAGATAAACTATTAAAATTAACCGGGAAGTTTATTAATGTCCCTGAGTACAAAAATCAATATTTTAAAAAATCAAGTATTGAAAAAATTCATTATATTTCTCTATTCCAGCAAGAAAAAATTGAAGATGAAACTTCTTACAGTAGCAGAAAAAAATCAAAGAAGTGCATCATCTCTATGTAGAAAATGGTGAAACTTTTTTGAGCGAAATTAAAGAAGATCTAAGTAGAAAGATTGGAAACTCTAATACTGTAAAGATGTACTTTCTCCCCACATTTATTTATAGAGTCAATGCAATCCCAATCCAAATCCCAACAGGTTGTTGTCTTGTTTGCTTGCCTGTGTACGTATCTTGCAGAAGCTGTTTTAAAAATTCATTTGCAAAAGCCAAGGGACAAGAATGGCAAAGATATATCCTTGAAGCAGAATATAAGAATAAGGCAGAAATACTTACTCTACAAGCTATTAAGATTTTCATAAAGTTAGAGCAAGTAAAATATTGTGATATTGGCGAAGGTTAGACTCAGACCAATGGTGTATTAACATCTGGTGAGAAGACAGAAAGAGCATAGTGATGTGAACAAGACACATTGAATGTGGCTATTATTAATAGTTACAGGGAATTAACTAAAAGGGAATAAAAGAGTAGGCTAAAAAACCCTAGAGCTAAGGAAGAGTAGTGAGGAAAGGAACAAATTTTCAGGAGAGTGACTCCTCTCCAAGGTTAGGATTCAGACTCACTGGAGAGGGTGTGGTTGGCAGACAGGTCGGCTGGGTTGTCCCAGACCAGAGCTGGTGCACAGCCCCTGGGCAGAGGCTTGCTGGGGAGCTGGAGAAATGCTCTGAGAAGCTGCCTCCTGGGGGTGCTGTTAAACTAACTGGGAAGCGGTAACCAGCAAGTCCCCAGGAAGCAAGCTCGGGCACCTGCAGGACTCATGCTTAGGAAGCCTGCAGGTTATCCTAGGAAGGCTTCTAGGAGCTGCCTGCGTGGGGTTCCCCTGAATGCACCTGCTGGGGGAGCTCGGCAGGCGGTGCTGTAACAGCGCCCCCACCGGTCTAAAGCGTTAACTTGCTTCAAGTTTATTATGCACCTGCTGCTTCAGCCAAGTCCCGCGGTCTATAGCAGAACTAACTTTCCTTGAGATTTGCAGAGCACTGGCCTCGACGAGTGAAGGACCAGACTTTCCCAGAAGATAAGGTTTGACCACATTCAAAAGCAGCTGCCGCCAATGCCAGCAAGTCTGTGGAGGGTCACATCGACATACGACTAACCCGCCAGGCGCCTGGTTTTCCTCCCCTTTCCACGCCTTGCCCTTACAGCCCTCCGGCTACCCCTGGACGGGGAAGATGGTCTTTGAGATGTTAGTCCACCATCTACCCAGGTTGCCAGCTTCCGGAATAAAGCAACTTTCCTTTCTCACCATCGCTTATCTCTCAAGTATTGATTTTTTTTTAAAGATTTTATTTATTTATTTGACAGAGAGAGATCACAAGCAGGCAGAGAGGCAGGCAGAGAGAGGAGGAAGCAGGCTCCCCGCTGAGCAGGCAGCCCGATGCGGGGCTCGATCCCAGGACCCTGGGATCATGACCTGAGCCGAAGGCAGAGGCTTCAACCCACTGAGCCACCCAGGCGCCCCTCAAGTATTGATTTTTGAGTAGCAGGTAGCCGAACCTGAGTTCAAAATCAGTTCTTTGTCCAGTAACACCACCCGCACACCAGGCAGCAGTGTAGAAGCAAGACAAAGGAAAGCACATCGGCCACAGAAGAGAAGCCCTTTCCTCCTCCAATGCCTGCCCTGCACCCGCTACTGACAAAGATGAACCATGCACCAGCTGGCGAAGGAGAAACGGTCCCATATTCCAAGCCAGCAACAAAGGATGGATTTGCAACTGAGAGTCAATATGGTGGAAAGCAGCAAAAACAGAACAGGATAAAGAGCCCCCAGATAGTCCCCTATATATATGCAGGAAGTCGATTTATGTCACAGGTTGTCTTGCAAACCAGTAGGGAAAAGAGAGACTTTTCAATAAATGCCACTGGGACAAATATCCATATTCCGTATTTAAATTTTCAAATTTTAATTTTTTTTAAGTAGGCTCCACACCCAGTATGGAACCCAACTCAGGGCTTGAACTCACAACCCTGAGATCAAGACCCGAGCTGAGATCAAGAGTCAGATGCTTAGCTGACGGAGCCACCCAGACGCCCCATATCTGTATTTTTAAAAAAGAAAAAGAAAGGGCGTCTGGGTGGCTCAGTGGGTTAAAGCCTCCGCCTTCGGCTCAGGTCATGATCTCAGGGTCCTGGGATCAAGCCCCACATCAGGCTCTCTGCTTAGCAGGGAGCCCGCTTCCCCCTCTCTCTCTGCCTGCCTCTCTGCCTACTTGTGATCTCTCTCTCTGTCAAATAAATAAATAAAATCTTAAAAATAAATAAATAAATAAATAAATAAGAAAAAGAAGAGAAACCTGATCACTACTCCTCATCGCATGCAAAATCGGTTCCAACTGGTTGTAGACTTAATATAAAAAGCAAAACCATAAAGATTTTAGAATGTAACAGAGGATAATATTTTCATGACTTCAGCCTAGAGAAAATTTTTTTTTATTTCAAGTTTTTATTTAAATCCTAGGTAGTTAACATATATGGTAAAATTGGTTTCAGGTGTAGAATTTAGTGATTCATCACTTATAGGTAACACCCAGAGCTCATTACAGCAAGTGCCCTCCTCAATACCCGTCACTCATCCAGCCCATCCCTCACTCACCTCCCTCCATCAACCCTCAGTTTGTTCTCTATCATTGAGAGTCTCTTATGGTTTGCTTCCTCTCTCTTATCCCCCTTCCCCTATGCTCCTCTGTTTTGTTTCCTAAATTCCACATACGAGTGAAATCATATGGTATTTGTCTTTCTCTGACTTATTTTGCTTAGCATGATACACTCTAGTTTTCATCCATCTTGTGGCAAATAGCAAGATTTCATTCTTTTTGATGGCTGAGTAACATTCTATTGTATATATACACCATACCTTCTTTATCCATTCATCAGCCCAAATGTTGGACATTTGGGCTCTCTCCATAGTTTGGCTATTGTTGCTAATGCTGCCATAAACATCAGGGTACATGTGTCCCTTTGAATCTGTATTTTTGTATCCTTTGGATAAATACCTAGCCGTGCAATTGCTGGGGGGTAGGGTAGTTCTATTTTAAAATTTTTGAGGACCCTCCACACTGTTTTCCAGAGCGACTGCACCAGTTTGCATTCCCACCAACAGTGTAAGAGGGTTCCCCTTTAGTGAAAGATTATTTAAAGAGGACACAAAAATACTAATTTAAAAAAAGGTAAGTTTAACTACAATAAATTAAAATTTCCGTTTAACAAAAGATACTGTTAAGAAAATGAAAAGGCAAACCACAGGTGGGAGAAGATATTTGCAAGCAGAATATATAGAAAGAATTCCTACTAATAAATGTCAAGAATGATTGGTCTAGTAGAAAGATCTACCAAATACACAAATAGCCTCCTCACACACAAAAATGAAATGCAAATGTCCAATAAACACCCTAGAAACATGCAGCCTCATTTACTACTGTTTAGGGAAATGTAAACTAGAACCAAAAATGAGACACTACTACGGATCCTCCAAATCAGCCAACACTGAATTGTTTGGCAACACTGAGTTATTTTTTACAAGGATGAGGAACAACTGAAACCCTCATCCCCTGCTGGTGAGAGAGTGAGCTGGGGCAATTCTTCGGAAAACAACTGGTTGTGATCTCATAAATTTGAGAAATGCATCGTTTCTGATGCAACAAACACCAATATAAATGCATTTACATGTGAGCAAGAGACAGGTAGGGAAATGTTCGTAGGAGCATCATTCAAAATAGCCAAAATCTGGAAATAACCCAGTAGTCCATCAGTATGCACTAGAATGATGGAAAAAGTGTGGTATATTTGTACAATTGGTTGTAAATATAAATTGGCAGCACGCACCTACGCTCAACAGTTTGAATAAATTTAACAGTATAATGGTGAGTGAAAACATACAACTGACTTGAAAACATTTACATAAAGTCCAAGGTATAAATAAAAGCAAGCGATTACCCCAGAAATCAGCTTACTGGTTCCCTTTGCCTGAGAAAGCGGATTATGGCTGGGAACAGGCAAATAGGGGCTTCTAAGTCACTACAAACATTTTTTTCATCTTGATCTGGGTGGTGTTTACATGGGGTATGCTTTATAACCATTCATTACATTTGCATGTTTAATGTTTTAGTCACTTTTCTCCCTGTGCCGTATTTTACAACAGGTTAATTAAAATATACCTAGGTGTTATGAATATATTGGCAAGTTATATATCAAGTCCGTACATTGGAAGTATTGGAAATAAGAAGCTACTCAGACAGTGAAAAAACTGACAGGGAAAATATGGAAAAATCTCAGAAGTAGGCAGACACACCCCCTCAAAGAGAATGCAGTCATTCTCTCGAGCGCATGTACTCTGTCACTTGAGGAGTTGTCTCAGGGTCATAAATCGGAGCTGGATCTGGAGTTGGCTTCTTCGTTAGACAAACTCGCATTAAGGGAACTCACCGGCTGGGGCTACAAGGTCAACTGAGAGAAGGGACGCAGGTTCCAAAAATGTGGACCGGCGCTTTCTCCTTTAAGGTCCTCAGTTTCCCTATGAATACACTGAGGAGGCTGGATCACATGATCCCTGCCTATCAACTGAACAAAACACAAAGATGCAGAGTGTATGAGTTGGGGGTGGCAGAAAGGAAGTAAAAAATGGGTAAGGGATGGTGATGGGTCTCACCCTAGTGCAAAAGTGGACAGACCAGGGCTCGGAAAAGCTCAAGGTCCTGCCCGCACGTTCGCAGGACATCAGGAGTGGGGCAGAACCAGAGCCACAATGTGGCTCCTTCTGACACCCTTCTGACACCGCCAGCCTTTCTAACCTGGGGGCAGCTGGTAGCCTGCTGCGCTGTAAGGTGTGGTTCCGAGGAAGCGAAGGCTGCCAGGTTCCAAAGAGGTCGGATCGGGCACTTCAGGAGGAATCCAAGTCCCATTCATGGGAACAGCACCTACTTTAGGGAGAGAATGTCCCGACTGTCCTGTCCTTCTCTGTCCCACCCCACCCTGGCACTACCGAACACTGGCCATCACTTTATGTGTTCCCTCCTCTCCTGGCAAGGACCAGTGGGGTTTCAGTGCAGCCCTAATGAACTCACAGAGCACAGCGCTTCTTGGGTTCTAGGTAGGTGCTAACAGATTGTTTCCGTCAAGCGTGGATCCCTGCCCTTGGAAGTCCTACTCCTGTTTCCTAGTGTATTTCTGAGAAATTGTAATTCGTGTCCATGTGGGGGTTTTTACTTATGTCTACGTGTGTGTTTCCCTGTGCCTGTTGTGTCTTTGTTCCATACCTGCTCGCCACCCAAGCGGTGGTCCCCAAGCCGGCAGCAACGGGACATATGAGAGCTTGAGACATATGGCAGCTCGGGCCCCACTGCCTCCAAATCTGCATTTTGTGGTTCTTGAGCACGTTAGTATGTAACAAGCCTATCATGCTTGTTTGTAGATGCCCAGGAGAGCATGTACTTTATGTGGGCGAGAAGGTCCTACCAAGAGGATGAGTGCATTTGTATCACAGATCTGGATGCTTACTGGCACGCTTGTGTGTCTCTGTATGTAAGTGTGATGTGTCTCTTGTTCAAAGGTGGGCAGCATTTCTCGAGGGCTAACTGTGTGCCAGGCACCCCCCGTAAGTTCCTTACACGATCATTTATATCCTCTGCCTCAATGGATTTTCATAAAGGCTTTGCAGGGAGCAGACAGAGGGAATTATTTGTGTTGACACCCTTAAAAATATCCAAACCCTTTGACCCAGTACATTCCACTTCTCAACATCGGTCCTAGCAGAAAAATCTGAAATAAAGAAAAAAATGATTCACGTACAAAGATTGACATATGCATGTAATCTACAATAGAAACCAAGAACTGGGAACAAAGAGGGTTTGTCTTGTGGAGTTACAGAAATGATGACATAGCCTTGAAGTGAGCAACAATGTAGCCATTAGCTGAGTTTAGCTGAACTGAGGAGGGAACAGAAGGCAAGCTGAGGACACAGCAAAAGCTGACATGCCCTGACCTCCCCGGACTCCCTACTCCTGGTGGGACATGTGTAACATTCTTCTAGAAATCTCGCAACTATGTTAATGTTAATACCTTGCTAGAGGGGAAAAACAATCTTAACCTGACAATGGCAAGGCTTCTGGTATCTTGTAGGTCCTCTTTAGCATCTGAAAGTTCTATTGAAACCTCCCTTTTTCCTTACCTCCCCCAACCCCATCATATACAACCTGCCAGCCCTCACAACCCCAGCGCAGCAGCTCTTTCTGCCCACCAGTCCCGTCCCCGTGCATTAATAAACCATTTTGCACCAAAGATGTCTCAAGAATTCTTTCTTGGTCATCGGCTCCAAACTCCACCCCCCTGAACCCAACTTATACTTTAAAACTTCATTAGAACCATGCTTTTCCTGTCCATCCAAGTGCGTGCTGTGCAAAGTGTTCATAGAGCGGATCGACATGACCTCTGCTGTCATGAAGATCAAGATATTTGTGAAGTTTGTATAATAATGGGGGATTGTGTGATAATGTAAACCAAAAAAAAAAAAAAAGATCTAAAATTGTATATCAAGGGCACTTGGGTGGTTCAGTCCGTTAAGCATCCAGTTCTTGATTTCGGCTCAGGTCATGATCTCAGGGTCATTAGATCGAGCCCCACATTGGACTCATGGGCTGGGTGTGGAGTCTGCTTGAGATTCTCTCTCTCTCTCTCTGTCTCTCCCTCTGCCCCTCCCGTCTCTAAAAGAATTAAAGAAATATTTGAAATTGTGTATCAGGTGTAATTGCAATCAAGGAAAAAATGCACTTTTGAATCAAAAAGAACAAGGCACACCCTCCCCCTCAGACAGGAAGTGGGGAGGAGGCAGGTGACCTGCCAGTCAGTACATACTGTTCTGTGAAAGCCTTGGCTCGTTTTCCATATGAACTGGTTGTGATTTCCCCATAGATTGCAAGAGTCACGGTTTAAAAGGAACAACAGGGATGCTTTGTGAAATAACATGAATACTAGCTCCTTTGTGGAGACATGGCTTTGCACATTATATGGGAAAATTTTTAGGAAAATGTTTCTCTTTCTCTGTGTAGATTTAGACTGTATGTTATTTGCCAATTGTTTATGCTTGGTGGGGGTTGTGGTAAGTCTGTCTGTCTGTCATCTGGACGCTGGGAAAATAAAGATCACCTGCAAATCACAGCAGGTGGAGTGCTCAAAAGGACTAATCACGTTATGTCAATTCCTGCTCTGGATCGTTTGGGGAAACTTGGAATGCCAAAGACCTCCTAAACCGTCCTGCTGTACCCTTTCTTCACCTCCAGCGGGGTGGTTCCAGGCTGAGGAGCCCAGAGGCAGGGAAATACGGTGCCAGGATATGCCCATGCATCACCCTGTAGGAGGGGGAGGCTTAGCCCCGAAGGGAGGGAAAGTTCTGGGCTGCACACAGAACACGTGCGGCACAAGCGGTGTTTGGCTCTTCTCCTTGTCTCCGCTTTTCTTCTCCGATTGCTCGGATAATGATTACTTTAAAAAAAAAAATGAAACTCTTACCAATGAATTAAAAATATTAAAAAACTTCAGAAATTATATTTGATTCCCTGATTTTTTTTTTAAAGATTTTATTTATTTATTTGACAGAGAGGAGAGTGATCACAAGTAGACAGAGAGGCAGGCAGAGAGAGAGGGGGAAGCAGGCTCCCCGCTGAGCAGAGAGCCCGATGCGGGGCTCGATCCCAGGACCCTGAGATCATGACCCGAGCTGAAGGCAGAGGCTTTAACCCACTGAGCCACCCAGGCGCCCCCCTGATTTTTTTTTTAAGGTTTTTTTTTTTAGAGGAGTTTCAGATTCCCAGCAAAATTAAGAGACAGGTACATAGATTTCCCCTATACTTCCTTCACTCACACACGCACGGCTTCCCCCACTATCAATATCCCCCACTGGAGTGGTCCATTTGTTACAATCCACGGACCTGGGCTAACATATCACAATCACCCACAGTCCAGAGTTTACAGTAGGGCTCACTCTTGGCGTTTGTACATTCCATGGGTTTGGACAAACGTATAATGACATATATTGATCATTACGGTATTATATGGAATAGTTTCGTTGCCCTAAAAAAACCTATTTATTTCTCCCTCCCCAATCCCTGGCAACCTCTTATCTTTTTACTGTTTCCATAGTCTTGCCTTTTCTGGAATGTCATATAGTGGGAATCATACAAGATGTAGCCTTCTCAGATTGGCGTTTTTCCCTTAGTAATATGTATTTAGGTTTCTTCCCTGTCTTTCCATGGCTAGATAGCTCGTTTCTTCTGAAAAATAGTCCATTGTCTGGTTGCACCACAATTTATTTATCCATTCACCTACCGAGGGACATCTTGGTTGCAAATTTGGGCAATTATGAGTACAGATGCTTTAAATATCCTTGTGCAGTTCTTTCACATGGATGTAAGTTTTCTGCTCTTTTGGGTAAAATACCAAGGAGTGTGATTGTTTAATCATATGGTCAAAGTATGTTTAGTTTTATAAGAAATTGTCAAATTGTCTTCCAAAGTGGCTGCACCATTTTCCATTCCCATCAGCGATGCATGAGAGGTCCCATCGCTCCACATCCTCACCAGCAGTTGCTGTGGTCAGTGTCCCAGATTTCAGCCACTCTAACAGGTGCCTACAGTATCCTATTTTTCTTATTTGCATTTCCCTGACACCATAAGATGCGGAGCGTCTTTTAGGTGCTTATTTGCCATCTGTATATGGTCTTTGGTGAGATGTCTGTTCAGGTCTTTGGCCTATTTTTTAATTGAGTTGTTTTCTTGTTGTTGATTTTTAAAGAGTTCTTTGTATATTTTGGGTAAATAAATGTCTTTATCAGGTGTGTCTTTTTTATTATCTGCCTTAGGTCAGATGCTCTGGGAAATGGGTCCGAGGCAGTGATTTATGTGCAAGAGGTTTCCTGGGGAGTATTTGGAGAGCAAGAGCCATGAGAAGTACAAGAAGCCGATTGCGTAGGAGAAGTGGATGCGGGACCAGTCACAACAAAGGCTCAGCCGATCCCACCAGAACCTCGGGAGTGGCAGGGACCCTTCAGAGGTGTCCCTAATCGAACTAGGGAGCTCGGGCTTTGTGCCCGAACATCCACCAGTCAGCGGATATGGGTTCCCCAGGTTGCCCGGGAATGCGGTGTAGCTTCGGATGTAGCAGCTCCCTTTGGCTGGGGAAGTTCCCAGGGAGGGACTCAGCTGTGAGCGTCAGCCGCCAAGCCTCTCAGTGCCTCGGTCTTGTGGGAGGATCTGGACAGCACACCACAGCAAACACTATCATCTGAAAAACATGCACTTAAAAATAAAGAAAAAGAACGCAGGGCTTTGAGTCCCACCACTGACTTGCTATAGGATCTTGGTCACATTGTCTCGTTGGGCCTCAGTTTCCCCATCTGTACCCTAAGAAGGCGTTACTAGACAGACGGTCTCTGACTTTCCAGTTGTGGCTGACTGGGACACTCCTGAGTCACTATCGGCAGGCAAGCCGGTGCTCCGGAAGGTGGCTGCAGCCAGCAGAGATGAGGCCGAGGAGAGGCCAAGAGATGGAGGGAGTTCATGAACCTCAGGGAGTTCCCGGAACAAGATGAGGGAGCCGGTCCTTCCAGGGCTTTCCTTCAAAAGTAATCTATGAATCATTAGTTTATAAAACAGTAGAACAAAGTGGGACATTGGAAGTCGGCTGAACTATCCCTTCGTTACACAAACGAGAGGTCATGCCCAATGTCAACACTGAGTCAACAGCCGAGCTGGGGACAACCAGTGTTCCTGAAGCCTGGCCAGATGATCTCCCAATGCCCTTGCTGCCTGTATGCACCTCGAGAGACGGGCTCAAGGTTTGCCGTGGCTGGAAGAATGAGACGCCCCGCAAGCTAGTGTCCACGAAAGGAGATCTATTTGGAAAGAGTCAGGATGAGAGATTTTCTCCATCCTTTTCTTAAGAATAGGAGAAACCAAGGGACAGGAAAGAAGTGACTCGGGTACAGAGCTGTCAGTCAGTGCAGGGCAAGTTCAAAATGTATCCAGAGTCGGGGAGGGCCAGATGCTCTCTTAACACAATAAGGTCAGAATGAACAGACCCCATGTAATAAGATCAGATTCATATGAGATATCACATCAGATTCATCGAGAGACTTGCAGGGAAAGATTAATCTTGTAGTCAGACACTTGAGTTTAGATAAGCTAGTTAAGAGCTAGAGCCAGGGTGGAAGACTGCCACATTTCCCCCTTACCCACCCCACTAAAGATTGCTTTCTCCCTCCCCTCTTCCAGACCATCACTGCTCTGACACACACAGAATCAACAGACTCTGAAATTGGAGTCCCTCACTTTCCCACCAAAAGCCAGAAGTGCAGATAATGTACTGATACACGGTATTCCTGTAGTGAAGGGCTGGCACATTCCAGGAAAAGGGGATGCAGAGGTCCAGGGATGGGAATTGCATAAGAAAGGAAAAAGGATTTGGAGAGAAGGGGGAGAGCTGGGAAGGAAGGAACATCTGGGGAATCCTCCAGAGTTCTCAGGATGGTCCACAGGGATACCCCGAAAGGCCTGGCACCCAGAGCAGGGGGCAGGGACATCACTGTTCAGTCTAAGCGAGCAAGGAGGTGAGCCCCAGCCTCTCCTCCAGCAGCGCTGCCTGGCTATGGATGGAAATGCCTGGGCGAGAAGGTCTAACCCTGGGCAGAGTCTATCGCGCATAAACTTGTATCTGGCAAGTTTCTCACCCGCAACTGACAATCTGGCCAGAGAGAGGAAAACTGAGATTTCAGATTCTTCTCCCTTCATTTCCCACCCCCAACCCCACCCAGAGATGGACTAGAAACAGATTCCTAGGGGATCCATGCTGAAATGTGGCATCAGGAAGAACTCAAAGGCAGGAACTGAAGCAAGGCCATCAAGTGGGCTGACACTGGACTCCAAACAGTGGTCAGGAACTGGACCATTCATGTCACGCGCGAATTCCAAATCTCAGTGCCTTAACCCAATACACATGGGGTTTTTTTTCTCATGGCATAGTCCCAAGCGAGTGCGGAGGACAGGCTGGGACCCACCCAGAAATTCAGAACCCCGGGCTCCTTCCTCCAGGTCCTCGATGTCCTCTCCATGGCACCTGCAGGTGCTGAGAGAGTTTTATGGGCCAGATCCAGAATGGAACACATTACTTCCACTCCCATCTCACTGACCAGAGCATTCGACCAGCTATACTCGGATGAAAAGGGAGGTGAACAACTCAGCCTAGCCACGTGCCCAGGGAAAAGCAGACACCGTGGGTGCCGGCGATCCGGGAAAAGCAGACATCGTGGGTCCTGGTGATCGCTAAGGTTAGTTATCTTCAGCGCCGTCTGTCCCTTGCTGCAGGATCTTTCCTTGGCGTAGTTCAGTTTTTCCAGATGAGGATCCTCTCATTCTCCACCTGATGGCTTTACCCCAGACTGGGGGACCCCTGCCGCTAGGCTGAGAGTGGGGGTGCGGTGCCGGGGGACCCCACCATTCGCGAGCAGCTTTTCACCTCTTCCCGTCACTGCGTGACAGTCGCTGGGCTCCTCATTTCACACGTTATACCTCTCATCCTCAACTTCATGGGATTCACGCTGCTACTCTCCTCCCCATGTTACAGATAACAAAACTGAAGCTCAGCGGGACAAAGTCCCACAAATTTGTCCCAAATGACCTGGCTCTGAAATGCTCTCTTTTTTCCACTTCCTAGCTCAGGAGAGAAACCCCACACATGCACACATGTCATTCTTCACCTCACCCCTCATATCCTAGACTGGAGGAAATGAGCCAAGGAAGACGGAAATGCAGAGAAAATCTTGGGTCTTTATTTATTCACTAATGAACCGTCATTTCCTCCTGCATGCCAGGCCTCACGTCGGATGCTGGGCATACACGGATAAAGCAGACCCAGCCTTAGCCCCCTGGAGGTATTGGTCACGGAGCCACACCTGAATCAAGACACCTTCATTTTTCTCAGGCTCGGGGAACAAAGGAATCCTCAGACCACATGTACCGGGAAGTCCTAATCTTGTTGAACTGGCAGGAATACATCTGTGGAAAGGAAATAAAACAGAGCCTCGGCACAGGAACAATCCCAGGGACCCTTACCTTCCTCCCAGCCAGAGGGTCCCCTGTTAGTGGGCCCTCCATCCCTTGGGATGAGAAAGAGAGCGAACGCGGGGCTGGAACAGTCAAAACAGCACTGGTCTTTGACCTAGGAATCAAGAACAAATCCAGGTTGTTTGTGGACTGCCCCCGTCTTCGTTTTGGTGAAATCCGGGCATTGGGCTAGGCCATCCTGGAGTGGCCTCTCGGTCTGGGCGTCACACTGGGGTTTTCTGTGGTTCCAGACAACCTTGTCAATCAAGGCCATCCCCACAGCAACACTCCGCGCACAGCACTTCATGCTCACGGTATCTCGGTGGATATCCTTGTGTCCACTGGGGACACTGGGGTGTCCATTTGGGGACATGGAGGCTAAGGAAGATGCAGTCAGTTGCTCACAGTCACACAGTGGGTCAGAGGCAGAGGTGATATGAAAAGATAAAATTCTCGCCTCTTGTATCATGGCTCCTTTCTTCTGGCTCATTCCAAGAAGCCTTTCTTCCTAGGACCCAGCACTCGCAGTCAGTCACACGTGACCCTGGGAACTGCTTACTTAGGAAACTGGGGGTGAATGGTGTTGGGGGGCAGTGGATCTACCTGGGGGAGGTGAGTGGTGCAAAGGGAGATGCCAAGCACCCTCCTCGTTCACATGGCGGGGCACTCGGATGGGACACTGGGGCTGTGGCTCTATACCAGACCTTACCTTTCACTGGCTCGACACATGAATTCCCACACTCCCGTTTACAGCACTTAAGACCGCCCAGGCAGTGGCCGTCATTTAGGCAGACGTCTGTGGGGTTGAGCCTCTTGCACCGGCCAGTGACCACTGGACACTTCCCAGGATTGACCTTAACTGGTGAGAATGGGGTCACAACTCAGAGGCTTGCCCCCTAGACAGCACCCCAGCTCCTACCCCATCTCTAACCCGTGTGTGCCAATCACTTCCTCTCTACCTCAGACCCAAACTGAGGTCCGTTCCACCGAGGGGGTCCCAACCAGTGCTGTAAGTGTCCGACAGATGGAGTGACTCATTAGCTGAAGGAGCGGCTAACTCATTGATCACCAGTTTGCGGACTGACTCCCCGAGAACAGGAGTCAGTCAGCCAGGGCTCAGCCCCACCCTCCAGCCCAGTTCCGGAGACCCCCTGCCACTTCTCCAAGATGTGTGTCCTCAAGCTCAAATCTCCCTGGTCCCCTCTTCCTGGGCTGTGTTTCCTCACCTGGCTTTGATGGGTCTACGGGATCCACACATTTGATGCCACAATATTCCCGACAACATTTCTGCTCCTTCGGACACTGCCAGTCGCTCTGGCATTGAGGGGGTTCAAACACAAGGCACATCACAGGAGGCGTGAAGGGGCAGGCTCCATGCTTGGCTTTTTCTAAGGGTGAGAACAAGAGAGGAAGACGGAGCTGATTCTGAGTCATGACCACAATCCGGGACAAGGAACCAGCTTCCCAGGAGGGGAGAGAAAACCAAACTCGGGCAGCTGACCCCAAAGGAAGGGAGAGAGTTGTCGGGGTTCCAGGTTAAAGGCAGGTGTGGGGCGGTGCTGGGCTCAGCCAGCCACTCAACCAAGAGGGAGTCAATGGCACAGGAAGGAAGGTATAGATGGTGGAGTGCTGGCAAATGTTTTAAGAGAGGCCTTTGGGCATTTGCCAATTTCCATGGTGTAAATATCGCCACTGTGGCTGATTCCAAACTACCGATGTGATGTCCACTGGCTCGCAAAAGTCTTGAGAGTGTGACCTTCCGCTGTTGTGAACAGTATAAGCCAGCTCCAGCACACGGCTGGGCAGAGCTCACGGTCAGGTGCTCCTGGCCCGAGGTTGACTGCAAAGGAGGCAGAGAGGGACCGTGGCAGGAGAGGCAACTCATCAGAGCCTGACGGACAGGTTGCAGATCAACTCACAAGTAAATTGAGACAGAGCGACCATTAAAAAGGAAACAGTAAGAGTAAGAGAACGTTTTGGAAAATGAAACAGAGACCCAAATAATGTGACAGAGCAAAAGACCAGGGAAGGAGCTGCAGAGGGACAATGACGAGCGATACAGGGGCGGGGGTCACGGGGTCCGTCTGGCAAAAGGTGGGTTTCTGGACGCTTAGGAACTCTAAGCTGAAGTCCTCAGAGAGACGCCTGAAATTAGGGGCCATGGGCCAGACCATGGGAAAGGTGACTTCAAGGTCGGCCCCTGGACTTAGAGGAAGAGGCTACCGCCATGCTGAGCCATCAGGGACCCCGGTACCTGGATACGGCTGGAGAGACTCCAACTCACCTTGGCTAGCATCTTCCGCAGTCCAGGACGTGAGGATTTGGAGGGCAAGGAGCACCGTGAAGGGGAGGAGGCTGCCGGGTTTCATGGTGGGGCGGTGGTGGCCAGTGCCAGCCTTTCCCTTTATACCTCCCTCGGAGGGCGTGGTCCCCGGAGAAGTGCCCGGGGCGCTTCCCGCTGCTCTGTCCTAAGCCGGAAATTCAGGGGAGGACAGTAACTCCACCGCCCAGAGTACTGATGGCAGGAGCCTAAGGCCTAGGAAGGGACACGTGGAACTTGAAGGGGGAGGTGTCTGCAGGCTGGTCAGGAGGCCATTCTGGAAGCACCTTCCTTGGGCCTTTGCGGTGGAGTGGGGGAGGGTCCCAGAGAGGAGCGCACAGGGCCGAACCGGAGGTCATTACAAAGGAGCCTCTCTACGTGCCTTGACCTTCCCACACTCCTGGATCGGCTGCCCATTACGCGGGGTCACTTCCTTTCCCAGACTTCCGGCGATGCCTTCGCCTGCTCACCCCGGACTTGTGTCCACGTAATCCCCGCAGTTCCGGGCGCTCTGCCAATCCCATGGGGGTGTCCCAAAGAGCCTGAGTGGCGTGACTGGTAAAGAGGGGAGAGCAACCCAAACCACTTCGGGCCTCCAGCTTCCCAGCTGTGAGGTGGGGCTGGTCCTACCTGCCTGGGTCACTGGGCAGGATCGGAGAGAAACGGGGTGGAAGGGCATCGAACATAGTGAACACGTGCCCCTGAGCGACAGGTGGAGGTGAAGTGAATGGGAAGCTACATCTGATCCCCTTTCCCTGAGATGAAGCGATAGGACCCTTCCCAGCAGTCAGCTGCACCGCTGGATAAGCAAGGAGTGCCGTCTGACATGCTCAGAAAGTTTTCCCACACCCCAAGTTACCCCCCACTGCGCTTTCATAATTATAATGAAGGCTCTCATCAACCGAGCACTGGCTACGTGGCAATAAGTTCGAGTGGAACATTTCCAAATATCAAAAGGAAGCCCATTACGGTGTAACCAAGAAAAAAATGCAGGGGATAGAGAAGTCAGAATGTAGGGGAGAAGAGAAGGCAGCCCCCACGATGCGGTGACAGAAGGTCCCAGAGTGACACAGAGTACCAGAAACACGGGGCGGCCAGTCCAGACTGGAAAGGGTCACGGGGCTCCAGGAAATTCATCTTCTGGAAGGTGAAGTTAACAGCACATTTGGCACGTACGGACACGGGGAGGAGGTTTCGGCAATCCAGTGAAGAGTTTGTGGTTGAAAAGTGATATGTACGTAGAAAACCAAGCAAACACAAAACCTGACAATTTTTCATGTCAAAGAAAGTAAAAAGTTGTGCCAGGAAGGAAAAGTAGTTTGGTTTATGACCTAGTTCAGCTGTGATGAGTATCCACAGAGTCATAGGAAGGTAAATAGCAGTGCCGATCTCACCAAATTGTTGCATAACTCTCTCTCTCTAAAATAAATAAATACCAGCTTTTTAAAAAATGGGGCGCCTGCGTGGCTCAGTCGGTTGAACATCTGACTCTTGATTTCGGCTCAGGTCATGGTCTCAGGGTCCTGGGATCGAGCCTTGCATTGGGCTCCATGCTCAATGGGGAGTCTGCTTCTCCCTCGCCCTCGGCCCCTCCCCCCACTCATACTCTCTGTCTAAAATAAATAAATTAAGGAAAGAAAACCTGGCACATAACTAATGGGAGGGAGAGGATGGAAGGGTGAAGCTGGTAAGTTGTTTGTCACAAGTTTTGTGAGATATGTGACTCTCGAGTTCATCTGCATGTATCGCTTTGATAAAAATAAAGATATTTATTTATTTATTTTAAAGATTTTTATTTATTTGACAGAGAGAGAGAGAGAGATCACAAGTAGGCAGAGAGAGAGGGGGAAGCAGGCTCCCTGCTGAGCAGAGAGCCCGATGCGGGGCTCGTTTCCAGGACCCTGAGATCATGATCTGAGCCGAAGGTAGAGGCCTTTAACCCACTGAGCCACCCAGGTGCCCCAAGAAAGATGTTTTTTTAAAAAAAGATTTTATTTATTTATTTGACAGAGAGAGAAGAAAGATATTTAAAAAGAAAGCCTATTATCTCACTTAGCTTACCATGAAGACGTACAATCATCCAGGTAAAACACTAAGCATTATTCTTCTTTCGATAGGGTCCCTGTGGACATAAGACTCTCTCTCTGAGATGGGAGCCCCTCCCCTGTTCCCCATCTTGCCCTGCCCTTGGCACTCCCTTCACGTTTATCACTGAGGATCGCCAGTGCCAGTTCATGAAGATGCTTCTCCATGAGAACATACAGTCCTAAATAGGAAAGACTGTGTGTTCATGCTCTGTAAAAGTCACCCAATTTAGTGTGCGGTTCTGAGTTGTCACAAAGGCGTGCAGCCCCACAACCACCACCGAAACTAAGAGAGAGAACCGTTCCATCCTCCTCTTGAAATTCTCGTGCACCCTTTGGAGTCGATCCCGTGGTCCACCTTCAGCTCCTGGCCACAAGTGATGTGTTTCTTGTCCCTCTAAATTCTACCTTTTTGAAGGTGTCCTATGAGTGGGATCGAACATGCCATAACCTGTTGAATCTGCCTTCTTACCCTTAGCAGAAAGTCTGTATTCCCAGGAGTTTGTTCTATGGCTAAGCAATAAGTTGTGGTGTCTAAATGGGGTTTCTCTTGATCGGATGGGGGCCCCCGAAGGTGGGGTGATAAGCAGCCAGAAGCCGATGGTACGGGCAGTGAAAGAATTCACCCATAGCTGAACAAAGGAGATAGAAGATTATTGAATTACAACACAAGGGAGCAGTGGGCAGGGCAGCAGAGGAGAGGCCGTCTGCCATGGGTAGTGGGTGGGGGCTGCTTTTAAAGGAGGGAGAGATGAGGAAGTATGGCCATGTATGGAACTTTCCCTTTTTTGGTAACTGTGCCTGGTTGTAAGTACCCCATTGGTTAGTCTGGATTCCATTGCTCAAGGCTGTTTGCTTAAAAGGGGCCTCTGCAGAGATGTCCGGGTTTGTTTATGCATTCCCCAGTTGGAGAGTTTGGCAGTTGCTCCCTGTTTTTCGTGATTATGAATAAAACTGTTATAAGTGTTCATGTACAGGTTTTCGTGTGCATGTGGTTGACATTTCTCTTGGGTCGTATCTAGAAGTAGGATTGATAGGTAATGTGGTAACATATGTTAACTCTAATAAGCTGCCAAATGCTGTCCAGAGTAGCTGTACCATTTTGCCTTTCCACCAGCAGGGGATTCTCATCAGAGCTCTAATTGCTTTGCGTTAGTGACAACGCTTGGTGTTGATGTTGTGCGTGGTATGTGTGTGTGGTTTTGTCTGTTTGCTTGCTTGTGGTCATCCTAATAAATACATGGTGTATGAAATGATTATTTTCATGTGTTTATTTGCCATCTGCATATATTCTTTGGTGAATTGTCTGTTCAGATCTTTTACCCGTTTTTATTGGGTTGTTCGTTTTCTTGTTATTGATTTTTGAAGTTCTTTGTATATTCTATATACAAATACTTTATCAGATATGCATGTAGCCAATAATTTTCCAATTGGTGGCCTGTCCTTATTTTCTTAACAGTGGTTTTCAAAGAACAGTTTTTAATTCTGATGAGATCCCACTCATCATTTTCTTCTTCATCATGTTTCTGGTGTATCCGAGAAATCTTTGCATAACTCAAAGTCACAAAGATTTTCTCTTTAAGTCTCTTTCTATAGTTCTAATTTTTGCAATTATGTCTGTGATCGATTTTGAGTTAGTTTTTGTAAATGATGTGAAATAGGGATCAAGGTTCATATTTTTACGTATGGATGTTCGGTTGTTCTGGTATCATTTGCTGAAAAGACAATTTTTTTCTCCAGTGAATTCTCTTTGTACTTTTGCCAGTAGTCAGTTGACTCTATGTGCATGAATCTCTTCTTGTGCTCCCTACTCATCTACCTGTCTGTCCTTTGAGCTATTGAGCGCAATGCCTTCATTACGGTATTGCTATGGGCTGAATGTTTGCTTTTCCTCAAAATCCATAAATTGAAGCCCTAATCCCGATTGTGGTGGTATTAGGAAGTGAGGCCTTTGAGAGATGTTTAGGTCATGAGGATGAAGCCTTCATGAATGGTATTAGTGCTGTTATAAGAAGAGATATGAGAGGGGCGCCTGGGTGGCTCAGTGGGTTAAAGCCTCTGCCTTTGGCTCAGGTCATGATCTCAGGGTCCTGGGATCGAGCCCCGCATCGGGCTCTCTGCTCAGCGGGGAGCCTGCTTCCCTCTCTCTCTCTCTATGCCTGCCTCTCTGCCTACTTGTGATCTCTCTCTCTCTCTGTCAAATAAATAAATAAAATCTTAAAAAAAAAAAAAAAAGAAGAGATATGAGAGAGATGATCTCTCCCGCTCTTTCTCCCTCTGCCATGCGAGGACATAGTACGGAGATGTCCATCTACAAACGAGGAAGAGGGCTCTCGCCAGCCAGTGCCGTGATTTTGAACTTCCCAGGCTCCAGAACTGTATGAAATAAATTTCTGTTGCCTTAAGTCACCTAGCTGGTGATATTTTCTTATAGCAGTCTGAGCAGATTAAGATACAGAGGTTTATAGTAAATCTTGATTCCAGCTCAAATTGTTTGGGCTGTGGTTTACCATCGGGCTTTATAGCTGACCCTGGCTGTGCCCTGTCCATAATCTCAGGGCACTCACCATCCCAGTGCCTGCCAGTGGCCTTTAATATAAGCACCTGGGCTACCCTGCCTGAGGATTTTCTCTCAGTCCAAGTCAGGGGAGCCAAATGCCTCAGGGAGCAGAAAACCCAGCCAGTGACAGATGGGAGCTCGAGGAAAAATACCCCATTTTTTCACCCTGGATGGGAAATTCCAAGGCAGGTTCTATTCTACCTTCCAGAATTTTCCAACACTATTGAACTCCAATTGCCCATACCAGCAATATTCTCAGTAATGCACCCTTCTCAGTTTCCTTCCACCCGGTCTCACAAACCTATGCTCTGAATAGTGTTCCTTTGATCGACTCCCAAATAAATTACTTGTCCTCAAACTATTGCCCCAGGGTCTTGCTTCCAGGAGAACTCAACCAAAAAGATATATCCCAACACCCAGCTCAATGACTGGCACGTGTAGACTGCAACTATCGTCAGAGCAAAGACAATATCTCTCTGTTTAGTTCAGGAACTTGACACGGTACATGTTAAATGAATGAAACAATGACTAATTCACTGAATGAACTAAAGAAGGAAGCCAGGAAGAGCCATTAGCCAAGTTTTGATCCCGCCTTCCCAATTCATGGTAGTCCTTGGGGATATGCATTCATGTCCAGGTTTGTAGTGTTCCCTTCTTACATTTGGAAAAGGTTCTCTGAAATATGCCAGCAATCTCTAAGGGGAATGGAGGATCCCTCCACCATGAGGCAGGCCACTTGAGATGGCGGGCGGGTGCTGACAAGTTGGTGGTGGGCGTCAGGACAGAAACCTACTGGATTGAGCCAGAAGACAGAGATTGGGAAATGGGGTAAAAATAAGGGAGGGTCACTTCAACCACACCCCTCTCTACCAGTGATCTCATGGATAACAGTAGCTCTCAGATCTCCTCCCACTAGAAATGAGCTTCATAGTTGATTCCTTCCAACTGGGGTTTTCCCTATGCACCTCCTCCTAGATAGATCTTTTGAAACTTACAGAAGGTTTGAATGTTCTCTCAACCATCCTTTTCGTCCAAGTCAAATCTGTTGAGTCTGCGGAAATAGACTTGCGCAATGCTATGCCATGGAGACTTTGCAACTGCTTGCTAATGCAGCACTAAGTCTGTGGGTATTAATTATATCATGATTATTTTGGTGCTTGGATATATATTTGGCCTTATAAATAATCACGTGTGCAAATTGAAAGAGAACATCAGTTTTCATACAGCAGTTGATAAAAGTTTAAAGTCAGGCCATATATTATCATTACTTTTTAAGGCAATAGATATTTTTTTAATTTCAATCTGAGATGCAAATGTGGGTAGAGATACTTGAAGCCCTTAACAGCCTTTTTCAACCGGGTTCCTCTGTGAGAGATTAAGGTCGTGGGGTCTAACAGTCACGAGTGCTATTGGACGGAGGACTGGTCTGAACTCAGGTTCGGCTGCTCGTCACTTGAACATCGATCCTCGAAAGACAAATGATGGTGGGAAAGCAGAGGCTGCTTTATCTAGGAAGCTGGCAACCTGAGAAATGGTGGACTCATGTCTCAAAGACCATCTTCCCAGTCCAGGGGCAGCCGGAGGATTTTCCAGAGGAAAGCAGGGAAAAAAGGAAGGGGGCTCCGTGTAGGAGAAGCAGGTTCCCCAGGGCCATTAGTTCTATGTCACCGTGACCTTGAATAGACTTGCTGGCATCAGCGAGGGCTGTCTTCAAATAGAGTCAGGCCTTATCTTCTGGGAAAGTCTGACCCTTCGCTCCTCAAGGCCAGTGGTCTGCGAATCTCAAGGAAAGTAGGTCAGTTCTGCTAGAGGGCTACTGTGGGACTTCAAGTCTGACCATGTATTAACTGAGTTACAGGCAAGCAGAGATTCAGATGCCACTGGAAGGCATGTAAATTGGCCCATTCTCTTGGCAGAGTTACTTGACATTTTCTATAAGAACAACCTAGCCTTGCCAAAAGGAAACGCTTAGAAGCAATTTGAATTCTAGGTATACAGCTTAGGGGGAACATGTGCCCAGGGGTATGCAGGTTCATGCTGCGGGAGGGAGTCTCTCTGCTCCCAGCGACTCCCAGCCTCCAGGCCAGACTGAATCACCCACGCGGGGTTTGCGGAGAGAAGCACGTGCTTTTACTCATTCTCTACTCAAAACCCATTTTCTGTGCCCAGCCCTTTTCTGGGCGCCAGGGGTACACTAAGGACCAGGCACGAAGCAGTATCCGTGGTAGAACCCAGGCTGCGGCTTGGAACGCCCGATACTCTGGGCTGGTGGGGGGCACGGACCCCCTGGACCTTCCCGGTGGGAATCCCCAGTGTCGCCCCGCTGGCGACTGTCCGTCTTCAGACAGAGCACCAGGTCTGGGCTTCCACCCCTCGGCACAGCCACCTTACCCCCAGCTCCTCAACCTCGAGGGGAACCTCTGGCCACCGAGTTCAAAGGCTACTTGAGGCCGGGAAGAAAGAGCGTGCGGTGGCAATCCTAGCTATTTACTCAGTTTCCCCCTTCGTAAATTCAGGACACTGGCTGGATGACCCTGGCAAGTTCCCCAATGCTGGTGGCCCTGAGGGGCTTTAATCTGGGCGCCCCCAGGGACCCAGAGGAGCAATCAGCTAAGAGCCCTCACTGCCTCAGTGCTTTATGGATTACAAAGCCCTGTGTAGGACGTTGTCCCGAGCAAAGGGACTGTGTCCACCTTACAGATGAGAAAACCGAGTCCGAAGAGATACAGTCATCCTTCATACTGTAAGTCAGAAGCAGATTTTTTTTAAAATTTAAATTCAAGTTAGCTAACATGTGGTGTATTATTATTTTCAGGGTACAGTTTAGTGATTCATCAGTTGCATATAACACCCAATCTCATTACATCACGTACCCTCCTTAATGCCCATCACCCAGCTACCCCATCTCCATACCCACCTCCCCTCCAGCAACCTCCATTTTGTTTCCTAGAGTTAAGAGTCTCTTATGGTTTGCCTCCCTCTCTGTTTTCATCTTATTTTACTTTTCTTTCCCTTCCCCTCTGTTCATCTGTTTTGTTACTTAAATTCCACATGTGAGTGAAATCGTATGGTATTTCTCTTTCTCTTACTGACTTATTTCGCTTAGCGTAATATATTCCAGCATCAGGGAAATGCAAATCAAAACTACAATGAGATACCACCTCACACTGGTCAGAATGGCTAAAATGAACAACTCAGGAACCAACAGGTGTTGATGAGGATAGGGAGAAAGGGGACCCTCTTATGCAACTCTTACGAATCTTTGAAAGCAAGCTGGTGCGGCCATTCTGGAAAAACAGGATGGAGCTTCCTCAAAAAGTTAAAAATAAAACTACCCTGCCACCCAGCAATCGCACTACTAGGTATTTATTCAAAGGATACAGAAATAGTGAGTGGAATGTGATTGAATAGTGATTGCATCCTGATGTTTATAGCAGCAATGTCCACAATAGCAAACTATGGAAAGAGCCCAGACGTCCATCGACAGATGACTGGAAAAAGATGTGAGATGTCTATACATCACACACACACAATATGGATTATTCCTCAGCCATCAGAAAGGATGAACTCTTGCAGGGCGTCATCGGGCTCCCTGCTGACTGGGGAGTCTGTTTCTCCTTCTCCCCCACTTGTGCCCTTTCTCTCTCTCTTGCTCTCTCTCAAATGAATAAAATCTTTAAAAAAAAACCCGAAATCTTTCCATTTGCAATGACATGGATGGAACTAGAGGGTATTATGCTAAATGGAATAAGTCGATCAGAAGCAGTTTTTCTTCCAACTCCAGGCTCCCGTGCTCTGTGCCAGAGCTGCCCACTCCTGCTCCCCTCCAGGGCCACCTCCCTTCCAGGGAGGCCTCGAAAAGACTCTGCAGAGATTACAAGGCACGAGCCCTTCCCCATGGGTCTGGGGTACTGGGGTATTGAGGCCCATTGGATCAAAGGACTTGGATCTGAGCTCAGACTTCCTCCCGACCTTCTACGGGGTAAATGCTTTTCTTCCCTCACAGGACCTCTCATCAGGTGAGGACACCCCTGCGCAGTTGTCATTGACACACTCACCTCTGCACAAAGCACTTTCTGCCGTTGCTTTGTACCACCGGACATCTTCCAACCTTGTCCTTAACTAGACAGAGCAGGGCTGCCACTTATAGTCAGAAAGGGACCTCCTGACCCTTCAAAGTGCCCTCTCTTAGGGGCGCCTGGGTGGCTCAGTGGGTTAAAGCCTCTGCCTTCGGCTCAGGTCATGATCTCAGGGTCCTGGGATCGAGCCCCGCATAGGACTCTCTGCTCAGCGGGGAGCCTGCTTCCCCCTCTCTCTCTGCCTGCCTTTGCCTACTTGTGATCTCTCTCTCTCTCTCTCTGTCAAATAAATAAATAAGTAAAATCTTTAAAAAAAAAGTGCCCTCTCTTCCAGGGCCCACACCACACGTGTCTGAGATGGAGGCACCGCACCCCCGGGAATGACTGCGTGGAACACGGTCAGTGCCGTGTCCACATTCCTTCCATCCCTTTGATCGTCTCTGTATGGCCTTGACCCAGATTATTGTTTTGCTGCTAAGGGCTCACCTTGGTAGCACCTGAGATTGCTTCAGAGGTGTGTCCTTGACTTTTACGGCTCCCTTATCCACATGGGGCACCAGAAATACCTGGGAGTTGATATTCCCTCCCGTCAGCTCTTAGTCAATGTCTGGCCAGCGTGGACGTTCAAAACCCTTGCTTTATGCTCCGGAGATCCCTGTGGGATTGGGTGAGGCTGGGACTTCCCCTGAAATCCCACCATTGCTTGGCTACTTCCCTTCATCCCCTTACCAGGTTCCCCTGAGCCACCCAGGCGCCCCTACAATAGTATATCTAAAAAGTATGGCATCATGACCAAAATGAGGGATTTTTTCCTGAGGAATACAAGATGGCTAAATAGGAAATCCTTACAATACTGTAGATATAAGTATATTTAAGGAGAAAAAAGTGATAGGGTTCATTCTCATAGAGGCTGAAAAGACCTTCCAAAAAGTAAACTCACTTTATTATTTTTTAAAAATGCATACACATTTGATAGACTAAAAATTGACCAATACCTTCTTCATAGAGAAACACAAAGCCTTTTCCATTAAGGTTAAGAAGAAAGATATCTGCTAACTTCTCTATTATTTCATATTATATTATGAATTATATTAATTTCTTATTAATTTTTTATTAATTTCATATTAATTTCTTCTCTTTTAGGAAGTAGCCAGTGTATTGTACAGGATTTTAAAAATTAGACACATATAAATTAGAAATAAATAATGAAATTATCATTACAGATGACATGACAGTGTATCTATCAAAGCCAAAAGATTCCATGCTAACCTAACGTAGAGAGAATTTTGTATTAACATTCAAAAATCATTGCTCTTCTTACATGTAAACAAGAAGTTAGGAGAGTTAACATGAGGGAACATTTCATTTACAATACAACAAAAAATTTAAACACTAGAAATACACGCCATGAGGAATTACCAAAATTTTTAAACATTTCTGAAATACTCAAAAGTATACTTAAATTGAAATACATCCCTTGTCTTTGGATGGAATGATCACAGCATAATGAAAAGGTCAAATTTCTTCAAGTTAATTTAACATTACCGAAATAAAAGTACCGGTAAGGGTTTTGTTTTGTTTTTTAATCCCCCAGGGCTTAGAAGAGTTGAGTCTAAACTTCATATGAAAAGCAAACAAGCAAGAATAGCTAGGAAATCCCTGAAAAAGAAAAGCATCAAAAAGGACTAGCCTTACCGTGTGTTAAAGGATACTATCATGCCTCTAGAGTTAAAGCAGTGTGGTACTAATATATGAATAGACAAATTAAAAGAACAAAATAGAAAGTTCAAGAATAGAGTCAGCTACAAATGGAAATATAATGTATGATAAATGTGGCATTTGGAGAAATATATACTCTGTAACAAATGATATTAAGAAAGCCATAATAATTTTTTTAATGCATGGCAAAAAAAAAAGAAATTATAGTCAAAATCAAAAGACAGGAAAAATTGGGAAAAGTATTCTCAGCTAACATCAGAAAAACAGCTCATTCCTCTCCTATGTAAAGAGCTTTTTAAAATAAAGAAGAAAACTATCAAAACCCCAAGAGGAATGTGAGTAAAACACAGGAACAGAAAACTCATAGGAAAAAATTAAAATGGCTCCTGAAATAAGGAAAAAATAAATGTCAACCTCTCATATAAGAAAACTATACATTAAAATTATACTCTGATACCATTTTCTATCAGGCTGGAAAAATATATAAGTTTAACAACAAACTCCATTGGCACAGCTGTGAAGAAACAGTCTGTCTCAGACATAGCCGGTAGGAATCCAAAATAGTGTTGACCCTGGAGATGAGAACTTAGCAGTGTTTAACCAAGCTATGTGTCTACCCTGTCAGCAATCACATTCTAGGAATCTACCCTAAGGACATATGTCAACAATCATGCTAACATAATTTGTGATATTTGCAATAGCAAAAGATGGCTTATTAATGCAAGACAAGGAAATCAGATAAATAAGTTTAGGACATGTCCACACAATATAATATAACATTATTTTTTAAAAACTGAGTGAAGGTCACTATGAACTGAGATGAAGTAATTGTCAGTTATACTCGTATGTATATAGTAAGCTATCTTTCACACAAGAAACAAATGCAAATAAGAATATATAATGAAAATGTAAGAAGGATAAATCAAAAATAAATAAAATTGTTACCTATAAGAGTTGGGTGGAAATGGAGTAAAGAGTATAGGGATGGGGAAAAAACTGCTCTAACTATCGCCTTTTATGTAATTTTGATTTTTCACCCCCAGCTTTATTGAGATGTAATTGACACATAACATTGTATAAGTGTAAGGTGTACTGTGCAATGATTGGCTACATGTGTATGTTGGTTTTTTTTTAAAGATTGATTGATTGATTGATTGATTTATTTATCAGAGAGAGAGAGAGTGAGAGAGAGAGCAGAAGCAGGCAGAGTGGCAGGCAGAGGCTGAGGGAGAAGCAGGCTCCCTGCCGAGCAAGAAGCCCGATGTGGGACTCGATCCCAGGACCCTGGGATCATGACCTGAGCCAAAGGCAGTGGCTTAACCAACTGAGCCACCCAGGCGTCCCTACATGTGTATGTTGTTAAATGTTTCCCACAGCAGCCTTAGTTAACACAGCTTTATCTCAGATAGTTACCATTTTGTTGTCATTGTTATAGTGAGAACATTAAAGCTCTACTCTCGTAGCAACTTCCAAGTATATGATACAGTTTTGTGAACTACAGTCACCTTGCTATATAGTGACCCCTGGAAGTTAGCTCATCTTTTATTTCCAAACTTAATTATCTTATGGCCGAAGGTTTGTACTCTTTGGCTATCTCCCGTTTCCCCCACAGCTCAGCCCTGGCAACCACCATTCTAATCTCTGTTTCTACGAGTTCGATGTTTTCAGATCCCATACCTAAGTGAGATTGGACAGCGTTTGTCCTTCTCTGTGTGGCTTATTCCAGTTAGCATAATGCCGTCAAGGTCCATCTATGTTATCACACATGGCAAGATTTCTTTCTCTTTTAATGGCTGAGTAATATTCCATCGTATATATGTACCACGTTTTCTTCCTCTGTTCATCTGTCAGTGGATACTCGGGTTGTTTCCAGGTCTTGGCTACAGTGAATAATGCTTCAGTGAACATGGAATGGAGAGATCTTTTTGAGATAGCGATTCAATCTTCTTTAGATATATACCCAGAAGTGAGATTGCTGGATCACAGGATAGTTCTATTTTTAATTCTTGTAGGACCCCTCATACTGTGCTCCATAGCGGCTGTACCAATTTACATTCCAACCAACAGAGCACAAGAGCTCCCTTTGCTCTGCATCTTGCCAATATTTGTTATCTCTTTTTGCTGATAGCGATTTTATCAGGCGTGAGGTGGTATCTCATTGTATCTTCGATTTGCATTTCCATGATGGTTAGTGATGTTGAGTATCTTTTCATGTACCTGTTGGCCATTCCTATGTCTTCTTTGGAAAAATGTCTATTCAAGTTGTCTGGATTTCTTTTCTGCTATTGACTTACAGGAATTCTTTTTATATTTTGGATATTAACTCCCTTATCAGATATAGGGTTTACAAATATTTTCTCCCATCCCGTAGGTTGCTTTTTCCTTTTGTTGATTGCTGATTCTGCTGTGCAGAAGTGTTTTAGTTTGATGTAGTCCCACTTGCTGATTTTTGCTTTCGTGCTGTTGGTGTTGTATTCAAAAAACCATTGCCAAGACTGATGTCGAGAAGTTTTTTCCCTTATATTTTGTTGCAGTCATTTTAGTTTCAGGTCTTATGTTTAAGATCCATTTCAAGCTAATTTTTGTGAGTGGTGCAGATCAGGGTCCAATTTCATTCTTTTGCATCTGGATGTTCGGTTTTCCCAACACCATTTATTGAAAAGATTATCCTCTCCCCACTCATCTTACCTTCCTTTGGGACCACACACTGCTTCCTGCTCTTGCCCTTGTCCCACTTCAGGCTGTCTCAGCCCAGAGCACCCTGTTTGCGAAAGTTTGGAGGGCTGAGTATCCTACACGTGCCTTTTACCACTGGAGACTTCCCAGGCTTCACCTGAACTGGAGAGAGCAGGCCCAGAGCTCAAGAACATCCTGCTGTCCAGGACCCCAGGCCTGCCTCAACCCGCTCCCTAGAGGCCAACCACTCTCCCTGCCCCCAGGGCCCAAACTGAGGTTGAACCAGCTCCTGCAGGAAGGCCTGATTCCTTTAATCCAGTGGGCCCCCTGGTGGACTGACTGGTGGTTGACCCTAGGTCAATAGCCACCAATAAGATTTACAAAGTTGGCCGTGGCCGGGGCCTAGCTAGGCCTGGTCCCCAGCCAGATTCCGAGAGATCCCGGTAGCACCCCAAGACTCCATCCTCAGTCTCAGCCTTTGCCCCTTCCTCGTAGACGGGACCTTCTCACCCAGGTTTTTAGAACATCTGTAGGATTCCTCAACTTATTCAACAGACGCTAGACCAGCATTGCTTCTCTGAGCATGGCTGGTCATCCCGGCACGAAACTGAGGGCTGACCGACCTGGAGCCAGTCAGGGGGTATAGGGGAGTAGACTCTACCTTTCTCTTCCTCCGAAGAGAGACAACATGGACAAGGAAGGCATGCATGAGACAAATGCACAGAGACTGTCTTCTCAGGAAGGGAAAGAAGTCCCCAGAAGGCAAAAGGAAGGGGGCGGGAGGGGGGAGGGGGCGGGCGGAAGTCATGACCCAGACACAGGCCACGGGAGAGTGCCAGGGACAGCCTGATAGGGGGGCAGTGAGAGTCACTGGCTTAGGAGGGAACACGTAGGGTACACGTTCAGGTGTTCCTGGCCCAGGGAAAGACAGACATTCAGAACAAGGACTGACAGAAACAGAGAGAGGAAGAAAATAAAGGTGAACATCTGGAAACATTATGATGAAGACAGTTTCACTCAGTTTCAGACAGATCGAGCAAGAGAGAGGAGAGTAAGACCCAGTAATAAAAGTTAAAATGAGCCAGAACTTAAAAGAGATCCAGATAGCTATCAAGCGGGAACGAAGTAAGGAGTAAGGGCACAAGGAGATGTAGAGCATGAGACTGAGGCGAAGGAGAACAGAAAGCCAGAGGGAATATGGCAGACAGAGCTCTTTAGTCAAGGGATGATTTCAGGTTGTTCAGACGTGCTCTCAGACGGAGTCCCCACGAAGAACCTACCCAGTGTTTGTCTGAGCTCCCTTTCCTGCCAGGCTCAATGGAAGGACTTGATTGAACTCCTGCCTTAGCAAGGGAAGAGGAGGTCACGCCCAAGCTAGCCAGGAGCCCCACGGTCTCTGACCTACTATTCAGAGACACACGGGACTCCTGTGGTAGGTGACGTTCATTCAGGTGCTCCCTGTCTGCGTGGCTGACGCTTTTTATATTGCCCTGTCTTCTGAGACTTCCTCCATCCTGCCCCCCTCCACCGGAAGCAGCTTGCCTTGTGGCCTGATGGCTCTCCTTGTCTCCCAGGCATTTCCCCCAATAAACTCTCGATCTAATCTCGTCTTGACATCTGCTTTTCAGAGGCTGCAAAGAACACTTGCATCTATTTGTCTGGGCTTGAATTATTCAGGCAGTGAAAGAAAAAGAAAGTAGGGAGGCAGAAGAAGTTTTGGAAAAGAGAACATGTTTTCCTCTGATACATATCACTGTTGAATGAAGATGGTAATTAGATTCCATTAGAAACATTAAAAAGAGTGAGGTCTCCATTTTATTTAAATGACTATATTCATCATATACCTAAAATTTTAGCACTTGCGGCCATGTAAACTATGATGACAAATATTCAGTGTCAACTTAAAACCTTCTAGGCAAGCTAGACTTCACAGAAATTGTTTCAGATGTATGTGTCAAGGCAAAATAAATTTTTTGAAGACCACTCTCCCAGATCTGAAACCATTCTGTGACCCCCTGTACTCAAGACTGAATTACATAGCAGAAGGCGAGAAAATGCAAGGCTAAATAACCCTTCGTTATTAGGTAGATCGGGGCTAAATGCCCAAATGAACACTCCAGGTAGCTCACCTGGGTCACAGCCTTTCCTTTTCCTGATTGATGATGGGCCTAAAGTTTAGACCCTAAAGTAGCTTAGGACTAAGGCATGGCCTGCTCCATTTCCAGCCCTAAATTCCAGACCTGGTTCTAGGTCTTCCTACTCCAACAAGTGGAGAAAGGCTGCCAGCAGCGGGACCAGAGACAATGCAGCAAAAAGGCTTCCTCCCCCATCTCCGGGTAACCTGGGCACCTTTCACAGAATCCACACACAGAAAATCGGACTCAAAAATGCCGCTGGAGTCCGACCAACAGAAAATCTGAGGGTCAGGAGACACTGAAAGAGAGAAACATCAGAAAAAGAGGAGGGCCACAACCAACCAAAATGAACTGTGAAACAGTAACCTCAAACTCTAAAGGATCCCCCCAAAAGGCTGAAGACAGAGAGATGGGGGTGGGTGGAGAGCCAACAGTCTTAGATTTTCACATAGTTTTAAATATATAACACTTTATTTCTTTGTGTTGTTTTCATGTCAAAAAGCATTTAACTCTTGATAAAAGGAAGAGTGGGCAGTGAGGAGAGCATGGAGGAACCGGGGATCAGCTATCCAAGTCTGAGCCTGCCAGAGGGTTCTTCTCAGGTCTGGTTAAGAAGGGGTTTTTACCTGGGGAGAGAGGAGGGAATCAGAGATGCGGGAAGGTGCAAACGGTGGGTACCCTGTGGTCTGCGTCCCACCGGGTACTGTCCTCCCGGGAGCACCGGGATGCGCTGCCCAGGAATCAGGGACAGGGCACAGGGAATTCTAGGAGAGCCATCCTCTGGAATTAGAATCTCATAGAGGAAAGTGACTCATGATTACAAGCTGTAAGAAAAAACTATGGTAATTGAAAAATAGCCATAATAAAACGTCTATAACGGTCGAGGGGCTTGCTGATCATCCTGTCTGGACGGCCCTGTCATCCCGAAGAAAGGAGGGATGCCCGTGACAGGAAATGTGTGCCTCTCTCGCTATGGCCCGACCCGCGAACCAAATTTCAAGGCAGACCCTGGTGGTAAAGCTCTTGCCTTGTGGCCTGATGGCTCTCCTTGTCTCCTTGTAAAGATTTCTCAGGGCACTGCCAGTTCTCGACTCCTTCCGGGACACCTTGTTCTTCTGGAACATTCCCGGAGCACAGCCCAGAGCCGCGGATAGGGAAGGGGGGCTCTCACCTCATTCCAAGCTGAGCCACGGCTCCATACACTGATGCCTGCAGTTGTAGAAACAACACTTCTTGTTCCCCTTGCAACCTCCGTCTCGACGGCACAGAGGTAAGAGGACGAAAGGGCAGCCAAGAAAAAACTCTGGGCAATAGCCAGGTTTCTTTACAGCTGCGGAGAAATGCCACAGGGTGAGCTGAGGGCGCCGGAGCGTCGTGGCCACAGGCAGCGCGTCCAGCAGCGCCCCCCGCGCCCGGCACCGCTCGGAGGAAAGTTCCCCCACCCCGGCCACGCGCGAGCCCGCCGCGCCCGGGTCCACGCACCCTTCCGCCGCCCCCTCCGTCCGGGCTGCGCCGTGTGGAGGCCGAGGAGGAGGAGGACGAGGATCGCGATGAGCCCGGAGGGGCCGAGCAGCTTCATGGCGCGGCCGGGTGTGTGCGCAACGTGCGAGGTGATTCTTGGTTTATATCGCCTCTAGCGGGGGCCCGCCGGCAGGGGGCGCTGTGGTTCCCGGGGTCCAAGGTCACGGGTGCCTCCCTCGGAGCTGGAAGTAGGGGCGGTTTCCTTCCCGCCGCCCCCCAGGAGACGCCTGGCTGTAACCCCTCGGCCTAAGTTCCAAGTTCCGAGAGCCCGCGAGGGCTCCCTCTTTTTCAGGGAGGGTCAGGCCTGGCCTGGCCCTTAATTCTTCTTGCTTCATGGAGTGGATTTGGGGGCGGTAGGAGGGGACCGGCTTTCCCAGGGCGCTCCGCTCCGCTCTTCGCACTGTGTAGCCAGAACAGTTTAAAGCAGCAGATTTCAGAAATGGGCACATTTGAAGAGCTTACTTTGAACAAACGAGCGTTTGAAACAGACACAGGCCCAAAGACAAGGCAAGAAAATGAGCTATTGGCAAGATAATATCTAGACTTACGGAAACTATCAATGCGTTGGACATCGGAGACAGAACTCGAAGTTGTATGAATGTTTTCTACGTTAACTCCTGTCTTTATGCCTCCGTGACTTTGTTTACACTTCATTTGCTGATCGGGTCTAACTGGAGGTCACTTTGGAACGTGAAACCCAGGCCCCGAGCCCCTGCCAGCTCCCCCTGCCCTCCCATAAAAGTGTGTGTTGTTCCTGCTTGCCTGTGGCAGAGAACATACCCACCGTCTTAAGGAACGGGGAGAAACAGCTGTGTGGATGCTCACGGGAGACTGGGTACCAGCTGTGGGAGGCTGGGAGCTGCTGAAAAGGGTCAGTCCCCCCAGTGGCAACTCTGCCCACCTGCTCCTTTCTTTCCATCACCACCTCTAGCTACCTCCTGGCGTTTCCCCGCTGTGCATCTTCCTCTCTAGCTTGGCCGGTTCTCTGTGAAGCTCAGTCCAAACTTAGGAAAACAGATCCTTTCCCATGGGTTTAACAGGGCAGTAACTTCACGTGTCTGCACTTTTAGTCTCAAGATTTTTGTTTGCAGTCCCACACGCCCACTCGTGATGTTTCTGTTTTCAAAGAACCTTGATATTCACTGCAGTTTTATGCTACTAAATCATGACAAAGCTATGACATGCAAGGGAAGCTCTATGCCACTCTTCCTATAAATGTAAGGCAAAAATCCTAAGCACAATATTATGAGACTGACGCACTGCCTACTGCGCTAAGGAGGCAGGTCCTAAGCACAATATTAGCTAGTGAGTTTTGTCATATGTAAAAATGGCGATGCTTCATAAACAAGTGGGGACTTATTTCCACCATATATGGTTGCTTTAACATTAGAAGTCAGCCAGTGGACTACTCCTTACTAAGAAAGAAAGGGAAACTCATATGATCATCTCCACATCAGCAGTAGAATATGTAAAAAATTATTTATCCTGGGGCACCTGGGTGACTCAGTGGGTTAAAGCCTCTGCTTCGGCTCAGGTCATGATCTCAGGGTCCTAGAATCAAGCCCCGAATCAGGCTCTCTGCTCAGCAGGGGGCCTGCTTTCCCCTCTCTCTCTGCCTGCCTCTCTGCCTACTTGTGATCTCTCTCTCTCTGTCAAATAAATAAGTAAAATCTTTTAAAAAATAAATAAATAAAAATAAATAAAAAATTATTTATCCATTAATGATAAAAGAATATAATGGTACAGGATTAGAAGTTCACTTAGGTACTTTGATAGCAAGCCTCTGCAGAATCCGTACTGCAGAAGTGATCATTTCCAGAACGGGGGAGTGAGAGCTGCCCCTCCGTACAAGCCGTTAGGATATGAATAAATGTTGTCAAAATCAACCTTTTCAGAACTTTGGAACTTACCAAAGGCGTGCAACAGTCCATGAAGTGTTTATTCACGAAGAACAAGTGCATCTGGGCAGGAGGAGAGAGCTTTGTGGCAATCTGACTCCCCCACTCGCATCCCTTCCTGGCTGGGAGGTAGCCTGGAGGCCAGCCGGCTTGCAGGGTGGGGGGTGTCAAAACCAGCAGCACGGCACTCACTGAAGTACAGAGCGCGTTTGACGCTACTCGAAAGCTCCATCGCCAAAAAAAGGGTCCCTGTTTGACCTGTCTAGCAACTTCATGAAAAGAGCCTGTTTTGTTTCACCCAACTCAGAGCTTGCCTTTTGTGGTCAGTCCTCTCCCTGGGTCAGTTTTGGACAGTATGGCATCTTCAGACAGTGAGACCAATCGGAGCTAGTGAGAGGCCGACCAAATAACATAAAAAGAAAAAGTGGGGAAGGTCACACACATATGTGGGGGTGTGTCTAGGCCCAGTGCTGTGTACATGCTCTGTGGATAGGCCTGCTGCCCTATTCACATATTGGCCCATCCTTCATCTTGATTAGGATTTTATGGCTAATTACAATTGATGTCAGCGACTTGCCTTTTGGGTTGGATACAGTCACTGTCTTGGGATGTATCTTGGTGTCTGCCATGTTGTAGATGATGGAGTGGTTCTCTACCTTGATAGTAGCCTGGCATGTCACTGCATATAGGCCACATCCTTGATCTTGATTAGGATAGGTTGTATCTGACTATGATCATTGTCATACACTTGTTTTAAAGTGAGGGTATAAGAACTCCCTTTGGGGCCAGCCTGGTGTCTGCCTTTTTGTCCAGAAGAGTGTAGACCTTATTCTCTGTTTGGAAATCTGTAGGATCCATCTGGTGACTGATAATAAGAATGTTTGGGCTCAGTAATCTCCAGAGTTCCCTTCCATCTCTTACCCCTCCCCATCTGCTCCCCATCAACTCATGGTGTTCCCCAAAGGGCTGTGGCTTGGGTTGCAGAGAATTAGTTCCCATCAAGAAGAATGTGTGCTTGAATAGGTTTTCTGCTAGCGCCCAGAATACCCTTACAAGGCATTCTCCTTGACAGCATTTCCGCAAGCTCGCCTCCTACACTCACCACTGAGTCCCACCATAGCTACTTGCTTCTCAAAAATGAGGAGCAGAAAAAGGACAAAGATATTGGATTTCATCTTGCCAGGAAAGCCTTGACTGAGAGCTGAATTGAGTTTCTCATGTATGCCGTCCTTGACTGTGTGTGCCAGGGGTTGGCTGAAGCCACAAAAGGCACTGCCCCTTCTTAGCTTATCAATAAATGCCAACTTCCTCAGTCCTGCTCAGTAGGGGACATTGTCGGAGTCCCCAGGAACTGCACAGGGACACAATGTCAGAGGCCTTTGTCTTCCCCTATAAGCGCCAGAAAATCTTTATCAATACTCACAGGTCATCACGCTAAGCCTTCTGTATTTACAGAAGAAATTCAGTCCAGAGAGAAGAGACTTACTTCAGGTTATAAAACTAGTCCTTCCATAATGCCATCATTTAAACACCCCATCACAAATATAACCCTGTGCTTCTTGTCTCAAAATGGGCTTGAGATAACATCCTATTTTACCCGAGAAGGAATAGTCATAGAGGTAGAAAGACACTGAAGACAATGCTGCTTCATGGAAGCCAAATAAAGAAGGTTTCAAGCAGCCAACAGTATGCACCAATTACAAAACTGCCCATGAGCTTCATCATGATAAAGACTGACGTATGGGGGCACTTGGGTGGCTCAGCCAGTAAAGTGTCTGCCTTTGGCTCAGGTCATGAGCCCAGGGTCCTGGGATGGAGTCCCGAGTCGGGCTCCCTAATCAGTGGGGAGCCTGCTTCTCCCTCTCCTACCTCTCCCCCCATTGCTTCTCTCTCTCTCTCCCTCCTTCTTTCAAATAAATAAATAAAATCTTAAAAAAAAAAAAAACCTGACATGTGCCCAAAGCTTTACTGCCTTCAGCTACTGCTACTAACTTTAATTACAGAAGATTAATACAGTTGCTATGTTGAGTTGTCAGTTGGAGAATAGAGAACAGAAGTCGTGTTTTCAAGAAGTTTGAATTTGCAGCGGAGTGGGAGTCTGGGCCATACCTGCGGGCAAGGTGAGCTCCAGAGAGATTTTCAAAGGATGAGAGGAACTTAACATGTTTTAATGGTGATGGGAATGAGTGTTGGATAAAGAAGGAAGAGTGGTGATTTCCTTAGTGGGTTCTTTTCAGTTAATCTACCTAAACGACAAAATTAATTTTTTAACAAAAAATTTCCTGCATAAATTGTAAACAGCTATACCCCAATAGTCTGTGAATTAATGTGATGTGAATTAATAAATTCACATCAATGAATTTATTAATATATTGACAGAGGATGCAATGAGAATATTTCCAACTTATCTAGAGAAGTGCAATTCTCCACAAATGCGAGAAGGTCCTGAATAGTCCAAAGAGCATTCCTTTACTTTGACCCATGAAAATCGGGCTTGTGGGCAGACCGTAGGACCAGCAACACATCCCAGTAGTGACCTTGTGTGCGTTCAGAACACCATGGAGGGTGGTTCTGGAGGAAGGATGGCTTGAAAACATATTTCCAATCACATTATACTAAGATCCTAATCTACCTGCAGGGAATGCCGTATGTAAGAGAAAAAGGGAAAGACCCACCAAGTTTTGGTGTAAAGAACATAGATTAAAAATTACTAAGTTGTCAGACATAAGGCATATGAGCCACATGGTTTCACTGAGCCATTCTGAGCCTCTACCAAGGTTATGTGTGTGCCCCAAGGGTGATAATATCAAAAGCTGAGGGGCGATATTTCCCTCGGGCAGATACCTGAGCAGATTAGGTTGAAATGTTCCTGAACTATAATTGCCTGCAGTGCCTACTGTGCTCTAATTACATATGTGCTCCTTCCCACCATTCCCTCAAGAAAATACCAGACAGCACTCCATTCCAAGCTGACTAGTAGAAGAAAAGCTCTGACAGCATGAATCCTACTTGTGGATCAAAGAACAAAACCTTTGTCTATGCTGTGTGCAGAAGGTACAGATAAAACTAAGGGGCCGAAGATTTGCAAAAACGGCCAGACAATTGCAAGCCAAAAAATAGCACAAGATAATGATACTCATATTAGAACAGAATTCAGTGAGATTTGGGGGGGAAAACCATTTCAAAATTAAAAATGAATGTATTGATAAAAATGAAAGAAGCAATCAGTGCTTTCAAAAGCAGAAAAATGTACGATTGGTGACTAAATCCTTGGTATGGTATCTTGATAGGGGAAGGAAAAGCTCCTCCTGGAAAAAATCAAGAAAAGGTTTGGAAAATATTAAGATGTGTGAAATTTCATATGAGAATGGGAAGATAATATGCTCAAAGAATAAAAGAGGGGAATTTTACAGTGTTTTGCCAATTCAATGCAAAATTACTTGACAACATAGAAAATGTAACAGAATTACCTTGTTGCTTTAAGAATAGATAGAAAACACAAACTTTACAAATATCGTGAAAGAAATACAGAAAATTGTCTATCTCTCTTTTTTAAAAAAGATTTTATTCATTTATTTGACAGAGAGAGAGAGCACAAGCTGGGGGAGTGGCAGGCAAGGGGAGAGGGAGAAGCAGGCTCACGGAGCAGGGGGCCCAATGCAGGGCTCGATCCCAGGACTCTGGGATCATGACCTGAGCTGAAGGCACATGCTTAACAACTGAGCCAATCAGGTGCCCCTAACTATCTCTTGCCTTAGCGCCACAAAAGGCTAGGCCCAGACAATTTAATACAGAGCAATAAGATGAGCAAAATCGTGGTAGAAATCTCCTGCAGAAACTTCCTTAAGACCGTGGAAGAAGAAATGATGGGGAGAAAGTACAAGCCCCACATTAACCCGTACAGGAGTGGGATGGGGGACAGGGACGTTCACCGGGGTGATAATTTGTATCAGCTAGTAGAACAAAGTCCGCTCCTCTCTATCACTTGTATCTGGAGTACTGTTCATCTCCAACAGTTCTATACCCAGCAAAACTACCCACCAAAAGTGAAGGAGAAATTAAGACACTCCCAGAAAAACAAAAACTGAAGGATTTCATCATTACTAGACACAACTTACGAGAAATACTAAATGGAATCCTTGAGGAGAACTGAAAGAACACTATGTAGCAATTCCAAACCATAAAAAGAAATAAAGAATAACAGTAAAGGTAAATATTCCATCCACATTCCTTGCTACAGCTGCATAGTACATCACCCTATATACATACCACCATTAATCCAATCACTCTCCTTCCCGTGTATGGGTACATAGGTTTTTTCTGATATTTAACTCTTACCAAAAAAGCTGCAATTGATGCATGAACTTTAATTCCACATTTTCGCTTATATTATTCTATTGGTCTGGAATGGCTACCGGAAAAGTAGCAATTGCTACTGGAAAGTATAACCTATACTTTCATTCGGGGTTAGCATGCCAGTGTGTCCATAGTGTTTGTTTTTAAGACTCTTAAATCCTTCTGCCTTGGCCTACATCCTATGGAAAGAAAAATGATTTGGAGTCAGAACAGATAGTTCCCATTCCCAGCTCTGCTCCTAACTCCTAAACACTTTTCCTTTTTTTTTTTTAAGATTTTATTTATTTTTTTGACAGACAGAGAGAGAGATCACAAGTAGGCAGAGAGGCAGACAGAGAGAGAGGGAAGCAGGCTCCCCGCTGAGCAGAGAGCCCGATGCGGGGCTCGATCCCAGGACCCTGAGATCATGACCTGAGCCGAAGGCAGAGGCTTTAATCCACTGAGCCACCCAGGCGCCCCCTAAACACTTTTCCTATCTGTAAGATGGAGACAGTTTTCTGCTTCTTTCAACAGGGATTTCAACTCCAAACTCAGTGTAGAGCCACACTAAACATTATCTCCAACACAGCTCCATAGACGTAGCTCAGAGAGTTTGTCCAGGGTAAGAGGCAGTCTGCAACAACAGAGACCTCTGAAGCCCTCCCCCTAAAAATGGACTTTATTTGGAACAGAGCATGGAAAAGCTCAAGCCTATAGGCACTCCTGAAAACAATGGAGATTTTGGTGGTAAGCAATTAAGAGCAAGTTGGTAGCTCCACGGGAGCACAAAGCTCAACTACAAGCCGAATGTTTACTAATTTACTAATTTACTAATTAGTTTACTAATTTACAACTAGTAATTCCCAGAAAGATTCATAGAAAAAGACAACTAAGGAGAACCTTCCTGGGGTGGGGAATAAAACCTCAAAGACTATTCTGCAAAGGGACTCAAATAATTAGAAAAAAACTGCAAGACAATTTCTGCCATAGGGAATGTTTGGAAAAAATAGAACAATCGACTGACAATTTCGTGGGGCCTACAAGCTGGGTGTGATGCTGACAGGCACAGAGCTTAACAGACAGCCGGGAAGACTGGTGATAATCCTCGTAAAGGAACACTCAGGCTGAGACATGGGAAAGGACTTAGGCTTCTTGGAAATTTCCAGTATGTGAGTGTTTTTAGTATTTGGAGGGATCCAGTGTTCCGTTTTCAACCAGAGCGATTTTACCGCCCCTGAGGACACCGGGCAAAGCCTGGGGACATTTAGTCTCGTAGAGGCCAGGAATGCTGCCAAACATCCTACAGAGCATAGGAAAGCCCTGATCCCCACAAAAAAGAATGATCTGACCCAAAACGTTAATAGTGCCAAGAGTGAAGAATCCTGGGTTGGGTATAATGGACAGCACTTGTGTTCGTCGAGGACAATTAAGGAAAGGACATGATTGGGTATGGAGTCCTCTCTGAAAGCAGCTGCATCAAGCAGACTTTGATCAGCTGTCCTTCCGCATTTTGGTCTTTATGAGACATCAGTTCTTCCAGCGGCTCTCCTGATCACGATACCTAAAGGTCTCCAGATGCTCAGCAGGAGAACTTCAGCCCTTGGTTTTATTTTGAAGGTCATTTTTTTTTAAATCAGGAGTTTGTTTTGATTTTTAGTTTGTTTACTTTTTAGAGCCCGTTGAACATGTTCTGTAACATGCTCGAAATCTCGTACTTGGAATTTCCTATTGCAATTTAGTTTTTGGAAACAAATGCCCTATTTCAAGTAGAAGCCTATTTATGAAGGGACGGGACAAGTCCCACTTCAGCTCTTAAGTCTATCCACAAAATTGTTTGAAAGTTTTCAGTCTATTTTTAAAGGCTCTTTATCTTTATTACACTTTTGATTCTTTGTGCAATCTACCCTTGAGAGAAGGCTTCTGAAATGGCCCTAGTGTGTCTCCTGCTTTTCTAGTGCTCTCAGGGACATTTTAAATAATAAATTACTGTGTACCATAGATCAAATAACTTTTCTACAATCAATAACCGGTGAGAAAGCATAGTGACAGAAGATTCCATTCACAAAAACAGACATGCTACTTCTCATGCTATAAATTTGAGGCATTGTGATGACATAACCGATAGTTGGGGTTTATAAATGATTTAAAATTGTTAATAAATATCACCTGGTAAAGTAAGCGCTTGAGATTCACCAGGAAAAAACTGATGATAAATTATCATGGGAGAAGGAGTTACCCAATGACACCCCTCCCCCATTGCCCCGTGCAACGCACTGTCAGGAATGTTTATTTTATTTTTATTGAGGTATAATTGACATGTAACATTATATTAGCTTCAGGTGCACAACTTAACAATTCATTATAAATATATACTGTGAAATGATGACCACAGTAAGCCCAATGACACATTTTAATGCAACCGAGATTATCATAAATATATCAACATAATTAGAACATACAGGAATGGTGAGGGAATACACACATGTATCAATTGAAGAAAAGAGAAACTCGGTGCCTATAGGAATTTACAGATGATAAAGGCAGAATTCCGCATCACCGGAGAAATGTTGGAAAACTCAGTACATGATATCGAAACAGAGTATCAGCAATTCAGGGGCAAATACTGGATTTCTGTCTCATCCATTAACTCAAAATAAGTTTTAGATGATTAAGGATTTGAGCTATAAAAATACTCAGAAAACAAATCTTCATTTTTGTATAATACTGACATGGGGAGGATCTCTGGAAGCCACTTGATACAGCTAACCAGCTATAGATGAAAACTTTTGTAAGGCAAAAATCAATCGTACAGTAGGAAAAACAATTAGAAATTGGAAAAACATGAGTAAACACATATGACGGGAATATATATTCTGTAATGTATCGAAAGACTGTTTACAACGTAATAAAGAAAACAGATGTCCAAATAGAACAAAGACTATGGACCATGAATGTACAGCCTGTGGAGAAAATAATACAAGTGGATAGTTCATCTATGAAAATAAATAAAACCTCACCCATAATTGAAGCAGTAGAAATTAAAACAAAACACGATTCCTTTCTCATTGGGGCCTATGAGAGTGGTTTCCCACCACTGATCTCGGGCAATTCTATTTGCCACTGGCCTCTGTCTCAGGTCCTGTGTGAAATGAGTGACTTGGTCTCCTAGGACCTTTCTCACTTGAGAAAGACTCCAAGCATCTAAGCAAAGGTCTCTGCCTGGGGAGGAGTAAATTGGCAAGAGAAGAGCAGAATGATCACTGGGAGGACACTAAAATGATACAAAATACCTCGTGATAATGGCTGACTTGGCATTTCGTGGAGCTGACTTCTTCTCTTCTCCCCAAGCCAACATTATCTTTGATTCTACACTTTGGCTTGAGTCATCCCATCAGCATGGAATGCCTGCTAGGAACTTGATTTCTGGTCCGGGTAAAATGAATGTTCAACAAGTCTTTTTTGAAAGGCTACCCGTCTTCCAGGGTTAGTGAGTATCCTATGGAAAGAGAAAAAACATAGTACCAGGATAGGTAGTTTCCGGACCAGCTGCGCCCTTGACTCCTAGTGTGAACTTTGATGTCTCCCCTAGACTTCAGTTTTCCCATCTGCAGCATGAGGGTGCTTATCTGCATTAAAGGGGACTTCCAACCCATATACCGTGGAAGGTTGTGGCTCAGGGCATCTGCGACAAACTAAGAAGCACGCCGTGTCTGGGCATGACCCCTGTCATGCTGAACTCCTCGGGGCAGACACACATGGCTGGCTGGAACAGAGGCTCCTCATCTGAGGATCTTCTGGACAAAGAGAGCCTAAGAAGTGGCCAAAGGATGTGGAAAAATTATCAGGGACTCTGGCTGCTCAAGCCCCGAAGCGTGCACAGAGCCTGCATCTGTGACGTCAGGAGTTGATCTCAGCCCAAACCTTCTCAGCGGCGCAGTGCAGCTGGGAGAAACAAGGTTGAGCTGCTCCCGATTAGCCACATGCCTTCTGGCTGTGCCGCCCATCTAGGGCATGTCCGCCAGCCCCTCTGGGTAATTTCATTAATATCACGCAGCCCCCACATCATGCTGCTCCCTCTCCTCGCCACTACACGCAGAGTGGAAGGTGTCTTTATGAGGCAGGAGGTGATCTGGAGAATGCCAGCCAAGAGGTCTCCGAGGCCCTACTGCTCCGATCCCCTGCTTTTTACATTCGGTTAAATTCCAGGCTGGGAAGCCAGGGCTAGACACGGAACGGAGGGGAGGCTGCTCCTAGTGGGAACGGAGGTGGTTTGGACAATGTTCATTTCTGGACAGCTGAGCATACAGACACCATTCCTATAATTAGGGAGTCTCCTGTCGGGCCGGTGTTGGCAGTGGGAGGCCGAGCCTGGGTCCCCCACAGATAATGGAAAGTCCAGATGCCTGCTCTCCCTGCCTTCTCTGTGACCATCACGTGTGCGCCGGAACTAGCGCGAACAATGCGTGCGTGGACTGTCATGGATGCGAGGGCGAGCGGTGGTAAGCAGACCCAGAGACAGAAAAAAGCGAGAATTTATTCCACAGCCTCTCCCCACCAGGGAGGGGAGTGAAGCTGATGGCTGAGGTTTTGGCAGTGTGGGCTGACTGCAGGTGACATCAGCTTGCCCGGAGGCATCAGGGCTGTGCTTTATTGTGATTCCTCAGTAAAAGACCTTGGGTGTTTTAAAAGTAAAAGACAGGTGTTATTGAAGAATTCGCGTATGCCTCCATCAGAAAGGATGAATACCCAACTTTTGTTTCAATATGGACTGGACTGGAAGAGATTATGCTGAGTGAAATAAGCAGAGAGAGTCAATTATCATATGGTTTCACTTACAAGTGGAGCATAAGGAAAAACATGGAGGACACTGGGAGAAGGAAAGGAAGGGTGAATTGGGGGAAATCGGAGGGGGAGATGAACCATGAGAGACTATAGACTCTGAAAAACAAGCTGAAGGTTTTGGAGGGGAAGGAGGTTGGGTGAGCCTGGTGGTGGGTATTGAGGAGGGCACATATTGCATGGAGCACTGGGTGTGGTACATGAACAATGAATCTTGGAACACTGAAAAAATAAAATAAGAGTAATTAAAAAAAAAAAAAGAATTCGTGTCCCCACAGAAACACTAGGCTGCAGACTAGGGAGGACCAAGCATCACATAGTAGCGTGGAAAAGTTGAGAATGTAAGCTGGAATTAGAAGGAGCAGAAAAGTGATCCGGGCTTATTAAAAGTGACCTTGTGAAATAAATTACTGCTGAGGGAGAAACGGGTAACAGCTGTCTGCTGGCGAGCTCAGTATGAGAAGGCACTTTCCCAGGCCATTCCCCCCGGGGGCTAGGGAGTGTGGTCTCTGTTGCAGAGACTGTAACATTTATTCCGTTCCCTTTGCCAGCGTCACCCTAAAGAGTTTCATGGGGAGTTTGGAACTTTATGGACACCCACAGCGGAGAGGCTACTTAATGTTCGTGGACTGCCGGGGATGTGGAATTCCCTTCTATGTTTGGTGCCTTTCTTTTTGAGTCTGATGAGAGACAGACGGTGTCCTGCTGTAGATACCGAACAAACAGGCTCACTTTTCATTCACACACACACCCCGCCCCGCCCTCCCCGACACCTAGGGCTGCTGGGCAAATCCGATATTCCCCCTGGCACTTTAGATCTCCCAGAGTGACTCCAAGCAGCAAGGATGCAGGGGTATCCGTTCCCAGGCTACACAGTACCCTTGTCCACAGTAGCCCCCGAGTCAGGGGCTTTGGTGGCCGCGGCCAGTGCGCAGCCGTCCGCTGTCCACGTCACACAGTGTACCCCCCGAGCTTGAATTTTCATAATCCCTGGAGCCACATTTGCAGATTGGGTTCTTAGGGGAGCAGGAGCTGAGACAGAGTGAGGGGCGCAAGTTCCATTGCAAAGGGGCCACCGGTGAAAGTACCGACGACCGGAGAGAAGCGGGACTGGGCACGGACAGGCAGCCATCACTATGCAGACCTGACAGCATCTCTGCCAGACCAGCCGGGAGCCCTGGAGCAAGCATTTTCCATTAGAGGAGGTTTCCCTCCGGCAGAAAGCACCCCAGCCTTACCCTGTCCCTGGCTGGGGGTCCCCAGCTTGAGCACCATGGTAGTGCCGGAGAAGCGCTCAGCTGCGCATGCTCCCTGCAGCCGGGTGGGCCGGGGCTCCTTGAAGGGGGTGTGAGCTGCACCTGTCCCAGTCAGACCCCAGTGCCGCCCTTGTGCCTCGGGATGCGCGTCTTCGCACACATTGGGGGTACCGCTCCTCCACGTGGGCGCTCTTCCTGCTGGAGACCACAGAGAATGGGGGTAAGTGTGGGAAAACTTCAGCACCAGCCCCTGTAGCTGGTGTCAGGCCCGCAGCCGCTCCTCCTCCGCCCAAACCCTCCTTCTGAGAGGTCACCACACCCCGCTCCGGACGGCCGGGGCAGCTGCACCTGTCCGTTCGCGGTCGCACCGCACGATGAAGTTGCTGCAACTCTGTGCCTCTCCTATGAGCATCTTCCCTGCTGTCTCCTGGCTCTGCCGGGCCTGTCCTCTCTGAGATCCAGTGGCCCTCTAAACTGTCACAGTCATCAACATGGGGAAGGCCTGAGAAACCGTCCCAGCCAAGAGGAGCCTAAAGACTCCCAACGGCAAAATGTAGCATGGTATCCTGGCTGGGATTCTGAAACATAGAAAGAGCATAAGACAAAATGAAGGAAGTCTGGACTTTAGTTTACACTAATGCATCAATATTTCCTATTAATCACGACACCTGTACCAGAGGATCGTAGGGTGTTTGTTAATGCTGGGAGGGACGGTGTGCTAAGCCACAGGACGCTGTGCTCAACTCAAACACCTTTCTGGTATTTTCACACTTAACATTGACATCCTCTCTGGGAATGATTTTAGTTCAGTCCCAGCTCTCCACTCCTCTCCTCTTCTTGACACAGGTATTTCCGGACCTCACTTTGCTCTCTGGGAAGGGTAGAGGCAAGAGTTCAAGAGATACCTCCTTGAAAATCAAGAGTCTTTCAGTAAAGGTAATTCGAAGTTTTTGCTGTTCCCTGACTTCTGACTATATTGATGTCAGGGGGTTTATGAGGTTTTCTTCTTGTTGTTGTTGAATTCTATAGTTGTGAAAGAATGTACTTGAAGATTTAAATTGTTGAGGACACCAGCTACCCTGGAAGTCTGGTGAATTTTTTTCCTCCAGCTTTAGAGAGATGCGAACGTCCACTGACAGATGAATGGATGAAGAAAATGTGGTGTATACGATGGAATGTTATTCCACCATATAAAAACAGGAATTCCTGGATTTTTGACAGTAGGGATGGACCTTGACGGCATTATGCTAAATGAAATCAGTCCGACAGAGAAAGGCAAATCCTATACGATTTCACGTAGGTGGAATCTAAAAATATCAACTCACAGAAACAGTGAAGTAGTGGTGGCCGGGGCTGGGAGGGTGGAAGAAATGGGCTGGTCAAAGGGCACAAACTCTGTCACAAAACCAACACATTCTGGGGATCTACCGTGGAGCGTGGTGAATATAGTCAACAATGTTGTATTATATCCTTGAAAGTTGCTATCAGAGAAGAGCCTTAATGCTCTCACCATAACAACAAAATGGTAATTATGTGAGATGAAGGATTTGTTAATTACCCTTATCATGATAAACATTTTGCAATATATATGTGAGTCACATGATCACATGTACACCTTAAATTACACCCTATGTCAATTTTATCACAAAGCTGGGAAAAAAAGTAAATTGAAGAGGTAAACGTTGGTATCTTCACCAAGTGGCATCTTCCCATTCAGGAGCACGGCATTTATTCAATAAAGCCTTTTCTAAGGTATCTCATGAACAGTTGTATAGGTTTCTTTTTTAAGGTTCTGTCTGCCTCTTGTTACGTTTATTTAAAGGAATGGTATAATTTTGTTGATATTATAAGTGGGATTTTATTCTATTTTATTTTATTTTTATTTAAATTATAGTTAGTTAACATACAGCGCAATATGGGTTTCTGGAGTGGAATTCAGTGATTCATCCCTTACATACAACACCCAGTGCTCATCACAACAGGTGCCCCCTCAATGCCATCCCCCATCCAGCCCATCCCCCACCCACCACCTTCCATCAACCATCAGTTTGTTCTCTACCGTTAAGAGTCTCTTACGGTTTGTTTCCCTCTCTCCTTTTGGCCCCCTTCCCATATAGTCATCTGTTTTCTTTCTTAAACTCCACGTGAGTGAGATCATGTGGTATTTGTGTTTCTCTGACTGATGTAAGCGGGATTTAAAATTTTTTATTCGGGTTATTGCTCATTTTAATAAAAATAGGATTTATCATGTACTATGTGACTGTGGATGGGTACTGAACCTCTCATGGCTTCAATCTTTTAACAAAATTAAAGACATGAGCTAGTACCCATTTGAGAGGGTTCTTATGAGAAATAAATAAGACAGTACATATAACACAGTATAGGATCTGGAACAGAGAAGTAGTCAGTACATAAATTAATCTTACTGCCTGTGGTACGTCTTGTACTTGCCAGGCCAGAAGTTTGGGCGTGGCTCTTGCCTACTTTCCAGGATATCCTGGTATCACGGGTCCCGTGCAGAGAGGCCAGTCCCCTGGAGAATGAGCGGGAGCCCTGGCTTGCATGCTTCTGGAAGGGGCAAAGGACACAGTGCGCCCTATTCTCTCGCCCGGAGGCTCCGCCCCCCACTTCCGCTCACAGCGGGAACCCAACACAAAAAGGAGAGTTGTCTTAGGGCCAGAATGTCAGGGCTAGACTGTACTTCCCAAATAATTACCTCCAACTCCCTCAACTGAATAGACAACGGAGGCTCAGAGAGGGAAGGACGTTTGTCTGAGGTCATCCAGCAAGTGGGGAGGCTGGGCTGGGACTCGAACACAGGGCCCCTGACTCCTGAGCCTGTGCTCTTTCAACTCTATCCCAAATTCCCTTTCTGTGAGAACCTCCTCGTTCAAGGGCAGTGGGGCAGGTGGGTCAACAGCAAAGCCATGAGGTCATTCGGGTTTGCCTAACACACACCCTCCACGATCTGCACCATTTGAATCTGCCTGTCCCCACCCTGTGCATCTCCAGAGGACACTATTCACCACCCACACTAAAGGATCAAAGACTTGGTGCGTTCTGTCTCCTCCTTCACATCTTAAAATAGAAAGCCAGGGGGAGGGTATGGCTTAACCCAAAGGAATGATTTGTTAATGGAGGCATCTCAGCAAGAACAGGTGAAATGCTTCCACAGCGGGGATTTCCCTGCTTCTTTCTACGGCCTCTTGGGAGGCTGTGGATCCCTGGGGGACATGAAAGGGAAAACAGGAGGGAGCTACAGGCTTGGCCACTCAGGTTGGTTGGTCACGCAGGGAGGGCTGAAGATAACCAGCTCAGGACGCGGGGTTGATGGGAGAGGAAAGAAACTGCCTGCAATTTGTGCCACGTTTTTCTTATTTCCCTGGTCTTAAGCCAAAGGCAAAATCCCTAGTGAAATGCAGACTCCGGGTCTGGGGGATCGACTATTGGATTTCTAGTATTAAGCCCTAGGAATGGGTCTCTTGTTTCCGCCTCTGCTCTCCTTCACACCCCACCAGGGAGAGGGAGTCCCAGCTCCCCACCCACCTCCCTGGGGCTCCCGGGAGCACAGCAGTCACGGGCACCAGAGGCAAATGGAGCAGAAAGTCGTCTTTTATTGCAAGGTCAACAAGGGAAGCAACCAAGCCCAGGCTTGGGCATCCTGGGCGGGAGGCAGAATGCCCAGGGAAGGAGAGGGCCGTGGGACAGGGGCCTGGACCGGCAGCCCTGGAGACTTCACAGGTGCAGCAAGGACAGGCTCCAGCTGGCTGAGAGAGAAGAGGACCGGAGAGGTGACTCGGCAGCTCAAAGCACTCAGAGGCAGTGGGGGGCAGGGTCACGTCCAGGTGACAGCCCTCTCCCGACTTGGTCACCGGCTCTGAGACCCTCAGTCTCTCAGTGACCTCCCCGCAGCCTCTCTCTCACCCAGCCGGGGTCATTCCCCACTGCCCAGCCTTCTCTGTGCCCTCAGGGTCCCCTCCTCCTCCTCCGCCGGGTTCTCACCTCACTGGGGATCCAAGCAGGCCAGCCCACAAGGGCCCTTACAGCACTTCTTGGCCCCCGGGCACTCGGTGTCGCTCAGACAGCGGTTCGGGGGGTTCAACATGGCACACTGGATCAGAATGTGGGGGCAGGAGCCAGACTTAGTGGACACGGGAACGTTGGCTTTGACTGGATCTTGACCTCTAACCGGATCTTGTCCTTTGACCGGAACACGACCTTTGTCAGTGCCTTGCCCTTTAGGAAGAACTGTTGAAAGAACAAACATCTCCACCTGTAGAGCCCGTGTGCCTGCGTCACTATCCGGTCTTTCCTCCGCGGCCAGCCGCTGCTCACTCAGTGTTTCCCAAACCGCGGCCTGTGGTGGGGCAGGGTCTCCTGGGCTAGCTGGGGTCTGTGCTCCGGGAAGGCTGCGCCCCGGGCTTTGGGGAGAGGAGCTCTAGGACCGCGGTCCCCCTGGGGGTCCATCTCTCCCCCCACCCTCCAGATACGACTGCAGTGCAGACGGCAGTGACTCCCAGAGGCGAGAAGGACACACGGTGCTCCTGGGGGAGGGGAAAGAGCCCGAGACGCCCACCAGGAGACCCGAGCTCCTTCCCGGCTCTGGAGATTGTCTGGACGATCGGTGTCCTCCCTCGGAAGATGGGGGTCTTCACACGACACGACCTCTGAGGTCTCGTCGGTGTGTAACCTCCTTTTAGAGGCTGATTACCCAGGTGCCTTCGGGGGCAGGCAGGCAAGCGCCAGACCCCACGGCCAGGCCCAGGTTCCTGCGGCTTCTCACTTCACTGCACATTCTGCCCAGGTGTCCACACCTGAGGCCAGGACCATTTAGCACCACTCCCTCCAGCAACGGTCCTGATCTCTCAGTCCTGGTGTGGAAAGCATGCCAATACTATTGGACAACCTCCTGCTCTCTCTGGATTCAGTGGGAGCAGCCACAGACCAAAGTGTGAGATCCATGGGCATCTGGGCGGCTCAGTCGGTTAAGTGACTGCCTTCGGCTCAGGTCATGATCCCGGAGTCCCAGGATCGAGTCTCAGGATCGAGTCCCGCCTCGGGCTCCCTGCTCAGTGGGGACTCTGCTTCTCCCTCTGCCCTTCCCTCCTCTCGTGCTCACTCTCTCTCTCACTCTCTCAAATAAATAAATAAAAATTTTTTAAGAAGTGTGAGAGCCAGCTCTGCCCGCTGCCCCAGAGTGCTCCCTGGCAGGGCCCAGCCCAGCCTCACCCAGGCCACTTGTCTACTCACCTCCGCTAACGGCTGCCTGTGCCGCCAGAATCCCCAGGAAAAGGAACG